>JARWMV010000234.1:1200000-1800000 GCA_030998015.1 Ceratorhiza oryzae-sativae | reverse complement strand
ATGATACTTCCAGTTGGGTCCGAGTCTCAATCTGCTTCGAATATATATATGGGAACTCCCCGAAGCACCGTGCCTGCAAACCCATCTCTCCAACACCAATGAGAGCTCATCTCATGTAGCGACCTGCCTTGTACTGTTCATCTCGTACTTTTTGTGGCGCTATCCTGGCACACAGAGCGGCAGGCCGAGTTTGTCTCGCCAACCCGCGCGTGGCTCGGTGACTAAAGTTAGGCGTCGGATAACCCAATGCCAAAATAGCCCAATGATGCAATTTGCTAGTCATTGCATACTCGATATTTATATTCCCATATAACCTCGAGTCTACCTAATCCCTCACGGGTACAACGGTAATGTATGTATTTTAAGGTTGAAAGCAAGGGTGTAGATGCTAGAATAATGATATAACAAGGTAACATATATACGAAGGCTGTGAATCCAGTCAGCGCAAATGCCTCTCTTAATGAAGCCTATCACTCACCATAATAATAGTCAACGATCTAGTCCGACTCGGTCTTTGGCGTCAAGAGCTGATCATGATCGCGCAGAGGCGGCAGACCCATAGCCTCCATAACAGCCTTCAGCCCCTGCAACGCCGCTGGGGCAGTGTCTCGTAATTGCTCCGAGAGAGTGTTGTTCAGCTGCAGTCGAGATTTGTACTCGGCCAGCTTCTCCTTGGTCGCAAGCCGCTTGCTCTTCTCATTCTGGTATTTCAGTCGATACTTGTTTGATGCTTTTTGAACCCCTTCGAGCTCATTCTGCAGATCTTCTAGCCTAAGCTTGAGTTCCTCAGCTTCATCTTGTGCTTCTTGTAATAGTGTGCTTGCGGGCGGACCATTGCATTCGATATCTGTGAGCTTAATCCGTAGCTTATGGGCATGGTCGCGCGCCTCTTCAAGCTCAGCCTCCCGCTTCTTCAACAGTGCCTCCCGTTCTTCGCCGGATTCTTTGACCTCCGACAGTATCGCCCGTACAGAATCCAACTGGCCGCGCAGATCCTCCGAAGGCGTGTCTCTTCGTCGCCGCTCGAGCTCCTGTAGTAGCCTCGTCTGCTCGGCCTCCGCCTGTGATACAACCGCCTCCGCGGCGCTCTTTTCCGCCAGCGCCTTGCGTCGAGCTTTTTGTTCCGCCTCGAGTGACTGGATAGCCATTGATTGCTCCGACAAAGCAAGGTCCCGGGCAGTGATAGCAGCGCTCAGTTCGGCCTCGAGCTTTTCGATTCGTGCTTGCATCCATTCGGATGATGGTGGAACGGGATTTTTCGCGTCGGGTTTGGACAGAGTCGGATCCTGCCCAAGAGCTTGCTTGCTAGCGCTAGCTTTGCTATAGCCTGTAGGATATTGGATAAATATCGTGTTGGACAACAAACATACACACACAAACCCGATGCGGGTGAACCATCCCAAGCGTCGGCCCTGCACAACCTTTTGGTCGGCGGCTCATCCGGAGAGGGTTCCGGGCAAGTACGCCGGTGGCCGAAAGCGAAGAACGGTCTGCTGCTCGTGTTTTATCCGGGGTAGGTTGGGAGTTGGATGGACCTGCGGAGGACGAGGCGCCACCTAGAAATGTGCCGGGATCAGGGTTGATGTGTGAACTTGCCGCTAAATGAAAAACGAAGCACTTTTGAGTTGATCCAAGTATTTCCTTGGCTGTAGCCGCTTTTCAAAACACTCCATAAACTCTGGTCTGAGGTAGTGAGCGACCAAGGACTGTGTAGTCCAAAACGAGTCGGGACCTTGGCGACTCGAGCTCGCGAGGACATCCTCAGCAACGATCGGCGATTCAAACATGACAAGCGCGTTATTAGGGCGCGAGTCACGTAGCTCATCAGATGGCCATTCGTACAATGCAATGCTGTTGACGAACTATCAGATGCGAGCGCGAATATTTTTTTTTTGCTTGCTTACATTTTACCGAACACCCTCAAGAAGCGACGCAAGTGCTGCTGTGGCGGAAGGGTATCGCGAGACAATTTCGACTCTATATGGACGGTGCATAGTTCTGCCAGATGTTGCATGTTAGACTAACTTCCTTTGTTTTGTAGAGATGGATGGGGGAGTCGTGGTGCGAGGGATCATCGAAAATAAGCGCCGAGCTGAGTCACCGATTAAGACGAATGTCCACCATGTGCGAGCAATACCAGCCACATGAGCCAGCAACCAAAAGTCTATCACAAGCATACGGAATAGATGGTCCGCCGATGTAGATTATACTTTCAATTTCATATACCGATGATCCGATCACCTAATGAACTGAGTGTAACCCCTGCCTAGGAGGTTTGTATATGAAGCTGGCGGCAAGGTTATATGCGAATCGATCGTCAGGCCTAGCCTTCGCTATTCTATTAGCCACATAGGACGATGCCCAACGTGTTCGCATCGTGGTAAACGTGCAGGATCACCACACCTCGTTCATAGTCTGGTAAAATTTTTGGGAGGGGGTGAGAGTTCATGAGCGTATTCAAGCTCCTTGACATAAACTCAAGCTCGTACTGTTATTTCGAGCTGTTCCGAGGTGTTATCTCGAAGAGATAAACTCGATATGGTTCCTATATCCGCACGACGCGCATACAACCTTGATCCGATCTGGCAGCGCCGCGAGGCAACATAACCAATAGGTTGCACAGCCTCATCCTCATGCTTAACCACTCTTTCATCCTCCTCCCCCCCTCTACTCGCAGCTAGTGCGCGGTAAAGCAGAAACTCCAAACACTCGCGCCTGTACTTAACCAAACTTCAACGCTCCCCCACTTCACTCTTCCGAGCCTCTTCCATCGTTTCCCCACACGAAATTAGGCTCTTGTTTCCCTTGGTTCAACAAAGACCACTCGGTGCTTGGGCCGCCACTCGCTCGAACCGTACATAAGCAGCCTAGAGCCCGGACAGCGCACTTGCTTTGTTGTGCACCATCCCCTCTTTGCTTTCTTTGAACGCGCCGGCGCGAGTTACCACTGCTTGTGTTTTCTTCTTCTTGTCTACTCGGCAGCTCTCGATCCTTGTTGTTTCAGTTCGTTTCATTTCATTCTCATAAGCACCCATCCAAACCCCACCTCCCTACTCAATTCTTAATATGGCTGCCGTTTCTTCTGCTGTTCCCATGCTTGGACGTCGGATTCACGTCAAAAAGCTCGGCCTCGAGGGAGAGGCAACAGATGAATCCTACTGGTTGTGGTTGGACTTCCCTGAATCGATCAAGGTAGCGTGGCGACTCTCAACAGCGTATAGGGTACTAACCGCTAGTTCGCAGGGCCTGCGAAGCAAGTGCGTCGAAGCCTTTGAGCCGCCTCGTGACCACAACATTCGCTTCATCCACGATGACCAACTGCTCTGCGGCAACGGGCTCGAGTCCTTGCCCAACAAGTGCGAGCTGTGGGTGCAATTTGTCCCCAAGAATGCCCCTCTCACGCCTGTATCTGCTCGGAAGCCTCGCAAGAGTACGTCAGGCGCTCGCTCCAAACTATGACATACCACTGATAAGATATCAACAGAGCGGCCTATCCCAACCGAGGACGACGAAAACGTGGATCCCTGCCCGAATGCCAATATCGATGTTGGATCGCCTATCAGAAAGCGCCAACGCCAACAGCTTCGTCTGGGCGTGTCCAATCTAGACCTGTCGGGGTCGGCACCATCATCACCATCGCCCGCTGAATCTCTCAAACCCTCGCGTTCTGCGTCGCCCCTCGTGACCACGCTTACCTCTCGATGCGCATCGCCGTTGCAGCCGCCCAAGCCGATCGTGCTCGATATACCCATACCCCGCAATCGGCGCAATCGCTCTAATGCGAGTGCATCGTTCTTTGAACCCGCGGGGGCCCTAGTAGAGTTGACCACGCGACCGCTCAGTCCTGCGATCTCCTCGAATGGGCACGGTGAACATGACGAGGTTGGAGACATGCCTGTCATCCAGTGGGAATTGGAAAATGACCCAGCTTACTATGGATATGGTATTCTTAGCTTCGGTTAGTTCCTAATAATTTAGCGTATAGCCAAATTCCCATCGATTGACTTGCCATCCGTGCCCGGTCTAGACAAGCCTCGGCACGAGTGGGTTCCATCCATCGCGTTCGATCTCCTGCCTCGTTACTCCGCTGGGGTCACTGCAGGCATCGACTTCAATATGCTCGTGTGTGACGTCCCCTACGATGTGACCATTGGCGAAATCCGCGCTACTTTAGCTGCCAACCTCGCCCTAGACCCCGAACGTCTTCCACAGGAAGAATTCCATCTTGTTCGCAAGGGTCAGAGGCTCGAGGATTGGATGACCTGTGTGCCGGCGTACCTTGCGGATGGTGATGCGGTCTTTATCGAGTTTGGCAATGGGACCACCCAATCGCGCCCGGGCGATGAGGAGCGCTACGGCGATGCTGATGACTGCTTGGTCCAGGAAGATCTTGAAGAGATTAAGCTCGTTCGGTTACCTTGCGATAGCACGAAGAGTGATTTGTGTCTTTTTTGCAATCTTACCCTTTTGCTTCTATCTCCCGGCTATAGGACACTGATTGATTTGCATCGGATCGAGTCTGGATCGGCCTGGGTATCGATATGCGGGTACCCTTTTCTTAAGCATTGTATTTTCAGCTCACTGTCACTACCTTATTTGTTTTAAGTGTTTTTGTTGTTTTGCTCCTCTCCCAGCACCCCACAGTTTATACACAGACAGATAATTGTTTTTGTACTGGATGTTTCTAAGGATTCAGGATCAAATGTACACCGGGTGCACTGCCATCTTTCCTTTACTTGCTTCCGAAGATGGTCGCGAAAGTTGTTGACGAGTGTCTATCACACACGCAATCCGATTGAGTACCCTCTCCATGGGACTGTAGGAACACTTACCCGAGGTAGGCCCTTCCAGGATCGTAGAATGTGCTGGACAAACAGGTGGTCAGGGAATACACTCCAGCCACACCAAGATGTTGAAATAGGGTGCATACATGTATCCGCGATCTTCGGGGATGTTTAATTTCTCCTTGAGATGGTCGAACAATGCCTTGCTGTACCGGTCATTCAGCTCTGGGCTGATGTTATCGAGCGACGTCTGGGTTTAAAATTGAATGGAGAACGTGTGATGGGCGGATAAGTACGGGCAGAAGTGCGGCTAATAGGTAACTTACGATAGTCATTAAAAAGGCCGGGTCGAATGTACCCGCGAACGTCAAGGTGGGAACATATGTGAATTCGACGGAAATGTACTTTTCGGGTTTGGAGAGCAGTTCGGCAGCAAACTATGTGCGGACCCGGATAACAAGGCTGGGGATCTGCATGTCATTTGGATTTACGGACCTTGGAGAATTCTAGCACAAATTCCTTTTCGTGCGCTTCGTCGCGAGGCTGCCGTCAATCAACGAGAATTTCAGAGCATATATTTTGTAATGGTGCGAGTTCTTGCCTTGACATTCGTGCTGAGTTTGAGAGAAGGCATTGTGAGCTTCAGCAAGTGGTGATGGATATCAATGGGCAATCGATGGTATGTGTCACGTGCAATGATCCGTCAATATTTGGCTCACTCCCGCCTTTGCACGCAACACCACCACATGCGCCTATCGCGCACGGTCCACAAGCGCTTATCACAACACCAAGTCTGTCGCAAGATTCTGTCGGAGTTTTAATGCTTGACGAAATCGCCGCGACTGATCAGAAACACCTATGCTCGCTTCCATCGAAACCAAACTGAGCAGAGTCGGCATCATTCCAAGCCAACGTCGTCACTGTGCGTTGCGTGCATTGCGGTCATGGCTCTGCTTCCCGCAGCAACGACGACCGTGGACTCAGAGACATCTCGATCTAGGATCCGACGAACGCCCGTCTCAGCCGATAGTAGTATTTTCCATCCTCACTCAAACCGCCGGATCTACGCGACTCGGGGATGTTTGCATCATCTATTGCGTCGACAATCAGAGAACGCATGACGACGGTCCAGACACATGTCACATCTCGAATACAGAACAAGTTCCGCCAGGGGGGGTGAGGCACGCCGACACCTCAGACTGCGCCGGCGGGATATCCATTCGGGTTGTGATTAGGCTCTGGATGCGGGATTGGCGACAGCGCTTGATGTTTGGAAGCACCCTGAATGGTAAGCGGGTGCCACCGATATGGACGTGGCTCGTCATGGTGTCTGCATGAGGCGGTATCGACGCAACCCCTGAAGCGGACCTCCACCAAAACGCCCCGCGCGCGCGAGCGCGCTAGTAGACCCGTGATCTGGCGCATCTAGTCCGCCTCTCGTTGTTCGCTGTTCGTGGCCAGGTCTGATCGCTTGGCGGACCTACCGCAGTAGATTTGGGGTGTCACAGCTCGGGTGGACGCGCTGGACGGGTCACGGCATCCGTTTGCGCGATTTTAGTGTCCTTTCGTTGTACGACAAGTTTGGGCCTTGTGCTCTAGACTTTTGGTGATGGGGTTTTAGATTGGGGTGCCCCAGTAAGTGTGCCTTGCTGCGGTATTATTGTTGTTGAGTTTTTTTTTCATGCACAGCGTGTCATTGAAGAGGGAGAGTAGCCGTGATTTGGCCACCCCAGATCACTAAGCACATGTTCCCCGTCGAGCGCCGTTCACGTCATATGCCGTTTTGAGGTTACGGATAGATAAACGATATGCACTGGATCTCGATTCTTGAGGTGATCATCGTAATTGTGGGATGGATCCGCTGGTGCTTAGGTTTTACTTTGGGGGTGACGTCGAGGCCGGAGCCAACTCGACGAAACCGTCGCTAACCTTGGCGATGGTAGCTCCGTTCGCTTGAGCTACCGAGTTGTCTATTGAGCAAGGGTCGTTTAAAGGCCCAAGCGTGAGGGATACGAAAGGGGGCAGGCCTGTCTTGATGGACATCTTTAGGCTTGGAAGGGACGGCCAGGGATAGTACACGACACGCGACCGGCTTTTTATACTTGGCGCTGATGGCTACGTATAGACTGGCGTTCATACCACCAATGGCTGAATTGACTATCACGGTGCTCACTGTCGTCCCTTGAATATGAGGACCTCGGAGACTGGGGCAAGGAAGGCGTGAGGGTCGAGTGTGTCACGGTGTACCGTAATTAGCGCACAGGTGGCCGTAAACACTAGTTCCCGCTGCTTGCTTGGTCCGGCGGGATTTGTGCGTATGGGACCAAGCTAAATGGTCGCGCGGTCATGTGTTGGTGCAAGGTCTTCCATTGGACTAGAGAACATGAGCGACGTGGTCGAGCGAAAGATAGGAGACGATGGCTGAAGCGGGTGTATGCGATTGGACAAGTGTCATGTTCATGTGCAAGGCTCTGACCAAAACGACGTGCCAACATGTCGGGCATGCACAAGTGCGACGCATACAACGTGTATTGATGGCGAATCCTGGTGTGCACGTTGAGCGATTGTCGGGCTTCTTGTCGATGCCTCACACAAATGAAGAACGGGACCCAGGTTTTCGGTGGGAAATCGATCGGGGCGGTGGAGCTCCCAGTGCAATGAAATGACTGTGACTGCCAAGCAAAAGAAGATGTCGGGCTGGCGCTAGCGACACTGGATGGCGCTCAATGTTTCCCTGACGGATGCCGACCACTCCACGGGCGGCGCGGCCGTGTTTTTCGGTGGAGGGCCGCCGTGGACTGCGGATCAGGCTGCAAGAGGCCCCGGTAGGCGCGTCTCGCGGTGGCAATGCCCGAAGACTGTGCTGAAATGCGGAAATGAATACGTGAACGAACGATTCGTAGTCGGAGAACATCCGCCGGCAGTTCACGGAAGGCTTACGCAGTCGGAACGAAGCGGTGCGTGTCGTCAAACGTGGAACCCTCTATTCCGAGAGTGCTGAGGTGGCGGATGCGGAGACAGGGCGGTTGCGACGGCCCAAAATTTCAGAGTGTTTTAGGTTTTTCCGGGCGTCGGCGAGAGCGCTGGGTGAATGCGCGGGGGGTGCGCTGGGGAGGTGGCGAGGGGCGCACGCCGAGGGCAGACGGCGATGGCGGCGTGGGGGCCGGTGGCGACGGCCGCGGTGGGATGTACGTTGACGCAAAGGCGAGTACGAGAACGTGACGTGACAGGCGTCGAGTCACGGTGCGGGGTCGACAGGGTGCAAGCTGAATTTGCGCGCCAAGCGGATGGCGGCTCTGGATTCACGGATAAAGACAATGCTGGCTCCCACCAGACCTCTGTTGCCCACCACGCTCGACTCGGACCACGACTGCGCTCCGCCGTCTCGACGCCCGCCGACGCCATAAATACATCGGAGCTCTCCACCCCAGACGTCATACAGCCCCCACCCAACCATGGCCACCGAGGCTCCCCTCATCATGGCCCACCACCGCCCAAGCTCGCTGCTCATCCCGCCCAACCCGGCCTATGCCCCCGCCTCGCCCCGCGGCGGCATCCTCATGAACGCGTCCCGCCTCGTCTCGCCCGCCCCGTCCGCGGCGGGGCTCTGGCCGCCCACCGGCACGTACACTCCCCGCTCCCCCTCGCCGCTCTCGGCGTCGCTCAGCCCAGACTCGGCTCCTGCTGATCGCAGCACGTCGCTTGGCTCCCGCAAGATCCGCTTTGCGCCACTTCCAGAACCCCGGCGAGACGTCATGGTCGACGAAGACGGCGCGGAAATTCCCTGCGCTTCGACTTACCCCACAGATGCAACGGCCTATCCGGCCCAGTCCCCCGGGCCCGGCCCTTCCGTCTCGCTCGACCGCACAGACTCGCTCGTGACCGACTCGGGGGCCTCGACGACCAGCACTGAAGCAGACACCCAGAGCCAGCTCGCCCGCAAGAAGGAGAAGCGCAATTCACTGCTCAGGATCTTTGGCGTCAAGAGCTCCTCGTCCCTATCCAAGCGCACGACTTCGACTTCGTCGCTGCCCACCGCCGACTCGAATGGAACGATCGGAGGCATCCCCGTCCCCGGCCTTGGCCTCTTCCGTCCATCCTCTCGCGAATCCTGGAGCGGCGAGCTGTCGGGATATGCTTCTGACAACTCGACCTCCCGTCGCATGTCGTCGCCCCTCCGCCCCGACTTCAACTCTCGCAGCCGCCCCACAACTCCCAACTACGGCTCGTTTGGGGCACCCCTGTCGCATGCAGTGTCTGACGGTTCTGGAAGCATTCAGCGACCCCAGCGTATGCTCAACGGCAGGGTCTATGGCGCTCGACGTGCCAAAGAACGCCTCCAACCACAGCCTTCGATGGAGCCCGAATTTTCCGAGTGGGGCTATGGCGGCATGGGAAGCGTCGGCAATTCCGGCGAATACAGCAAGCTCCAGTCCAACTCGAGCTCGGTCGGAGGAGGCGACGATGACGACGACGGCAGTGGTATGACATGGATCAGAAAGCGCAAGGAGAAGCGTGAGCGTGAAGAACGCGAGCGAAAGGCCGCAGAGGAGGCTGCGGCAGCCGAGGCGGCGAAAAAGGCGACCGAAGACAACCCCGTCGATTCTGGAGCTGAACCGCGCGCATCGACCGATACGTCCAATTCCACCCCCACCATTCACCCGGACGCCGCGGACGCGACTACAGAACCCAAAACGCCGACCAAGGAGACCCACAATCCGATCGCTGGCCCCGATCAGCCACTGTCACAGGCCAACCCACTATCTCCCCCGCGAACACAAGCCACTCGCAACATCTCCGGCCCACCATCGCGCCAGGACTCTGGGGCGACTGTTACGCCTGAACGTCATA
This sequence comes from Ceratorhiza oryzae-sativae, assembly GCA_030998015.1. Lineage (NCBI taxonomy): Eukaryota > Fungi > Basidiomycota > Agaricomycetes > Cantharellales > Ceratobasidiaceae > Ceratorhiza > Ceratorhiza oryzae-sativae. The sequence continues at coordinate 1,790,365 of JARWMV010000234.1, read as the reverse complement.
TCCCCACAGTCATCACCGTTCCTGCTCACCGTGGCCGCCAAGATAGCACGGTTCTCGGTAACGCTGTGGCTATGAGTCCCGAGATGAGTCCCGAACGTAGCAGCAGTGGTTCATCGCGTTCGAACAGCGACGATGAAGAAGAGGAAGGCTCGTCGAGCACGACGGGCCGCGATGAAGACGAGGAAGAAGAGGAAGAGGTGAGCGATCGTCTCGTTGAATCACCCCGATTTCCGCCCCCCTTTACGTATCGCGCTGTCCGGCGCCAGCAGCGATGCCTCTTGACCTCGGCCGAACAACATTGCTGACATTGCGCCATTTTCTGTGTCCAGAACCAAAAGCGCAAGACGGCACTCTCGGCAGGCATCGAAAAGATCAGCAGGCATCACTAGATGCGCGCCTGCCCGATGGGGCTTACCTAAAGGTGGCTTGTGTGTCATTCTGTCTCTCTACCACGCTTTTCGTCATTCATCCCCTGCATACCCCTTGCAATATCTAATTGTTTTCGTTGTGGCTCACCTCTTTTGGTCGTGTTCACTTTTGTTTATTCGGTCTCTGCGGCAAAACATTGTTCGGTTTTCTATACGGTTGCCGGTGTTCATTGTTCTCATGTCTCAAGTCACGTTGTATGATTCTCGTGTATGTGTCTCTCTACGCCTCACTACTCCATCCATGATCATGTCTGTTTTCTTTTTTCCCTGTTCATAGTCTGTCGGGTGCGCGGACCGTCTGTGAGGGATTTGGCTTTCATCTCAGGCGTGTGTGTAGCATTTACGTATTGGTGTACTTTTTTGAAAGCAATGTTTTGAATTTGTGTGCATCCTTCTACACGTGAATGTCCTTCGAGTGCTCGCCATCGACGGATCCTGTACGTTGGGGAAGATAAGAATCGCTGAAACTACAAATCCATGTCACGCTTTGGCATGTTTCAGACGCCTGTCAGAATTTTGGTCCTATCTCACGTTTCGCGTCAATGCGTGGCCTTGGCACTAGGATGGGTAGGTCAAGGGCATACACCAACATAACCGGGGTCCTGTCACGCTCGGCCTCGTCTTTGTGTGAAAAACTGGTGCATATACTTGGGTCCGACGTTTTTGTCTAAAGTCACACATGATTACCTATGTAATACAATTAGATATCCGTTTTTGGCGAGGCGAGGCATTTTTGAGAAGACAAAAAAGTCTTGGGTGTGTGACTATGATCGGCTGATCACATTTAGTGTGGGTTTTTGAGTTGTTTTTCAGTGAGTGTGTGGCTCGAGTGACTCTTGTATGGTTATTGTTCTGACTTGAAAAAAAAAGATGAGTTGCTGAAGGCCCTGACATGACTCGGTTGTGGTTTTGTTCGGTTGCGTTTGAATGAATACAATGCCAACATCTAGAAGTATGATTGATGGTCATTTTGGAGGTGAGGTAACAGCATGGCCTGGTGGAGCTGAACATTGCAAGCCCCTAACCCCTGACCCCTTTATAGTTCAGGGATCCAGTCCTGTTCCCCAAATCGTGCGAGTGTGAGCCGACGACATCCGTGATATTCTGGTCACCGTTGAGCTAGCCTCAGATGCGCGCCAATAATACGCACGAGTGGGAACATGCGGTACACACGGCTCGCTGCCCGGAATGGATGGATGTTCAAGTATGGGATTATGAGGCATTATGGCATATCACGTGATCTCACGTGAAAAGATGCATCGCATCGTTATTAGCCCCTGTCGCGCAGTCTTTCGAACTTGGAGTTCTTCATAGGCTGTACGGTTGCTGCGGAATTGGCGGAGTGTACATAAATTCCTCATTGTCACCCCGACGTCTTGTTTATTGGCCCCGACGTTACTGCTACCTGGTCACACCGTTGCTCCTGTATTCTGGAATACCCTCCACTTGGATTGGACCTAAACTGAGCTACGATGCCAGTGTTGATCGAGCCCAGAGAGCTTGCTCACGAGTTGGTCAAGAGGGTGGACGTCAAGACCACATTGACCCCGAATGGTACACAACGGACAACGCTCATTGTCGCAGCGGTTTATGTGATTGTCATTGGGTTACTTTGGTGCGTCCATCTTTCGATTGATTTCTTGAGTTTTTGCTGATTTGGCCCATGGTCTTGGTCTCTTGTGGCCCGATGGGATAGGCATATACCGTTCCTGAGCTGGATAAGTGAGTTGAGCCTCACTCCGTTTGGCAGTGCCGCTGTACTCACGCCACGACCAACTTGCGTGCCTACGCAGTCTACCCGTTCAAGTAAGTGCACGTCGTCGCGCATGATTCCGGTGTCCGGCAGTTGGTGACTTGGTTTAGGCTATTGACCGTCGGGTTCCATGAGCTGAGCCACGCGCTCGCGGGCGTGCTCACTTGCGCCAAAATTCATTCCATCGAGTTGGATCGTGAGTCTGGCATACAATTCTTGCGATGACCACCCCCCACCTCATCTCTCATTATACCGGTTAGCCGACGAAGGCGGCGCCACGCGGATGAGTGGAGGCCTGTCGTTCATCACCTTACCAGCCGGATATATCGGCTCTTGCTTTATCGGGGCATGTCTGATCGCGTGCGGGTTTGATACTAATGCGAGTGAGGTTGCCTGTTTGGTCTTGTGAGTCTCATTTAGGGGAATTAGGGAGTGAGCTGATTTGGGGGGAGGGGGAATTAGGGCTGCGTTTTTCTTGTTCACGTTGTGGTGGGCTCGACGAAATTGGTTGACTTGGCTGTTGATCGCTGGGATGACCGGGTTGATTGTGTTGTTTTGGTTCGTAGCGGGGGGAGTTGCGTTGAGATATCTCGTGAGTCTCGTCCTGTCGGTTTGCGATTTTCGGGGAGGGTTCTGATTTTGGGGGGGGGGGATAGGTGTTGTTCATTGGGGTGATGAACTGCATGTATGCCCTTTGGGATATTGTTGATGATACGATCTCGCGCAAGGTGAACACGAGCGATGCGACAGTGTTTGCCAAGCAATTTGGCTGTTGCCCCCCTCAGGGTGAGTCGGTTGGGACTTTGTCTGTCGGGAAAGTAGCTGATCAGGAGATAGTCTGGGGTGTCATTTGGTTGTTGATCTCGTTTGTATTCTTCGCGATGGGTATTCTTGTCGGAATTGCCGCGTTCAAGGTTCGTCCAACGATATTTGCTCTAGAATTTGTGATGAGAATTGTCGTTTTGAAGGGCACCGCCGCCGAACAAAAAGCCGCAAGCGAGCATTTCTTACCTGTTCCTAGGTTCTAACCAAGAACATCTTCGAAAGACTTTTGGTTTTGGTTTTGCGCCTGTATACTAGTATTCCCAACGGACTGTAGCCTCCACCTCTCTGTTTTTGTGTATGATATCATTCGATATAGACTTTAAACCCCGCTCGTGCTTTGGGGTTACCTCCGTTCCTGCTATATGGATGGGCTCTCGTCACGCGGTGATAAGTATAGTGTGATAATACTATAATGCTTCAGCATTGGAGGCGCTATGGTTGAAGTCTGAGGCAACCGCCTGGGGTGGATTTGAACAAGAACTGAGTTGCTAGGAGATTCAAATTTCACTACTGATGCCATTATTTCATGTTTTCTGGGTTGTCGGGGCTCGTAGATGGCCTAAAGCCCCCGCGCAATCGTTATTTTGGGGATTCAGCAGCTGCCGTCTCCTGGTATTCATGAGCTTCTGTTCGATTATGTTGATCTGCATGCTCGTTTTGGGCTCGCATAGGAAAGGATAACCGTTTCAATACCAATTTTCAGCTAGTAAATCACTTTTTACACTAATTTATTCGTTATGTAGCTAGAGTACACGAGCATCTTCGTGTGGCTCATGGTGGCGGCGGGTCAAAACGACACGCAAAGGGTAGACTGTGGCTAACCAAAGCACTTGACATCAAAATATTGGTAGTTATAATATAAAAGATTAAACCGCAACACCCGAACGACCTTTGTTGAGCCAACTCGATGGCCGTAGTCTTGAATGGTCGTTTGTTTTTGGATGTCACAAACAGAACCAAACAGCGAGCCGTGCCCCACCAGTTCTTCTGCCTGCCACCACAACAAAATGTCGGACATGGAGGTCGAACACTATGACGGCGACTCCAAGCCCAAACGCAAGAGGTGTGTTACTACTAACACTTTCTAAAAAAAAAACTATTCACATGTTCATTACAGAGAGCTGAGCAAATCTCCCACTCGTTCACCCACCCCGAAGCGCTCTCCTTCTCCCCCGCGTGCTCGGCAACGTCGCTCACCATCACCAAAATTGTCTGCGCACCCCCGCGATGGCGAAGCACCTAGAGTACAAGACATGGATCCCGCACGAAAGCAGGAACGCGAACGCCAGCTTGCTGCTCGTCTGGCCGAAATCGAACTTGGAGCCGGGCCAGCAAAACCGGCTTTTGACGCCCAGGCCGAGTTTGCAAAACTGCTCAGCTCGCGTTCGGGGGGTGTATATGTTCCCCCTGCTCGTCTTCGTGCATTGCAGGCGGCAGCGTCAGAGGACAAGTCGAGTGCGGAATATCAGCGCTTGTCGTGGGACGCGCTCCGCAAAAGTATCACTGGTATCGTCAACAGGGTCAACATTGGGAACATCAAGCACGTTATACCCGAGCTCTTTGGAGAAAACTTGATTCGCGGTCGCGGGCTGTTTGCACGTAGCATCATGAAGGCTCAGGCGGCGTCGCTGCCTTTCACACCGATTTTCGCGGCTCTCGTGGCGGTCATCAACACCAAGCTTCCGCAGGTTGGAGAACTGTTGTTGATGAGGCTGATTAGCCAATTCCGGAGGTCGTTTAAACGAAACGACAAGGTGAGTGTTGGTTATTGGTTTAGTAGTGTGGCGTCAGTGTTGAACTGTTGAGCAGATCGTCTGCCACTCAACCACGACTTTCATTGCACACCTCGTTAACCAAGGTGTCGCGCACGAAATCATCGCCCTTCAGATTCTTGTGTTGTTGCTCGAACAGCCGACGGATGATTCGGTTGAGATTGCCGTTGGTTTTATGCGCGAAGTTGGCGCGTACCTTGCGGAAAACTCGCCTCGCGCCAACAATGGTGTTTTCGAACGCTTCCGTGCTGTTTTGCACGAGGGGGCAATTGACAAGCGTGTCCAGTACATGATTGAGGTTTTGTTCCAGGTCCGAAAGGACAAGTACAAGGACAACGTCATTATTCCCGAAGGTCTGGATCTAGTGGAAGAGGACGACCAGATTACACACCAGATATCCTTGGACGACGAGTTGCAGGTTCAGGACGGGCTTAGTGAGTTGCTATTTTGGTTTCGTTGGCTCTCATGTTAACCGTTTGATAGATGTCTTCAAGTTTGACCCCAACTTCCTTGAAAACGAGGAGAAATACAAGGAAATCAAAGCCGAAATTTTGGGTGAAGGATCGGATGATGATGAATCGGACAGCAGCGACAGTGACAGCGATAGTGAGGAGGGCGGAGCGGGTAGGTTGAATCATATTAGTTGTTATTGTTTGTCCTCACCTTGCATTAGTCCCTGATAAGCCAGGTATTGAAGATGCCACCGGAACGAATCTTGTGAACCTGCGTCGAACAATTTACCTCACTATCATGAATGCTGTGAGCACAAACAGTCTCTTCACACTTACCAGTTACTGATAATTGGTTGTTAGTTGAGTTATGAAGAGGCAGTCCACAAGCTGATGAAGGTCAACATCCAAGAAGGTCAAGAAATCGAACTTTGCAACATGATCATCGAATGTTGCTCTCAAGAGCGTTCATACTCCACATTCTATGGCCTAATCGGCGAGCGGTTCTGCAAACTCAACCGAGTATGGTGTGAATCTTTCGAAGAGGCTTATGCCAACTACTACGATACTATCCACCGTTACGAAACGAATCGTCTACGAAATATTGCTCGATTTTTTGGTCACTTGCTTGCTAATGACGGGATCAGCTGGGCCGTGTTTTCGGTCGTCAAGATTAACGAAGATGATACAACGTCGTCTAGTCGTATCTTTATCAAGATTTTGATGCAAGAACTACAAGAATCTATGGGCCTTAAGACCATGGCCGAACGCTTCAAGGACCCGACAATGAAAGAGAGTTTCGCAGGCATGTTCCCGATCGACGATCCGACCGGCAAGAGTACTCGGTTTTCGATCAACTATTTCACCGCGCTTGGGTTGGGTGTGTTGACAGAAGAGATGAGAACAAATTTACTAGTACGTTCTTTTTTATACGGAATCTTAAATAGGCGTTGACAGGATGGTTCAATAGGAAAATGCACGCAAGATGGCTGCGATCCGGGACCTCGAAGCTCAACGGGCCGCACAAGAGGAGTCTTCATCGTCGGATTCGTCGGACACCGACACGAGTTCAGATAGCGATTCGTCGTCGGACGATTCAGACTCAGATTCCTACAGGAGAAGATCTAGATCGCGGTCGCCAAAGCGGCGATATGGCTCCCGCTCGAGGTCGCCCAAAGGGAGATATGAATCTCGGTCGAGGTCCCCACCGCCTCGTCGTGGATATTCATCCCCTCCTAGGAGACGTGGGTCGACTCCGCCCCCAAGGCGCAGGCGAGGTTCTCCTTCGCTTTCGAGGTCGCGTTCCCCGTCCACGCCGCCACCCCCCAGGAGATCTGAAAGGGATAATTCGCCGCCTCGGAGGGGTGGACGGGATGATTCACCTCCGCGCAGGGGTGGTAGGGATAATTCGCCGCCGCGTCGAGGCGGACGTGATGAATCTCCTCCACGCAGGAGCATTCGAGACGATTCTCCTCGGAGGAGTGGTAGGGACAATACTCCACCGCGCAGGGGAGGGCGAGACTACTCACCCCCGCGCAAGGGTGGACGGGATCGCTTGCCTCCACGCCGGACGGGAGACTCACCAGATGACTCGCCTCCGCCCCGTAGGAATGATTCGCCGCCTAGGCGTGCTGGGCGTGACGAGTCTCCGCCTAGACGGGCTCCACGTGATGCGTCTCCACCGACTCGTCGTCCGGGCCGTGGCGATTCGCCACCTCGCAGGGATTCTCTATCGCCACCACCCCGTCGTCGTGAAAGCCCACCCCACCGGACCCGCGATGAACCACCTCGTACGCGCGAATCACCCGGACCGGCTCGTCGGGGGGGCCGAGATTCCCCCCCTCATCGTCGACGCGATGACTCGCCTCCGCGTCGTCGTGTCGATTCACCCCCTCGCCGCCGTGATGACTCTCCACCCCCTCGTCATGATTATTCTCCACCCCGCCGGCCACGTGCATCGCCTCCCCGCCGGCCACGAGATGACTCGCCAGCCCGCCGTCGGCGGGACGACTCTCCCGATGGTCCTAGTGGGCGCTCTGGGCGGTAATGACCGAATGCTTTAATGTGCTTGTTTTCTTCCCGTATTGTATGTACCACACGTGACCAAAAAAATCAAACGGGAACGTAACGCCTGTTTACTATTCGGGGCGAACCCGCGTGCCTGATCCGTGTTTGCTTCCGGAGCTACAAATAAGTACAAGGCTTAGCCACCAGCCACCTCACCCAATTCCCCTTCATTTTACGCCCTAACTAAACAGCCAAATCCTGTCAAATTTGGTAATATGCCTCCCAAACGTGCGAAGAAGACGCCTGCCGGCGCCGGAGGCGGTGGGGGTGGAGGAGGAGGCGGGAGTGCGGCTGGTGGTGGTGGTGGAGCTGCCGCTGCTGCAGCGCCCCCAGCCCATATTGAAACTGTTGGTGTTAAGCGACCCGGATACGGTAAAGGGGGTCGTTCAACTCAAGTCATTGTGAACCATTTCGTGTGCACAATCCCCACTGGGACAATTTATCACTATGATGGTGTGTTCTCCAGGACACCATTTCCATCGGGCTAACAATCCTCACGCCCAATCCCACATATATAGTTGGTGAGTCTCCCTAGGGCTCTTATGTCGGTGTGATGGATAGCTCACGAGTGATTTTTCAGAGATCGGAGGCGACAGAGCACTCCCGGCGCGTGCGAACGTTGAAACAATGAAGACACTCCAGGAACGTCTCGAACCGAATATCTTCAGTCCCAAGGGCGTCTATGATGGGAAGAAGAACTTGTTTACTACCAAGAAACTCGCCTTAGGGGATGCCGACACTCGTATCGTATGTGCCGAAGTTTTATGGCTATGCTGGCTGCTGATGGATCTTCAGTTCGACATGCCGATGGGAAATCCTCGTCCGGATCGCCCAGCACGTACGCGGAAGATCAAGATTCAGCTAGCCGCGACGATTAATCCAGAGTGAGTCTGGGCACAGCTGAGTATCTGCTCCCGGCTAATGACGTATGGATAGGGTGCTTTCTCGATTTCAACGAGGCCAACAGTCGCAAGATAATGTTGTGCTGACCGCGTTGACGGCACTGAACGTCGCTCTTCGCCATGAACCAATTTCGTGAGTATTATTGCGCCTTGAAGCCATGGGATAAATTCATTAGGTTTATTTGTATTTCCCAGCAAGTTCACATTCAACGCACGCTCGTTTTTCTTGCCAGAGGGAAAGAAGTCCGTAGCAATGGGTCTGGTACGGTTGACGGAAGAGCCGTAGATTTCTTGTGCCTAAACTTTGCTTGTAGGAACTCTGGCCTGGTGTGTTCCAGTCGATCCGACCAGCGATAAACTCCATGCATATCAATATTGATACAAGCACCGGTGCGACGTTTTCTTAACTGCCGTGATTGTCCATCGTAACTTAACCTGCCATTGATTATTAGGTGTCGTGTAAGCATCCTTCCAAGCCTCAGGTCGGTCCTTTGACTAAATCTTCCAATAGCTTTAAGCCTGGTCCTGTTATCGAGCACGCACTCGCATTCTTGGGCAGGAGCCAAGTGGGAGACCTCAATCTGGGAGCTCGTCTAACTCGTATGTCCACATCAATTTTAAGAATTCTACGACACTAATTTATATATCACTTCAAGCCCGAGATCTGCGTTCTCTCGAGAGTCGGCTCAAAAACCTTAGAATTGCAATCACCTATGTGGATGGTAAACGTCCCGAGAAGTCGATCCGGGGCTTAACGACCACTGGAGCGGCGAACACGATGTTCGACAATAATGGCCAGATGATCTCAGTGGCTCAGTACTTTCAAAGGACATTCCGCAAGACTGTGAGGTATCCAAATATCCCATGCGTAAAGGTGAATCAGCCCGCCTCTATATGCACTTCGCCTCGTGCTAAAATCCATGAAGATTTCGTCAACAGCAATTATTCCTATGGAGTTTTGTGAAATCTTGCCTGGACAATTGATGCGAAAACAAATCCCACAAGAGCTAACGGACGAGATGGTGAACTTTTCTCGAAAGGCATGTGTTACAAGGTTGATAGTATGAGCTCCTACTCACGCTTCATTCAGCGTCCTGAAGAGCGGCTCCAAGCCATCAAAAAATCTCTCACAGTGAGCCCTGTTTGGTAAACTGAATATTTAGCCCGTGTTGACTGGTATGGTCATCCAGTCACTCGACTACAAATCTGGTAAGCCCTTCAATATTTTCCTTTTACCGATGCTCAGAGTTGCTCCCGGCTTCCAGACACAGTGACGCAGTTTGGCATCACTGTACAGCCGGAGCCGGTCACCTGTCCTGCTCGTATCCTTGATGCGCCAAATGTCCTGTATGATAAACCTGTTGTGAGTTAGTTCAAGCCCCTTTTGCCGGTTAGTTGTACTAAGAGTTCACAGAAACCAAGGAACGGCGCCTGGAACCTGAGAGGCGAGCGTCTCAAAAGCCCGGCTCAGGTCAAAGGCTGGATGCTAGTGATCTTTGAACGCCAAAACTTCTTCGACGAAAGAGTTGCTCGAGAAACCGTTGAAAAGTTGAAGAGGGCATGCGAAGAAAAGGGTTGGTGTTGCCGCTAATTAATTGAGGTTCCTTCACCGACCGATTTGTGCAGGTATCACCGGCCTAGACATGAACCCATTGATTGAATGGGCGTCGCGTGAGTTCAAACGTAGATAGTTACCTTGCGCTTGACTAAAGGTCAACTGTAGCTCAAGGTGACATAGGCAAGGTATATACTCATACTTACTCTCCTGGCAGCCTGCTCGACCTCCTATTTATCTAGATCCTTTTCGACTTGGGAGGTAAATTTAGGACAGCACGCAAAGCCTTACCAAACCTCGTAGTCGCAATCATGCCGAAAATGTCAGGTGACATCTACCCAGCCGTCAAACGGTAAGTGGATTTAGGAAATACAGCGTACATCTAGGCTAAATGCGCCCCCTTTACTGAGATTCGGAGACGTCACCGTGAGTTGTCTCAGACAAAATAAAACACCATTCAGTAAAACAGAATTTTATGACTCCAGGCGGGGGTTGCTACTCAGTGTATGAAGGCCCAAAAGTGCAAAGGTGGAAATCCACAATACTTTGGCAACGTCTGTCTGAAGTATGTAATTTTACCTGGATATTCGGAGAGTGCTGCATCTATGATTCAAAGGATCAACGTCAAGCTTGGCGGGATCAACGCTGTTCTGCCACTCGATCCGACCGTTAAATTCCTTGGGGATCCGGCTAATCCTACTTTGATTCTTGGTTCGTCATCATAATCTTATTCCACGCTTACGTCTAATGCTTGGTCCAGGTGCTGATGCTGCTCACCCCGCACCTGGGACCGAGGGGCGCCCATCCTTCACGGCTCTGGTTGGGAGCGTTGACTCGCTTGCTAGGTTAGTTGAGTATCACAAATCCGCAGCTGGAGACAGATTGAGGCAACTTCTTTGCAGTAAATATGTCGCTACTCATCGCGCTCAGGCATCTCGGTAAGACAAGTATATAAACTATATTCGCTCAGGGTACTGAATCGATTTGAAAGCGTGGAAGTGATCGCAGACCTTGAAGAAATGGCAGTGCATATCATTAAGCTCTTCCAAGGCTACCAAAGGGGGGTGGAGAAGAAGGCAAATCCTGGGCCAAAGCGCATATTGCTTTATCGCGATGGGGTCTCTGGTGAGTAGTCTGGTAGCTATTGCGATGATTCGTTACTCATGAATGCTCAGAGGGCCAATTCAAGGAAGTCCTCGAAAAAGAGCTTCCGGCCCTCAAACGTATGCAAAATATTCTCAATTGTTGTGCCGAATAATAAGCCTTTATAGGTGCATGCGAGAAATGTGATTTGAAGCCCCTGCCAAAAATCACAATGGTGATTGTCGGTAAGCATTCTGGATGGCCGATCGTGCATACATTCAACTCTATCGTAATATCGCAGGTAAACGTCATCATACACGCATGTTCCCGCCAGTCCCTAGTCAGCTTTTGATCAGAAGAGTGGAAACTGTGAGGCAGGGACAGTGATTGACTCAGTGTGAGTGAACTTCATCTTGTACTCTCGGCTTCGTCTCACAAATGCCCTCCAGCATTGGCCACGTACGTCGAGATCTTGCCAGGACACTCGATTCGTTTACTAAAAGTTCTAACCTCTCTAGCCACTCGAGTTCGACTTTTTCCTGCTTAGCCATGGAGGGCTGATCGGCACATCTCGACCAGCACACTATAGGTATGAGATGATATTTCAATATCTGATTTGTCGTTGTAACTTTGGATTACCAGCGTTTTGTATGACGATAACAACTTCACCCCTGACGCCCTTCAAAAACTGACGTTCTCGCTATGCCATGTGTACGCCCGCGCCACTCGCTCAGTGTCTATTCCACCTCCGGTTTATTGTTGGTGCTACCCTGCTTTATTCAGCGCTACGATTTGCTAACCGATAGCGCTCTGTAGATGCCGACCTTGTGTGTGGTAGAGCCAAGCACCATCTTCCTCCTGGTGCAGAATACGACCTGTCAGATAGTATGACAATTGCCAGCGGGACGGACGCCGAGGCCATGCTGCAACGCATCCGCGCTGCCTATAAACCAACCCACCCAACTTTGGAGAAGAACATGTAGTACGTTTCCTTGCCTCTCATTATCGATCGGCTACGACCTAATGCCATTTACAACCCTAGCTTCCAATGATGTGACGAAGTAGGGGTTTTAAACATTCCAACATGGTAACTCGCTGTTTTTCTACCAAAAACTTGTAGAAGTACGCAATGCTATGTTTTCTTGGGACGGCGTGCCCGACTCGGACAACCGTAAATAGCCTGTTAAACGAACAGACACGAAGGATGATGAATGGATCTACAAAACCTCAAGCACGTGAAGCTCACCTTGCCTTTAGTAAACGCAAATTAAACCATACGCTAGAGTACATGTGCAATAATACACTAGTGATTAAGAGTGCTGTGCCGCACGTGAATGACTATATCGATGCAATCCATCAGTGTTAATCAGGGCGAGTAGTGAAAAGGTCACATAACCAGAACTTAACTCTGTTACCGGTGCATGTTCGAATCATGCCTCGTCCATTCCGAATACTTTTGGCTGTGCATTTTGGTCGGATCGATGAATGGGCGGCTCGCTACACTTGACTACATTAAGGAGGTTAAGCATAGCCACAATTCCCAGTACCGCCCAAAGGTTTACATGAGACTCCAAAATAACTCCACAAATTATTGTGACTTTATTGTACAAATTCAGTGAGCTCTGGATAAATTACTCTCTCGAATAGTGGTGCTATGGCTATGCCCACCTCCCGATAGGTTATCCATGATGCCATTTATGCCAAGGGTGACAAATACTTAGATATATGCTATTTAGGAGCAGGAAAATGAAAGCAAAATGTCGATCACTTGACAGTAATGGGGCTCAAAGGGAGGGGTATACGATAAATGTCTTGAAAGTCGCTCGAGCTAAAACATGATTGTGAGACTTCAAGATCTTGGCCACACAAAATATAAAAAATATTGCTCTACGTTAAACATAGAAAGTGGACATATGCGTATGTACGGGGAATCGCAAATACTGGGTCCAATATGCTGTTTAGTTCAGTAAACGCTGCGTTGTACTGTGACAGGGCAAATGGGGCCCATGCCATTCTTTGTTCGAGCCTTTGGTCCATCCAACATAACGCTTTGACCTGAGCTTATGCTTTGTGGACGCGCTTGGATTAGACTCCATAAGAAGTGGTGATCGAGAATGGGCCAAATCAACAAAGCATCGCGACGTGGCTTTACCTTTCTCTTTGTTCAAACCATTTGGTGAATTCCTGCATTGGCCATGCCGCACACATTCAAAGCCTAGGGCCGGCCCCGAGTACCCTTCAACCAAATTTTATCTTCTCTCGATCGTATTCGTTATATCTGTATTCGAGTTGCTAGCCTTCGTTTTCGAAATATGGTGAATGGATTCGTCGGACGATAGCCCTCAGCGGTTCCTGACAAAATATATTGTAGCTCCTTCGATCTCAAATGACTCCCCCATCCAAAAACACTCGCTCTTGCTCACGTTTACGCGCGGACAAAAACAAACCCCCTAAACGAGACGTCACGGCCTCTAGCAAGACATTGTATCCCAGCTCTAATCGGCAGTTGCGCGAAACCTCCAGCAAGAGAAGAAGTGGACTGGATTATGAACGGTTGGGGGTCCTGGACATGCACGCGGCTGAAGCAGGCTTGGACCAAGCACATATAATCGACCACCCGGAGTGGAGACTAATGGATATGTCTGAGGGTTTAGAACTTGCCGGTGAGGATATGGAAGGTGTAGATGAGGAGTACAGGGCGAGTGAGTTTGACGACGCTCCAAACATAAACGCTCGGTTGACAAGACGAGCGTAGTAGACACTCAATATATGGGAGTTAGTACAGTTACATTGTACCGGCTTTCGGAGGAAGGAAGCTGGCTAGATCTGGGATCTGGCACGCTTACATTGGAGGCGAGTCTGTATTCCTCGAGAGCCAGTAAGTTCAAGCTCATTCGACAGGATGATCGGGAGCTCACGTTTCCTGTAGCTGTTCGCATGGCACAAACGCAACGTGTCCTCGCGTGTTGGAGTATTTTCGGAGGGATGAAAGTATTAAGATTCCTTACCACAGTTATCGTAGTGGCGATCGTTCCAAAGGGTGACGATGCCCAGGATGTTGTGAGCTATGGCTTAAAGGTAAACAAATGCAGCCCGAGAGTCCAGACTTAACCTAACGCTTCCGTCTTTGGAGGTTGATACGCTTGAGCAAGCCAAAGAACTGGCCATCTTACTCAGTAGTACTTCACGAGGCATGCAGGCGAACCTCGAAAGGCTGATCCCAAGGCTCACAGTCAAACAACGCGCTAATATTCTCGAAAGCATGGCGGACCGTTTACTAGTCCTTCAACGGCGACTAGGGGCGCTGGGTGATGACAACGAACTAAGTGTTCAGGTCGAGTCTGAATTAGCAGGCATGCTGGCAGCGGGCATAGAGCTGAAACAGTGACGAGCTAGCAATAGCGATGATGTACTAATTCTTCTGTATTACATATGAGTACCATTTTACGACCGATAATAACGAGACTTTGAATCAGGATTAGAATCGTCGACGGAGTCGACGCTGGATGTCCAGTAGTCGAGCTGTTGTCTCGTTCTGTTGTTCAGTCGCCCGTGCCCGCAAAATGAGCTCCGAAACAACCTCGTCCAGATAATTTACCGGGAAGTCTCCTCGTGAAGAACCTGCTCCGGGGCGAGTTTGTTCTTCCAACCAAGCCTCCAAGAGAATCACAATCTCAGCCAGAACGTGTTGCGTCCGGGCGGCATCGTTGTAGGGTGGCACCTATAAAGCTACTCAGACTGTGGGATTGATAGAACGCCTTGCTTTATCATACCGAGGATTCGTGGATAAGCAGCAACGCTTCAAAGACCGCGTCGTAAGGGATACCTCCACTGATCAGCACGTTCGGAGCCCAAGTTGGTGGGAGCCGTTTCAGCCAGACAAACTCGTCAAGGAGTTTACACACCGTATCTGTGCGTATTTGTTAATACGTACAATTTGACCATGGGTCATATCGCTCGTGAACTCGAAACTTACCCAGAGGGAATGCGATATCCGAGGGGAAGAACCTCATTGCCAAAGAGGAAACCTGTTCTTGAACAGCCTGGGGTGTTCCGGCTGCCGAGCGAGTATGAAACGGGGCACTGAAAGCAAGAGGGCAGAGCACGGGCATACCTTGTGCAAAAATGGCCTCCCAGATCGACCTGACCAGCGGGGGATCTCGGCGGTCAGCGACCTTCAGGATCAGTAACTTTATCGCATGTAGATCCTCTGGGTCGGCAAACTCTCGATAAAGCTGTCAAAGGGTTGTTAAACACTTGGGCAACGTAGATTGCGTTCGGGGCTTACAATAGAGATATCCAACAAACGAGAAGCCAACGTCTCATAGCGCCGTCGCCATTCAGGGTTTGTTTCTATCGAATATCGCCCCGAAAGCAAATTTGCGATCTCCAGTTGGACCTGTGCGACTTCGAGTTTATCCTCAAGATCCGTCAGGAACTCGACAGAAGCCTCTTGTTGTCCATATTCGGAGCCAGGATGGGATTTAGCATTGCTGACAGCGAGGGACAAATATTCAATGCGGCGCTCCAGATCCAGGTCGTTCCTACGCAAGTGACGGTTGAGCTTCTTCTATTTTGGGTCAGATCGCGCGTTGAACTCACTCGGAATCGGCGAGCGACTGAAGTGCTTGTGCTGCTCGGAGATATTGCCCACTGTGAACAAAGAATTGCCACAGGAGCTCGCCCCATCGGTCATCGCTTTGGGCCTGGCTCAGCAGATGATCTTCGATGAACGGCGTTCGAATCTACGGAAACCACATGCTCACTATTCAGTACTAAAAATCGCGGGCGGATAGGGGCTTTACCTCGAGCAAATCGTCCGTTCGGCCTTGTTTAACCAACCAATCATACAACTCCGCATGGAACATAGGGTCGTCCGAGGCTAGTGCAAGCTGGTAGGCATTCTTTCGCACGGCATCGGCATCCTCTGCAATAAATCGAGGTGTTTGCGATTGACCGCTGACATGACACATGACACACATACCAGCAGAACCATCATCCTTGCCTTGGCTCATCTCACTCGCCTCATCAAAGGCCTGCAACGTTCTAATGACACAAGCGTAGCATTCTTTGCGAAGTTTGTACGCCGCACGCCGTTCATCACCCGAGATGCGCTCGCTTTGCCAATAGTCCCTCCCGTGGTTATCGACATCCCAGTCCTTGGCGCACTGTAAAGGAAGCTGAACCGCACCATTCGGGTAGCGCAATGCACGGTACTCGGCTGTAACCTCTTGGAGTTTCTCTAGGCTGAGCGTTGGCGTACTCTTGCGGAATAGCCTGAAATTGTATCATTTAGCGTGTAAAATCCGAATTGGAATAAGCCTTACCTAAAGCTCTCCTTGAGGCAGTTGCGTTGCTCGTTTACATCCCGAGTCTCTTTCGCCTTGCGAACACTCTCAAGTGCCTAACTCGTCCTCGCATGAGCATCCATTACCACACGAAAAAAACAAACCCAAGAAACCGACCTTGTACAACAAGACATCTGCGGCCGAACAGAAGGACCCACAACGCTGTTGTAGAGTCTCGCTGATAGCATCCACGCTGATTTGCTGAGAAATCTGCTGATTAATGACGTTGTTGATTAAACTGCGTGCAATCTCAGCGCCCTCGGGCGTTGTCATGAGTCCATCGAACGTGAGTCCAGCCAAGGCCTGCTGGATGGTCGGGTCACACCTTTCCAAAGCGAGAAGTTAGCTATCATCCGAATTCTGGGAGTGCGGGGATAGGCAAAACGTACAGCGCAATCGTCTCCGAAAACTTATAATCGATGAGGAGAAGGACAAATGAGATGCCCTCAATGACGCGGAACAGCAGGGCTTGCAGTTGAGCTATTGACGTGTGCTCTGCCTGGGGGTATGTGGGGACAAGCATAAGTACGTAAGATTTGTCGAGTCCAGCCCCCACGAACCTTCAGGGCCTCCTGGTCACCTCCACCGCGTGTCATGTTGAACTCTCCTGAACCGGCCAGAAGGACCTGGGGATAGCTAATGTGTGGGGTTAAGCCTAGATGCGGCGGTGATAGTCCTAGTCGTTTACCTGGTCACAAAGTCCTTTAACCGACCTAGGTCATTTTGGATCTCAACCAACGCCTCCACACTGAGGTTCGACTCTTGCTTCCCTCCAGGCCTAGGCAAAAAAATATGAGCCAGAATAGGGTTGCGTCATACACAGGACGTACCCCAGTTTCGTGATGTGCTGCTTCCAAAGAGGCTTGATCAGTCCTGCGAGATAGGAGGCGAATCCGTCGTGTCGGCCACTAAATTCATAGTGTACATCTGTGCCTAGGGTACCGGATCAATTCACATCTACCGTACTCGAAAAAAGAGGCCGACGTACCTCTCTCGACTGCTGTCGGCTTTCCGCCAAATTGTTGCAACAGGTTCTGGAGAATGAGCAGCGTGTCCTTGCTCAAGCTATTCGCTCCAGCATCGAGTGCTTCGTTGAACAGGCGTTGGTGGGCCGTCGAGGCACCCAGAGCAGCTCGACCATCAACCGCAATATGAGAGTTGGCGCTCAACAGCGCAAAGCACATCATGGAGAATTGATCGACGCCGTAGCTACCCGCCTGCTCAGACCAACAGCCCACAATGAAAGCGCGAGGAAGAAACTCACTTGTCCTTGAATGCAGTGACATATTGAGCATCACCCAACTTTCTCGATGCCTCGATCAGATCCTTCAACACATCCATCGGCCGTTTCTTCGTAAAAGTCACCAGCCCCGCCTCGGTGAGCGCCGCAAACGACCTTGGGGCCTCGACGAGCTGAGCGGTCAAGTCGTTCCAAGTCCCATCCCTCCCCTTGTGCGGCACTGGTGCGATATCCCACACCTTGGTCTGCATCGCTTGGAGCGACGCAAATTCATGCAAAACCGGACGGCGGGCGGCGCCGTACGAGGTCGAACCGGGTGGACCGGCGGTCGCAGAGGCAGCAATTTTGCCAAGGTCTGGCGTAGCCACAAAGAGCGAATTTCGGATGCTGTCTGGACCCGACTCGAGCTCCTGAACAGCTACCAGCAGACCCATCCGGTACGCCGCACGGGTGATTCCGCCCACCGACGCCGAGGGGAGGGCCTGAAGGTGGTCCCGCGCAAACAGAGGATTCTGATACGGCTGCTCGGGGTGAGGAAGTTGAGCAGGGGGAGGTCGAACATGGATAAGTTGGAGTATACTAGGAGCACCGTTGTACGAGCCGGAGCCATAGTTTGCGTATCCGCGTCGTTGGTGGGAAAAGTAGAGACGAGTACCCCCGGTGGTG
This sequence comes from Ceratorhiza oryzae-sativae, assembly GCA_030998015.1. Taxonomy (NCBI): domain Eukaryota; kingdom Fungi; phylum Basidiomycota; class Agaricomycetes; order Cantharellales; family Ceratobasidiaceae; genus Ceratorhiza; species Ceratorhiza oryzae-sativae. Next base: position 1,772,277 of record JARWMV010000234.1, on the reverse strand, counting down.
ACAGCAACCAAAACCGCAAACGTGCCCTCGGACGGAGGCAGGACGGTCAGAGCGCATATGCGGAAAGCGGCCGAGTTCAGAGCAACACTAGGACAAAGCGACTGGGCGGCGTTTCGGAGATCTTTGGCGTCTACAACATGTCGAAGGGTGTCCTCGCCAGCCCCAAGAAAGTACATTTGAATATGGTTATGGTCGGTAAGTGCGTATAGACATTTTCGGTCAGGATCCGAGACCAGGACAAGCAGTCGGTCTAAACACCTCATCAGACAAGCTCAATTGTCAATTATCAAAGGACTCACTTTCGAGTTTAGGCATTATAAAGCTAGTAAGAGACGGAATAAAGTTCGCATAACCGCTATTCGAGTGATTGACGAGCTGAGCCCGTTTATTGAACCACCCCTCTGACGTCTGATACGCCAGCTCGTACAAGCACCCGTTCTGGTGACCGACCATGAAAATCCGGCCTTGCTTGGAACACACGACCGATTTCATCTCGACAGCATCGGTCGGCAACGAAATGTCCGTATCGTAGAGCTTCATCTCCCGATTCGCAATCTCGACACCAATGAGTTTGACTTCAAACGGCGTGCAAACGACCAACAAGTGTTCGATCGAATCGACGAATACGCCAGGTTTGGGTCGAACCAACCCGACGTGCGTGATGAGACTGTCTTTTTGTTCGTACCGAACCAGCTCGGAGCTACGACGACAAACTTAGCCCCGACAGCTCAAGCTGGAGCTAGTGGCAAACGAACCTTGGATTCGAGTAATCCCACAACAGCATGACGTTGCCCAGCACAATCCATGCAAAGTCAATCTCGGGCAACAATCCCATGACCGAATGGTTCCGAGCGGTGTCGATGTACTCGAACAATCCATCGGGGAGTGAAGCTGCCTTTTGAATGTAGAACTGGTCCCAAGGCTCGTTGGGAACGGCCGTATAGTCCGTCGACGCAGACGCTGCACGATACATTAGCATATGTGAAAATGGGAGCACTCGTTAGCTCACCATTGATGGTCTCATCCAACGGCGGTATCCTCGACGCGTGCTTGGTGAGATGCGCGTCAACAATAGCACGCGCTTTTCCCAGAGCCACAATATCGGAAGTAGATGCGGTTTTTCCAGCACCTGGCTGAGAGACAGGCCCCAGCGCACGAGAATGGGACATGCCTAGGTCTAGCAGTCCAGACCGAGAGAACGACAGAGCCATGCGTGATTCCGGATGTGGTCAAAAGTTGAAACTTGGGAGCGTCACAACAAGCGCGAGCGTCACGTGGCAGGAAGGATAAACAACAAATTAGGAAATTGTATTATAATGATGCGGGGTTGTACAAACTATGCGAATAGATACAACAGAGAGCAGCAAGGATACTGTACAATGCTGGAAACGGCGCATAGGATAGAGTGGACAACAAAATAATACCATCTCCAGCCAAACATAGAAACGATCATCCCCAGCCAGTGAAGGGCAAAAGAAAGCAAAGACGAAGCGAACAGAGCGAGAGCAAGGATAAAGGGAACCCAAGAAGAATGCGCATGAGTACACATAAAAAAAGACATAAACAAGTCAAATTTTTGGCATACGTATAGATTATACGCATAAGTCAGCAAATAAAACATATAAAAAGGGAGGCAGTCGTGACGTTTCGTGAATATGGACAGAGAGAGCCTAGTAGGACTCGCCCTCGAGCAAAGCGAGCGCAGCGCGGAGCTCCTTCTTGGCGTTCTCTACATCCATGTAATTAAGCGAGGAAATAGCGAACCGTGAATACTTTTGCGCAAGCGCAGCAGTCTCGCGATCCACAGCAGAGTTCCTTCGGTAAGGTTGAATGGGCTGCTGAGGCGGGGAAGACGACGAACCCCATGATGCACGCACCAGCGCTTGCGACGCTGGCACGTACGCAGGGTTGTTCTGGACCGCAGGCGGAGGGTGAGAGGCTGACATAGAGGGATGGAATGGGATGATCGCAAAGTCCTCTTGCGGCCGGCCATCCATCAACGGCGGCAACCCAACCAAGCCGGACGAGGCATATTGGGAAGCTCCGTTCGTGTACGTTGGAGAATTAGGGCTCGTCGACGACGGCTGCTGATGGTCATACTCGACGGATGATCGGATGGTCAGGGACTTGGGACGGACAAGCGGCTGCGAGGCGTGTACGACCACAGACGAGGGGATAATCGGCAGTGGCGGCGAGGTCCGAGCACCTGGGGTCATGGGAGGCAAGATCTGCTTGGGGATTTCAGGGCTTAGCCCACCGACCACGCTCGGGGCGAACCGCACGGTCTTTCTCCGCACAACGGCCTCGAGCTGGGCACTCCCGTTTGCGTCCGCGGCCTTCGAGGTCTTGATCACCGACTTGAGCTCGAATCCAGACGATCGCTGGATGCTCTCGCCGTTGAGACCAACGGTGGTCGCGGTCGCTAGAACCTTGACCTCGGACACGACACTCTGTCCATCACTCTCCTCGTCAGAACTAGCGCCAGAAGGGGCCTCTTCCTGGTTGGACTCGTCCTCGGATTCGCTCAAGCTTGAACCGCTCGAACCAGATGAAACCGAAGATCCGCTCTCGACCTCAATATCGATCCCCTCATCCGCTCCAGACTCCTGGGTAGGGACATCGAGTTTCCCATACACCTTCCAGAGCTCGGCATCAATCAGCTCGGCCGCAGATTTGAAAGACTGATTCTGGGCCAATGCCATGTCCAAAGACACAGGTGAGATCGTCGAAGGAGAATTGGGGGAGATATTGGACGTGGGAGAGGGCTGCGTTGGGGATCGCGGGATCACGACCGTAGGCTCGGGGAGCGCCATACCCTCTGACGTCAAAAGCGACAAGGTCCTTTGGGTCGGCGTCTGGGTCGGCGTAGCCAACGACCCGCCATCGGGGCTGCCGGGCATCGGCGTCGACCGCGCCAAAGAAAGCGGGGAAACATCCGCAGTCGAGGCGTGCACGACAGGTGGAGCAGGTGGCGTCAACTGGCGGATCGCCTGTGTCACCTCGCGTCCGAGATCCCAGTCGTCCACGACAGGAGAAGTGATCGTCACCAGATTGCTCGCGTGGGCTTCCTCGGTCCCAACAGGCACCATGTTGTCGACCACGGTAAGAACAGGCATGAGCGGGGAATCCACTGTGCCCGTGTAACCCGTCTCGTCCGACACGCGGGACTGAGTCTCGGTCAATTCTGTCGAAGCCGTCGACTCGGCCTTGGCGGGAGACTGAGCACGCTGTGCAGCGAGCACACCCATCGAACCGCTCTGGATCACGGTCTCGAGCTGAGACGAGGTGAAAGTGTCGGTGCTGTCGATGGTCATCGTGGACGACATCGTGGGGGACACGGCGCCCGAGAGAGGCGATGGTTCTGGAGCATAGGACGTGCTCGCGGGCGGTAATTGGGGCGGTAGCTGCTGGATCACTGGGGGCGAGGCAACCGAGACTTCCCGTACAACCTCGACCGGGCTCGCAAGCCTGGGAGCGGTCGGAAGCAGCCTGGGTCGACTGGCGGGGGTCGACCTGGATGAAAGCTGGAAGACGTTGGCCGGGGCGGAAAGAGGTGAACGAGTCCTTGGGACGGGGGACTGGAGTTTCTTCGGGGACGCAGTTCCTGGAAGGGGAACGTCACCACTAGATCCGGAAGCGGGGAGCGCAATCGACTCGGGTTTCATGCTCTCTCGTCGCGTCGAATCGAAGGTAAACGAGGCCTTTGCAGGCGCGTTACGGGGAGAAACGGGGGCACTGCCAGAACCGGATTCCGTCGGAGCAGGAGGGTAATTAGGGTGTGGTATGCGAGAACGAGGCGCTCCTGCGGTCGGTGATTCGACGGGGGACTGGGCTGTTGATGGGCGGCCAGATAATAAGATGGGATTCGTTTGGGGGGACAGGTTCGAGGGTGTGATGGTGTTGGACGCATAGCGTGCTGGCACAGCTGGGATGCCAGGCGTGGGCGTCACGCCCTCGCGCAGCGACCGGACGATGTCTGCAGCCTTGAATTTCGCATACTTTATTGTCTCTTCGGCCTAAAACGCCCCAGATAAGTCAAAAAATGATCCGAGGCCCAAAACAGATCACTCGCCTCTACGTCAAGCGGGCCGAACAGCCGCAATATCTCGAGGAAATAGGAGGCTGCCAGAAACTTTTTCGCAGTGGACCTGGTGTGATGTCAGCCGGTGGATCAGGTGCACGCCGAGTCTGAGGCGTACCTGGAGGCGTTGCCATGGATGTCTTCGTTGTTGGCGGCCTCGAAGACGTTGAATCCGAACCGTCGCACATGAGCGCTGCCAGCAGCCTCGTCTGTGACTTGTCGCCGTCCCCGCAAATTTCGCTTCATCTGGACGGGCTGTTAGCGATGACGCAGACAATGGAGCACGCGTGCGTACCGTCTCTAGCTGATCGACTACAGCCGTAAGAAAAGGCGTGTTCTCCGCCGTCTGGGCTCGCCGCATGCCGAGGTAGGCGACGTAGTACATGCTCCAGTAGCATACGCCTGTGTCGGGGGGGGTCAGCAAGCGCCAGCCAGCAAAGCACCCGGCAACAGCGCCGGGCGCGACCAAAGCGGACTTACATGGATCTCGGGCGTGGACCTCCTGGGCGCGCTGGAGAAAGGGCAGGACGTGCTTGAGGTCGGCGGGGACGGGGGGGAGGCGGAGATCGACCATGGTGTCGGAGCAGCGGGGGGCGGCGTCGGTGGAGAGAGCAGGGAGAGAGTAAGCTATAGCCATGGCGACCGGGCACGGCCAGGACGCAGATAGATAGTCAGCAGAGCGGTAGGAGAGACAGGGAATGATAGGAAAGGAAGATGCGGCGGGGAAGAAGTGCAAGATATCGTGCACGACGACAGCAGCAGCAGGGGATATGTGTAGGTGATTACGTCCTGGATCGCCCGTCGAGGCCAGAACAGATCGATCCAGCCGGCTAAAAACTGGCACTCACAATCCGTAGCGTGGCGAACGCAGCGTGCGTGGGCGAGCCTCGAGGCCTCCGTTCCGGTGGGTTCCACTGATCCCAAACGGCGCAGAAACTGTATAGCATGTTAGCAGCCGGGCGCTTGCCCCGATCCCCACCCACCATCATAAGCGCATACAACCGCTATAGGCAACCGTCAGCACCCATAGCGACTGCGCCCACCGCAAAACGAAACGCGCAGCTTCCGCTACCGCCCAAGCCACCACCATCGCGATGCATCGCAGCCGCCACGCCGGGGCCCCATGACCAGCCGCTGTCCTACAGATCCCACGCGCGTGCTCCTATCCGGCGTTCACCCAGCACCCTTTGTCGCCGCCCGCCGGCGCACAACACGACGATGAAACAACCCGGGATAAAAGCAATCTCACCTTACCCTTGACTTTTGTTCCGCGAGGCCCGGTTCGTCGCAGTTGGAGGCTCGGACCAGCTCGATGCTGTTGCTTGTGCGAGAGGCAGAGCGGAACTGGGGACCCAAACTCTGCCCGTCCCCGTGTAATAACAAAAACCGAGCCTCGAGCCGGCAACTTCTCCTCGGCCCATTCCCCCAGCCTAGGCTTTCTTGGGGCCCACACCCGGCCTTACTCTGCGGAGTCGTATCTTTGGTCTCAGTTGCGGGTCTGCACTCAGCCTGAGCTACCCTATTCTGTCCCCGTCCTTCACACTTTCCCCCGCGCTCACATGATAGGGGGATGTGCCAAAGCAGGAACCTTTGCGCCCCCTCGCTGTTCGACTTTTTTTTTTTTCCTCGCGCCTTGACCCTGTGTCGGAGGGGTCCTCGGGCTTGGGTTTGATGGCAGGGAGGCCAACCCTTGGATGACACTACCGCATTGCAGGCCTATGTATAAAACAGACCGCCTTTGGCCACCGGCTCTCTCACAACTGCTCCTTATGGTCTTAGCTCTAATTTCAAGTCCGACACGAATATCTGTCAGAATGCTCTAAGATTTCTCCCAGATAAAACGCCCAAACACTCTAGTCATACAGGAAACCAAAAAGGAAAATAGGGGAAAACACAGCAGAGGGGCGAGGCGAGGCCACGATGGTATACAGTCTAAACACGGAGGGATGGGTAAGGGATATAAGCACACTCTCTCAGGCCCGTCGAGCGTCTTTCTTCATGGGTGCGACGGTGGTCGCTCGGTCTTTGGCCCGGCTTTCGGCCTGTCTCCTGGCCTCCATCCAGCTGTGTGAAACGCCGCGTGAGCACGTTGGAGCCCCCAAAACATCCGACGAGCAAGAAAAGCTGGTGCTTACAGATTACGCGTATACTCGTGAATCGCGCTATTGTACGACTCGACCGAGTCGTAGGCTGGCCGAGTGGATCCGTTTGACACGGTGGATGATTGGGACGGGTTGGCGAGCATAGTGAGACGTGTACGGAACGGTGCTCGGAACTATGAATGCGAAGACGGGCTAGGCTAAGTGGGGCTCTGTGTGCTTCACGGGTATCTTATACGCCTCTACGCCCCAAAGGTGGGGCGCTCTTCCTATTTGTCTCAGACGACCCGCCTCCCCGATTTTTCGCTGTCGTAACGAACATGACCGTTGGACCGTTGATCGCGCTGTCATCTCGCCTGCTCCACCAATGAAAATGACCAGCGACGCCAGAGAAGCTCGCGAAGGCTTGTCCGCGACGTCATGTTCTTCGGCCGGCTTAGGGTCGGCACCAGCCTAAGTTGATCGAGTGAATACTTGGTGGTTCGAATGTGATGTCACACAAAGTAGTAATGTGTACTTACATAACCTTGTTCTCAACCATTCAGTCTACCTTGAAGTTGGTTCACGCCGTGCTCAGTGCGCATCGGCGACGCCACAAGGGGACCGAGCCTCGTGTAGCTGCCGTTCATCGCTCAATGCCTCTAATCGGCGGAAAGCATTCGGGATGAGCATGCTGCACGGCATCCAAATGCTTCGACGTGTCCCCATCCGCTAATTAGTACATCGTCCCGTCGGACGAAGATGCCATTCGAAGAGTGCCATCGGGACCAAGCACTCCACAAAACCCCCCCAGTCTCACCTTCATGGAGCGATCCATTGGAAAAGTGGCGCTCATCGTAGGACGTCACGGGTTCTAGTGGGGTGTATGCGTTATATAGAGAAGCATGCTAATTAGTCCCGTGGTGATCGGCGAAAATACACCGTCAACCAACCCGGAAACGAGCCGGCGGAATCCGCGATTTAAGAAGTCGTTTCACGAAACATGTACGCCCTAACCCTATTGGTTTGCACGAAATGAATTCTAGCAACCTTCCTCTCCCCACGCTTTTTTTTGCTGAGTAGACATTGTTTGCTTCTTTTTTTTGAGTTTTCTTCTCCCTGTTGCTGATGGGTACTGCTGCGCTTGCCGTGGCCGCGCGTGCCTCGGGCTTGGAACTCCTAACCGAGCTAGCTAACATCTATGTACTGCCTTTGTACTGCGCCGTGGCTGTATAACTTTATCTGGAAGCCCCGTAAAAGCGACACGCTGTATTCTTGGCAACCGACTTCGGAGCGGGTTCTAGTACTTCTACATAAAGGCACATAGCCACCCAAATCACATTTCATAGCAACGGCTGGACCGAAAAACAAAAAGCACGAATCCCGACCGGCAGGATCATCGGGAAACTCAAAACTGAGCACGAATATGATTCACGGTATTAGGCTGGACCACGTTGTTCGCCACTTGCCTGTTGAAGGGGGTACCGATACGATGATGCGTGCTTTCCACGCGTGGGTGGCACCTCTCTCTCTTCAAGAGGCTTGGGGAATAACACATCGCGTGTAAATTTGCCGCGCAGGTGATCACACAAAGGGTGGCACAACGTGGTCGGCTACAAGAGTATATGATTTCAACGTGGTTGTTTCTTTTTCCCTTTCGCCTTTTTACTCAGGTTCGACCAAAGGCTATCAGCCGGCGAGTGATGCGGACTTTTGAGCGTAGGATCGATAGAGTGTATGGACGTGTTGGGAACGCACGGGGCTAACGTTACATGGTGGTGTATGCCGGGGGACAATGATGACGAGAACAAGAGAGAGAGAGAGCAGAAAAAAGACCCGAGAACGATACACTATACACCAAATGAAAAGAACACACGCGAATCATCGATTATCGCCAGTCGGCCGGCGCCCTCGCCATCAGCTTACCATTCGCCTCGTACGCAAAATCTTCGGCGAGTTTCAATCGAGATTGGCACTCGACCTCAATTTTCTTTCGCCACTCTGGTTTGTTGGCCAATTTAACCTCGTACACATCAAGCAACCTAATAGGGGTCAGCCAATTACGAAAACACGTGCGGTGTACGAGCGAGGTCTTACCGTGGCAAATACACGACGTCGGCTAGACAATAGTTGATTATCTCAGGTCGGAGCGGACGCTCGTCCCAGACGCGCAGGTCGCCCCCAAGGTCTGGCGAGATGCACTTTTGCCCATTGGAGATCCAGTTGGACCACTGTTGTTGGGCGCTTTCAGATGGCCGGATGTCGTTCATGATTGATAGCCTAAAAGTTGGGAAAGGGCGCATATAAGCATCCTTGATCTTCTTTTGAAAGGGCACCCCCAACCCGCCCCCTCGGGGTGATCGGATGGACGGATGGGCATGTGAAGGCCGAGCACTCACGAGAGTGGATTGAAAAACCTTTTCGAGCCGACCCGGACCGCCTATGAAACGTGAAGCGCAATAAATATCAGATTCCAGGGATCAAATTTGACCCGGAGACATAGAAGAGTGCTCACCAGTTCGTATAGCTGGAGGTCTATGACCCCTTGTAGGGAAACGTTGTGCACATTGAGCAGATTATCTGCGTCGTTCCTGACTAGTTTGCATGATGCGTGTCAAATAGGTTATCTGGTTGACAGAAATGATACGCATGTTACCATCATAAAAGACCTTGGCAATATCAGGGCGTTCGAGTAGGTATTTTAGTGTCGAACCACCACGGGTCCCTGGTCGCTGCGGAGACGCTGCGGTGTTGAAAGCCAACTGGTCGAGAGCGGTGATATCAAGGAGAAAGACTGTCTCCAGCGGACGAACGAATATCTCCATAATGCACAGCCGTCCATTTCGACAGATCCGTATGCCGTGCAAGTCAATGAAGAGCGCTGGTGTGGACAGATTAACTGAGCATATCAGCCCCAGCGCAGACGAGAGCGCTTCGGGGGTGTCGATGAAGCGAATTTCAGGCATGGACATGCAATCAGAGGGAGCAGCTGGGCGGAACTGTAGAGGGTGACGAGCTCGTACTTATACAGCAGGATGACGAGCAAGGTTTGAATGTACATTGAAGACGCCCAAACACGAGGCGCTCGACCACTGGAATAGCGTGACACAAATCTCTTCGGCGGGGATGGGCATTTAGATCCTATGGGCTGCTGAAGCACGATGGAAGAGCTATTTGACACGCGGGGTACGAGTCGAAATCGTCAAGAGCCAATTGCATAGCGGACAAGAGATCCTGCGCGTGGGTGAAGACAACGAGCGGTTCACATCGGCGGTTGAGGAGGAAATGCTGCGCTATCTCCGCCATTTGGACGTGCAGCGCTCTAGATGTCTTTTGCATGGCGTATAGTGTTTTGCAGAATTTGATCTAGGGGTGTGAAAGGGGGCTCGCTTCGCTGAAGAGGTTAGACTCTCAAATAAGTTGGATGTTGTGAGCCCAGACTAAAATTACTTTGTGGCTTGGAGCGATAGGTTTGCTTGGCTGGTGGCTGTGTGGGCGGGGGCTCGCGACGCCGAGCCAGGTTGAGCGCGTCATCAACCGGCGTTGACGGTTGTCTAGATGCCACGAGGAAGGAAGTGGAATGAATTCGAGTCGCTTACACACAAAGACGGCTCTTGCCGGGTTGTTGGACGCATGGTCTGCTATATTTAAACGCATTCAGAGTGCCTGAATAGCTCCGAAATTTCCAGCAAAAAACAACTTTATTTGTGTATGCACGCGAAAGTGGAGGGTGGAAGCTCAGACAAACTGTCAAACTGTCAGTTACGAGAGTCGGTATATTTAGATCGGGAACCGTGCAGCTTTGGCCGGGCTCGGATCGCGCCCGCTCTCGTGGATATGTGCCGAGGACTGATTAGGGCCGGCTGATGTGAAAATGGCTGGGTGGGGGATCCAATTGCGCGTTGATCGTCGACGAGTGCTTTAATAGCGCTACCCTCCCTCATCCTCATCCCTGCCCTCTCCCTCTTTTTCTCGTTTCGTTTGGTTCACTCGGGTCTAATCGCGGCTTGCTTCTGTCTCGTTCTAAGTCACTAATGGCTTCCCTCGCTCGGTTCCACGCGCGTACAGCGGCCCTCTCCTTTGCCGCGCTATTGACATCGGTCGTCGCGGACCCAGTGGTGTTACCTGCGCCTGGCCAGCCGACGAAATCCGGTACCCCAGGCACTTTCGAGATTGTCGGTAACAGTGGAGTCTCTGCTCAACAGCTCTTCCTCGGTCAAGGCAACCGAGTCTATATTGTTGACAAGACGGAGAACAATCCTCCAAAGGTGCGTACATGCTTTTGCCTTGACCATCAATTATCTAAATATTTTTCTTATCACAGGTCGGCAACCCCTCACATCCAGCCTGGGCCACAGAGTATGACGTCGATGCCAACACCTTCCGAGCAATGGACGTCGTAACCAACAGTTTCTGCGCGGGAGGCAACGTCTTGGGCAATGGAACGTGGCTCAACGTCGGAGGTAACCAAGGTTAGCGAAATTTTATTCCATTGTCTGGGCTGTGCTGATTTCGTGCCTAGCCATCACATGGGGAGGCCTCACTGCAGGCTCCCAAACCGGACAAAATGGACCATACTATAACGCCGATGGAGGCAAAGCGTGAGTTTGAAATGCAGTCACCAGAGTCGGTGCTCATCAAACCCGTAGCATCCGCCTTCTGAATCCATGCCAAGACAAATCCTGCAACTGGAAGGAGGAGTCAATGACCACTCGTCGGTGGTATCCCACCCTCGAGACTGTGGACGATGGTAGTGTCATTATCATCGGTGGTAACCAATGGGGAGGCTTCGTCAATGGTGCCGGCCAAGTACGTTTCCTCGCTTATCGTTTTAGTCGTTCCTGAATTCCCCCCCTAGAATAATCCAACCTACGAGTTTTATCCGTCCAAGGGCGACCCAGTCGGGCTCAATATTCTCACAACAACCCTTCCTGCCAACTTGTTCCCCTTGACCTGGCTTCTTCCTAGCGGAAATCTGTTTATTCAGACCAATTGGGGAACCGAGGTGTTTGATTACAAGACCAACACGGAATACGAACTGGACGAAATCCCTCACGCGTGAGTCTAGTTTATTGCTATCCGTTTTCCGTTCTAGACGACCACCTGTAGTGTACGAACTTATCCCGCTAGCGGCGGGAGTATCATGCTTCCCCTTACACCTGCTAACAACTGGACGGCCACGATGCTGTACGTAACGCCTTTAATGCTTCGATTTAGCGCTCATGTTTCAAAAATAGCTTCTGTGGAGGTTCCAACTTGCAGCCGGACCAATGGACTCAGACGTGGGCAATCGCAGCATATCCCGCTGATTCCACCTGTGTAAAAATGACCCCTGACGTAGACGCGAAGTGGGTCGATGATGACACACTTCCGGAAGGGCGGTGAGTAATGCTGTTGTAATTGCTCTGCCACACATAGCTTAAATCCGATACAGATCTATGGGTAACATGATTGCGTTACCCAACGGACAGATTTTCATGGTCAACGGGTACGTTGCCGGATTCGGGCACAAATAAACACGTGTTTTTATTAATTTGGGCGATGCCAATGCAGTGCGAACCTTGGTGTGGCTGGGTACGGAAACGTTAGCTGGGCCATTGGACAGTCCTTCGCGGATCAGCCGATCTACAAGCCGTTGGTCTACGACCCTAATGCCAAAGCTGGCTCCCGTTGGTCTCGTGCTGGATTGAGTTCAAGCACAGTTGCGCGCATGTACCACTCCAGTGCTACCATCTTGCCTGACGGCTCTGTCTTCGTCACCGGCTCCAACCCGAATGCGGACTATAACGTGGGCAACGGTATCAAGTATCCTACTGAGTAAGTATATGCATTGGACCCTTGGCGAGTCAACTTATCTCGTTTGCTCTAGGTACCGTGTCGAGCGATTCTACCCCTCGTATTACGCTCAGAGGCGCCCCCAGCCTAACGGTTTGCTCAGCCAGCTCGGCTATGGAGGCAACTACTTCAACGTTACCCTCTCTAATGATGATCTTTTCGGCAACGTGTCTATGATTTCCACGGCAAAGGTTGTTCTTATCCGTCCAGGATTCTCGACGCATGCCATGGTGCGTTGGGGTTCTCTCGGCAGGGTTAACTCAATTGAGCTAACATTGGCTTCATAGAACATGGGTCAGCGCTATGTCGAGCTCGCTTCAAGCTATACTGGTAACGCCGACGGCACTGGTGTGCTGTCCGTCTCTCAGCTTCCGCCTAACCCGGCCATTCTCGCTCCTGGCCCTGCTCTCATCTTTGTAACTGTTAACGGTGTACCCTCCGTTGGCCAGCAGATCATGGTTGGCAATGGCAAGATTGGAAAGCAACCTGTTGCCGAGGCCCAGGCTCTTCCAAGCAGCTCGATCACTATTCCGGATACTTCCTCCTCATCTAGCAACCCTAATCACAACCAGAGCAACAGCAATGGTGCCGGCCGAATCTCTGTCGCCTCCCTCTTTACAGTGGTTCCGGCTCTATTGTTTGTATACGCTTTATTCTAAATTGATGAGACGCTACGCTACGTTGTTATGTTCCTTTGGTGGTAGTATTCTCGTACAGACTTTAGAGTAATCCTGTTCTTTATGGCGCAGCCTGGGTGCTTCTTTTCTATTCATTTTGGACTTACGTCTGCTTGTGTCTGTGTGTTGGACATCTGACTTTACCAGTGTTTTTGCTTCTGTGTTATCATGATCTTTTTAGGACAATCCAACCCCTGACACTCTTTAGTAGTCTTTGGAACTTTATCAAATGCATTTTTAGTTTAAACGTTGGAGCGGGTGAACGGAAACAAACATGAACGATAGCCAAGCGAACGGTCAGTGGTGGTCAAGAAGACTGAGTGGCTGAAACGTATAGTCGATATTTCGGACTTTTGAGCCTGGTTGATCACGCTGAGTTTGCTGCCGACTCGACAAGATTTGCCTCGTGAACGAGCTACACACCATACACCCAAGATAAAGCATCACCCAGAATGAAATTGGATGTATAAATGCTCACCTGTTCCTTGCGCACTGCGGAGACCCTCGAATGAACACAGCTGCCCTGCTCGCAATAACTTTATCCATGATCCCAAAATAGCCTGGATCAACTTCCATAGGATTCTCAGCAGCACGAGGGATCGAGTGCGTCAATTCAAAATACGAGACTAGTCTGTATGATTCGAGTGCACCACCGGGTTGAAATGCTCGCCGAAACGTTCTGACCGCAGCAAAGTGATGTTCTCCGATGTCACGAAAGGTTCCAGAATACCCCACACGGCCGTAATCCAATGGGAAGTCTGTTGCCAGATATACTAAACGAATGTCCTTGAACTTGCTCTGGTTCAGTATCTGCTTGAGCAATTCGATGAGTCCCTTTGAGCAATCGACCAGGATTGAAGGTTGCACTGATTCCATGCGCCAATGGATGACCGCGACAGGTCCAGCGGCCTCTAGTGAGTCGTCAGCATACTGAATGATTTCAGTAGCATAAGTCAAATAGCGATCCATGACTTCTGGTATAACTGGGTGACGTAGTCTCCAATCGAGCGCATATACTTGAGGAATATCCAACTCGTGTATATCCGGATAGTTTGGCGGAGTTGAAAGGAGAGCGTCGCGAAGCATGTCAGTGATTGACCTCCCAGAAGTGATAAAGTTCTTAGAATCCCGAACAGGTAGTTGAGTCGTATTTTGATCCCACTGGATCCTTGGGGCTGATTTCCAAAGGCATCGTTTCCAAGCAGTGCTCTGATGGGACATCCGCTGATCCCAGGCGAATATCTCGACTGTATGTACCAATGGAGGTATTCTTCTCGTTGCGCACCATTCTAAAAAGGTCTCATAGGTTACGGTGTGTACCCCAAGTGTTTGCAAAGACCCAACATCATAGTAGCTGTCGAACCGGTTCTGTGCACAGGTTCCAAAGCGAGATTTATGCATGTTCGGGAGCACAAGTGTTCTGTTGAGTTCTCGCGCAAGAACAGCGACTAGGCGGAGTTGGTGCGCAGGCTCAAACTGAACAGAATAGATTACGTACTTTGTTGCAGGTGGCCTTGAGCCTTCGATTCCTGTTCTCCAACCGATCCCGCCTGGGTTTAGTGGTTTAGTACAAAACCGAAGCAGCGTAGCTAATACAAACCAGAACAACCCGACACGGTGTATCTCTATGCCCGCAAAGCTTCCAATCAGCAAGCATGTTCGAAATATATTTGTGCTTCGATGACTTGGTTTCAGGCAAGGCAGTAACGAGTAGAGGACTGGCTGTAGAATGTCCAACTATGCGCTGGTTCCTATGCTTCATCATTTGCGTCCACTCCGCGTCGAACCATTCGGGCTCGTCGTACATACCCAGCTCCTCCATCCGTGACCGGTCTATACGAATAGGGGTAGAGGAAACTTTGAGGGCCGGGGGCACTATGACGTTCGGCTCAGGTTTCTTAGACGATATTAGCCTCAGAGTTATAAGCAGGAGAATAACTGCGACATATCTGGTAGGCAACCTGCAGGACTTAGGCCAAAGATGGAGCCTCGCAACAGGGCGAGGTGGATTAATCACTGGACGGGGCGGCTTGTGAAATCTGTAAAACGATCTGTTCCGAGGCATCGGAAAGGTTTGACAGAGCCTTTCTCGCGAAGAGCGTTCACAAAGGTCGGCGACAAGAGACACTGAAAATCACGTGAAGGAGCGGGTTCTTGTGTCCCATATTTGATCCGAGCGGATTTCGCCCAGCACCGTGTTCCTACATGATGGTATGATATTTAGCATATACAGATGGAAGAGAAATGTAAATCGAGGACATCAATCTTGTATGAAACAATATATAGCAAGAGCATAAGGAACTGGATGCAAAAAAAAAAAGTCTGGCATGCTACTCGTCTACCGGCAAATCTCTACTCATAATGATACACTGTTTGACCCAGTTCAAAGAACGGCATGTTGCACCTTGCTGCCTCAATGTGTTCTCTATCGCGGGACTCTCACACACAACAAAATCAAAATCGCCAGGCTGGAGATCTATAGGCCATGGACTAGTCTCGTGCACGAGGTGGACGGAAGCGGCACCTAGTACGCCAACGACGCGAGAGAAAAATCTACCCTTATCAGCAGGATCCTTCTGGATCTTCTGAGGAACACCAGTAATATGAGCTATTATATGCGACAGAACGACGAGGATAACATACCTTGGTCTTCTTGAAAATACACAAGACAGCCTTTCCCCCAAATGGTCTACGTTCGAGTTGAGTTTCAACAATTGCCTTCACCATGTCTGGCTCCTTCTGTATTCGCGGGTCTATCACTTGAGACAAGAGCGTCCCGTATAGGTCTGATTGGCCACATGATAAGAGTGCGTGTAACCAAGGTGTTGATTCCTAATGTTCATCAAACGGAGTTAGGATCTAATGGCGACAGGGAGTTTCGATACTCACATCACGTAAAAATTCATCAATCCACTTATGGGATAAACATGGGACGCCTAACGCCAAAGCCATCATGTATTTGGCTGTTGTGCCCATCTTCCCGCTCAACAAGAATACCTTATGAACTCTTGGCCACTTATTGCCCCCAACATACTCAAAAGCTCCTGTTTCTCCCGCTCTGAATATCCACCCTTTGGGTGTACCTCGCCTTGAACAGTAAATAACTCGTCCCACTCGTCCGCCACGACTCCGCCATGGTTTTCGATCTTGGTTCGGAAAGACACCTTCCAATCCTCGAGTTTGTCATCACGGATGCCAACATCTTCTGCCTTCAGTGTAAGGACAAAAGCGTATCCAGAGAGTCTTCCACTTCGCGCAGACATAGTGATGGAGGTGTTGGCGCTTACTCTCCGCTTTGCGAACGGTTTTGTATCAGGCGGGGTAGCGACACCGTTCTCGCTGAGCATTCGGTCGGACCATGAGAGATTTACCTCTTTTGTAGGAACCATCAACGCGACGCCTGGAAAGTCTACACGCTCGCCACTACCCGTTGCTCCCATCGCGACACCTACAATGTGGTCCGACTGCCACTTCCGAACATCCTTGACAATGGCGTCTCCACGGTGCAATGCACTCTTGTCGTGAGGGTTGACCCTGACTTGATCTCCAACACGCAAATCGCCCCGACGTAACCGATCCAGCGCGACTGTCCCAGAATCCCCGTCGTCATATAGAATCGAACACAAGCCCTTTGTTTCGCAGCCGGTTATCGAACCGAAATAATAATTTCTCCCCTTGGACCACCAGGCCAAGACGCGGACTCCAACCAAAGTCGACTCGGGCGCGGAACCAGAGACGCCAGCGGCAGCAGGTGTAGCCGATCCAGTCTGTACTCGGAGTTTCTTGGGAGCTACGCCAGCGGGCGACGCATCTCCCGCTGTCCCGGCGCGTGGACGTTTCTTCCCTGTGCTCGGTCCACTCTTCAAGGGTGACGCTGGGCTACCCGTAATTTCGTGTGGGGTACGGGGAGTGCCGATTGCGCCGCCTCTCCCTCTCCCTTTTACTCTTCCTTTTCCTCGACGTGCAATCTGCTTCCCTCGACCGCGCTGGGGGGTGGCTTGGGGTAGAGCCTCATCTTCCGATTCGTGCTCTGGCTCAGAGTCGACTGGAGGAGCAGGGGTGGGCAGTTGCTTATTCTTGAGTCGCTCTTGACGGCCGACTTCAAGGGGTAGTGAGCTTTGGTTTCGTACGAGTGTTCCAGGCTGTGGGATTGGCTCCGGTTCCGTGTCTTCTGGTTCCGTATCGTGAGTATTGTCCATTTCGGCATCCGCTGCCTGCTCTCGGTCCTTTGCACCGGTTCTCCGTGGGGAAAGCGGAGACCTAATCAGCCTTTGCGGCGTTCCCTTGCCTTTCCCGCTAATAAAAGGCGTTGAAGCAGTTAAAACCTCATTTGCTGCTGCTGGCGTTGGCGGCTTCGCAGGTTCTTTGTCGCGCCCACTAGAGCTCGTAGCCTGTCGTTTCTCTTCCGCCTCCCGTGCAGCCCTCTCTTCTGCATCAGCCTTCGCAGAATCCCATCGTGTCGGTGTAGAGCTTAATTCTCCCCCTCCAAGCTCGAGCCGCCGGATACGGGTTTGGGCCTGCGGCCAGGAGCGTACAGGAGGTTCAAATGCTGACTTTCTGGATCGGTCGAGCGCGTATGTCTGCTGAGGGTTCGTCAAGGGGGTCGTGAGAGGCGGCACAGATGAGCCAGCGGAAGGTCGAAGTGGTGTAGCCTTCTGGCGAGACGGATCACCGTCTCGTAAGCGCACAAACTGCCCAGTTCGATGAGGAGTGGTGAGCTCGTGGAGAGACTGCAATGATGGCTCTTCTGTGGCGTTTATGTCGTGCATGCTTATGTCCGGGACGGGTTCCTCGGGGCTAACGACCTGTGTTTCAGGAGTAGCTTGCCTTTTGTGGGCACCATACTCCCCGCTCTTCGTGGTTAACCTGCTATTGCATAGTTCCTCCATCTCGTCCTCCATTGGTGGGGCTGTCGCCGGTGCTGGCGTCGCACTCACATATTTGTCTTCGGGCGACACAATTTGCGTCGCTGCAGTGCCCTGCGTCCCTTCCGAGTCATGGTCCTGCATCCCAGAGTCCTCTTCCTCTTGGGTCAACGATTCCGGATTCTGGGTCGGGAAAGCCGAGCTGGCTTGATAGGGGCTGCTGCCGCCAGTCATGTTCATCGCCGCAAATCCTCCGGGTCGGCTCGGACTCACTCCGCCTAAACTCGGACTTGAGCGTCGGTCATCTCCACCGAGACTCGGGCTCGATCTCGGGCTTAAGCCCCGCGCCGGAGAGCCACCTAGGCTAGGGCTGGAGCCATGCAGAGGGTGGCCAGTGGTATATCGTGACGGTATATACTCTAGCTGAGTCTGAAGTAGGGTGGCCTGGGTTTCCTCGGGTTGAGGATCGACATGAATTGGCCGGTTGGACTGGTCTGAAGCATAGTCCACGATTCCAGGCGGCTCTGTTTGGTTTCGATGGGGATTTTTCTCATCGGACGATGCGAGGGCAAGTACTTTGTCACGTTCCTGGGATGTATCGCTCGTTGAGAGTTGAGACAGCATATGCACAAGCCCTGATCCAGCTGGTCGGGGCGGCGACGCAGGAGGGCTGTGAACCTGAGAGGGTTGTGGCTGAGATTGGGACTGTGGTGGAGAGTGGGGTGGCGGCTGGGTTTGTTTCGTAGGTGATTGAGACTGTGATTGAGATTGAGGGATGGGCGGAGTGCTACTATTATCGCTTTCGTCTTGCCTAGCAAGTTGAACAGCATGAGAAGTACGATACCAATAGTCCTATCACGCGAAAATATTATTAGCCTAATTTAAAATGATCCAACGCGCGACCTACATCACGACCTCCCGTTTCCACATACCCTCCAGGGCGGAAACCTGGATCGGATTCGATAGATTCATTCTCCTGTTCCTGTTTCTGCTTTGGCTGTGGATGCGGGATTGTAACCGGCCGTGGAGTGAGCGCAGTGGTCTTGGCGCGACAAGGAGCGGTACGCGAGCGATCCATTGTGAGAGGAGATGTCGCTTTTCCTGATGGCTTGTGAGAAGTCGGCTGGGGGGCCGGAGGGGAAGAAGTTGGGGGAGAAGGAGGCGGGTTTTGTTGTGGCGCGAGGCTATGAGTAATCTGGTAACGTTCCTTTGCTTGCTGCTCAGTCACATCCTTGTTCCCGAGATAATACTATAACCGAGTCAACTACCAAGCCATAGCCAGTAAAATCAAGCTTACAGCAGCAGCACGCATTTGAGACGTTATCCTTTGCGACTCTTCCTCCGTCACATTGCTCGTATCCGCTAGAAAACTCTCTTCCAGACTGTATAAATCCGTCATTGAACGCGCTTTACGATACAATGTATTTACACACCTTAAGTCGCCCGCGTTCACCGCTCCCACCGACACCACCATCGTCGTCGAACACGATCCCCGCAATGTCACGTGGTCATCCATCATTTGGCTCCTGCGGCGCCAAACTCAATCGCGAGCAAAGACACCAACTTCTGGCGATTTACCCTTACATGGCAGTTGACACATATATATACATCGACGCATACTTCCTATCCTGGGAAACAAATGAATTGTCTGATGGAGCATCTCTCGACCCTTTCAGGGATACCGGCCCTGCTGATTCGGTGACTGCCATCCCTTTCGGTGGACCCAACGTGAACCCGGCTAGATGTAATGGATGTTATGAGCGCTACGAGATTATGCTTATGTATGCAGCAAGATGGTGTGTTTTAGCAATAGTCGTCCGTCAATAAACAAAGGCTGCAAATCGCTCCATAGCTGTTTTAAGCCCGTATGACATCTCATGGCAATGAGCGGATATTGATGTGACGCACTTAAAATGCTCATCCACTCTCAGCTGCTATTTATTTCCGATCACTATAAACTGTACAATGAGCTTCCCCATACTCTCTGGCTACGTAAAATCGGAGAATATCCAAAACTCACCGAGATTCGAACGCAAAGATTGTCTTTTGTTAGGTGAGACAAACAAAGTGCTCTTTCGTTTAAGGGTCTGAGAAGGGGGAGATAACCAGAAACAAAGCTCCTGTGGGCAAAACGCTAACCAATCGATGAAGGGCTATGCTATGCACACAGGTTTTAAGGTGCAGGGAAGCGGAAAGAGTATTGATGGCAGCAAAATTCCAACGTTCCAAGAGCCTAACATTACGACCAGCGTTGCGTAGCTCAGACATTAGTGGAATAGCTTTTATTCGTCTTGAATATAGGGTTCTTTAAGGCCGTAGTACCAGGGGGATCGCATGGTACTGATAGATGTATGTAACGAATGTTGATTGTGGAAGGGAATTAAGATAAACCCCAACAAGCTTATAATAAAAATCAATCATGATATTTGCATTTTCAGCCCGAGTCGTTTCGAGTCACTAGAGGTTAGATAGATCCAGAACGCTAGTTGCATACGTCCTCCGATTTTAGACCCTCCCAATAAAATAAACAACCAGCATGAGCACAGAACGCTAACCTTTGGAGCGCCTTCCTTGCCTCGACCACATCCATGCCTAACTTTGGATAGCTATTTTTTGTAGCAGCAGGAGGAACGGTCAACCTGAAGGTGTCCTCCTATAGCCTGCACGTGAACTTGGACAAACCGCAGAGGCGCAGAACCTAGTAGCAAACAGACAGTTACTGAGTGATCGACGCCAGAGTATTGATCTAACTTAGTTCAATCGCATATACTTGAAGGGTTCATTTTAGTCAGTTGTGCTGTTATCGCATCAGGGCAAAGTAAGAAGTAATATACCAGGCTATTAAAGTTGATGGGGATGCTGCTAGTTGAACTCCAAGTATCATTCAAAGCGACAGCCCGGGCTAGACCACAGTGAGATAGGCTGGCGACCGAAGGCACAAGTATAATATGTGCAGCGTATATGCAGATATTTTCGACAACATGGCACACATTTCGCAAATGTGTGTTATTACTGAAAAGTGGTGTTTGCCGTTTCGACACAGAGAAATCTCATCGATTGACCATAGAAAGAGCCAGGGTTTGTTGACCACTTCGGGCCGAGCTGTTCATCACCGAGCTGAAACTAATGCTTTGGTTGGCCGGATGAACAGAGGCTGACTTTGGTTTGGACAGCACTTGGGATGGATGGGCTTTGCAATAATTGAGTTAGTAACGATAGCCAACTAGATTTCTGAAGTAACATCAACGATCCGAATTGGTCTAGTCGTTTTGAACTTCCTATTGGAATATTTGTGTATATACGATATCAAAGAAGATGTGAGCAACGCGGTCGCTGTCCCTTGTTGCTCCGAGTCGGGCAGTTGCCCTGGCAATCTTTCAAGTACAACATCGGCTGACCAGCAGCAGGCTGCAGACCTCCAAAAACGCGCACACTCGTTTCTACCTACGCAGAGAACAACTGCCAACGTGAGCGGCTGGCACTCCACTCGTTTCTAATTTATTGCCGTATTTTCCCGGGCTTGGGCGTGTTGTGGCGTGTCGCGTGGTAAGAATGATCATTTTATTCTGGCTTCGGCCACGCCTTTCGACGGCGCATCTGTGCAGCGCCCTACGACTCTCACTGATTAGCACGTTCACGACCGCAGATACGACCACAAGTCTGAAGATCTAATTCCTTATATAATTGAATTTTCTTGCCTCAGCCTTCATGGCTGATCTTCATTATTGGTGGACATCGGAACTTAGCTCACTCAGCACAGTCTCTGAAGCATCGCTCTCGAGCTTATCGCCCACCGATGTCCTTTCTAGCCTTGTGTCAACTTCTCCATTCCCTGTAGGTGAACCCACAGGCTCGTTTACCAGCGCGTTCCCCTCTGCAACTCCAGACTCGTCGGTATTTCCTGGCGCCTCCACATCCGGGCCCATAGACGCATCTCCGGCTCCAACATCTACGCCCGACCTATTGACAACCTCATTTTCCGTCACTTTAACACTTCCTTCTACTACGATCGTTACCGCCACGTTCAGTGAGATACAGAACTCTGGACCAACTCCATCCTCGGTCACCATCGATGTCGTTTGCGCCGGACATGGTGTTGATACTGCAGCAACGGGTCTCATTGCTTCCCTGGTTTTCACGGCTGCTGTTGGGCTTCTTATTTGGGTAAATATTAGGTCTAATATTTCCTATTAGGTTGTTGACGTGTAGTTGCAGCTGCTTTTCGCTATACTCCGCCCAAGGATACGTGCGCTCTACGCTGCGCGCGTGAATGGTTTGTTAGGCCTGAGTGAGCTGATGGTCATCATGTTTGCATCACCCGTCTAATTTACAATTTAGGTCGCGACCAGAGCCTCTCCGATCAACATTCTGGGCCTTCCTTTTCCCACCGGTGCCTCTCGTACCTGCCCTATCCTCTCAAGTACCTTTCCCTTCCGACGGTGAACTCGCACAACGAACTATCTGGGTTGCTCTTCTCTTGGTACTAGGTTGGACCATCGTTGGCCTGCTAGGCGCTTTACCTCTCTACCTTGTCGACACGCCATGTCTCGCCGATTCATATCCACGCGCGATATTTGGCGGACGCGTATCTCCCTTCAAGATTTATCGCTTCTGCGTTTGTTAAAGATGTATGACGAAGGGCATGTGGCAACCAACATGCGGTTGACAAAGCGCGCGATCGTAGATGGGTCGGACCGAACACCGGCTGCCCGCGTTCGACTTATTATCCTCACCGTCCTGGTTATCGTATTCTTCGCCCTCCCTGCCCTCTTTAAACTCTTGCACGAGTGGACTAAAGTTCTTGCATGCCGCCGGCAATGGCTCGATTCGCTCAACCTCGTTGACATGGTTTGGCTCCCCAGCGATCGAGCACCTGGGTTCCAAGGCTGGGGTGAGGGGCGTGTGAAGGATTTGTTTGTGAGGTGTGGCCTTACTTCGAAGTTGGGTGGTGAAGGGACCCGGCCCAGGAATCGGTCTGGAAGTTTGGGTTTAGCAAGGAACATAAGCCAGAGCCCAGGGCCAGGCAGGAGTTTGGGTGGCAGCGGAAGCGCAGGAACAGGCGACGCCGAGCGTTCGCACGGTGGAGTAGAGGTTGATGTGCACGGGCTGTTTACTATTGTGTAAGTCCAAGTGTTGATGCCCCTCCGGTACACCCGTAACCTTTTTGCAGTGACACATCTCGCCTTGAGGATCTTATTAAGCAACGAGCTGTTGTTCTCGACAATCTAGAGGTTGCAGAAACGCATTATATCCGTTCCTTTCAGCTTGCCCCAGAGGATGACTCTGATGACGACGCCTTTGAAGGAAGAAGGTCTGGCCCACGTATTAGCCGGCCGAGAC
Organism: Ceratorhiza oryzae-sativae; assembly: GCA_030998015.1. NCBI lineage: Eukaryota > Fungi > Basidiomycota > Agaricomycetes > Cantharellales > Ceratobasidiaceae > Ceratorhiza > Ceratorhiza oryzae-sativae. The sequence goes on along the minus strand of JARWMV010000234.1, from coordinate 1,749,401 downwards.
CTCTAGGTGGTCGAAGACGGGATCTGCATAATCAACTTGGACCCGGTGAGCACGGTGGACCTACGCCAACAAGCTATGTTGCTCCGTCATCATATTACAAGCTCCGGAATCTCAATGTGCGGCCTTTCATACCTTCCCCTCGACTAACACCTGACTTCGCAAGATCGCAGGGAATTACTGGCGGTCGTATCTCATCTTCTAACGATAGCCTTGCTCAGCGGATTAGCCAAAGAGTTATTGGTAGCCGTTTCCAAGAGGTTACTCGGGAGTCTATATCTTTTGGTCGTCTCCCCCTTGGCTCTCGGGTCCGTGTTGGTCAAACTGGTGAACTCTCGGCCATGCCTCCTACTCCAGCACCGAACACGATGGAGCACCTAGGTTCATTTGGACCTAATCATGTTCCGCTAGAAGAAGAAGGATGGGAAATGACGGAAGTTCCGAGCGATGGGCAATTTGTTCAGAACGGAGACAGGAGGGCCCCGTCTAGTTGGTTTTCCTCGACTCTCGTTGGGACGGGGATAGGCCCCGGGACTAATTCTAATTCAGGACCGTCCAAAGGAGCAAGTGTACGAGAGTCGGTTGTCGGGCCAAGGTCTGGGAGGAAGGCAGGGGAGCCCAGCGACGATTCTGCTATGCAGGGTGCAAGCGACGGCCACGGGCGCCGGGGTAATAGCGATGGTCATGGGCGGAGCGATCACAGTGATGGTCACGGGCGTCGAGAACACACACGAGGCTCTAGCGGCGGCCGACGCAGCGACTCACGCTCCCGTCGACAGCCTGTCCTTCGGCCCGTCTCAGGATTGGATCATGAGGCCCTTGCAATGGTCTATGATGGCATTCGCACCTGGCGATCGCAGCTCAAACAGCTGAACGCGGCCATCGCAGAGGCTCAACAAGAATCATTTAGTGCCATAGCAGAAGGACAACATATCAAAGGCTGGCTTATCGTAGGACGCAATGTTCGGTACTTGGCTGGCGTCCAGCCAATCGAGGGCCGAGCCAAGGCAGACATAAGGTGGCACGAGCTGCAGGAGCAAGGGGGGTCATGGAGCGATTTCCGCTACTGGATCATTGTAACGGTCGTAGCGATGCTCTTGGCTGTCTCTCGTGAGTTCTGCTCTTTGATGGGGTTTCTGTACTCATTCTAAAGCGCGAAATGTAGTTATCCCTGTCGCGGGCTTAGCTTTGGCTGGCGCTCCAGAAGTTGCGCATTTTCTGCCTTTCCTGGAGCCGCTGTCTGGCAAAGACAATTTAGGAGCAGCCCTAGCGACTACACTTGCACCCGCCATCGCAGCAACACTCTTCATCACCATTGCTCTCTTGGTTGTGAATCATGCCGCAAAATATACTGGCGCGGTCTCGGTATCTGCAGCTCGGCTTAGGGAGTTCAAAGCAACATTCTATGTGCTGGTTTTTGTTGCAACCGCATGGATCATCGCCACCGGAGGTCTTATCTTTGGCATGCAGGCGTTTGACATCGGCGTTGGGCGGACGAGCATTGTGGCAAACGGGACCACGTACATTGCGGTACTCTTGATGGTGATCGTGCTCAATGCGGCAGTGATTGCGCCAGGGCTACTGATGCTTCAGCCGGCTAGGCTGTGGAAAATATGGAGGCACAAAAAAGAGCCATTACCCCCAGACAGCATTTCCGCGGTATGATTTATTTTCGCTAGTTCGTGTATCTTTGACTAACAATGGCCTCAAATTCGTAGCGACATACCCTAGATCATTCAATCCTGCTTTCGCTTCTGGCTGTTGTGTTCTTGCAGTCATCTTTGCTTCCACGTTTTCACTCATATTCCCTTTAATCGGCCCCCCGATCCTAGTACTCGTGTTACTCTCATTGGTAGCCTATCGATATCTGGTAGGTTACGTCTGGACCCGTACGGATGCGCCTTCAACCGGTGGTCTGCTCCAACTCTGGCTCTTGCGTCGTTTCGCGACGCTACTCGCTCTTCAGCCCCTACTGATGGGATTGATATTTCTCTCCCGGAGACTTTGGGTTCTTGGAGGAGTCCTGCTTGGTGCAGCCCTTGTGATCGTCCTGCTCGTCGAAGGATACTGTGGTTACCGATCTCGCACGCCTCCCGAGCGCAATTTCAGCCCTGTCACGCGTGATTCTCTCGCGACATTCAAGCGATCAATGCAAGGAAACAGGGGCAGAAGGCGCGTCACGATTGAAGAGGATGGGACGAGCCTGTTCAGTTCGCCAGCCGAGAGGAACGGCGTACCTCGCGGATCGATCGCTAGCGTGTTGGACATGATGAGTATTACGCTCAATGTGATGCCTTCGGCCAACCGGCAGAAAGACGCTGTCCCAATTGGTGAGCTGCCTTGGATTCGGCCAACAGGATGCAACGCATATCTGATCGTCTACCCACAGAAACTGAAGATATAGACGACCTCGTTTCGACGGAACGAGCTGCGCACACCCACCCAGACGCTGCGCCAGTCATCCCTTCTTCTGACCATGCTATTGAAACCGCTGGGCTGCTGTATCCTCCCGAGTTGCTCGTTCCAATGCCCATGATCTGGCTTCCGCATGACCGATCTGGGATTGCCCGAAGCGAAGCATACGATCTCGGCCGATACCATGATTTGGAGACTGTGATTGATCCTGGAGATTCATATTCTCACGACGGAGACTCGAGCAGGAGGCGCTCGGGCGAAAGGACTCCAACACCTAGGCTGTAGCTTTTTGATTGATTTTTTTTTTCTTTGACTGTGATACCTGGCTGAATGTGTGTTTATAATTGACTCTTGACACTTTCACCACATCTTTCTTTTTTGGTCGCTTTGCTGTTTATCTTCTATGTTGTGTTTTGATTCCCCGAGTCCTTTACACGACCCGTATTCTAATGAATTGGATACCACGGAGCAAACGAATAGACTTTGCGACCCGAAAGTCCTCAAAGCTCCACGCCATACAGAACACTGCATCATGATTGCTTAGGGAACCCCCAGTATATATACACGAATCCTTGACAACAGTGTTTTATTATCAATCATTATGGCGAAAAGAATCAAACTGAGAACGAAAGCGAATAAGTTAGCACAATGATGCATGGTGGGCCTACGATGAGCTGCGAATCTAATTTTTTCTATTCGCAGGTCCAGGTCCGCCGACACCATCTCCATAATAAATTTGACCTATGAGGCGTTGAGTGTTTGTTAGTCAAGGATATCAAAAGACTTGCCTGTAATGAAGATTTATTCCGAGATTTCGTTTCAATGTCCTTATCCTCATCTTCTGGGTGAATCTCGTCGATGCATGTCGTGGTTCCAGTCAAAATCTAGGCACGTATTAGGATAAGGCTGCGAGAGACCAAGTGTTGTGGGCAGCAAACCTCGTTTCGGATCTCCTGCGGCCCAAAAGGAAGACATTCAGGTAGAGATGTGACCAAAAGTAGCATATGCGGTATGGCTGCTCCAAGCGCGTACAGATGGAGTGTTTTAAATCTAGGATCAGGCTGTGTTAGATGAAGATATTCGGAGCAGAAGAGACATACCCATCATCCAGTACAAGTGACTTGCATCGCCGAAGGTACGACGCAAGCTTGGTCGACCTAGTCACACATATGACGTTCTTACCCTCTACATGAGACGAACGCGGGCCCGTGACGTTCGAGGCCGGATGGACTGTCGGCACAGGTCGTTGCGGCTTTAGTTTGACTCGTTTCGCATGGGCGGCCCCAGCGCTTTCAGCCGCTCGTTGACGAGTCTTGGAGCTAGAAGACTGTCCAGCTCTCTTGGCACCCGAGTCATCTTTCGGCATGAGTCTCGGTTGGAGAAGGTCGCCGTCTGAAAGCGGTTCAGTTCCGGTTTGTGTTTTCCACTGCGGGGGTCACATGACCGCCGAGTGCCAGGATCTGCTGTTTGCCACTCTGTAGTGACCACCACCTGGCTCTGTCCGTCGATCGAATGTACCCCGAGACGGCCACCCCTCCGCGCCAGCTCAAACGGATCCCGATCCCAGAGCCCAAGAAGCGCCGCCCCCCACCTGGCAAGCAAGCCCCACCGAAGCGCGAGACTGGGAGCGCAGGGCCCGCCACGTCTGATCCCCCCCTCGGCCGCTACACCGACTACAGCCTGCTCTCGTCCAAACACAGCGACAAGAAGTGGGATGTATTCAGGCTCCAAACACACAGTGAGGTCCCCATTGACTTGACTGCTTGGCCTCAGCCCATCAAGCTCAACCGGAAGGACTACAAATCCCCCAACGAAATCGAGGAGCAGGCAGGTCCCTTGACGCCGATGCTGGGCCCAGACGGGAAACCCGTAATAGGGCATGACGGGAAGATTGTGATGCTCAATGCGGATGGCACTCGCGTCAAGAAAGAGGAGGATACGAAGGGCAAGAAAAAGGGAAAGGAGGACCCAAAGAAGAAGTCGTTCATGAAGAAGACGAGGCAGGTTCACATGATACCCGACGAAGTCCGTGCGTTCCGCAAGGAGCATCGCAAGGACTGGCTCTTGGAGGATAACGGAGGCGGTCTGGCCGCCAATCAGAGTTGGTCTGGGAAATACGCCGACAGCAATGACAAGCGCATCTGGGCCTTTTTCGCTCCCGTGCAAGGCAACGAAAAAGAATTTCGCTTCATTCCTGTTCACCGATTCTACAACTTTACGAGAAATAACAACGTGAGCGCAGAACGGGTTGAGAGCCAAGTGAGTCATGTCGTCATTATTTAGGCGACCCTGTTGACTAAGCTGGTTTTTAGCATGCGCGCATGCAAGCAGCCAAGACGAATGCAAAGACCAAACCAAAGAAAGAAGAGGAGGATGAAAAGCCGGTTCGCGGAGTCCGAAAATTGAAGATAGTCAATCATGGGAACGACTTGTTTGGTGATGAAGACACGAAACCTCGCTTGGTGAGTCAGAAGTACGTCCAAACTCGCATCCGGTTCCTAATGACCGACCACCGCAGGGTGGTGAAGGAGAAGACGACGAGATGGAGTACGAAGATGAGGTACAAGATGATGAGGAAGTCCCAGCCGAGACACTTCAGGATGAAGAAGAGAAGGAGGCTGCTGTGAGTGGCTCATGGCCTAGCAGTCTCTTGTTTTTCTTATTTCCCGGGCTCAGGAACGTCAAAAACGCGAGTATCGACGCGACAAGGTCTCAGAGCGCGTCGAACCCGAAAGCGATGAGGATGAGGATGACGGGAAAGGATACACGGAAGATGGAAGACAGCTGAAGAAACTCATGAAGAAGATGCTGAATGAGAGCGATGACGAAAAGAACCCATATGCAGATTCGGTGCGCCGCAACGAAATCTCCAACGTACGCTCCGCTAACGCCGGATACAGGACGATGAGGAAGAGGAGGACGAAAAGCCGGAACAACCTCCCGCCATTGGGGTCATGCCGAATACGCCAACTCCGGCTCAATCCCAATCTGGCACCTCCACCCCCCGTCCACAGGGCTCGCAAACTACACAACCCGCGACTCAAGCTCAAAAACTTTCGGCCAGTAACTCGGCTCCAACCAACCCATCTCGCAGCGGCTCTCCTTCGATGGGTGGCGCAGCCCTCCTTGCCCAACGAGCCACTTCTCCTCATCCCATCCGCAAATTGCCTTCGGTTGGTTCGAATGGCCCTAATAACCGTGCCACAACGCCACTCTCGTCTGCTGTCCCGCCACCCGGGAGCGGCGGGAGCACCAACGGGAAAAAGCGCAAAGACCGCCCCTCTGATCGCGGTGGCACGCCTACCCCTCCCCAGAAACGACCCACCCCGACCCCACAAACTCCTCCAGGGGGCCGTGCATCGACTCCCACGGCTGCGGTCAATGGTCAGAAGAAGAAAAAGTCGAAGCACGATCTAGTCGCTCCCAACGGAGATCTTTTGCCCGAGGTCATAACCGAGCAACACGCAATCGAATATCTCCGCAAGATGGGTGGTGCCGTTCAAACAAGCGAGTGTATCACGTACTTTAAGCGGGCATTGAAGCACGATCCTGAAAACCAGAGGCGACTCACCGACGCACTCAAGAAGGTTTCGACCCCGGCACAAAAAGGCTATATCAAGCTGAATGCGCCGTGGGCTTAATGAGCTGGTTATCTTAGCTGCTTGTAGTTATATATTGTAACATATAAATCGTTTCTCGATTCATTCATTCAAGTAGTACATAGCGCAGCAGCAAATAACTATCTTCGTCAAACGCACTAGAAAAGTAGCTTCAGAATCAAACGTCGATGCCAATTCGAAAGGCTTACCGTTTTAGCACTAGATAAAGAGTGAAAACATACTCAAGCTACCGGATCCACAAGACGATGGAAAGGCGGCCCGAGCAAAACGCCGAAAGCATTCTCAACCACCAACCCTCCCTGAGCAAATTGAACGCACCCCACCACCTCCTCGCTCTCCTCTCCGGCGAACCTAGCCCCTCCACCGCCGGAGACCTCGCCCCTCACTCCGACGCGCAGCGTGCTTCGCCCAAGTCAGAGGACGTCTTCGTCAGAATCATAGAACTCGTCGGAGTCCTCGTCAAACTGAGCGAGGTTTGTAAAGTCGACCTTGTAACGTAGGATACCACCGATACCACCAAAGCCTTTGACAAACTGCGAGCCCTCTTGGCTACGGTTACTCACAAACTGCATACACCTATTAGAAAATGAAACTGGGGACAATGGGATCCTTACCTCGAGGGTAGCGCCAAAATCTTTGTATCGGTCCGCGAACCATTCGAGCAAGCTCATGGGCTCCGCAGCCTGTTCCATCTCGAGTCCGGTGCTCTTGTCCAAAAACTTATCACGATCCTTCTCCTGATCTTTGGACACGTGGATGATGACCTCTTCCCCAGCCGCGTTGCGCAGGATATAGCGAGTGATATCCAAGTTCTCCCACACAATCAGAGTCTCAACAGCGCCCATTTCAAGACCCTTGAGCGTATCGTCGACACCAAAACAATACTTGCCGGTATCCTGAGAGATCTCGTCAAAGTACTTTTGGATGAGCTTCTTCTCCTGCACAAATTTCACGTTCGCAAGAGACTCGGCCGCGAGTTCAATCGCTTGGTTGAATCCATTCTCTCCGCCGTAGCTGACATCGACTACTTTGATGACCTTGGCCGCAAGGCGGGGGTCAAACATATCAGACTGGTTGAGCTCAGTCTTGAAGTCGGCACTACCCGCAAGAACGAGCCCAGCAACGTTGACCTTGTCGTTGGTGATGAAATGCTGCACGGCCAATTCGGCGACCTTGCGGACATAATTGTGTCGCTTTTCGTCGCGAAGCCGAGAGAAACGCAGGGCGGACTGACCACCACGACCTAGCGTGACGGTCGAATGAGGTTGTTTGTTGAGACAAGCAAACGATACCCCTCACCGTGCTTTTTGGGCAAATCAACGGTAAATTTGTGGATAACTTCGCGGGTGTTTCCAGAAAGCGTGCCAAACAGAGATCCGTTTCCATCCATGACAATGAAACCAAACTTGGAATCAGACTCCAAAAGTTCGGAGAGAGCCTCAGTGTGGAATTTGTTATCACAGAGGTAGAGGGAGCTGGCAAGCGGGTTTAGGCATATATGCTATGTAAAAGTATTGTACTTACGTATTGATTGGCTTGTGGGGTTCAAAATCAAAGGCCACCTTGCGTTCCTTCCCTTCATCGGTCAAGATCGTTCCCACAAAAAGCACCAGGCCGTTGGGTGGCACACGATTGTAGAGTTTCAGACGTTGTTGTGTAGACGTAATAGCAGCAAGCACAGACAACCTGTTGACGCGCGATTTAATGTTGGAGGCCGTTCCGTATTCCTGAGTGAGAGTGTTGTTGACGCGGGCAATTTGATCCTGTTGGCGACCGAACTAAGCATCACATTTCGCGGCGGATGTCAGATACCCACCTTTGGTGGAATGATCAAGCTAATCATGGATGTGCCAGCACTGGAATCGAAATATCAGGCATTGTTATAACCAAACCACCTGTCAAAGCCTACTTACCCTCTAGCGGCATCCAGGCTCCTAATGAGCTTCTTCATCTTCCACATCTATACACGCCACAGTATGGGCACACGAGGACCAGAGACCATATTTCATCGACATACCTGGATATTTTGATCGATAGCATCTGGCGCCGACATTATCAAATCTACCACTTGATTTTTGTACGGGTAGTTCGCCTGGGGGCAGATAGCAAGACGGTGGTCGAGGGTAAGTTTGAGCTCACTCAAAATTAATTACAAATACTCATCTGACGTCAGCCAGGCGGCTACTCTGCCGATCGGAGAGGGTGTACATTCCTGTTTTGAGCCACGATACTGACTATCGGGATGCAGCCTGAGCTTGGGTCTCAAGCTATACATGCGCCATCTGCGCCGCCACAACTCGTTAGAGTCACTGAATCCTTATGCCAAAACCTGTCGCAGTTCAAAGGCAGGTGTTCATCGTCCCGGGGCGCCTTGTGCTAACGCTCTGTCTGAATAGACCTCATGAGAGAGTACCGGAAACTTGACGACACGGTAACAATGCGCATGAACCGAAACCTCGCCCAGTTCAGAGACCGGGATAGACTAAGCTCGAGAAGGAGCGCACCACAAGATGAAGCATGCCTTCATTTCTGGAGAGAACTAGTCGGTGCGCCCCGCACTTCCCCCGGCGCATTTACCTTCTATAAACTTCCCTGAAGCCAATTGGGTTAATAGGACTGAGATCGTGAACTATTGCGTCGCGGTGGTCGATAGATCCATGGAAGCTAAGCGAGCCGCGATTGCTGGACAAGATTTGAAGTTGGATGCGAACAGACGGACCGCGTCTTCCTTGTACACGGACGAAGTTAAGGTATGCACGACGACGCGCTCCGCTACGTCATAGCTAACAGGGGATGAAGAGAAATCAAATGCATAATGAGCTCGCAGTAGAAGCGATTATCCGGCAACGTTCATTAGATGGTAGAATTCACCTTTGCAAAAGCTTGTTGCACACTGATTATTCCCTAAGCGTTCAAGTCACGGTGCAAGTACTTTGAGCCTCCACCATCGGACACAGAGTCAAGAAAGTGGTGGGACGCTGCGCATGCTGGGCGGTAATCGTCTTGAATCGTTGGCCTGAGCGCTCCGACTTGGTACGAATGATAACTGGATGTATAGTACTTATTATCCTCCACCCACAATTCATAAGCATCATCAGCATCAGCATAAAAGTCTATCGTGCTCTACGCCATCCTCGCCATCCGAACCGTCTCTCCAATGTCTACTATAATTGACAAGCACTATCACTTTGTTTGCGTGGGCCTCGGCTCGCAACTGACGGCCACCTAGAAGCTACCGGGTGGTTCAGTTGTCGAACACGTTAGGGGCAGACTTGTTGGGAAATTTGTTGGCCGTGTCCAAGGTGAGTAGACACGTCTCATCGCGGTACCAGTCCGGACATAGTTATATGACAATGATGGTCACACAACTGTACAGATCGACAACATTGGCGATTGAATGGATGCTCTCTCCTTTGATTCCAGGCCAGAGACGCTGTCACACATATCAGGGCAAACCATAACTCTCAGACAAACGTCTACAATATTCGTTCACAAGTACTGGTGGTTGATTGTACGAAAGGCAGAGGATGAACAGGGTCAAGTACATCACCAATCACCAACAAATACACCGGGTTGGGGGATGACTTGGGGCTGCGGTGCGACTTGTATCATTTGTCCCACAGTGTCACGCGTCCAGTTACGCACAAAATGCCACCCTTGTACCAAAACTATTGAAGCCCATCCAATGAACATGCCGGGTAACAGGCGGTACGGAATGGCTCGAATCCTCGTGGGCAGTTCGCGTGTGACACGGCGGAGCCAGACCGACCATGGTTCCGGATCATCGTCCTCTTGGCCGACCTCTAGGATAGCAGTTTCGGCGCGACGCAAGAGGAGCTGAGCTATATGACGAGTCAGCTTGTATACTAGCCATATGGCTCTATGAACAAGCTTCAGTGTGGAGTGGGAATCACGGTTGGAATATATGCGTACCGGACAACACCAATGATGATGAATATTAGGATCACAAGGTTGGCAGTGTCACCAGCCGCGCCTCTGCGTTGGCCCCGATTCCAACCGCCCCCAAACAGTCGAAGAAATCCGAACAAACCAAAAGAAAATAAGAGATTGAAAAAAGAGAGTATGCCGACCACCCCGAGCCCGGTAGTAAACCGATAGACGAATCCGCGAGCGATGCGTGCGAACCTAGACGGAGGCGTGCGAGCTTTGCGCTTCAGTCGCTTCTGACGAGGCGCGTTGGACTTTTGGACTTTGACTGTGCTTTTGAATCCATCAGCCGAGCTTCTGACCGGTTCGATCTTTGTGTCATCCAAAATATCGTCGCTGGGGCGGTTATCGTCATCCTCATCCTTTTCCCAAAACTTGTCATCAGGATTCAAGTCGCTAAACGTGCGAACAGCCATTTTAAATAGGTCGCGGGCGGTACCCCAAGTATACGTGTGATAATCCAGGGGCGAGATGACGATGGTGCCAAAACCGAAAAATGAATTGGAATCCCGGACACGTTCATCCATGACAGGCTCTTGGAGGTTGTCGACGTCCGGGACGAACCACGTAGCCAAGAACGATGACAAGAGCACAATTAACGTGAACAAAACGACGGACGCGGTACTAAGAATAACTTGAGGAGTGTCAGTATCCAAACGCCAAAATAGAAGTAGCTACACACCTGGCGAGGTAGCAAGCCCCAGTGCCCGAGTTCGCGCCAGAGCGTAACGGAAGCCGCATTGCGGACATGACCAGAACGCGCTCGAGCTCTGGGACATTGTTCGCCATTGCTTTAGGCAGCTGACGTGTACGTACTGGACACCCTCATTAATGGTCAGTTGATCTCTGCTGAACGTAAAAACTCACCCGAATGGAGCCTCGACAGTGGCAAGGGCTGATCAATCGGCCAAGCTCGGGTTCCTCTTCGGGACCAGCGAGACATATCCGACATTGTTTTTCCTCGGGCGTTTTGTTCGGTGACTCGGGCCGCGGTGAACCTGGCTGGGGTGACTCGGAGGCTGACCCTTTGTCGGTAATGTACAGCTTAGGATCACTGCCGCCCGCTGTTATCTCGTCCGGTGTCGGGGCATCAGGCGCCGAGTCTGGGGCGGTGACGAACCCGACGTCAGTGGCGGGGTGGAGTCTCGACGTAATCGTTGAGCGTGGTCTCAGCGCAGAGCTTGACCCGGCCGGTTCGTCGTTGTCCGAGGGCATCGTGACCAGATTAATGACTAAAATACTATTGGGTTGTGTAGGTCAAGAGCAACGTGTGTTCGAATCTTCTATCTAGCCCCCGCATTTTGACTCTCAGGGTCCTGTTGACATCAGAAACGCCCCAGGCTAGCGCTAGTACCTTGCCTCTTTTCGCCCCTACTTGCCCCGCGCTCGAGTCAACACCGGCTCAGCCATCCCCACGGGATTTGTTTAAAGCCGCTAGTCCCCTCCCGTTTTCTCTCCTCACGGACCACCACCACCATCCCTACTCTGAGCTACTACCCAATGTCTGCCGACCTCAAGGCCCAGTCTGCCATCGAGCACGAACGATGGCTGGCTAGGAAGGCTGGGGACCGCCAGAAGGGCAAGCGTGTTCCGCGCTGCTCCTGCTCCTGGTGTGTTGACTCACGTGTCCACGCCGGTCGCGGACGCAACGGGCGCATTGCCGTACGCGTCGATGACCATGAAGTCCATGGCGCCACACTAGGTAGCCGTGACGTTGAGCACGAGCTCATCCTGGAGGCCTTCCGCGCCTCTACCTCTACTGCTCCGTCTGTTTCGCCCCGGACTGAAGTTCCCCTGAGTGATCTTATTCGTGAACCGCGTTCTCGTCGCAAGGGTACGTTTTTCAGCGTTTTATCTTTCGCGTGCTGACGTTCGTCCCAGTTGATATCCTCGACGACTTTGAAATCATCCGTCCTACTCGTGCTGTGCTCGCTCTCGACGATGATGGCCTGCACGTTTCGAACCGCCACGTTGGGCGCGATGAATTCGATGATTGGGAAGATGTCGGTATGGCCTCGGAGGGTAAAGGCCCTGCTAGGCTCGTCGCTACCAGTGCTCGCTCTTACGCCGAGGTCTTGTTGAAGGCATAGATATATTGTTATGGACTTTTTCGCTAGTCGTTCTGCGCCCTGCCGTTTACTGTTCCGTAATATAATGATGCATAGATCCCGTTTAACACAATCCCCTCTGCCAGCAAGTCAAAGTATGACTATCGGATGAGCCGGGACGCCGTCTTTGGCAAAAGGAGATGCATACCACGCTATAGCCACGTGAGGTGTTGGTTTGTGGGGTACCTTCGTCGAGCTTCCAGCGGAAGGGTTACCGGGCAAAGCCTTCACTCCCCGCAAAATCCCCAGCACGCAGGCCTCCGACTTCCAGGGGGGGAGCATTTACTTATCTTACGAGCAGCACCCTACTCCGTTTAACCGTTTAAGTTCGCAATATTCATAGTCCCGCTTCGCCCTCTGATCCGCTACAACTTCTATCAGTATTGATTATCCCGTCCTTCCGCGTATAGAGGTGTGTGCACCGTGTCCCCTTCGATGCAGAGCACAAATACATCAGAAGTCTACAGAAACTTATAGCTCGACATGGGCCCTAATACAAGCCCTTATAGCTCAGTGGTAGAGCGTTGCACTTGTAGTATCACCTGACTCGTCAGCCAATCTACGTCATGCAAAGGTCCATAGTTCAATCCTGTGTGGGGGCAAAACGTTTTAGCCACTTTTTATCAGCATAACATCTGTTTCTCTGGAAATTCGTCAACAAAATCGAACATGTACCCGAGAAAGTGCCCACCAAGTCTGCCTTGCTGATATATATATATTTGGGCTCCAGTTTATTCTATGTAAGACCGTTGCAGCATTTTGTAGTATAGTGAACTCCACTCCATTGTCGCCCCTGGACCTGTTTCCTAATGTTCCGAGCAATGGCCGACAGACGAGCCTACGCCGCCTACTGTCCGATCCCTGGGTCATTTTAGAGCCTCATAGATGTTCGATAGCCCAATTGAATTACTCGTTTTCCGGCCCTTGGTATGTATTTACGCCACTGTGGTGTTCTACAGAGTCGCTCGCCCAATATTATGCGAGTGCGTTAGGATATACCTCGATTGAACTCTCAGAGCAAGGGCAACGACCTTTCTGCCGGCGTGATCCCTTATTAGGGATGTCGAATACGAGAAACCATTTCTTCTGAGGAAAGCCTATTTCGCTGCAACAGTTTCACAATAGAACACGAATGTAGACCAAGCCGATAGCTAAACATTAAATTCGTGGTCTATGCAGCAGAAACCTCCTATCGACGTGTGATGCTGATAGACGGATGAGGAATCGACTGTCTTATCCTTGGAGGCAAACAGCGTTTCGGTGCATGGCGAATGGTTGGATACTATTTGAAATGTAAGTCGGAATCAGTGGGATGTGCCTGGTATTAACGAGTCAAACTGAGTGAAACCAAACTGTCGATGTTCAAAACTGAATTGACAGATCTCCAGACCTGCAGGCCGTTAATCCAGAAATTCTAAAGCCAAACGTATAATAATAAAATATCTAGGAGACGATTACGACATTGGATCTCCCAGAAAACGGGCCAACTGGACTTCGCCTTAATCTCCTAGGGCTGAGTCGTCGGGTTAGTGAGTACTGTGACGAATCACTGGGGAGAGGGGGGGGGGCTTGCGGAATCGTCCGGCTCTTGTAGGTGCTCGACTAAGCATTCTCCAATATTGCATAAAGCACTCAATATTTGAGTACGACTTGACATCAACGCGTACATTTTATGTGTGCCTGGCAAAGAGGGCGAGGGTGTGCATACATCCGGACCGCAACATCTCCACCGCCTGGTTTGCATGTTCGTTTAAAATATGTGCCTAGTATTCCTAGAGTGTATTTTTTATGACGAAAGACTATACGGTTCGTTTGTAGACTCCACATTCAATACCATGGTTTGGAGCCCATTAGCCCCATTCTCCTTGGTGTTGTAGCGGTTCAATTTGGGTCCAGCTGGGAGTCATCCATGCTACTTCCGAGCCAAAAAAAAAAAAAGACATCGCGCAGCATTGAATCACGTGAAAATGTACTACCCATGTTATCATCGAGGTCGATGTTGTGCCAAGTCGAATTGTCAACGGTGCATACACTCATGGACTGACGATAACTCCGACCAACTTGACATGTGCTAACCTCATTTGACATCATGGTGGTGCTCCACATTGGACTGCTTCGATGGTGGACACGCGAATTCAAGCCAGGAAACAAAAGTTCACACAAGCACTTAGATACAAGATTTCCGGTATTCTGATCCGGGGTCTTCAATCCAAGAACTAATAAAGACAAAGGCCGAATGCACCAAGATACAACAGAATAAGGAGAATAAACAGGCGGGTGCATAGGGCTAATTTAGAACTAGGCATGTTTACGAGCGCTCGCCACGGAGACGACGGGCAAGAGCAAGATCCTTGGGTTGACTGGAGAAGGTGTCAGCGACTAGACTCGAGATAATAAAGCTAGCTTACATGGTGACGCGCTTAGCGTGGATGGCGGCCAAGTTGGTGTCTTCGAAGAGCGAGACAAGGTAGGCTATGACAGGGGTGAGCATCGGTCACGACCAAACGTACGAGTCTTACCCTCGCTGGCCTCCTGGAGGGCGAGGACCGCCGACGACTGGAAGCGCAAGTCGGTCTTGAAATCCTGGGCGATCTCGCGCACAAGACGCTGGAACGGCAGCTTGCGGATGAGCAACTCGGTGCTCTTCTGGTAACGACGGATTTCACGCAGGGCGACGGTTCCCGGACGGAAGCGGTGAGGCTTCTTCACACCGCCGGTGGTCTGCGGTGCGCTCTTGCGGGCCTGCTTGGTGGCGAGCTGCTTGCGGGGCGCCTTGCCTCCAGTAGACTTGCGGGCGGTTTGCTAATAACCGAGTATGTTTGGGCATTTCCATATTTGGAAGGGCGGGATTTGTGTGGCGGTGTCGGGCAGCGTCGGGCGTAGGCGGGCGCACAAATCGGATGACGTGGCAGACAATGCGGAGGCGCGATGCGAGATCGGGCGGATGTATGCCGGAAACAAATTGGGCGATACGTCAGTTACGGGCTCGAACGATGGCAACGGGGCAAGCCACGACAGCAACGGCGACGAGGACGGTGTCTGTGGGTGATACATGCGGGGGGCAGACACTGACCTTGGTGCGAGCCATGGTACGGGTTTACGGGTCGACTCGAGTACGGAAAACTGGCTGGGTTGCGGGTTGCTCTCTTACGGGGGGCAAAAGCTGGTGGTAGTTGAGAGCAAGAGTGCGACGCTCCGTATTTCGAACAAATTGCGAGCCATCCGTCTGCTCACAAGCTCCTCTGGTCTGTGCGACTAACCGTGAAATACCGGCTCGGCGCTTGACAAAGCGCCGGTCACCGCCACTTTGTCCCACTATTGTCTGATGCAAGACTTGCCGTAGTGTCTCAGCTGGCAAAATATATGCGTCGACAACGCCGATTGCCACACAACGAAACCCTGCTGGCATCCGTGCAAACCGCACGCGGGAGGCACAACAAAGGACAATTAGACTCCCTTGATCAATGATGCTTCGACACCTGCACGCGTCCTGCCGATTGTTTCCTTACAAGCACATGCCATCGATATATACTCCTGCTCCGGTGCGTACCGCGCAAACCCAACGCTCCCCACCCCAATGTCCCGGCCGTCTGCATCGCTCTCCACGATAAAGGGCCTGTCGCTTACCTTTAGTGACTTTGCTGCATTTAAGCATGCGCTGTCCTCTCCGGGCCCCAGTGAACGGCCGGTATGTCCCCCGCGCGTGAGCCGGACTGAGCACTGACCGCATGTTCCAGCGCGGGCAGGCAGCCGAATCGCAACCCCGGCGCGGACACCGGCACTCTGCGTCGACGAGCAGCATGGCGTCCACCTCGTCCGCTCGCTCGTGGTCTCCCACCACACCCACCTGGACACCGTCCTCGCCCACGTCCTCGTACATGTCCCGCCCCCGTCGCCTGACCGAGCGCGAAAAGGCCGATTTGGCCAACTATACCCAGCCCGAGATGGACATCACCGAGATGGTCTCCATGTTCAAGGACGACGTGTCCTTTGAGCCGCTTCAATGAACAAAGGCTACCCTCGTTGTTTGTATACCTGTACTTCGTCTTCTGATGTGTCCCCGGGATCTTTGTACTGTACACTACTCAATGCATATTCACAATAACACCAACCCCGCCGACAAACCACAGCCTGTATCAACGGCCACGGCCAAATAGTAAACAAAGACACCATAATCAAACTAAAGCATAGAAAATGGCAGAGGGGAGTGTATGTACGTAAACAGGTGTTGCATAGCATAGTTCAATCGAAATCTAAATATCAGACGTCTCCACCAAGTATCGCGGCTTCGTCCACGGGGCGCATTGCATCAATTGCCGCAGCCTCGTTCAGTGCCTGAACGTTCGATATCTGATCCCGAGGTCCGCTCGGCCGCCTCTGGGAGCCGCCCTTGCTACCCGACTTGGACTTGGATCCCGACGGCGTCCCACGCCCGATGACGCGCGAGCCCGATCTTCCGCGCTCCTTGCGCTCCTCGGCCGCCAAGATCAACTCAATCTCCCCCTGGACGACGATCCCGTCCAACCACGGGTGATTAACCATCTCCTTTGCGCCCGCACGCTTCTCGGGATTTAACCGCATCATGGGGGTAAGGAATGAACCGATCATCTCAGCGTCGACACGCGGCAGGAGGTACTTGTCGTGCAAGACTGCCTCGATCGGCCAAAACCTGAGTTTGTGGATATGCCGCAGTTCGCCTGCGGGGTGTTAGCCTGGCGAAATTCAGAACAAGAACCACATACCTTTTCGGTTAAAAAATTCACCGCTGTATTTGCCCGAAAATGCGATCGACTTGGGGAACTCGCCCAACAACTCGATAATCTGCGCAATGTGGTCGTCGTCCTTGCTGTACTTGGTGCCAGCTTGAGGATCGAATAGGTAATCTCCGCCGGTCAAGAGCTCAAAGATCTGGCCAGTGTCAGCTTCACGAACAAGGCACCATCACAAGACATACCACACAAGCTGCGCTCCACACATCTGCACTGGTGCCCCACTTGGCCCCCAATATCACCTCCGGACACCTGTACTGCCGAGTCTGAATGTCGTCCGTAAAGTGATGGTCGGTCCAACACGCGTTGCCCAAGTCTGCGATCTTGACGGTGATACGCTCACTCATTGCGGCGGGGTCGAGTGACGCCACACTCGCTACGGTCTCGGCCGGGACGGGGGAGAGGGGGGAATGATCAGCGGCGACGACCTGAGCTTTGATCAAGCCGGCACTATGCGGTGAGGGCGAACTTGTACTCTTGCCGTTGCTCGTGCTCGGAGTGGGCTGTTGGCTATGGATGTCTGCCGGCGCATTGCGCGTGAGCAAGCTCGGGCCAGCTGCTGCCTTGGGAGCAGGCGAGGGTCCGGGCGAATCATTCACGCGAACGTCGCCCATCGCACGCTCGACGCTGTCCGTGTTGGTATCAGATTTCTTGCCGTTCGCTTCCTCCTCTTCGCTGTTGATGCGGGACATGCCAAATGCCCATCTGTCAAACGCTGGGCTGGTGCCGAAACTAGAGGAAGGTGATGGAAGAGGCCGCGAGCCGGTGATGAATATCGACTCGGATCGTGGAGTTTGGTTGCCTCCACGGCCACGGGAGGGAGGGACTCCCACGATTTTCGTGGGTGCCTGGTTGTTCTCTGCAGACTCGAGTTCGGCCTATGCGTTCGGATGAGGATTATCTCGGAGCTGGGGTTTCGGACGACGTACCTGCACCACAGCCTCCACATCATCTATACAAATGAGCACGTTTTCGGGCTTCAAGTCCTACGCATGTGCGTGAGCAAGGATGAAAGAATGTGAATCCGTGCACATACTGTATGTATGACTCCACACTGCCTGTGCATGTAGTCGAGGCCAAGCAATATCTGTTTTGCTATTTGCTTCACAAGGTGAACCGGCACTCCCTTGGCCTAGAGTGGCGCCAGGTTAGCAAACGGTTGGCCCGGGCAGGACATTTACTTGCTTGATGTCGCTTGATGAGGCCGAGCAGGTTCTCGCCAAGAACTTCGAACACCATGCAAACGTGATTGCCATTGGGCCCCTTGTGACGAAAGTGATCCAGGAAGCCTATGCCGGCCGTGAGCGGTGGCTGGTGTGCTATGGTGCATGCGTACCTATCACATGTCTTCGACCTGGGTGGCCTGCGTCGCCCCGAATCAACCGCTGCAGTAGCTTGATCTCGTCGAGGGCAGTCTCGGTGTAGCGCTGCGCGGACTTGACCACTTTGAGCGCGACATGGCGGTTATGTCTGTAAAAAGACCGGCGTCAGTTTCGGGGGTGGTTTGAAACAGGGTTGTCTTACTTGGTATCTTTAGCCAGCCAGACAGTACTAAAATGGCCCCACCCCAATTTCCGGACTACGATGTAGCGGCCGTCACTAAATGTGTCTCCAAGTTGTACAGGGTGGTATCCGCCCTTGACATAATCTTCCAAATCCTCCTCCTCTTCGGTCATGAGGGAGCCTGTGTGAATTGAGGTCATGGCGGGGGGTACAGGGGAAGCAATAATGCGAGAGGATTTAAAGACAAACAAAGTTCGCAGGGTATGGTTAGGCAGGGTTTCCACATTCGGCCAGCGACAAGCCAATGCACGTGAGCGTTTGGTCGGCACACGGTTCGATTGCCGTGAAGTCACGACAAAAGGGGAATCGCGGACGAGCGAGGAGACGCGTCAAGGAGGGAAGCCGCCGGGGACAGAAGTGAAATGCGACGGGACCGCAGTGTCGAATAGGAGGCGCGTTCATTTGAAGGCAAAAAGCCAGTCGTTCGACGGCAGTTGGTCGGCCCGGATCATGATGGACATATACAAGGTGTCGATGGAAGAGGTGATTGGTGTAGATACGCGTCGGCGAGGTACCGCGAATCGTGTTGGTCAGGTTTCGGCGGCCAGGATCGAGCGGGTGGCAGTCGCGTGCATGATAATCGATGAATTGAGGCGAGAGGGGGCAAATAGTCAGCAATTGTCCAAGCACAGGCACAACCAACACACAAAGATATCACGATTGAAGGGTCAAGGGGATCTTGCGCAGGGGGGCTGGGAGAAGCAGGAGGGGGGAGTCTATAGTGCGCCACCGCAAGTTGTGCGAAGATGGGGTGATAATGACAAACGTCGGGCAGCGATGCATAGGGCCTGGGATGGCGCGCCCAATCACTTCCCCCAAGTTCCACCCGATCCACTAGGCCGAATCCGACCCGAGATAAGACATGACGCAGCGCGACAGCGTCGAAGCAGGGCGCAAGACACGCGAGAGATAAGAGACAAATCCCAGGGCACGGCTCGTGCGAAAACAGGACGAAAACAGATAAAAAAGCGCACCTGTGCTCGAGTTTGTGACTGAATTCTGGATGCTCGACATCGGGCTCGGCAACACGTTGGCGCCCGCGATCGCAATGGACCCGCCGGCGGCGGCGAGGCGGTCGTATGCGCTGGGTTGCTTTGCAACGGGGACCCCTGTCTTGGACGGTTTCGAGGGAGGGTTCATCGTCTTTGGATGTGGTGGAGGCGAGGTGGAGGGCGGAAAACGGGTGGGGCTGACGTCGGGAAGGGGACGGGCGCAATCAATTAGGCGTTGTTCGGCAAATATAGAGCTGTGACCTGTGGGTGCAGGATATACCCTCGCTCGGCGCCTTGAGCTGCTCGCCGCGCGTGGAGAACGTGTTGCTCGCGAACCCAGCGACTAATCCGATTTAAGTCCGGCGCAAACAAATAAGCTCAGCACATGATTCGCCAGATCCAATCGAACGTGTCCCGGTGCGCCTAATCCATGAGCTCAGGCGACATTGTAAATAAGCCCCGCCTTCCCCACCCACCGGCGGCATCGGCCCGATTTTCATTCCCATCTCAGCTCTTTTTTCCCAGATTTGCTCCTGTTTTTGATCTCCGCTCCCCCGGCCGTAGCCTCCAACCTCCGTATCTTCCCTAGCGAAGCGCCAACTTAATCTCACCATGACGAGCCTGTCCCCATCTATCGCTTTGTCTGCAATGTACTCATTTTTTACTTCATCGTGCAGAGCGCTCGATCGCTGTGACGTCAAGGGTAATGCCTGCGACGTCTCCCAGAGTGCCAAATGTGGCCCATGTCAAACTTTGTTTCTTTCGAGAAGGCGGGAGTATTCCCGGCCATCACAAGGCCTAGAGCACAACTTAAACTATTGGGGTGCGGGTATACATATAGCACTCGGGCGAGGCGGGTTGGAGCCTTATGTCCAGACCGCATAATTCTGCCCAGGAATTCGCCCAATGGCGGGGTGCAGAGTGATTCACGGGACCGTATTGGTCAGAACGCAGGGCGGTTCGTACCCGGGAATTTCTGTCCAAAATGTCAGATTAGCTATGATAAATCTCCGTTCAAATTAAAGGGAATGTATTCATATCGCTACGTAGATAACAAATCTTATCTAATCAATCAAGAATAGGGGCAAACGCGAAAGTGGAGGCCGGAGTCGGGTTAGCTTTGGACCCGACTTTCCACGTGACCAGCGACCAGCCTTGATTCCATCCATCACACTTTATCGGTCAATTTGCTTGGTCCCGTTGGGCCGCTTGCTCTGCGTCGAAATTCGTCCATTCGTTGCCCTCTCGAGCACAAGACTCCATCACTCACTTCACGTCCGAGGGATGTTCCTTTATCGTGCTCGATGTCGGCTATAACCCATCGGATGCGCCCAGCCGTGACGTACACTTCAACACACCCAAACTCTAGACAGCGCAGCTGACACCCACATCGAAATTTGCCTATTCAGGTGCTCAAACACTAAATGTGCCCGAAACTCGTGAATCTCCTATCACCAGGCAACTCACCAACGTCCGAATACGCGGCGCTGGCCGCACCATTTGTCTGCTCATTTAATCAGGATTTATGCGACCCTTGTCCCTCGGCTTGCTCAAAATGTTGCGTTGGTTGCCCATTTCGTTTGAGATTGACCCGCAATGCCCGCCGCTCCCATCGCTTCTGCATCCACTCTCGGAGCCCCCGCTCCATCACCCAGCGTGCCTGTGGATCCTTTGACAAGGGGCTTTACATGCCTCTCACTCGACACAGGTAAACCCAAGCTAAGAACCAAATTCAGCAAATGGACTTCCAACTTGGACGACCTGACCAAGAAGCTCAAGCCGCGTATCCCAGATGCAGGCATCTTTCTAGCCACCATGACCGGCCTGCCTATTATTCGAGACGTGGTCAATAGCATGCAATCTTCCCAGGTGATTTAGAGTTGCCGCTGGACCATGGGATGAATGTGACCAACAATTGGTAGGACTGGACATCGAGCCGCGAAAAGCTCGGCGAGTTTGCAGGCAGACTGGAGCGACTCTTGACCACTATTGACTCTCATGCGGACGACCCGGGTTATATGAACCCTACGATGGAGCGGTTCAGAAAGCAAGTAGTTCATTCGCCTGCCGATACCACTCTGACATTATTCCAGTGACCTGGAGGCTTTGCTTGACCGAATAGAGATAGAGAACTCGGTGCAAATGCCTTCATTGCTAGCCAGTGCCACGAGATTCCTACAGATTATAGACGACTATGAACAGCAAGCGGTTGGATTGATGGAGCAAGCATTGGTGCGTCAAGGTTGGCATAGTAGGGCGTAGCTTGACACGCGCTTTAGGTCTCGGGTGTCTTTGCTCAACAAAACATTGTCTTGCCCGAAGAGTATGACAAGATTATACCCTCAGTAGGTTACACACGCAAGATTATTGTGCTGGACTAACACCGTATAGCTCAAGTCCGTACACAAGGGTAACGGACTGGTCATACAAAACCTCGTCAAGGTGGAGAGAATTGATGGTGGGCCTGTCGAGAGTGCTCCCGTAGAGCACATGCATGTTGCAACACACCGAGGGATGTACAAGGACGCACCCGTTGAGATAATAGAGTACTTTGGGGGACCAGAGGATGGGATTTTAACGGTGTGTACGCAATTGACAATACGGCGGACAGAGCTAAGTATGCATTAGGAAGTGCAAGAGATTGTGGGCCACCATCACACATTCAAAAAGTAGGCTGCGTTTCATCACCATGCACACGTCTAACTCGGCCACCCAGCAATCCAAATATACCTGAGCTCTTTGGGGGCTCCGTCAACCGTCTGCCTGACGGCCAGCTATGCGCGCAACTCGTGTTCGCTCCCGGTGCGCACAAGTGCTCACATCTGTAATGTAAAGTTGACCCCTGTTTCTTGTAGCCGAGGGCCAACCATGGATTGACGCTGTGAAATCCAAACAATCTGTTGAATTGCTGTGCCAAGTGGTGAGTTCATATCGGCGGTCTTCAATCGATATGATCATCTAGCCTCATGCTGATCGTTTTCCCCTTCTAATTAATGAATAAAGGCTGAGCAGACAATGGTGAGGGCAATCGTATCTTGCGGTTGGACGAATATTAACTTAATTTTAATCTCAGCAAGCGTTTGAGTACCTCAAAATCAAGAAGCAAATGAACGTGAGCCCTGCTTTGTAGGCGCTGATATAATGGGGTGGCACTGAAACAACAGAATGTGTTCACGTGTAGTGGGAGAGCATCAAAATTCGCCCCGATGGCACGCTTACAATCGTACCCAGCACGCAAGGCGACAAATTCCTCATCGTAAGTCTTCCGTAACATCTCCGACATCTTAACTAACACTATTTTCCCATCAGAGCGAGGAAGTTTGGGATCCGATGGACCTCCCCGAGGATATTTCCTGGCCAATCAAAGAGCTTGTTGAACTCTTGCAGCAAGCCGACAAGCAAGGCATCACCCGGGACGCAGTGGCCACACTGCGCGCGCACGATGGCCCCTGGGACAAGATTGCTCTCTGGAAGGTCGCCAAGCAGATCGGTCTTTGGCCCGCCGAACAACGACTTTCCTGGTTTAGGTATCCGCCAAACGACTGGAAGGTGCACGCCGGAACTATTGTTGCCTGGGAGAATGAGGACGCCATGTCGTTTGACCAGCTGAATATGATGCCGAAGCAGGGGCTAACCGGACACAACCGGGAACACTTGCGACAGTTCATGATGCTGAATGCTGTGGGGCAGACTAAGGATGACAAGTTGATTGGATACGGCAGGGATGATAGGGAGAACTGGTTTGAGCGAACTTCGGACGGAGAATGGGAGCGGTTAGTCAACCCACGCATACATGCCGCAACGGCTTGATCTTTTTGCAGGTTTGCTCTGGAGCCTTGGAAGGACATGGAGTGGATCCAGCTTGAATATGAATCACCCCGACTTGACATGGTGCCATGGGACCAATGGAAGATCATTCTTCAGGCATGCGCAAAGCGCAAGAACCAAGAACTTGACAATTTGGCCGTCAGTACGTATACCCTTTTCATTTCAATCTCACCTTTTCAAGAGCTTAACTTTGTTCGCAAGTTACTCGGACCGAATGTTCCATGTCGCTCCACAAACGATACTGCCCCGAACTCGGGACTCGTCCGTTGTATTTCTATCGCAAGTCGAGCCAAGCGACGGCCGGACCGCGCGAGTTCTGGGGCTTCTTTTCGTTCAATTCTGACCCGAACGGTCCGCCGGGGATTGATGTGCGAGTAAGCCAACGTGGGATGGGTCGTGTTGTGTCTAATTCTGTGCCGCCCGAGCCATTGGGATGGGTGCAGAGCGAGGTCGAGGTTGAATTGTGAGTCGAGTGTTTGAAGTTGCGTATAGAGACTAAATCTTTCATTTCGCTTGGCTGGCAGTCGAGTCGTGTGGGTGAATATGCGCGATGATTGGGATACCAAGATTGGGTGTGAATTGGAGCAAAAGAGACTTAACCCGTTTCCGGCGTACGAGGAAGAACATATTCAATGGTCGGATGACGAAGATGACGATGAGATGGATGACCCTGGGTGGCCATAGGTGGCCCAAGGTCAAATGACCTAGTTCCTCTGCCGTACTTCTGGCGAGTTGTGATCCGTACTCTACAGAACGAACATACTCATAAACCACGTTCTATGCATCAGTTTCTAAATTTATTCCCATACTATCGGCTGGTGTATTCCTATAGCAATTCTAACTCATTTGTTCTATCGCCTACTCGAATTCCGTCAATGGGTTTCACTGCCCTGTCTGAAACGTCGTCTATTCAACGATCCTCCTAGCATAAACCGCTCGGCGAGTCGAGGGCTTCTTGTTGTATTATGACGTTGATGGATCGAGGCCGTTCGGGGGTTGGAGGACGAAGCGACTGGTGTCGAGGCGCTGGCGCTGAAGGGGGCAGCGAAAGGCACATCCCCGATCCTCTTTGAGCAGTTTGCAGTCTGGGGTGCGTGGTCATGTCAAAAAGAGGGATAAGGATAGGGGTAATTGGGGCGTTAGAAGTGCCTGGGCTCTAGAGTGCTCTGCTGTGGATCTACAAATTCGTTAATGTGATCAAACCCAAGTTAGGTCTCGCCGCACGATACCGCCGAGTCGATTCAGCCGACAAACGGCTAGCTCTACAGCGAGGGATTTCAGTATTAACTCGGCAGGAGAACCTCAGAGCCCCGGCTGCCGTCTCGTAAACCGATACAAATAAATCAAATATGGACGGGGGGAGAGACAAAAGATAAGCCGAGGCCAGTAGGCTGCTAGACGATGAGGGTTGTCGAGCTCAGGGCGCTGTGGCTCGGTCCTGGGTTCCGCGAACAACGGGATGGACGGGGCGAGGTATATGCACATGTGGCTACCGGGTTACCGACGGAGTTGTGCGGTGATTGTCCAAGCCGGGGGGGACGAGAGGAGTGTGTGGGGAGAAGAAAGGACCCGAGGCGGCTCCCAAGCTCAGGAGCAGTGAAACCGTTCTCATCCCAATTGTCTCGTGGGAGGTGTATGTATGTATGTGTGCGACTATTGACGGGGCCAAAGAAGCCCGGCTTGTGTGGCTCTGGATGACAACGACACGTCGGTTGATGGTTCGGCCGTTTTGGACATGGCTTGTTTGGCGCTAAAGCGATGGGAGGGTCAAACAAACGCCGAAACACTCGCCAAGACGTGTCAAGGCGCCCGAGCGACTTAAAGTTTCATACGCAGAGGCGACGTGTATAGAAAAAAAAAAAAAAAAAGAGGGTCGCTGTCTACCCCGCAAATAGGCCAGGTAAGCGAATGAAATTGAATTATTGCATAGGCAAGCCGAGCGTCGAGGACAACGTGAAATGATGTATTAGCATATTTGAGGCCAACTATAGCAGCGGAACTCGATTATTTAATGATATTAATTCTCAAGCGAGAGACGACGCCGACAACGTGCGCGTTCGGAACCCGTAAGCGCCCGGGGTAGGCGAGCGCGATAGGACACGACTGGGTGCGCAGAGCGTAGGAAGATCCGGGGTAGCGCGCGGCGGCGAGACTAGGACGAATGGGCGTGCTTGGCCGGCCATACGTGGATGGTCCGCGCAAGCGACGCGAATCAGGATGCATATCGAGGCGAGCGATAGCAAAAAGAGTCGATGGTGGTGTGGGCGCGCATGATGAGTGTGGGGGGCATTCCTCCGAGTGATATACGGGGGGGCGCGATCCATACGGTGCGCTCGCAAGCGGACAGATGCAGGGGATGCATGCGGTGTTCTATCAGAGCCAGGACCAGACTGGGCAGCGCCCGAGTGCAGGTGAAATGTGCACTGCCGGCTGGAGCGCAGACAATAGAAATGACATAAGCGCATACACCCAGGGCGAGCTGCAGACGGCGCACCGACGTCGGCGGATCCGAGGCGAGCGGAGCACGGGCGCAGCAGGCCGTGTGAGCGGCGCGGACTCTTTGTGCGCGGCGGGGCCCGGGGCGTCGCCGGGGGCGGTGGGGACGACCGCGGCCTGGCACGGGGCACGTGGTGCGCCGCTGTCTCCTGTTGGAGCGGCGATGGCGAACACGTGCCTGCAGCGACCTCTGCTGCGTCTGCGCCCCTTTTGCCAGGCAGCAGCCAGCGAGCACGCCCGATCCGCCGGCCTGGAGTGTCAAAGGTTGCCCCACGCTGTGTTTGGCGGTGTTGGGCCGATCGTCCGGCTTCTCCGGACGCACCCAGAATCACGATCACCGGACCCCGGATGCCGTGCGCGGAAGCAAGGCCCCAGCGTGTCCCCGGGCACCAGGAGGCCGCATCTCGCCCATATATCATGCAGCGGCGCAACAAGCTGTTCCCCCGACTCGGCCTGTACACACATAACATTATTCACTTGATTCTCCAGTCCACGCATCATGGCCACATCTGTCCTGCCCACCGCCCCCGTCGTCCCGTCCCAGCCCCGCCGCATGCCGCGCAGGCTCACCATCAGCATTGTCAACGACCCACCCAACTTCTCCTCGCTCGCCCCGCTGCCGACCACCGTGGCGAGCACGAGTGCGTGTACATCAGACGACGATGCAGGCCTCTCCATGGCTCCGCCCGGCCTCGGCGGTCGGCGCTTGAGCGTGACCCGAACGGTCAGTGACCCGTGACCCACTGCCTTCTCTCCCCAACCGTCGCAACCTGCCAACACGCCCGTATAAAACCGCGTGCTGACTCGTGTCCTTCTCCAGCCCGCCAAAGTCAACCCGTACGCCGCTGGAGGTGCCCTGAGCGATCTCTCCGAGGTTGAGGAGCCCACCGTATCCCCCACCCCCGCCGCGCGTCCCCGCCTTCTCCCGGCGTCGACGAGCTTCTTTGTCCAATCACCCGCACCCACCCCCTCCCGCTCGTCGTCTCCCATGAAGGTCAACCCGTACGCAGCCGGTGGTGCGCTGAGCGAGGCTGCCCCCGCTCCCGCCCCAGCCAAGCCCGCACCCGTCGAGTCAAAACCAATGACGCGGCCGCTCAACCTGCGCGTGCTCACCACCCGCCAGATCCAGGACATGGCCCGCGCCGCCCAGGCCGCGCACAACAACCAGGTCCAGGCCCGCATGGTCCGAGTCCATCCTCAACCGCGTGCGAAGGCGCTCCCAGCGCAGGCGGTTCCCCCGCTTCGGCGTCATTGGCCTCGGCCAGCCCGCCCACTCGCCGCTGCGCAAACTCGCCTTTGACGAGAGCGATGTCAGCGACGACAGCGGCAGCTCCGACAACGGCTCTTCGTTTGGCGACTGGTCCAGTGAGGACGGTAGCGACGAA
Organism: Ceratorhiza oryzae-sativae; assembly: GCA_030998015.1. Lineage (NCBI taxonomy): Eukaryota > Fungi > Basidiomycota > Agaricomycetes > Cantharellales > Ceratobasidiaceae > Ceratorhiza > Ceratorhiza oryzae-sativae. The sequence continues at coordinate 1,722,280 of JARWMV010000234.1, read as the reverse complement.
GAGTCCCTCGAAGAGTGGGAGCGTCAGCTCGGCGACGTCTCCTGGTTCGTCGACAACGGTTATGACTAGACGATCTGCTTTGCCCATCCATTTTCACGCCCCCCTTGGACGACGTGCACCCTTGATTGAACGACTGGTTGAATTATCATTTTGATTTCCTACTTATGCCTTCTTTCGCATATAGCCTCTGCTCCCTTTTTTTTTGCTCTCTTGAAACCTAGTCGAATCCTTTGCACTTTTTTCTTCACTGTTGTCTGTACGAATACACTCACAAGGGTCTCGCATGTACCAAAACTGCCACTATTAGCATATCATACCACATTTTTCGTCCTTCCCCGTTTCGCATTCATTTCGCTCGATTCGTCGAACTCGAGGCCACATGCCTGCGTGACAACCAAGCCCAGACACCACGTTCCCCCTGCACTCCCAAGTCTATTTGGCCGAGTGGGTCGCGCATCATGGCCCTGTGCTTCGCTGATTTCCAGATGTCGAAGCTGATCCCGTGGGAGCGACTGGGCTCTGCATCTCGGGGCTGTCTGGATCATGCCGACCTATCTATCGATAGGCACACTCTATGGATGACATCAGCCCCTAGGCTTGCCAGCTGTACGCTCTGTCCTCTTTCGGTCGACAAGAGTCTATGCACTCCCTGGGCTGTTGGCCACGTTTCTCTGCTGTGACGAGCCCCCTCTGTAATCTGTCTCGGTCCTGTCCTAAACCAGATTACCGCGCGAGAGTGGCGTGCGTTATCATGGAGCAAGATCATCGCCATCATGTCCCGTGATGTGCTGGGATGCACACGGAAGTCACCCTCTTCGTCATGGTGGCTGAAACTACTGCCCCATACGAAATCAGGATGCCCCCCTCCCCTGCAGGCCCTCGAGGGCGGACACTCGTGGGACCGGGGCTTCTCGACGACGACGTCCCTGGCCCCCTTGTCTCTGTTGCCGAGCTCGTCTTCTCGTCGGTTGTCCCGCTTCGGGGGCCCGCCCGTCGTTTCCAGAAGCGCTATTGTGCTTGCACCGGCTTGCGGAGATAGGCGCACCTAGCTCCCCCCTGTGGGTGAATTGCTGATTGATCTCCGCTACGCAGAGAGGTGCACATCTCGGGTTAGGCTTGCTAAAGCTTGTTATTCTTGTTCGCTGACACCTGGTCACGAGTTTGCCCCGGGATCAGCCTCGCCTCCCCGACGACTATCGGGCTACGATGGGTTCCTTTATGATCTAACATAATTAATTTTGTATACGAATCTACATGCGAACCCAAGGCAAAACATATCGACAAAGCAACCAAAGAAAGAGATTCGATCTACTTCAGGAGCTTGGCAAAGAACCCCTTTTTCGGAGACTTGGTCGCCTTGGGTGATGGCGGAGCGAGTCTGAAATCAACCGAGGGATGAGCTCATGAGCACACCCTGCAACCGTGATTGCAGCAAGAAAAACACACCTACAGAGCATCCTCGCCCTTTTTGTACGTCTTGACGACCTCTGCAAAGTGGCCACCGTGGAAGGCAGCGATGCGGAGCTCACGCTCGCTGGGCTGGCGCGAGCCGTCGCCCGAGGCGATCGTGCCGGCACCGAACGGTCCACCGCCGCGGATCTCGTCGAGGAGACCGAGCTCCTCTTGCTTGTAGCCGAGAGGGACGTAGATGATGCCGTGGTGGGCGAAGAAGGGGATGGTCGTGAGCGCGGTGGTCTCCTGGCCACCGTTCTGGGAGCCGGTCGAGACAAAGACGGTGGCAAACTTTTTGCTCTGCGCGGTTCGGTCAGTATGGGTGTATTTTGGATGCAGTATGGCGTACGTACCAAGGCCTGAGTGAACCAGAGGCCGCCAGTCGCGTCGAAAAAGGCGCTGATCTGAGCAGGGGCACGTCCATAACGGGTAGGAACTACCAAATTAGGTGAGTTTTTTCAAATTTAATTTTCAACCGAGACACATGTCGACTTACTGCCAAAGGCGAAGCCGTCAAAGTTCTTGAGGTCGTCGGGGGTGATGACAGGGATGTCGGCATTGCGGGGCGGGCGCCGAGCTTGGTGAGAATCTCTGGGGTGAGAGTCTCGGGGCTGAATGATAAGACTGCGGGTGAGTACAGTTCGAGTATGTTCCGAAAGAATTTGAACTCACACTTGGAAGAGGGTGGCCTCGACTCCCTTGGATTCAATGCCCTTCTTCACTTCCTCGGCGAGCTTGCCAATGTGCCCGTAAAGCTAAAGGGTTGGTTTAGTCTCACGGCTTTGTATATGCGCGTAAGAAAATACTCACAGAGTAGAAGATGACGGCTGGATGGATGACACAGTTGTGCATGAGCTCGGTGCTCCCAGACACGACAGTAGCAAGCTACTCACCAATCTTGACAACCATGGCAAAGACTGGGTGTTTTGGAGGGGAAAAAGACACGAGTGTGGTAGGAGAGGAGAGAGCTGTGAGCTGTTGGTGCCCTCTTCGTCTTGTGTTGGTACTGCCTTATATCCGGGTTCCCTTCTTCAGTGAGTGTGCGAGAGTAGTTCTTAAAATGGAAACACGTTCGAAATGATGACATAGGCCGGAATGTTCGCGAGCTATCGCAATGATTCAGCAAGCGAGCGAGCTGAGGTCAAGGCTCCCACGCGATTTTGATTTTACATGCTGAGCAATCCGGGTCGGAAGGAATGAATCCCGTCTTGGGTGAGATAAAATATACTTCTTTGGACTGAGCCGGACCATTTTAGGCACGGGTATTATCAATTTTCTTCAAGTGTCGGCCTGATAACGCGATCTAAGGCGTCTGAATAATCGAAGCGACGCTGCGTCGAGCGCCGATGCTGAGTGAGCGACCTTGGCTACGCGAGGTCTTATGCTTGACAGTTTCATGCTGGTGCAGCGTCTCGAGTCTTTTGGGGGATTATTTTCCCGAAGGCGCTAGGCACGGCGAAATATGTTCTCTATTGCTAGAAGAGAGATTATCACTACACTTGTACCTGGACCGTGAGTAAACAAGAACTAAATGGGTGTGCCGTCATTTCAGTTGCCAAGGAGGAAGAGCGGAAAGCGTCGGGGATGTGCTTGGCGGAACAAGTCGGGGCGATCTGTTTGGAGAGTTCCGGGTGACATAAGTAACGAGATATACCAACGAAATTTGAGCGGAATAACTTTAACGAGGGTCAACGCAAATCACGAACCCAAACACCGCTTGGGTGTCGGAAGGTCGCCTGCTTTCGGTGAGCTAGCAAAACGCCAGATACGGCAACCAAAAACTGTGGGATGCGTTGAACAGCGTTCCCCGCATGCACTCCTTACCACGAACGGCGGGTGCAAGATGATATGAAGTAACGTTTACATCACAAGGTTAGAGGGCTGTATGCGTTTCCTGTGGCATCTTTTGATCTGAAATACACGCCAATGGGAGTAAATCCGACGTGAAGAAGTCAAATAGGTAGGACAACTGAGCTGGCAGCGTTCGAAAGGCGCTCAACAGGACTCGCCACGGGTAGAACCTGGAGAAGGTTAGGTTCAGTCAGGTGCATCGTGTTCAAACCAAGAAAATCACTCGCCGTAACGAAAGAGGTTGGCTTCAACGTTTTGTGGGGTTGATGCGCAACGAGTCTCGACTGATGAAAACCTGGTCGTAAAGTAGTGCCTCGTGCTGCGGTCAATCAGTATTGTTCAAACCAATATTCACCATTATTTGAATAGGATTTACCAATGGGATGTGACCACAGAAAAAGGGGTCACGTTTAATTCTAGCCTATGCTAGATTAATTGGGCTGCTTTTTCTCGATGCGGGGTCTCGATGAGCCCAAATATGACATAAATGGTGGGGTGGGGAGCCACTTATGGGGTCACGTGAACGCGTAAGCGCCCAAATACCCTCTATCCTTGGAGCCGACTCAACCACAACACCACCTCGCCTTTTTGGGATAGGTATGGGCTATATGCACGCGCGGGATCCAACTGAAACAATTGGAAACAGAAGAAGGATTTTTGCTTCACAATGGCTCAACAATGTCCTCATTTTACACAGCTCATCTCGCTGCAGCCACCTCGTCCTTCCCAGCCAGTCCATCGTGAGGAATGCACGCAATGCTTTGACTCGCAGGTAAGCTACTTTATATCCGAGTATAGAATCTACTGAAATCTCCTCGAGGACTCACCCAGTGGAGTGGACGTTTGTTTAACATGTTTCAATGGTGGATGCCTGGGCGAAGAGCGTCACCACGCGCGAACGCACTTTGAGCGAACCGGTCATACGTGGGCTTTGAATATTCAACGACGACCCAAGCCTAGGTCGCAACGCGTAAGTCAGCGTGCTAAGCGCCACAAAATAAACTGACATTTCTACAGGATGATAGCGAGCCCCCATTGAAGCGTCTAGCTATCATTGAAGATCGCGAAGAGGATAAATATGATATCAAGTCCACTCTGCGCTGTTGGGCATGCAACTCTTTTGCTGCGCCCGAAGTGGCACAATTTGTAACGCCGCTTGTCAATGGCGTCTTGGCGTCACTTTCGTCGGCCAGGCAGTCTGAGGTCAAGGCTTGGGAGGAGGAGCTCGAGCCCTGTGAGCACACGTTGACCATTGACCAATCGACCGCGACAGGAAAGCCTCCCGGGTTGCATTGCGCAAGTTGTGAACTCAAGGAGAACCTGTGGCTTTGCTTGGCCTGTGGCTCTCTTGGGTGTGGCCGTTCCCAATACGGAGGTATAAAAGGGAATGGACATGGGTTGAAACACTGGCAAGAAACTCAGCACCCTGTTAGTGTCAAAGTTGGGACAATTACAGCCGAGGGAACTGCTGGTGCGTTTGCGTTCGTAGTAGACCTAGTACATCCTAATCTATTGAGCAGATGCATACTGCTACGCTTGCGACGAGAGCCGAGTGGATCCCGAACTGGCTCGTCATTTAAAAAGCGTCGGAATCAACGTGGCTACACAAATGAAGACGGAGAAGAATATGACCGAGCTGGTGAATGCTCTCTTACACCCCTTTAATTTTAATCATGCTTAGTGTCATTCCCTTAGCAAATCGAACAAAATTTCAAGTTTGATTTCAGCATGACCGGAGAGGACGGGAAATTGTTCCAGCCTGTCTTTGGACCCGGTCTGACGGGCCTGCAAAACCTTGGAAACAGGCAGGTCCGGATTTACCTTGTAGCTTCACCGGCTGACCAAAGGTTTACAGCTGTTATATGGCATCGGTGCTTCAGACACTCTTCTCCCTGCCACAATTCAAATCGTACTACGATGCCAATTCTCCAACAACTACCGTCGACCACGCGACTACTTGTTCTGTCCCTCTTCCACCTGATTGTCTAGAGTGTCAAATGCGAAAGGTGGCTGATGGACTCTGCAGTGGACGTTACAGCAAGCCATCAACTGATAATACGATACAAAACGAGAAGGACGCGGAGGATGCTGTGCGTTTCCAGGATGGACTTCGACCAGCTTCATTCAAAGCCCTGGTTGGAAAGGGCCATGCCGAATTCGCAACAATGCGCCAGCAGGATGCAGAAGAGTTCCTCGGACATCTGTTAGCGTCGTTACGTTCCGCCAAGCAAGGCACACCTACCGGCGTATTTAGGTTCGGAATCGAGCAACGCTTGAAGTGTAACAGCTGCAGCAAAGTCCGATACAGGGTCGATGAGCATGATTCTATTGGTGTGCCGATCCCTGCCAATGAGATAAAGGCTGCCGAAGAGGGAGCAAAAGCCCAATATGAAAGCGTGGAGTTAGTATCTTGTCTGGACACAGTAACTGGTGAAGAGGCGCTCGAGTATTCGTGTCCGTTCTGCGAAAAGAATGTTATAGCTATAAAGTAAGTGCATCCACTGATGCCTTGACACTATTTTACTAATTGAATTTAGGCGCACACGTTTTGCAACCTTCCCGGATGTTTTTGTTGTCCACTCGAAAAAGTTTCAACTTGTTAATTGGGTCCCGCAGAAGCTTGGTTAGTGTGTGTGCTAGTTCAAATGGGGGTGCTGACAATTTTTTTTTTTGCAGATGTGCCCGTTCTCCTCCCCGAAGATGACGTTCTTGTGCTTGATAAATATCTGGGGCATGGTATCCAACCCGATGAGGATGAGTTGCCCGAGGACAAAGCAGGTATGGTCAGCCTAGTCGTGATATGCGTACTTTAATTCACCGTGACACAATAGCTGCACCTGCCCTTCCTGAATTTAACGCGGACGCCATGGCTCAGCTTAAATCTATGGGATTCTCTGACATAAGGTGTCAGCGTGCTTTACTCGCAACTGGAAATCAGCATGCTGCGGTCGCGATGGAATGGCTATTCTTGCATATGGATGATCCAGGTATACTATCCGTTTGGTGTCACAGTTTCAACGGGCTGGACACGAAATCCTAGATATCGATGCACCTCTGGGCTCTGCCCCCGCCCCCAAGAACGATCCTGAACCAGAGAAACTTTCTATGATAGTAGATATGGGGTTTACTCCCGCTCAGGCCAAGAAAGCGCTTCGCGAATCAGTAAGCTAATGCCAGATTATCATCGTGATACCTATATTCTAACTATACTTAGAACGGAAACCCGGAGCATGCCGTCGAATGGCTATTCAGCAACCCCGACGATATTGGGGATGTCGAAGAGATCAAGGCAGAGGGAGAGACCGTAGATGCCACCGCTAAGCCCGAACCTAAGATAGGAGGCAACAAAACACTTCCAGCACGATATCGTCTCAAGGCGTTTATTTCCCACAAAGGACCATCGGTTCATTCTGGTCACTACGTTGCGCATATACGTACCGAAAGTGAAGGATGGGTCCTATATAATGACGAAAAGGTTGTGCGGGCAGACACAGAGAGTATAGCGGCGCTCAAGCCACTAGCTTATCTCTATGTTTTCGAGAGGATCTAGTGGTCTTCATGTGATATAGATTGTTTAAAAATTAAGTACATGCAAGAATGAAATGCTGACACCTATTCCTCCATTGCTACATCCTCTCCATTATGAGCGGGATGAACACCCTCAGTCGGTAATCCGAATGGATCGCTCCATCGCGGATACATACGCTTGTACAAGGACATACAAACGGTGTCCATCTGTGTCAGTGGACCATCAAAATGTGCCTTGAAGTACCCGTGTGTGCCCAAGCTCTCTCGGATGTGGCCCGTGCGACCATGCTTGGTATGCAGCTGTATCGGCGCGAAATAGCGTACGTCTTCTGGGTTGAAGAACATGTAGCGGATAGTGGCTGTCTTTTTATGGACCTTGAACGGATGTCCCGTTAGGATGATTCGCTTCGCGACGATGCGTTGAGCGTCGACATTGAGGAAAGTTCCAGATGCGACAAGTTCAGGGCCTATATTTTAGAGTTTCAACCGCACAACCAAGCTTGAGGGGCAATCGCTTACCTGAGGATCGTCGGTTTCGCGAAGTAGTGTGCATGGCTGTTTCCCAAAGACTATTGGACCATATACGCTAGCGACGCTGGTGTCTCCGTGACGAAGGTACCTTTCAAACTTGTGAACGTTATTTACACCCTTCCCTCCCCCTCGTGTATGCTGGCTATAGATGGGCCTTGTATGGAACCTGCGAGGGCCGATACATAGGATCATGGGATCCTACCAAAACTGAAGTCAGATAGAGTTTTAGTCTTGGATAGGGAATGGCATGCCTTTGAGCGCACAGAACCATCGTACTCAGTATTTCGCTGGATCGCAAAATTCAATACGGAAGCCTTGTGTTCATGTTGCAATAGCGAGAACAGTACGATTGGGTGGCCCGGACCGAATGGCTTGAGTCCGTCCCTTGGTACGCCTTCTATACAGACTACCACCCTCGTTCCAGCCTTGATCGCGTGTTCATCCTCGTACCTTCGGACATTCCGTTCTGTGCGCCCATAGTCTTCAAACTGGAATGTTCGTGCATAATCTGGAGGAAGGTTCTCGTACGGGTCCCAGGGGCTTGTACGGAACGACCGCAGGCCTCGGAAACGAGCGAATCGGGTGCGGGCGGCGATGTTTTGGGGGGTGTCGATCTCATCCGGGAAAGCAAGATCGTCCGCGTCTTCGCGAGCACGGGTGCGCCATGTGTCGAGCCTGTAGAGTGCCCTTCTGTGAGCATAGGGGGCAAATCACAGAAGATTAAGGCCTACTGTCGCGTTTCCTCTTCCATATCCAGGTCTTCAAACGCGATGCTCTTGTTAACCCTGTCACCCGTCGTGGACATCGCTTGATCGTCCTCAGCATTCACATCTAGATCCACCATTTCTTCCTCTTCCGAGATATCTGCGCCTTCGTTTTGTTGACCTTGATTGACGTCCATGTCTGCATCCGCATCTTCGTCATCGTCGTCGTCATCTTCATACTCGTCATCTGCGTCGTCCACGATCCAGGCGGCCTGGTATGCAGAGGTGCCCTTGGGCACGCGTTTGATCTTCGACCTTTTGTGTGCTGTGCTAAGCTTTGACTCGAGGGCTGCTGCCTCACGAGCCTCGCCATCCGCAAGTTCCTCCGCAGTGGGCCAGGTCTGCTCATTCGCCATCTCGTCTGGCTTGTTAGTGAAAGTAAGAGAGTCTGCATCCGATGCCTGACGTTCAGTGAGGGTGGTGTAGCCTGAAGGCGCAGCTTCCATTATCATGTCTGTGTGGTGCTTATTTGCTCGCATACGAGGTGCTCCTAGGATCTTTAGGACACCAGATTAATCCATGGAAATGGTATGCAAAAGGCTGGTGTGCTTACTTTCGAAACCTGGAAGTCGCCAAGTGAGGATATATGCACCAGTCTGTTGGCCGAAAGCGGGAAGCCACGAACGACACCTGTCACCCTCAATTCGCCATTATCGTGCTGATCCACTTCTTCGGCAACCAGCCATGCTCGCCCATCCCTCCAATTGGAACCAGCCGTATTGATTCTCGGAACTCCTTCGCATAAAGCCCTGGCTGCGTTTCTCGCATCCGCTTCGGTTGAGAGATCATACACCCTACTTTGTGTCGGTACGAAGTATTGGACAAACGACAAAAGTGATTTTTGAACACCCTGTTGGGGTTTTTCGTTTGTGGGGTGCTGAACCACACTGACAACATTGTGAAGGCCGCCATGGCTTTGGAGACAACGAAGTAGGCGTTCTCCCCATGTGTCAACTTCGGTTATAGGACTCAAAGCAAGGAGTGTGTAATCGGCCGCGAGTGCAGCATCAAGGGTTGCATAAAGGTGCCGGTAGGGGAGGATAAGTAGATGAAGGAATGTGCGAAACCGAGGGGCTCTGCGGTAGGGCTAGCATTTAATCGATGTATTATGACGTTATTGAAGTAAAGGGCTTACTCGACGTTCCAATTGCCGGATTCTGGGACATTAGATGCGTCAATCCCGAGTGCTTCAACTATCTGAATAGCTGCTCGACGGGATGAGACATCCGGAGAGAGCGGGATTATCGCAACAATCCGAGGGGCGGCATTGGGTCCACTAAATATTGTCATTAGAGACCAAGGAGGTTAAAAACCGCGACTCACTGGAAAATCTTGCCCTCGTCGGCCAGTTCCGCTCTCTTCTTCATAAGGGATTGCTTGGCTGCATTCTTGCGATTCAGTTTAGTCTGAGCAAGGGCTGCATTCGAGGCTGCGTGTGGCTTTGGCGAGCGTCCGACCCTGCCTATAGATAGTTCAAGCAAGCCGTTTAATCTAATATGTATTGGCTAACCTTTGGCCGCTTCTTTTATCGACCCTTTGGTGGCATGCTTTGACTTGAAAGGTTTATTTTGCTACGGGATATATAAGATACATAGAGGGCTTAAATCAGCATGTGTAAAAGGAAACGGCTTACCTGCTTGAGCGTAGGGCGATGACTATACGTGCTCATCCCAGTCAAGGTCGAAATTTCACGAAGCCAAAAATGTGATGGACGAGTTTGATTAGATCCCCGGCGCTTAGATGCTAATATAAAGTGACACGACACCAAATGTGGCAGAGTTTCAGCTCTTATGGCGCAACGACCGCTCCGGGTGTGTATATTGCACCCAGACCTTGGAATTGGTAGAGATAACTCTTACGTCCGCCCGGGATATGGTACTAATACCGCTCACCTGTAGGAGGAGCAGAACGGCTGATTGTCGACGCTGCACTTGGTCTTCAAAAGCAAGGATACACCGTGCACATATATACGTCTTACCATGATCCCACTCATGCTTTCGAAGAAACAACGAACGGTATACGCCTTCAGAATTTTCTTAATACTTGCGATCTGACCATAAGCCATGCGCAGGCACTCTGACTGTACACTATAAACGTTCTCCCTTCCCACGTCATATCTTCAACGCTCTACACATTTTTCTTGCTATACTACGCCAGCTGCACTTGGTTCTCACTATACTATTTCTCTTAGCGGCCGGAAAGGAGGAGCCATACGACGTATACCTAGTCGATCAGCTCTCAGCGTGTGTCCCACTCGTTCGGTGGGGTACATCTCGACGCGTAGTGTTTTATTGTCACTTCCCAGACAAACTGCTGGCGGATGGACAGGTTGCGGCCGTTGAAGGCGTCAAAGCTGTGCCTGAGGGAAAAGGAGGCGTGAAAGAGCTAGTTAAGAGGTTGTATAGGCTTCCGGTGGACTGGATCGAAGAAGTTACCACCAGTAGGTGTCTATTTATCTTTCCATTAACAGTCAAATGATGAATTTTGACCACAGAAAGGGCTGATGTGATACTCGCCAACTCGAAGTTTACCTCTCGGGTATTCAAAAGCTCATTCCCTTCTATTAAAATCGACCCAGTTGTTGTTTACCCAGGAATTAATATTTCAGCCTACCGCAGCCCCGATATCCAAACTGGAGAAGATATCAACATGGTTAAATCGTACGCACCCTTTATTTTTGGTGTTGTTTGTGTCTAACTCCGACCCAGAGATCGGCCAACGTTTCTCTCACTCAACCGTTTTGAGCGTAAAAAGAATACTGCTCTGGCAATCGAGGCGTTTGGCGCACTCACTGAAGTTAAATCTCGTGGAACAAGGCTCGTCATTGCTGGTGGATACGATCCTCGAGTCTTAGACAACGTTGAATGCCTTGCTACACTCTTGTCAAAGTGCGCAACTTTCGGCCTAACCTTCAACATTGTTTCGCCTCGTGCATTACCTTCTATCCCTCTTCCCTCTTCCGCAACCACCGACCCCGACCCGAACGTGCTGTTCGTTCTAAACTTTTCACATGCCCAGCGAACATATCTCCTTATGTCTCCACACACCCTTGCTCTACTCTATACGCCTCAGAACGAGCATTTTGGAATTGGACCTGTCGAGGCGATGGCCTGTGGCGTACCAGTCGTGGCCTGTGATAGTGGAGGCCCTGTAGAGAGCATTTTAGACGGAGAGAAGAGGACGGGGTGGCTGGTTCCGCCCAACGCAAAGCTCTGGACTGAAGCCCTTCGAAATGTGTTGGGCCTCAGTAAAGAGCAGAGGGAGAGCATTTCAGAAATAGCTCGCGCACGAGTTGAAGATATGTTTAGTCTGGAAAGTTTAACGAGCGGGATCGAGTGTGCTTTAAGGACAGCCGTTGCAAAGGGGGAGATTGACAGGGAGGGAGGGGCTAATGTGTTTCTGATTGTAGTTGGGCTTGCGTTTGGGTTTTGGTTGTCCAAGTATCTCTGATAAATAGATTAACTATGGATCGAACGAATTAATCTATATGCAAAATGTGCAAAAGCGTACAGCAAGATCAGACCGTACAAAGTCCCGACAAAAAATCCGTTACCTCCATTCCGTTTCTGGCTGTTTTCCGTTACCAACTATATGTCTGCTCTCGCTCTCGTCACCAAGGAGCTCGTTACTTTCCCTCTCTCTATCTCCCAACAAATCCTCTGCTTCCCCTTCAAATCGCACGCTCTTTTTGCTCGCCATAGGTGGCCTCGGGGAGCGCAGTGCAGGCGCGGTGGGGACAGCACGTGTGTGTCGAGAAGGCAATGGCGTGGGTGTGGACGCATCAAACAAGATCTGTGGAGGTGTTGGGGGCTGTATGCGGGTTAGGAGTTGTGGCATTAGGTCAAACTGACAAGACCAAACGTGCTTACAGCTTCCTGGCGCTGTTGCGAACGTAACCTGATGGGCTGCGACCTCGAATTTGAATGTTGAGAGGGCGAATCAACGGATTTCCGGTACTTGTGGTAGGTAAACAGGGCGATGCCTGTTTCACGCAATCTTTGTAAGTATCGATTTCGGCCATGTGAGATATTGAAACGAACACACCGAAAATGGTGATTCCAACGCCAATAATATTCAGCTCGTTCAGAGTGTCACCAAAAACAATCGCCGAGAGGGATATGGTGGTAACTTCCTTAAAGATCCCTGCTACGGACATGGGGACCATACCTGTACGCTGGATGATGCTTCCTTGTTGAGTGTGGGTTAGTTTCAGAGAATAAGGAGAATTGAACTAGGACGCACTAATATTCGGCCAACGTCATGAAAAACGCAACCACCCCAGGCGCAGCGATGAACAAGGAGGTTTTGAGTGTCTGCTCAAATCCATCAAAGAACCTAATATATTCGGGTTAGCTTGCATCGAAAATTCACAGTGCCGTACACACTTGGATCCAAAAATCGTGCCAAGCCCATCCACGGCTGCGCAAACGACGAGCATTGTAATGGCCATTGTTGGGGCAAGCCAAAAAATTGTCGCGCAAGGATTATCCAGTCCCATAGGCTCTTCCTCATCAGTTTCCTCTTCTTTGGGGCCATGCAAGAGCATCTGGGTCAGAGCCCATCGCAGCCCTCCACACGCGCTTGCCGCAAAGACTAGGATCATCCCAACCAGGGCAAATTGTGTTTCAGTCGCGACCATGAGAATCACACCAGATGTGATCAGCAAGATAACTCCGACCAGACGTGTAGAGAATTTCTCGAGTTTGAACAGGAATGCGAAGAAGAGAACAAATACGAGTGAAGAGGATTTGCACATTGCTGTGTCGGGAGCTGGCGTTAGCTGTATCTAGGCCGGAGAAGAGTAAACGGACGTACTGTAGAATGATAGGGTAATTGTTTTCAGTGAGAGATTCGAGAGGCCAATATCTAAGCTTGTTGTCACTGCACAGGGCACTGCTTTTGTGCTTCGGGTGTGTCAGCCTGTTGGATACTTGACCCAAGAAGAGAAAGGCGTACCCATATTGTTTGAGTGAAGGGGAATACGGGGAGCCGAAGGTTTTAGGAAAGGCCGACCGGGCAAGAGTTGCCAGGAAGAACTGCATGACCATGTGCATAGCCGTGACGAATAATGGTGAAGGAAACCCGAATTTATCAGCCGAGAACATCCATTTATTGTATATGCTCAATATAGTTGCAAAGCCGAACCTGTCCTCGTGTCAATTCCACTTCGTGTTGTAGATAACATATGCACATACCAAGTTGCAATAAAGAGGCTATTAACAAATGCATCTCTCCACCATTTGCGTCGACGTTCCTCACGACTGAGCGCGTCATCTATGTCTATGTCAAGTGCATCGAGATCAGGGTCTCCTATGTCGCTGTCAAAGGACTTGAGACCCGTGCGCTCGTCATCTGGGTCATGGAGGGGTGAGTAGGACATGGTGGGAGGGAGTGAGTTGGCGCTTGTCAGGGTTGCCAACGTTGTTTCCTATTCCAATCATCCTTGCTTACGACCACATCCAATAGAGCTGGGATGCAGAGTGAAGTGCCGCTCGACGCGGTCGTTGATATCACAGCTGGACGCGGCATTGTTAGATTCGTAGGAACAACCTCGTTTGCACCTGGTAAATGGGTCGGTATCGAGCTTAACGCGCCCAACGGCAAGAACGACGGCTCGGTCAAGGATGTTGCTTACTTCTCGTGTGCACCTAATCATGGGGTGTTTGTGAGGCCTAGTCAGGTCAAGATCATCTCGCAACCTGTGAGTCTACCTTTTGCTTTCATTTGGTTCGTTTATTGACCGGGCGAAAAGGCATCGCGTCCGTCGAGCCGAGCTGCGCGCGGACCGGCAACTCCAGCAAGACAACCTTCTGGGAGATCCATAACAACACGCTCCTCTTCGCCTGCAACACAACCCCAGCCATCCCCTCTTGCCCTACGGACAACCTCCGGCTCGCGTCTGCCCGCGTCCAAACTCGCTCCACCGCCCAGCCCGATCACTGCTGTTGGGCGAAGGCCAACCTTGTCCGGCGCTGGGACCCATAAACGTAGTGGGAGCTTTACGGTTGCTCAAAGCCCTTTGGCGACCGGAAAGCCTGTAGGGACTGCCGTTGCTCAGGCCGCGAGCAGTTCTAGCAGCCTTCGTCCAACCCCAACAAATGAGTTGGATTTGGGAGACGATAATGAAGATGTTACAATCACTCGATTCCCACTGGAGATGCGTCCCCCTTCCTCAGTACCTGCAAATGGTGCAGCACCTTCCCCTCAGCTTTCATCCTCCTCACGTCTTGCGGTTTCACCGGCACTCGACACGTCTCGATTGCCTGCTGGAGGAGGTTCTCCCTCTCGAATACCAAGCGCAACGCTATCATCTTCTCCGGCCGTCGAATCACCCTTGTCCAGACTACCTGGTCCGAAGCGACAGCCTTCGTCCAAAGGCCTTGGTCTCAGCCAATTGGATACGGCTTCAGCTGCAACAAATACCCTCGCTGCTCCCGGCCCTGTAACACCCAGCTCGAATGTTCCGCCAAGTCCCAAACCAGGAGCATCTCCTAGCCTCAAACCAATAGCGCCGCCTAGTCCCGAAAGAGTAAGCTTTCCATTCCATTTGAGCCGCTGTCATATTTTCGATTTGGTATTAACCAGCAACAAAGTCTCGTGACGATGTCGAGCTACGCGCCAAACTTCGGGTGCTTGAGATGAAACGACAAGATGATGCGAGACATATTCGAGAGCTCGAAACGAAACTTGCGGATGCGGAGACTTTTGTTGCCATCAGACCCAAGCTACAGGGTTCGTCGCTCCCGCACTCTTTCCCCCTTCTCTATCAGTTTCCCTCCGAATAAACAGCTGAGTCTCAGCTAACATGGATACGGAATACAGCCAAACTTCAATCTCTTCAAACGGAGCTTTCGCAGACGAAGCGTGAATTGGCAGATCAGCAAGCCGAAATGTCTACGCTGGACGAGCAAAAGGTCGAAGCAGCCGAGCAATTGGAGATGGTCATGCTTGACAAGGAGGTAAGACTTTAGTCTCGGCTGCCCTCATAATACTTGATCTTGTTTATAGATGGCGGAGGAACGGGCAGAGGGAGCCGAAGCGGAGGTCGAGGCCCTAAAGGAGCGTTTGGCTGTCTTGGAAGTTGAGTTGCAAGTGCTCAAGGAAGGCGGAAGTGAAGGAGGCGGAGCTGCCGAGGAAGGGAAGAAGCGGTTGGATGTTGTCCAGCTAGAGAAACACAACGAACGATTGAAGGAGGCCTTGATCAAGTATGCATGGTCTAATCGCCGCTATTTTTAGACGATGGTTAACCAACCTCTGGCATAGACTGCGAGATCTCAGTCATGAGACGGATGTAGAACAGAAGCGAAAGATCGCGGAACTTGAGAGGGAACTCGGTGGCGTTGAAGACTTGCAGAGTCCGTTCTTTCCTGGTTTTCCTCTTTCATTGCACTGAAGCTATATTGATATCTAGCGAGTTACGAGGAAACTCTAGTCAAACTAACGAACGCTGATGCCCAGATTGAGGATCTCAAAACCCAACTTGACGATGCGTTGGGCGCTGAAGAGATGCTAGTCCAACTTACGGATCGGAACCTCATGCTCAGCGAAGTACGTCCTTGCCCATTGCTGCTAGGGCCAGTTAGTGTTTGGCTCATAGTAATTCTTTGACGGATAGAAAATTGAGGAGATGCGTGTAATCATTGAAGACCTCGAGGCCCTGAAGGAGCTGAACGATGAAATAGAGGAGAATCACGTAGAAGCCGAACGAGCCATGCAGGAAGAGATTGGTATGCACTCTTGGAGCTCCCAAGCATACGTCTATTCATGGACTTTTGGCGAATGTAGATACCAAAGACAGCACCGTGAGGGACTTGAACCGGAAGATTGAGTCACTTGAAGAGACAATTGCGGACTACGAAGGCACAATCACGCAATTTAGAGAATTAGTTGTTCACCTCCAGAGGTATTTGTTCTCTTTCGTTTTCTTGTTCCTTAAGTACTCATTATCCATTCTTTTAAGCGATCTTGATACCCTCCGCGAAGAAAATCAACTCCATCAAACGGAGTCATCGGCTCAAGCGTCGCAGTCCGCCGCAATCATGTCGTTGAATATGCGCCTTCAGTCTTCAGCAGCGAAGAATCAGGCCAAAAATATCGAATTTGAGCTTCGCAGGCTAGACGCGGCTCAAGCCAGAGAGTGGCTAGGAATCGTGCAGCCTTATTTGCCGCAGGTGTGTGCCTATATCCGGTTGTGCAGGACCCGATCGACTGATCGATGTGTAGGTATATGTCGACGTCGACGCAGATGCAACAGCATGCTACATGTTCTTCCAGCGACTGGCGTGGAAGTCCGAGTTGGTGGCTAATGTTGTTAGTTCAGCCAACGGCTTGCCCGAAAGCTTGGCCGGGAGCGTACCAGAGAGTTTGGTTGGCGTTTGCGAGGTAAGACTACTAGCCCGCGCTGCGCTTTGCTGGGCTGAAGCAGTTCGAGTAGATGCGCGGCCGAGTTTACCACCTTGCATGTCTCTGCAAACGCTTCTCTGCAGTCTTGCGCAAATGTGATTGCTACATTCCATGGCGTTGGCCGGTTATACCCAGATCTTTTGCCGATGGAGAAGAGGCTTGATATGCATGTCGACCTACTTCGACGAGATGAGTTTAGGATAATGGAATGTGTCAGCGATGTTAGCAAGTATGTGTTCGCTCTCACCGAACTCTACCAGGTGACTAATGCTTGGACTGGCAGAATGCTCGCTCAATTTGAGCACCTTGCGGACACTGCATTCTCTGGGTTTGACGCCGACTTGGCCGAACGCGAACTCGATCTTACTGTGCAACTTGACTGCGACTTGGATTCATTCGTAGCTGCGATTGGGTTGACAAAAACGGCACTGGAGACTTCCGTTAAAGACGATGGTGACTACCACTTAGTTTATTTATAAGCAATAAGCTAATATTCCTTGGTAGATACTGTTGTCGAATATGGTGACTTGGATGTGGATCAAACATTGTTTGAGCCAATGACTCAGATTTTGGAGCAGTCCAAGAGTGCAAAGGTTGCTTTCCGGTAAGCATCTTAGCATGGAGTCCACGCATGCATTGATTATTTTGGCTCCAGGAAACTTGTTCGGCGTGTAGAAGACCTTATACAAGACAATTCGGCCCTCAAAGGCTCGCTCATTCCCAAACTCAGTGCGCTCACCGCCACGATGATCAAGGGTTGCGATTTTGGTATCCAACTCGCTCAGCGAATTGGAGCATACCTTGCCGACGTGCGTGCTCAAAAGCACGACTTTCAACTTGCTGCTGTTTTATCCCACGTGCGAGAGACGGTAGCTGAGACCACAGGTCAACGCACAACTACATCTTGGGAGGCTGTTGGGCAATTGGTTGCTGGTCTGATCAAGGATGCCAATGCGGTGATTGAGCCGGCAATGGAGAGTGAGAACGTCATTAAAGGTAAAACGACGGTTAGTTATATGGGATAAAGTACTCAAATAGGAGCTCTTCAGTTATCGGCGAGGCCCCATGGGTGGTTAGGATTGCAGAGGTCAAGCAACTGAGCGCAGTCAACGTGGACGCAGAGCGCACTGTCAACAAGCTTAACGAGGAAATCAAAGACTTGATCCGTGGCATCAAGACCCGAGTGCGTCTATCGCCTACTATTTGTACTAACTCTGCTGATGCTTGGGGTTTAGGACCAAAATATCCAAGAGACTGGCGTTAAGATTGAACTTATGGAGCGTCGCATGGAGACTGTCAAGAAACAAGCGGATGCAATCGTGGATCTCGAAGGTGATCTCGCCAAGGCTCGTAAACAAGAGAAGGTGTACGAAGAAGCCATGGAGCAGCTCCAAAACGATGTGTATGAACTCGAGCAGGAGAACTCAAGGCTTAAACAGGCAGCTGCTGCCCCAGACCGAAATGGTGCGTGGAGAGACCCATTTCATTTACAAGATTATAAACAGATGGATTCTGTAGCTGCGGGTGCTCAACCTACAAACGAGGAAACGATCGTTACTGGTGGAGACCTGGAGGCATCACATCTCTTGGAGCAGGTACGTAGGCAGGGGTGTAAATTTTCAAAGACGCTTGTTCATGCTATATTAACACCCAGATCGAATCGCTTCGTGGTGCTGTGCGCTTCTTGCGTCACGAAAACTCGTATCTCAAGAGCCAAGATCTGCTTCGCGAGCTCCAAGCTCTCCCAAGTCTCGTCTCCCAAAGCACTCCACTCACACCTCTTCCCACTCGCGCCAACGTCCCTGGGCCTCGTCGCTCTACCATCACCCGCCCCCGTTCACCTGTATCGCTCGCGTCTGATCCGGAGCTCGACGAAGGTTCGCATTCTGAAACCGAATCGGAAGAATCTCTAGAGTCACCACCGCCTTCGCCACGGACACTTGCTACCGAGTCCAAGCTGCTCTACAGAGATTTGCTGTCCTTTGCTGCTCGGCCGCGTGTGGTCGACTTGTCTGCTGTCGCGAAAGTCGCACCCAAACCTCCAACCAGCCCCAAACCAGACGCCGAGGGGGTTGAGAAGCCAGCTGAAGAAAATCATGAGAGTCCCGCGCCCCCGATCCAATCCAAGACTCACACCACAAGGCGAAGCTGGATGCCCCAGCGCTTGATGCCCGCTCAGCAACTCGCTATACGTAGGGCAGAAAGCCAACAGCTGGAGCGAAGGGTACGGGGGCTGGCGGAGCGGGCTGGACAGTTGGGTATTGTGAAGCTGAAAGGCTGATTCGATGTTTCGTCTATCTTTGCATTGTTTTTGGGTGATCCGGACCACATGATGTACCTCCTCACTTGCATAATTTTATATTGAGATGATGCTATGAGTGTGGGCATGGCAAAAGTTCAAGCTCAACCCAGTCGGGAAATAATCACACAAGCCCCGGTCAAGTGGACTCCAAAGTGCCGAATAAGCTTCTTATCAATGCCTCAACCAAGCTCCACGACTCACATGTTCATCGGGATGTTGAACTGTGGAGTTGTTGCGAAATTGATTAGCATAGCTTATTTGGGAATAGTTACAGTTGCCTAACACTGTCACCACCCCTATTTCACAACTTCCACGCTAGCTTTCGTCTTGAATCGAACCACGATGGCAAACTTGCATATTACCAACCTCACTGGAAAACAACTCTCTCTGATATGTCTCTCTGAACGCAAACATGTCGAGCCCGGAGAAAAAGCGCAGATGATCACCACTTTGCCGGCTATGCGATCGACACTTCGGCTACGAGTTTGTGGAAGTCTACCCCAGAACAACGAGAAAGTTCTCCCCTCAGATTCTGTTGATTCGACTTTCTGGGATATTAATATTCAGCCGCCTCGTTCATTTGGTGGAAATTGTTCGTGGGGTGTTGCGCACCCAATCTGCCAGCACAAGAGGCGCCCTGGCGCAAGGACACCTTCAGCCAAGCACTGCCAGACATGCCAGGCGAACCTTCCCTGGACTGCCTATGCACTACATGTAATCTCTCTCCATTTTCATCTCGACAACCGCTGACTGAAAATACCTGGATGTAGACGCGAACAGAATCTCACATCGTATTCCTCCGGATTCGGGATATGTCTTCGTTCTTATCCGAGCTAAGTGATGGGACTCCTTTATCGGACCTTGTTCTCCCCGGTATGTCGGAGCGAACAAGTTGATGATAGACGAATAGACTTATCACCCAACAGGCACACATGATAGGTTTGTAGCCGCCTCTTGGATACTGCATTGACTAAACTGCAAATGTAGCCTGGCTTTCTATGGCTGGCCGGTTACCCAATGCCAGTCTCCTGACCAGCCGCTCTCGAATCAACTTCTCTCTGGTATCCGAGTCCTTGATGTACGCCTTTCGGTCATAGACGGCGTCCTGATGGCCTACCATGGTACCTCACCTCAACATGCCTCTTTCTCGGCTGTTCTGCATACTTTACACCAGTTTCTCCGAGATCGTCCTCGAGAGTGCGTGGTAGTGAGTCTGAAACAGGAGGATTTCACCACGACGCCTTGGTGGGTGTTTTCGCGCTGTGTGAGGGAAGAATTGGAACGAGGAGGTGGCGGCTGGGGGATGTGGTGGTTGGAGAATCGGATTCCTACTTTGGGAGAAGTGAGAGGTCGGTGTATCATGCTAAGTCGATTTGGAGGAGAGGGACAGGTGCGTGCGGCTGGCTCTGGTTTGAAGATGGGATGCCATTGACTCGGCTTCAGGGATGGGATAGGGGGCTGGAAGGTATGGGTATCCATCCCACGACGTGGCCGGACAGCGAGCGGGACGGCTTTCAATGGAACTTGAAAGGTACTACAGTGAGAACCCATGACTGGTGAGGGCATGTGTGGAGCTTCCCGTGTGTTCGCCGTAATAACGTCCTCAAATACAGGTACCGTATACCAAGTCTTCTGTCGCTTCCAGAAAAGGCAGCACTATGTATCCAAAACCTCGTCCCAGACCTAACGGTGCCTCCGACTCTTAGTATCACGTACTTGTCCGCATCAGGTGGTCCGCTTGCCTTGCCACCTTTTTGTGCTCTAGGGTTCGGCTGGCCACGTTGGGGGCTTGGTGTGGAAGGCGTGGACGCACGGGTTGGTGGATGGCTGCTTCACCGGATTACATCTAGTAGCCCGACTGCCGACAGCGAAAAGGACAGGCTAAGCACGTACAGCGACGTATCTGATGCACGCCTTTTGGGTGCACACACAGAAGACGAGCCGAAGCGGCCAGTGAGAGGCTGGGTGTTTTTGGATTACTTTGCCGAGCCGGACGATGGGATTGTGCCGCTCTTGGTGGAACATAATTTTATTGGGCGCTATGGTCTTTGTTAAATATCTACGTTTGAATGTTTCGCAAGTACGGAAGAGGACATATGAAAGAAGGTTATGGACGGTGATCTCATCAATGGGATTACATAAAGTGGCTCCTATTTCCTCTTCTTGTGACCACTTTGTGGGCCAAAGCGCTGCGATAATGTCATCTGTATTTAGAGCGGGGACGCCGTACGGAAAAGTGCGTGATCACTCAACCACGACCAACAAATAACGATGAACGTGTCCCAGGCCCACGAGCACGCCGACCGCGCTGAGCTTCTGTACGCTCGTGGCGACTATGAAGGCGCTTCTGAGGAGCACCTGCGCGCAGCCGATACGTACCTCAAAGCGATCGATATGTGCGAGGACGAGTCTGTGAGTACGAAGCCATTAGCCACACAAGACTTGGCATCATGTGGCAACCCCAGGTCAAACACAGTCTCAGGCTCATGCACGAGGACCACCTCAAGCTGAGCCGGGAGGCACAACGAGCGCGACAAGAACGCACACGCCGTGAGCACGAGCAGCCCGCGAGTGCAGACTTGACCGCCACCGTTACACTGGGCCATCATGGTGTACCCCGTCGAATGGTCGACTCGGCATCGTCGTCGGAACACACCACCATCGAAGACAGTTACATGATGCTCGGCGGACGGGTAAGTTCCCGTCGGGTGGCTCACTCATCAGGGCGCGCTCATGATCATGGCTCTAGCCCGGCGAGCACAATGAGGCTTTTGACCAATTTTGGAAGACTCTCGAAGGCATGCTGGAGAATTTATCCCAGCCGGTTGCCTTTGCGACCGCGCCCTTGGGTGCACCCGCGCTGGGTGGAAACGAGGGGCGGAGCGCTGCTGACGACGACGGTTCCGACAGCGATGGTACGAGGTTCTAAGCCCCTGGTTCTCGCCATCGGTCTAACCCAGTCCGTCTAATCCGAATATTCAGCATCGTCGAACGATTCGTTCTGTATCATTGACTCGAGCAACCCCTCCTCATCACAGGCGCTCAAAACGCCTACAAGCGCCACATCCTCGCCCACGGGTACACGACGAATCAAAACTAAACCAGTGCCCGATCCGTCGTTGGCTCGCTCGGCGTACCCGCCCCCACCACGCGTGCAGCAGCTTGAAACCGAGAATGCAGCGCTCAAGACAGAGTTGGAACGGGCAATTGCACGGGCAACAGCCGCCGAACGGACACTCCGCCAGCGTGCGGGGCAGGAGCTTGCGCTGAGGGAGAGTATACTCAGTGTGAGGCGAGAGGTACGTCCGACCCGAGCAGCTTGGCTGTCTCGCCCGATTGACGTTTGTGGACAGGCTCAACGGGCAATGTCTGCTACAACTGCTACCCTTAGGAGCCCAGGTTTTGGCCAAACTCCCTCCCGCACTCAGACACTTATTCAATCCCCAAGCCTCGCACCTCCAGCCCAACTTGTAACCCCAACCCCAGCTCCTGGCCCCACAGTCAAACTACCCGACGTACCATCTGCGAGGATCGCAGAGCTCGAGGAAGAGATCCGACAACTCAAAGCTGAAAACGAGAAACAGGCAAGCCCTATCGCCCACGTCTATTCGTATGGATATTAACTTTGTTCCACCGGTCTAGAAAGCCCAAATGGCCAAGTACCGAGAACGATGGGAGAAGCTCAAGGAATCGGCCAAACGCAAGCGGGCCGCCAAGGAAACACAAAACGGCGTCATTCCAGAGGAACAAGAGCCGGGCGAAGGTGGCGACGCCCCAGAGGCGGCCTCACCGAGCCGGTCAGGTCTCTCATCGAGTCCAAGCATGCTCCGTTCGCCGGAGAACATCGTGACCACGATGGGTGGTTTGAACCTCAACGTTTGAAGATCATCTCCAAGAGTCGATCGCGCCCCACGTTTTGAAACATGACGCGCGTGAGTGGCCCTGGACGTCATCAACCCCACATTTTTTGAGTATTATCATAACCCTCCGAGACTACTTGATATTGACCCAATGGGGACCAAATCTTAAAACACACACACGCTTCTGTTTCGCCGGCCCATGGGGTTCAATAATTATCCTTTCTGTACTATAGATTCCCTTGGTCTTTATCCATCACTGTACCTGTTCTGCAGCACATGTTGCATTGTTCCTGGCCCAACTGTGCTTCGCTCGGCATCTTATCCATCCACATCCCCCTTTCTAAAGTATTCTCGCCGGGTCTGGTCCCCTCCACCTCCGCATCAACTGCTTTCTCTGGATTTCTGGAATGTAGATACAGCCAGCGGGGGGGCCGTAAAGGCCCGACGCTTTCCGTCTGTACACCTATCTACCTATCTTTCATGTCAATGGCAACGCGCTATTCTTGTTTCCCACCTCCTGAACTTCTGCGCGCCCATCGAAGTGTTCTCGGCGAGAGTCCCAGGTGTCTTGGGGTGTTTCTTTCAATCTATACCCGTTCAATGCCCGAGCTTGCTTAATCTAATTCGGTCTGAGAAAAGAACCGAGGCTGAGATGATAGACTCACACCATTAGGCTAGATGAGAGGATCAGGCTGAAGAAGATATGAGACGAAAAAGCAAATGACACTGATATTTCATCGGCGTTGGTACAAGGATCAAGTCGACAGAAAGACAAATGACGGTTAGGAATCCAAATGCCCTCCACCACCGCACTGCTAAGAGTAGAGGCAGGCGTAGGGGTTGGTCCCAGCTACATTGTTTGAGACAACAGACAGATAGAGAAATGTACGGAAGGAGGGATCGATACAGCTTGGCAGAATATACGAGCCAGCGCGAGGGATAATAAAAACGAGACAAAAAATAAATCATCCAATCAGCAATCAAGGCGACAGATCCGAGACCAATGTTTCACATCATCCTGTTCAAGCAGCCGTAGCAGCCGTAGCAGCCGTAGCCCCAGATGCACGCGGGGCCGTGCCGGGAGGAGCCACGATCGCGATTGGCCCAGTCACGACGACGGGGCTCCACAACGACTCGGGCAAACTCGTCATATTGGCCGGCGACGAACGCGAACGGGTGTGTCCGCGCACGTGAGGGGAAAGCAATTGCTTATTCACCGGGGCTGGCGAGACTTGCGCTCGAGAAGAGGCCGATTCGGATTCCATGCGCGCGGGGGCTTCGACAGACACGGCACTGTCGTCTTGTTGCCACTCGGCGGCAGCGGCGCGCCAAGACGCCGGGGCCTGCCACACGGGGGCGTCTTCGTTGGTGCGCGAGAGCAAGTCCGCCTTGTAGGTGTAACTCGGCGCATACGGGGAGAGTCGCTGGGGCGAGGTCGAACGGGATGTATGCGTGCTCGAGGAATGGATGCTCGAAGCCGAAGATGTAAGCGAGGGTGGAACTGACGGAGGGGTCGAGGCTAGCGGGGCATAGGGCGACGAGTTGAACGACCGGGCATTGAGATAGGCGGCATCGTCGAATTTGACTTCGCCATCGCGACCCATCCAGTACCATCGCTTGCGCTACGCGAAAAGTAAAAAAAAAAATCTAGGTAAGCCAAAGTCCGCCGAGCGAGCGTGTGATACGATGGGAAATGGTGTATGCGCATGAGCCTCAGCTGCCAAGCGCTGCACTAATTCGAAGCACCGAGCTCGTGCTTCTATAGAAACGAAAGCGCTACTCACAGGTTGAATTTGGGTATTCTGTTCGATTCGAACTTCGCGCTTCCCGAGTTCGGTGAGGATCCGGGCGACATTGCGGGTATCCTGTGAACCAAAAAAAAATTGCAAACAAAAAAAAAGAGAAGGCTGTAAATTCGGAGTTCCCACTGATCGAGGAATCAGATGCGACGTACGTCCATACCGCAGTGCTGCCTCCCCTCGAAAGTCATACCGAGCGCATGCAACTGCGCAACCATGTTCAACGTTTGTGTGCGAGAGATATATACCTAATTAGGGGTGTTATGTCAGGATACATACTTGGAGCGTGTGAGCAGAGCACGTACTTTGCCCGCGTCGCTGCGTGAGAGATACGAGTGGACGATGCGGCGAACGTCAACGACATCCTGGCGAAGCCATTCGGGCATGGGGAGCTAAGGCCGAAACATGCATGAGTGGAGGGGTGCGATGCGAACGAACAAACAAACCTTGTTGATGAACGCGGTCTTGACACAAAAGTCACGCACGTCAAACGGACCATCGGTACAAAAGGCAAAGCGCTTCTGGGGCTTGCCAGTGCGGGGGTCGACGAGACCATGCTTGGCAAGAAAGGCCTGGAAGCGGCGGAGGAGGGTCTTGAATTGGGGAGCACAGTCTGCAGAGAGATGAACAGAGGTAGTGGATCGATAAACGAAGTATCTAACCAATATTGGCCTGGGGGATCTGTGAGCGATGGAGCATACACGATGGAACGCGATACGGACCTGGGAGATGCCTGTGAGTGCGGTGCAAAATTCGGAGAGCTTGGGGCGCCAGACGGGCTTGACGAAGGAGCGGAACTCGTCGACGACCTCAAGGGTACGTGCGCGACCGTCGGCGTCCTTGTCAGACCACTTGAGCAGCACGACGGGCCATTCCTGATAAGACGTAAACAAACTGGTATCTCAGGGGGATGTGCGACGCACGATGATCTCGTTTGGCCAGTTGAAGTCGGTGCCTACCGAGGTGTGAGCAGATGGAGAGAATGATAAGTGTGGCGCTCACCCTGCACGCAGGTGGCCTCGACGTCGAACGCGATAAGATAGTCGAGGGGCTGTTTCGCGCCGGGGGAGACGGGCTCCTGGACCGGGGCCGGGGCGTCGTCTAGGACGGGCTCGGGGGTGCTGGTGGCGCTGAGCAGAAAAGCGACGACGCGCTGCATGATGCTGGTGCGGGGGAAGGGGGGGAGATATGATTTGGACTTGGGCAGCAAGGGCCCATAGCGTGTGCGCAGCGAGGCGAGCGCGCGGCGGGAGATCAGCAGCGTAACGGTGGTGAGGAACGGCAGTAGGCACACGCAGAACAGCAGCGGCAGCATTCCGCTCTCCATCGCCCGCGGTATGGAGTAGTACGGGTGCGGTCCAGGCAGTCCAAGAGCCAGTGGTGATAAGCGGCCTATAAACCCCCTATTTCCAATCCCAGCCCGCAGCCGGGGCACGCTCCCTGGGGTCCTATCCACTCCGCCGGGCTGATCCATCATCATCTGCGCCGATGGCCACTCAATTTTAATCCAGATCCAGACGACCACAACCGCTGCCATACCACCCATGTCTGGCGACGACCTCGACGACGGGCTCGTGCTCGATCCCGACTTTGCCGATGCCCCCGATGAGTCCGGCCGTTACCACGTCCTCCAAGACGAAGACGAGTTCGAGGTGGGGTGTGAGTACGCCCGCTCGCTTCGCCACCGGCCCAATGACATCAACTTGCCCTGCCACCAGCACCAGAACCAACCCCTGTCGTAGGTAAGAAGCGCAAGCGCGCGCAGAAGCCCGCAGCCGAACCCAAGGTGACGCCATTGCTTGGAGTGCATCTCCGTATGTGCACTGAATTAATCGGATCGATAATTCGTAGGTCAAGAAGCCTAAACCAACACAGCAAAATGTACCCGACCGACATATTTCCATGTGCCAGCCACCCGCAGCCCTTGCTCAGATATTAGAGCGCGCCATCGTCAAGGCTTTTCCAAAAATGTCCGATCTCGAGCGCGAAGAGCTGGTTATACCCGGTCAGTCCGTCTTCCTAGCCACCCACCCCAGATCCCGATCCACATGCCACCTGTTGCTTGTGCGACGTGGCTCGCACTCTTCTCCTATCCGCAGTACTCACCTGATTGTTCTCAGAACCATACCTGGTCGATACCACTCAATTCACAATTGAACGCACCCACGCGACCTTGCCAGAATTCATCTCGGCCAGTCCGTCTGCCACAGTCCTTCGCTTCGTGCTCCGACCACTCACTCGCTTATTATTAGTGTAGCCTGCCCAAACTTGGCTTCTCGCATCGCACAACGCCCCAAACACCATGCCGCGCCAACCGCAATCGTCGTCGCAGGCGCTGCCCTACGCGTCGCGGACCTCACCCGAGCGCTCCGTCCACTCAAAGCAGAATCAGGCGGAGATATCGCCAAGGTACGCATCAACCAATCATCAGTCTTCATTCTACTTCAAGTTGTCCATGGCCTCGTCTCGTGTCTCACGAGTCCGCTTGAGTGGCTGCGGAGAAGATCGACAAAGTCTAGCGTTGATCCATTTAGACATTTCTGCCCTCGTTTGACATACGCCTTCCACCCCGGTCCCCCGAACTCCGCGCTTTGTCTCGATTATCCGGCTAACCCTTGCTGCGGTTTGCTTTCCACAGCTTTTCGCAAAACACTTCAAGCTCAAGGACCATATGGCCTATCTGGCAAAGACACGCGTTGGTGTTGCAATTGGCACACCCGCAAGGCTAAGCCAACTGCTTGCTGAACCAGGTAAGCACAAACTCCGCTCTATTCCTGCACATGTCTTGCATTCCTTCCCGCTTCCGGCTCCAGCTTATTTACCACTTGGGTTAACCATTATGCGCACGAAATAGATTCGAATTAGTCTTCGAGAACACCTGCTAATTAATATCCTTGCAGATGCGCTATCCGTCAAGGCTCTTAGCCACATTGTCCTCGACCTGTCCTACCTCGACAGCAAGCAACGGTCCTTGCTCGACATCCCCGAGACCCGTGCCGATACACTTCAAGGCGTTCTCGGCAACGCAAGGATCCGCGAACGCTTGGCCAGCGGTAAAACCAAGCTCGTCTTGTTCTAATTACCAACTTGGGGCGGGCGTCAAAAAGGGAATATCTGTTGTCAGCTATAGAAGCCACTGTTATCGGACATATTTCCCTAGAATAATGAATAGTCACGTTCTCCCAATCTCTAAGCGCGCTCTCTTCTATCTTTGCCTGCTTTCTTCTCTTCGAAACACTATCGCGGGCACCCTCCTCGATCGGGCATAGCCCAAACCTCGAGCGACACAACGCGGTTTAGCTTCACTGAGGGATGGCTTCGCTCGTAATACGGTACTGCTATACATAGACATGCTCGCAGTCAGCTGGCTCCGACTTGGAACGAACCCGATAGGGGTTGTTCGGTCTTGCCCATGTTGCAATGCCGGTCCCGGTGGTGCGACCCGAGCTAACTTGAACGAAGGCCAATGATGGCCAGATGATTTATTGCTTTATCTATGCGGCTAGGAGAATTATCATGATGTCTGACGAAATAGGGGCAAGGGGGCTTCCCGCTTGTCGAGCTGTACCACGACACCGGCTCAGCATCTATCCTTGGTGCTTGGCAGGTGCCGTTCTTCCCGCCGGCCACACATGCTCGCCCCCCCAGGACCCCGTATCAGCTCGTGTCTCTGTCTTCCGTTTTGTTGTCGAGACGGGTCATCTGCCTGTCAAATCATCGAACGAGCTTCCGGACTCGAGTCGATTGCCTCTTGGTTGTCGCAGGGCCTGTCGCGTGACCCCGTTTATACTCGATAGCGATTGCAGGGTATATCTCCATGGAGCGGAGTGGTTTGCGCCCATATCACGAACAGGTACCCGAGCCGTGGAGTAGCTGTACAAGGCACCCGTTCCCAAGATGCTGTGTTTTCCCATACGGTTTGCCGTCAGAGCGCTGGAGGTGGGTTCGAGACTCGGTTGTCATGTCGGGAACGTGTGTGTCGAGGCACGGCTCATTCCTCAAACCCAGTCATTAATTCCTTTAGGCGGACAGTGTCGGAATAAATAGAACACACACTCCAGGGACCAAATGGCGACATATGCTCAGTTAGTCCAAAACGGGCAACACTATGCGCCTAGGCAAACGCCAACCTGCCGGATCGCTCTTGGCACCATATGCGCAACCTCACGATTCAACATACTCGTCGGTTGATTGATGGATCCGAACCTGGCTTCGCTTGAGTGTTTGTGGCTGATGGTATGTCCGACTCGAGGTTATGCCAGCCAGGCTCAGATAGGGTTAGGAATTTTATGGGTTATTGAGTCCGCTGAAGGTTGGGCATCGGATGCTGGCGATCGACCAGGGCGGGTACTTCTAGTACGCATTGAGTTGAGTGAAAGTGATAAAGTGTAGTGATCTACATTGAGTATCGGATATGCGCGGCGTATCCGTAATCAGTGCATTTGAGGGTAATCACCGTATTGGGTCATCGACATGAGGTCAGACATGCATGAGACCAACTTCATGCTCTTCAAGCTCTCGGTTTTTCTTGGGCCAAGCCATCAACTCCCACCAGACTTTCCATCGCTCAAAGTGTCGATGCGAAGACCATATAACTCCACTGACCAATATGGTCAGACATAAAGTTACCGTGACACCAATAGGGATCGCCAGGCCCGAGCTACCCAAGGTATTCCACGCGTGGGCTAGAACCGCTGTCCCAAACGCGATCGCGCTCCAAAGAAGAAAGGATACCGGTAGGCTGAGGAAGATGGGCATAATATCGGCATCGGCCTCATATATAAATTCGTTCTATACAAGACAAAAGGATCAGGGAATGTCTAAAATAGGGGAAGGGGTAAGATGTTCTTGCCATGATCTTTCTAAGGTCGTGTATATTGGATAGCTGGCGTTGGTATCGCCAAACGAAGGTCACAGACATTATGAGTGAGGCCAGGGCCGTTACAAGGGCGATCAGAATGGCGGTCTGCGATGTGGTTGAAAGGTTATTGACTGTAAGCAGGCCAACAGCAGCTCTGGATATTGCATTAGCATATATCCAACCCAGCACCAAGACCAGCTTACGATAACAGTAAGGCAGCCTGTAATAGTAAACATTCGGTTCAGGAGGACAAGGGAAATACAAAGTGAAAGCTAACCGTCAGGTTGATTAAATTCCATTCGCTTGTCAAGCTCTTGAGGAATCCATCCAGAGCTCGCTGTTGGTCCGTCCATCTGTGTCTGCTGGACCACTACATTTCCCACATTGTACTTTAGAGTCAAATCCATGAAACCATACACGTATATACTTACTTGAACCCAGTCGGCCTTTTGCAGGCGTCGGGCATAGGTAGCAGGGACACCTAGCAAAATGCAATATGCGAATGTCTGAAATAGACGCCAAACAACGGGAGAGGACGGAGGTTCAACTCTGGTTGCCTTTGAGGGGCCATAAGAGGCCAGTTCTGCCTCTGAGGCTGTGATAAAATGATAAATAACAAAAAGGGTTATCAAATTCGTGTGCACTGACATATATGTTTGTAACAAGCTCGTATAAAAGCGCTATCCATAGGTTTGAGTTGATGAATATTGGGAACACTACCTGCCAAGGAGGTTAACCGAAGTGTCAAGTAGACAATCGCTTCAAGGATACCTATTCTTGCGTTCAATATGTTAATGACTACATCAACTTCTTCAACACGAGCATCAGGATAGCCACTGAGAGATTGAGCTGCGGGTGGTTAGTCGAATATTTTATTAACAGAGGGCGGGCATACCAATGCGCCATTTGGTAAGGTCAGATAATAGTCCTAAACTCAATATGTGTCTCTGGTGGGGGATCTAAAAAGGCGGATTAATCCTTGAACATCAATCTCAGTATAGTAAATAACATACCGCGAAAATCCCCGTCCGTAAAAAGCACTTCACATGTTTTGGTGTAGGCGTCTCGCTCCTTCTCAATTGTGAAATCCACGGACCTGGGGTCGACCCAAGAAGCCCTCGGGCGGGAATCAACGTAATATACGGTGCCGGAGGGAGTGTAGTGTTTTTCCACGCCTTTTGGCAGGATCACGTCTCTGGTAGCACTCGGCGACTTGATGTCGGCAGTGCTATCATCGTCTTGCGTCATATATGTACTTGGAAATTCGGCCATAACGTCTGCAGGAGGTATCCACGAAGGAGGCAGAGGACAGTAATTTATCCAGTATGTTCGCCCATCCGGAGTCCGTTTTTCTTCAAAGCCATGAGGAAGGTATCTTCGAGGCCGTGGCGGAGGCATTTCGCTAACATTATGAGAGATTTCCAATTTCACAGTGATGGAGATTGTGCCGGGCGCTGATCGCTTCTAAACGCTGAATCGCAGTTGACTCTACTGAACCAACACAACGAAAAAGTTCGCTGTTCTCCACCAGCATCATGTCCTCCGAAGTTGGGCCCTCTAATCCTAAGCCTCCTGCTGAGAATCCGCCGTCTGACCACGACTCTGGGTCCGAATCTGACGAGGCCCCAGCAGAGGAAACAACCAAGGCGGCTGGAAAGGCGAAGAAAAAGAAGAAAAAGAAGTCCAAGGCGGCCAAGCTGCTCGCTGCAGCACGAGGAAACGATGTTCCAGATGCAGTTGTTTCACACGTAACTTCTGTCGTACAACAGCAAGAGGAGCACAAAGATGTTAATGAGGATGAAGTCAAGAGAGCGCTACAGGCAATGCAGATCATGGACATGCTCCAGGGAAAGACCGGGATCGGGGGGAAGAATGCAAAGGATCTGGGGGAGCACAAGGCAAGCAACGCACTAGTCAGGAATAACGTATTTATAGACTCACGTGGGCGAGGGGTTGTAGTTTTGGAAAACTCAACCCGTTCCTCAAATAGGTCTGGTTCAAATGCTTGTTCTACGTTACAGTGGGCTAATTTTTACAGTTCAGGCGATGAAAGGCCGACTGAGGATGGCCCTATCGAGCCTTCTAAACCTCAAGAAGAAATCAGGAAGGTTCCTTATCCACTTCCCTCTGGCTATGAGTGGGCAACAGTGGATATTACGGAGCCCGATCAGGTGAGTAATAGCGAAGCAGCCTACAGCGTAATGCTCACTGTTATACATAGCTCAAGGAAGTCCATGAGCTTTTGAGTGCCAATTACGTGGAAGACACAGAGGCTGCATTCCGCTTTAGATACTCTGCCGAGTTCTTTGCTTGGTGCGTTTTGAGCCTTCGGCTCGTATTATGCGCGACTTATGGAAAATTTTGTAGGGCTTTACGACCTCCTGGTTATCACAAAGATTGGTTGATTGGAGTAAGGGTATCATCAAACAAAAAGCTCGTTGCGTTTATTGCCGGAGTTCCTCTCAAGCTACGCGTGAGACAAAAGTTTGTTTGAGACTCCCCTCTCTAGATATATGCACTTACCGGCCATCGTTACACCGCCCCATTAGCATTCTTGACACCTCGGAAATCAATTTCCTCTGCATCCACAAAAAATTGCGCTCGAAGCGTCTTGCGCCGGTTCTGATCAAGGAAGTCACTCGACGGTGCAATATCCGCGGCATATTCCAGGCCATTTATACCGCTGGCGTTCTCCTTCCTACACCTGTCAGCACGGCACGATACTACCATCGTATAATCAACGTTCCAAAGATGGTCGATGCAGGATTTACACATGTCCCCCGCGGCTCCACCCTTGCGCGTATGATACGTTTGAACGCTGTCCCAAGCGAGACAAAAACGCCTGGGCTTAGAGAGATGGAGGACGGCGACATCAAGGAAGTGTTGGCACTCTACGAGACATATATGAAGCGATTCACCTTGACACCAGTAATGAATGAGGAAGAGGTAAGGCACCAGATGTTGAGCGGCCGAGGTCACGGTGAGCCCGTAAATGGAAGAAGGACAGCCCAAGTGGTCTGGGCATACGTAGTTCAAGTAAGCGATTCATCTTGCACATATTGCCCGGCTAATTCATGTTCAACTCAGGACCCAGAAACCAAGGCTATTACCGATTTTTTCTCATTCTATTCGCTGCCCTCGACTATCACAAAAAGTGCCGATCAAGATGTTGTGGACGCAGCATATCTATTCTACTACGGATCCAATCAAACAAGCGGTGAAACGGCCATCAAATCACGCATACAGGCGCTGGTCACCGACGCTCTGATAATAGCAAGCAAGGTTTGTTGCGAGAGTGGAATTAATATGGCATTATCACCGATCCTCCTTCCCTCAAGGCCAAGTTTGATGTCTTTAACGCGCTAACTCTAATGGATAATTATCCCTTCCTCAAGGAGCTCAACGTATGTTCACCCGACGATTCTTCTATTCACTTCAAACTCAGTTGATTTCTGTAGTTTGGCCAAGGAGACGGGTACCTGAATTATTATCTATATAACTGGCGCACTTCACCGGTGGAAGGCTTTGTTCCGTTGCCGGTGAACGAGGGCGGCCAAGGTATTGGGCGGGGAATTGGGGTTGTTATGCTTTGAGCTAGGACCAACACTATGTTCCTCACGACCTTTTGCATATAAATACCGCGGAAATTATGGATCATTCAGATTAACACAATAGCCGTGGTTTATTTACAATAAAGAGCCAAATGCTATATATGTGTATTAAAAGGGCAAGTAGAACCGAAAACAGAAAGGTACTACTTGGATGGTTTGGACAGCAGTTCCGTCCCCCATAACCTGTATCTCTTGTTGTCAAGCGAACCTTCGCTCTTATGAGGCGAGCGATAACTTTGCACGAGCATTTCGAAATACTGGCCATGAGCACGGGCTTTAGTGCTATCACCAACTGCCAAGTCGCACTGGTGAGCCTCCAAGTTTCCGAAGATAGGCGCAAGTTTGTCACGGAGCTTTCGGAGATTGTTAATATTATGAAAATCTTGTGCCGGGACCCCCGACAGAAACATCTCCTGTTGGTGATCAGCACGAGTTCAAAGATAACTATTTGCGTAACATACTGCATCTTTGCCGAAGACATCGAGAACCAACGATGCGCGGTAACCATCTTGACTAGGCCTGATGGCCTCTTCTTCGACGCAGAGCCGGAATCGGTACTCGTATGCAACAAATGCCGCTTCAAAGTCCTCGCAACCAACACAAGCTTTCGTACCGGGTATGAAGCTATGAAAAGGGGATTAATCGCAAATCTAGGAGTCAGCGAAATGTATGTACTCGTTGTTGCATTTGGTGCAGAACCCGTGCGCAAATTTTTGGAGTTTGTAAGGCTCAAAAGCGGCGACTCGAGCGCGGATACGGAATACTTCGGGACACGAAGCGTGTCCCAAAACTTCTTGAAGTGGAGTTTGAACAATATTTTGGAAGAATAGGCGAGTTATAGGCGGTTCTAGAGTATCGTAAGTAAATATGCAAAAGTAGATCCGAATTTTCGCACTGTTGGTCTGAGCTTGTTGGGGAGCAGGTAATGCCGGAATAAGGGGTGGCGGTAGCAGGTCACCCGCGGTATGGAGGTTGGGGTCTTGCCCCTTTGCAAGGCCTGCTCGGGATATGTTGGGATCAGGGGATGGCGGGCGATTGAAATAGTCGTTTTTGCGTCTGGAAAAAGAATCTCAATTAAGTCTTCGGTTTTGCGTGGAGGGATGAGACTTACTTCAGTAGATCCTCCAATAAGGGATCGTCTTTCCTGACTTTGGTGATCTTGCGTCTGTCGTCTTGCAGGGTTCCCTCCAAGGTGCCTTTCGAGTCAAACTTGACGCGCAAGTTGTCGATATGATAGTAACCAAGCTCTAGCTCACGTGCGTGTTCGAGTTGCGTATGCCCCCAAAGCATTACCTTCAGAACCCTTCTACCATAGACCTTGATTTGCTCCTGCTTGGTGGTCGTAGGGTCCTCGCGAGGTTGGCGTGGATAAAACTGAGGGTGAACAGTATAGTCGGTAACAAATATTTCGGCCGCTTGATCTCTGGGAGGGACTATGAATAGAATCTAGGATGCCTTCAATTTGGTCTACAGAAGCGCGGTTGAAAGAAGCATACCTCGACTACACAATCGAAAAATACGTCGACTTTCGCTTCGGATAATGCGATTAAGCTTCTTCCTCTCGGAGCCGTCATAAGAGTTGGGGCATTGCCTGGCCTGCTTCGGGAAAGATCTTGAGTAGCTTTCCACCAAGCCGCTAGCTGAGAAGCATATTCTAGTTCCTCTGCGGTAGGCTTCAAAAACGGGCAGTGTTCTTCGTCGCTAAAGGTTCTAGTCGCGCTATGAAAATGCGCGTTCTGGGTGATCGAATAGCCAGCCCACTGAAATGCATCTTTATATCCTGTCCCACGGACCTTGCCTTGAAATAGAGCTACCTGAATCATGGTCATATGACTAGGTCGTGGAGAATTTGACCAACTAACCGTAGTCTTCACAAGCATAATAATATCTCCCGCCTTTACGTTCGGAACGCAATCCTTTAGGTGTTCAGGGAGAAAGATATTGACAACGAAAGCAGTATCGTCGGTTACGCTGGGGTCTAGGAGTTCCATCGAAACGGACCAGTCTGTTCCCCAATAGCTGAGATTCGGAAGCCAGTAACACTGAACAGACTTACCCCCATTTTTCGACAACTTTGGTATCGATATGCCTCGAACAACGCCAACAGCATTAACCTTCAAGCCCACCCTGTTCATGGTATCTTGAAGGGATACAAACGGACCGTACTAATAATCCAAAACTGAGTTCCCATTCGATTACACTCTAATTGCACTTACAAGAGCTGACGAGAAGCCAGGCTTCATGTCTAGGGCTGGATTACGTGCTGGCTCAGCGTGGCTTTTCCTGGCCTTCCCACGTCGCCGCTTTCTCGGCCTTTGAATATCTGGTTCGTTCTTTGAAGCCTCATGAGGTACCGTTGTTTGTGCCAGTTCGATCCTAGGGCCAACTACCGTGGACGTATTAGGTTTTTGCTCCACAGAAGGCCCAGTTTCTCCAAAGTTGGATGGCGATCGCTTGTGGAACACTCGTGGTTGAGGGAGGGTGTCCAAACCAGGTGCCAAGGTCGACTCTGCCAGGGGAGCGCCAAGTGAATGGATGGGTGCATGAGACACCTCGCCTGAAGCAGTGTAATTGCCTTGCAATGCGCCTTCTTGGGACTCCGACTTCTGTAACAAAATGGAGTGGTCCACTGAAGGTGAAGATGGAGTCTCGGACCTGGTCGGGGATCGAGGTGAGGATGGTGAGGATGATGGGGCGCGTTGGCTGTCAAACCAACTGGGCAAGTTCACAGTACTTTCTTCTTCCGCAGGAACTATGAGAGCGGTTAGGATAACGTATAGCAAATCCTGAAATAGTGTGTCTCACCTGGAAACGTATTTATGACTCGATCATCAACGTAAGCCATAAATCCATCAGGGAACTCCAGCTTAAACGGAAGCCTTTGCTTCCCTTTGGCTCTAGAAGCAAGGCGAGCGCCTTTGAGACAGATTAGAACACGGTCGTTGAGCTTGAGTTGGACAT
Source organism: Ceratorhiza oryzae-sativae (assembly GCA_030998015.1). Taxonomy (NCBI): domain Eukaryota; kingdom Fungi; phylum Basidiomycota; class Agaricomycetes; order Cantharellales; family Ceratobasidiaceae; genus Ceratorhiza; species Ceratorhiza oryzae-sativae. Next base: position 1,686,357 of record JARWMV010000234.1, on the reverse strand, counting down.
TTCCGGTAAAATCAACTTCGAATTGTTGTTGAGAAGCCGCAGTAAATGAGTATTTGGTGGTCCTTTCATCTGGCCTGAATGGCCAACTCATGTTGACGACAGCAGCAACGTGGTGCCGACAATCAGTCAGATTGAGTGCTGGGATTTTATCCGCTGAGATCTCAAGCCGCGAGTCGAAATATGGGGTTGCGTTTGACGAAGTGGCCATGTTAGATGAATCGTTATAATGAAAGCGAGTCTCAGATTTTAACCTAATTCGAGATGTAAAACCAGCGATCTAACACCTGAACGCAGGGGATTGTAGGAACTCTGATCGAGCGCACGTGATCCGTCAGCGCGACCAAGCAAAGATTGGTTGTCTATTGGATACAACAATCACCAACCGTATGCACAGACCCTACATTCATGCTTTCAGCGCCTCTTTTGTCCAGAATCCAACTCCATATTGCGCACAATGCGGTCAAACGACCTGCACGCAATCGGCCCCTCCAGTAAAGCCACGACCAGCCACGTAGCCCATACAGCCCAGTTTGCGGTATAACAATGTTGTTGCAACCGCCTGCGCATTCGCATCGCTGCGTTATAGACCGCAGTTCCCATTATGATCGAGCGGCCTTCCCTTTGGTACATGTAGAGGAACCTGGCCGCTTTGTCCGAGTCAAACAGGAATAGTTGTCTTGCCTCAGCTCCGGGAGGGAGAGTTTGGTCAGGGAACATGAGCATGGCGAGAAGAGTGCATGAAACCATAGCGTAGATAAGGCCTGTGAGGGTTGGGAGTGGGTATTTCTCAAATTTCCACCTGGACATCCCGAGCCCCTCGAGCGATTCAAATGACATGGCCACTAAACGCTCCCGAGCTTCACTCAACGACTTCATGGGAGGATCGATAGCAACAACCACTGGTCGGGGAGGGCCATTTGGTTCAGTGACCCGAGTAATGGTCATAGCAGCGGTGTTTATGTCGACAAGCTGGGCGGTTGCCGCTTCGGAAGGTTTGGCTTTCGTATAGTATCGAAGGTAGAAGGATAGCGAGTCTTGGTGATCCGCATTCATGTGGCGAATAATGCGGTCCTTGATCATTGCGGTTTTGTCCACAGATTCTTCCATCTTCGATGACCCCGAAATAAATCTACACAAATATAGACAAGACTGTGACAGCTCACCTTAGCTTAGCCAGCTGAAAATCAATAACTACAAGGAACGTGCGCAGGGAGGCTAATAACTTGTGTACGTGGTCTATAACGAATAGGTATTAGGACATTTTGCGAATAATTAGAACAGCTGGTTTCACCAGGTTGGTTCGCCTAGAACGACGTGGTTGTTGTGTGAAGGTTATGTCACCGCAAACAAGTCCAAACATAACGCTCAGCACTTTCATCAAAATCAGGCACGATTTTGGCACGATCGCCAGGATAGACATTAATTTTCATGCCGGGGACGTTATAATAACTAGCTATCGCGAGGAGTAAATGGGTTTCGACCCCGGCTATCCGCAACCACGACGGGAGGTAGTCTAGATTCCAAAGCCTTATCTCCCGCAGGGAACGGGAGAGTTTCAATTCCAGCAGGTAATACCTTGTCCGCTTCAACGCCTTTATTAAATTTGGCCTTTGCCAATGAGACAATTTTCTTCTTCGCATCCCTTCGCAACTGATAAATTAAATTGCCCGAGCCAAGAAACCTTTGGCACTAACCGCACGAAAACGAAACCGTTGTCTGGACCAGGAACACACCCTTTGACGAATATTAGGTTGAGTGTCGTATCGATGCGTTGCACAAAAAGGTTTTGAACTGTGGTTCGCTCTCCACCTAGCCTCCCGGCCATCTTCTTACCGGGAAACACTCGCCCTGGATCCTTGTGCAGGTGTGAGTATTGACAAGAAAAAGCCCCCCCGCCCGAAGCGCTCACTTGATGTTGTCCGGTAGAACCAGCCGATCTATGTGAAATGGAAACACCGTGGCTAGCTGCCAAACCCTTGAAATTCCATCGCTTCATAGTTCCTGCATAACCTTTGCCCATACTTCGCTGTGTGGTTAGTTTTACATAACGCAACATGATCTACCATACTTACGATATCCCGATCACATCAATGGTCTGTCCTGGAACAAAGTGACAAGCTGAAAGGGTTGTGCCTAGAAGTAAATAAGCAAATGTGCGGGCATTAAATAGTGATACATACCGACTGGCAGCAGTGCATCCTCCGAAACCTCGAACTCCTTGACAATACGTTTCGGGGTCACTCCGGCTTTAGTGAAATGCCCAGCCATTGCGCGAGATGTGCTCTTTTCGGAACGATCAGACGCCGCAACCTGCACGGCATGATACATAGGCTTGAATTTACGAGGCGTTGATACATTCGCTGTAACTTGACAGTTCTCGATCTAGGAAAGTCTAAGGCCAAAGCACAGAGCGATAGGCTGTGATCGTACCTGAAGTACAGATACAGGTATACGTGCGCCGTTCTGGTCCCAGACCGCAGTCATCCCTCGCTTGCGGGCTATGAGGCCTGTCCGCTGCGAAAGTGGTGTCCATTGCGAGCTAGTGGAGGCTAAAGATTTCGATACTTCTGTCTGCAAGAGCTTTATATTGGATGTGATTATTGAACGCTGGAGACTATAGCAGTTTGCTCTCTCAATCCCCCTTCGTTGTAGGGCTAGCAGCAGAGACATTTTGCCGAAGTCGCTGAAGATCACGTGAGCCCAGGTGAGATCGGGACTGTGCCACGTGACCCTGGCGCTCTTAGAGAGGCTCGTCGCCAGCAGTTGTCTACACAACACTCTTTCAAAGTTTATCGGACGTGCATATGAGGCACTACAGAAGCCGGAGCGATTAATTTGTTTTAAAATCCCACTTGAGCTTGGTACTAGGGTTTACGAGATGGCGGCTTGTTTTTTCTCGTCCAGCAAGCTAACCTTACAAAACGCGATGCTCGCCGCTGCAGCCATGCGCATTGCTTTAATTATTTACGGAGACTATCACGATCGGCACTCCGTTTTGAAGTACACAGACGTTGACTATAGAGTGTTTTCAGACGCGTCACACTTTTTAAGGCATAGAACTAGCGGGAATATGGCTCAGGGGATTGTTCCGCGCATATTGTCCTGGGAATTAGGAGAGTATGTTGGTTCTTGTTACAACAGAAAGGAAATTAATTGTCGTTTTTTTAGCCCATATTCCAGGTCTACCTACCGTTACACGCCTCTTTTGGCTATTTTAACCCTGCCCAATGAGTTTCTCCACCCGGCATTTGGGAAAGTGTTATTCGCATCGTGCGATATTCTAGTCGGCTACCTGATCTACCTTATATTTCTACGTGTGGTGCCAACTCCTCGCGTCGAACCCACAGCCAACGCATCTGCATCGTCCGAACAGGATGTTAAAACCAAACGTCAGCGAATTGCCGTAGCCTGGGTTAGCGGATTGTGGCTCCTCAACCCCATGGTGGCAAATATATCAACTCGAGGCAGCGCAGAATCCGTGCTCGGTGCCATGGTTGTCTCCACCCTATTCCTTGTCCTTTCGAATCAGCTAGAATATGCCGCCGTTCTATTTGGGCTTTCAGTTCATTTCAAGATATATCCTATCATTTATGGAGCCAGCATACTCGCCTGGATCGAACCACAGGCTCCTTTGAACTTCTCCACTTCTGCTATCACCCAAAAACGCATACGGTTTTTCGTGATATCCGCGGTTACCTTCGTTCTACTGAATTTTGCTATGTTTGCCTTGTGAGTTTGCATAGCCCTTGGCCTTTTCTCCGCGTCTTAAAATTTTGTGTCAGCTGGGGTGCCCCCTTCCTTGAACATACATATCTTTATCACCTCACGAGACGAGACCACCGCCATAATTTCTCGCCATACTTCTACCCTATGTACCTAAACTATAGCTTCGATCCCTCTTCTACACTCACTTGGCCCACTCGCTTGCTTCGAAACCCACTTCTGAGCTTTCTACCACAGATGGCACTTTGTGCGATGGCTGGCTTAACCATAGGAAAAAGGGATCTGCCGTTCGCATTGTTTTCGCAGACTATGATATTTGTTACCTTCAACAAAGTCTGCACATCTCAGGTATGTACTTACGCATGATCGGAAGAGGTCAACTGACATCTAACAACCGTAGTATTTTATGTGGTACCTTTGGTTTCTACCCATTGTATTGCCGAAATTGAGCATCTCAGTCAAGCGGGCTTCGTTGATAGGATTCATATGGGTTATCTCACAGGTCGGTCCACTGGCTAAACGATTGGACAGTCGCTCAGTCGCCATGTAGGCTCTCTGGCTTGCTTCAGCATTTCGTCTCGAGCTATTAGGAGAAAGTGTTTACGCCCAAGTTTGGGCAGCAAGTGTAGTATTTCTCCTATCGAACGGCTTTGTCCTAGGCGAAATCTTCAAGGCATTCAAGTTTGAAGGATAGTGCACACGATCTTCGATAATAAACTCTTTCTACAACTTCGAGTCAATTACAGATTTCGTTAAACCCTCTTGTCCATCTCGTATTTCTATAACCTGTTCCCTCAAGTCTCAGAGAAATGTCACATCCCAGAGAGTTTACATCCAACTGACCTTGCTCGGCTCCACCTGATGAGCATAGATATGATAATTAGACGTTCGAGAGAAATATATGTAGCATGCTTACTACGCCCTGGAACGCGGTCAAAGAGCTCGCGTGGAGAGTCATCAGTCCAGTTTCGGATCCTGCTGGCGTCCAGTTGAGCATGATCAAGGGGAAGGAGGTGCGTCCATCATCATGCTTTCTCTCGTAAGTTAGGACGACGTAGCGGGGGCTCGCATCAGGAAGCTCTGTACGAGTTCAAAAAGGGTAACGGAGTTGGTTGATACTATTATCACACCTTCGGCAAGGTCCTCCATAGATATGTTGTCAAACTGCTCAACCTCTTCCATGATCAGCTTTTGCTTGTTGATTTTGACTGATGGCAATGCCGTCGGTAGGATTCTCGTTTAAAATATCACTATTCCAGGCACCTACGAACGCCGCACTTCCAGCATTCCTCCTTGCGAACCTAAACTTACGCAAACTATCCTTTAATGACTGCGGGATTTCGACGATTTGCGACTGTGTACATTTTGGTATTTGGTGGATAAAAATGTTATAATTCTCTACAATGCGGTCAAACATTACCATATTTAAAAATTTCTAGGCCTCGGATCAATAGTAATATGGCGCGATAGGTTTGCTGGATAGTGTGGTGGTGGTTGCGACAGGGTATCTTGTCAGGTCACGTGGTTTAATATCTGTCTATTGCTAACGTTCACAACCCCTTGTATGCGGTATTTTTAAAAGTACGCTCGAGAAAACAACTAATATATGCGTCCATAATCTATACAGTGAGACAAAAAAACAATATGTCCAAACCAGCTCTGCCTCCTGGTGCAAAATCAATTGACCAAGTACTTGCGGCCGCACGCTTACGATTGAACCGTGTGACTCCCGAGGTGGCGCATGAGGCCGTCCGGGTTCGAAACGCAATACTAATTGACATCCGCCCTCAAGCACAACGCACTAACTATGGCGAAATACCTGGTGCGCTGATCGTTGAGCGGAACGTACTAGAGTGGAGATTGGATCCTCAGTCAGACGCTAGCTTGAGGGGTATTCCTGGCGTCGGAACTTACGAGCTTGAGCCAATTGTATTTTGCCAAGAGGGTTACACTAGCAGCCTCGCTGCCGCTTCGCTTCAAGATCTGGGGCTCGCCAAAGCAACGGACATTGCTGGAGGATTCAAGGCTTGGAAAGAAGCTGGATTGCCGACTACTGGAGGAGTACAAGTTAGTTTGCCCTGTCGCGAATAATATCTTCATGATATAGTATGAACCTTCGCAATTGTTCGAAGCTCGGTTGTTGGTTGACATCATATCGTGTCGGTCGTGCATCATGTGTTGTAACCAAACTTGCTGTCTTTCGTCATAGAGCGCGCTATCCAAATACGAGGGCCGTATTCATATTTTATTTATCCCATCTTTTCACGAAGCGCCTTACATGGAGGCCAGCTCATTCCCGCGTCGGGTGGTTTTCTACATGCGCCTTTCAGTGATGTGCCTTGTGACGACACGACGTAATTTCCAATACAGACACGCTGTTCCTAACCATGGCCTCACCTCAAGGCTCGAGCTCCATACTTGTGCAGATTGCATCTTACAACACAAATCTTCAAGGCAACCAAGGCACGCCACAAGATCTGGTAGACTGGTTGTCCCCTACGTTATCTGAATCTTGTTCAAAAACGCCTTCGGATATCGTCGCTGTTGGATTCCAGGAGCTTTTGCCCCTCCATCTTGGACGTGAGTGACCTAGTACTATTCCTCTGACACCCCATAGCTCATTTATTTAATCACAGTTACGGGCCTCTCGCAAAGTGTTGTTGCCACACGGGACGAACTGCTGCGCTCTCAAATCGAGAAGCATAACTCTGTGGACGGAGAGCAGGTATCGTACACGCTAGTCGCTAAAGCTGTCAATGTGGGAGTTGCGCTCTTGGTCTATGCTCGCGACTATGGGATTGGGCAACGAATACGCGATGTGCAAACCTCGTGGACTGGATTTGGACCTGGTTGGGTGGGCAACAAGGGTGCTGTAGGCGTACGTTTCCGAATTGCGGCCGGGGAGGGCGAGGGGGGAGAAGTGATGACTTTTGTCTGCACGCATATGACGGCCCATGCACATAACCTCCGAAGCCGACTTAACGATTGGGAGCATATTGTAAAAAATCTATTATTTTCCCAGTCTCAAGGGCCAAGGCAAGTCAAATTCTCCCCACAAACGGACCCCCGAATAGCACTGACACGCCCATGCATAGCATTTACTCTACATCACACTTGTTCGTTTTTGGTGATTTGAATTTCAGACTGGATGCACCGAAAGTCGATGGTGAAACACTGCCGCGTGACTCTTTAGTGGCTTATCTCGCGACCCCTGAGGGCAGAAATAAGGCGAAAGATTGGGATCAACTACGGCGTGAAATAAAGTTGGGGAACACTTTCCAAGGCCTTAGAGAGGGTAACTTCTGGGATTTTGCCCCCTCGTATAAGTACGTCTTGGGCGAGCAGCACGTTTACAGGTATGTATCGCACTGCGGTGGCATACTAGCATGTATTGAACAATTTACTCAGCAAAAAACGCAACCCCGCCTGGACAGATCGTGTTCTATTTACGACTTATCTTGACTCACCGTCAACTCCCGATGTGTCGTACATCACCCCACTGCTTTACAAATCAATCCAGCCGTATACAACCTCGGACCACAAACCGATTGTTGCGCTCCTTCGTGTTCCTTCAGCCGGATCTTCCACTCTGACACCAATGCTCTACCACCATGATAACCTACCCTATCAATTGGCTTCCCCTTTCATGATTGCCCTTAAGAAATACACTGGCAAGCTGTTGGGGTGGATCGTTGGTTGGCTGTGGTGTACGTTGTGGTTCATTGGGGTGGGGCATGCTGGAGTAGGGTTGGGGAATTTTGTTCTGGGGGCGAGTGCAGCCGCATGGTGGCGAGGTAAATCCTTGATTGGAAGCGTCTAGGGATGGATTAGTGGGGTGGGACGGATTGGTGTTGCATTAGGTGTATCTGTCTATTCATGCTCAAGACCCCACGTAGGAAATTATGTATAGCACACAATTATATAATAATAGCTTGAGTGCTAAGCCGAATGCCAGTTCGGGATAGATCAAGAACGCATCAGATGCGTCACTTCGACGTACACCGATCTTGTCCTTGTGATCACGTGCCTGACAGGAGGCAAGCAGGGGATCCTCTATCTTTTACCCTTGTCACTCCGTCCTGGTCTCTCACAGGTTCTGTAACTTGAGTGTGGGCTAAAACCGTTGCAAAAGAATCGCGGAGTCCATTCAGCTTAAGTCAAGGCTCTCCGGTGCCTTCAACCTGACCATAGCCGAGCCCTCGTCCAAGACCCAGACGCGAAGCGGCTGCCCGCCTGGGTCTCTTAGATTCAATCCATTCTATGGATAGCAGCATGTGAGCTTGGATAAAATGAACATTGAAACCTTTTTAATATTTTACGCATAGAGGTCCGAGCTCTTCTCAAGGCTCTCAAGTAGTATTCAACGCAGAGGCGTGGAAGGCAGCTGCGCAGCGTGAGTTCGAGCCCTGTCCCATTCGCGCGCCTTTGACCTGATTGATGCGGCCGCTAGGAAACAAGACTGTCGTTTGCGCAACCTCAGCTAGTCTTTTGTCTACTCTCGCCGGTTATCCGGTAAGCGTCATTGGCTATCTGAAACCAAGGCTCCGCCGAGTTCATGCCATCCTTGCCGCCAGCTCGATTCCTTAAAAAGCCGGCTTCAGGCGTCACGAACCCCGATCTCTGTACCAAGGCTCGCTCAACTCGTATGGCGCGAAGAAGGGTTTGCAGGCTTCTTCAGGGGAATATGGATTCCGCTGATGACAATCTCCGCCGTTCGTGAGTGTCTCTCACCCACGAGTCGACTCTATTCTTGAATATGCTGTAGGTGCGGCGTCGTTCACAATCTACACCAACTCCAAAAACTACCTCCATGATGAGTGGCACTGGTCGAGATCTAAACTGAGCCATGTTGCTTTTGCGGGTGGCGCCGCTGGTGCTGTATCTGGGTCTTTGATATCGTTCTGTGGAGCCCGTGAGTGCCAAGTTGAGCGATACAATAACCTGATGCTTATAGCCATACCATCTTAGCATTTGAACTAGTCAAGGTACGGAACCAAGTACAGGTGATACCGAATCCTAGACGAGGCCAGTGTTCTAGATCCGAAGACAACTCGAGTATTCCATTGCAGCAGAGAAAGGCATCATAGTCGAAAAGCCCCCAGGTAACATTGATGCGGTCAAGGATATTGTTCAACAGCATGGATTGAGAGGGTTATACAAAGGATTTAGACTCCATTTCGGTTCGTTTGCTCCTTGTTACCTTGTGCGACATCTAATGTGGGCCTCAGTACGCGATACGGCTGGCACGGCCTTGTACTTTATGGAGTACGATGCGATGCGTTTAATGCTGGGCCGGCGTCCCGATGGTCATCAGGGGCCATCACCTGCATGGTTCCCTATTCATTCAACCATGATACCATTCCTCTGTGGTTCAATTTCCGGTGTTACATCTTGGGCTCATATACCCTCTTGATGTGTGAGTTTGCACTCATACGAAATTGCTCAAGTCTGATATGATGCAAATTCAGGGTAAAAACTAAGGTGCAACAGCGTGCGCTAGCAGGAATCCCCCCTCGTAGTATATCGAGCACCTTCAAACGAATGCTGCGCGGGAGTGACCCCAACTCTCCGAAGCCTTTGTATCTTGGACTTGCCCGGTTATATCAAGGCTTGGGTAGGTTTAGTGAGCCATGACATATCGAAGTGATGTAACTGATGGTATGGCTTTAGGCGTCAGCGCGTTCCGAAGTATTCTCACACATGGGATGCTGTGGACGTTTTTCGACTGGGTCGGCCACTATATCGACGACTTGTAGCCAAACCTTATCTTTATTGAATGCCTGTGTCGGTCATCATAGTCAATTCCTTCAGTTCCTACTCCAAATCCAGCGCATCAAATCATCAATGCAGTTAAGTTGTCGAATCTCACCACACACCCCAACGATATTCTGAGGATTTGTTGATTCGGCGAATAAACGCAGAAATAGTATGAATAACAGGTGGTTGAATCTAAACAGCGATACATTGTGCCAACAAAACCCGAATACTCCCTCTCTTGCTGTACTTTTAGATCTAGTAAACAGTTAGTTTGGGAGATAGGGCATACACCCACGTAATTGAGACGTACATATTGAGAGACCCAGCGGAAACCATCCCCATAACCTTGTCGTTGTACAACTGAACACATGAAAATCTCGATCGGGCGAATGTCCTTGAGAGGAACCTTGCCCTGGAAAACAATATACCAACAATTAGCATGCAGTATATAAGCTTGGCCAGAAACACCAACCTTGCCAGTGGTCTGGTAGAGACCCAAGTGATGGCGGAGCTCCTCCTCACTAACCGCACCTGGTGCGTCAATCTTGTTCCCAAGGATCAGGAAGGGCACTTTGCTAAGTTCTTCGATGGAAAGCAATGCATCGAGCTCGGCCTTGGACTCGGGGAAGCGCTCGAAATCGGCCGAGTCAACCAGGAAGACAATTGCATCGACCTCTGGGAAGTAGTCCCTCCACAAGCGACGGGCTAATTCATGATACGCGCATAAGTCTTGGGTTAAACGTTTGTGACGGTTGATGACGCACCCTGCTGATGGCCGCCAAGGTCATAGGTGGTAAACTTGACATTGTTAATGGCAAGCTCTTCAGAAGCTAACATAGATAGCTTATCGTTAGCCGGATGATACCACGCGATAATAGTACCTACTTGGATGAAGTGTAGGCTGCAATGTTGCTAGTCGGTCATTCTTCAGCATGTGCAGAAGAGTCTAGCGCATTGTTTAGCTAATTTTCAGGCTGCCATTTGAGAGTAATTCTGCTCACCGTCTTTCCGGCGTTGTCAAGTCCAAGGAACAGAATCTTCGCGTTCTTGTGCAACAGGCCTGTGTACGGTGTGAGGTGTGGTTGGCAGACTGGAAAGGCCTAGTACGCACCGAGCTGAGCAAGAACGTCCCAGAACCAGTTGACAATAAACATGGCGGCGAAAGCAGATATTAGGCGGTCGGTGGCTGTCTTGCGTCAAAAGTGGGCTTTTACTCAGGGGAGGCAGCCTGCTGACATCATAAATACGTGGCATCATCGCCATGTGCACGTGACACTAAGCGCCTGGTGCTCATTGACCCCTGAGCGTTTAAGGCAATATTACATTAACGCGACGCGTCATTCTCGTCTACCACATCTGGCTGCTTCTCACAATTTGATCGATCGTTTGCTTGTTTAACTCGAGGTTTTGGCTCCCTCATTGCGCTCTGCAACAACACCAGACACAATGGTGATACTCCTAAACAGTCTGCCACCCCCATGTATTCACTGAACATTCACACATAGTTTTATGACGAGGATGGAATGATACCCAACGCCCCAGGTGGCTTGTTTCCTCCAAACTTTGGTGGTATGGGTGGTCCAGGAGGGAGGCGCGGTCGCCGTGGGTATGATGAATATATGAAGGCCTACAGCATGGCAATGCTGCCTGGAAAGGAACGTGTCAACGTCAGTTTCGGTGGCAAGAGTGAGCGTCGGATATATTTTGAAGACTTGAATGGAGTTTGACGTAGCTACAGTCATTCTACCACCCTCATCCTTGGCCAACCTCTGTAAGTAACTGTCTATCACTCCACGGCATATGCACTTATCGTTCCTCAGCTGAGCTTGACCTCGATGGCCCATGGTTATTCCAGTTGAAGAACCCTTCCAACCCAGCCGCCACCACACATTGTGGTGTTTTGGAGTTTATTGCGGAGGAAGGGTGTGCTCACCTTCCCTTTTGGGTAAGCTACTGTCCGGCCTTGTGGTAACCCTCGGAATTCATCACTGCGTGCAGATGATGAGAACGCTACGGCTTAGTGAAGGAGACCCTATTCGAATCAGCACCGCGAACCTTGTCAAGGGGACGTTTGTCAAGATCCAAGCTCAAGAGAAGGAGTTTATCGAGGTTTCCGATCCTAAAGCAGTGTATGGCGTGATTTCAGCCACTTGGATTGGTTTATCTTGACTCGTCGTCCATTCAGGCTAGAGAGTTCCTTACGCAACTTTGCGGCACTCACTCAAGGAGACATATTCGAGATTCAGTACAACATGATGCCATTCTCATTTCTCGTTATGGAGGTGAAACCGAACCATGCCGATCTGGCTGGGGCGGCCGGCATTAACATCATCGATGTCGACCTAGAGGTTGACTTTGCGACACCCAAGGGATATGTTGAACCAGTCCGAACACCTGCTGCTCCTCCGCCAACCATGGCTGAGAAACTCAAGATTGATCTCAACAACTCTACCCCAGGATCGAGTCGCCCAGGCTCTAGCCTTGGTATAGCCGGCCCAGTCGCAGGCGCATCATCTGATGCTACTGGAGGCTTCGATCCGTTCAGGGGCGCTGGTCAAACTCTTTCTGGACGAAAGACCAAAGGAAAAGGAAAGTCAGTGAGGAAGATTGAGGAAGTCGATCCCAGCAGCACGATCATTCGTACAGAGTATGCCGTTTTTGTTTTATTTCGTTCCTTGGCATTGAAATCTTGAGCAGCAAAGTACTCACCATGACGACTGACGACCTTGAAAACGATAAACGAGCTCCGGCACCTCTGGGCCTGCCGTTTGGAAAGTTGTTCTTTGGATACTCCGTTGTTCCGTACAAAGAGCCCGATGCGACCACCGAGGCAACGCTCCAAGCACCCGAGGTGAGTCTCGCTCTAATAGGTGATTCTTGCGTGTCGACCCATGAGACTTTAGGCCACTTCATTCTCTGGTGCAGGCCAAACACTGGCCGGAGGGTCTCGTCCGGCGGCTTCTTCGCAGCCAGCCGGGCCGTCCGCGTCGGCCCCTAAACCTAAGCCTCGATGGGGCAAGGGCAATACATTAAGTGGGAAAGAGGTCATTGATATCGACGAGGACTAGTGGCTGCGACTTATGGACTCCCTTGTTATTGTTTTCGACTAGCACTTGTCTTGCATATTGAATTGAATGAAACTTCTGTTTGATGTTTTTACATGTTGACCTCGAGCTTATTTCCAAATTACGATCGAGCCACACTGGACGACCACGATCGGGCTGACATGATCTTTAAGTCTCTGAGTATTTCTGTGGCACAGTTGAACCTCAAGGCCGTCCTAAAATCTGGACAATCGTTTCGGTGGACTGTAGTAACTCTTGATCCGGAAGGCAGTGGCCCAACTGTGAAGTCTGAAACTACTACGTCTGGATCACAACCCCCCAACCATCCGTTCCCAACCGAAGAGTGGCGCCTAACTCTGGCTGATCGTATAGTATGTCTTCGGCAGACCGATGAGACGCTATACTATCGAGCTCATGTCCCAAGTGGGTCATCGCTTGACCTGAGTTCTGAAATAGAGGATTCGACCCGAGCCTGGCTCTGGGACTATTTTCAACTAGATGTTGACCTGGAGAAGCTCTATAACGAGTGGAGCAAGTCGGATCATGTTTTCAAGAAAGTTTCACCGCGTTTCCCCGGGATTAGATTGTTGAGGCAAGATCCTTGGGAGAATTTAGTAAGGTGAGCAAGGTATCAGTATACTTGCCCAGTAACATTACTAACCCTTCCTAGCTTCATCTGTAGTCAGAACAACCATATATCCCGTATAACATCCATGGTGCAATCACTTTGTATCCATTTCAGCCCGCCACTGTGCTCCAGGTCGGAACTGGAAGGCCCACCCTTGGGCTCCGCTTGGCATGCCTTCCCCCCGCCTTCTGCACTCGCTGACTCCAACGTTGAGGCTAAACTACGAGAGCTAGGGTTTGGATATCGAGCCAAGTACATCCAGAAAACCGCCGCGATGCTATGTGAAAAGCACGAGCAACCTACCAAAGCTTTGCTTGAGCTACGCAATCTACCCACGAGCGAAGCGAGAGAACGTCTACTGGAATTTCAGGGTGTTGGGCCGAAGGTTGCCGACTGCATATTATTAATGTCCCTTGACAAGGTAGGTCGCTTGTGAGCACCATGTCCTGCATACGGTTTATTTACAGTTTCCTGTTCTACAGACCGAGGTTGTCCCTGTGGATACTCATGTTCAACAAATTGCCACGAAGATGTACGGCTTTAGGAGCCGAGCCGGGCAATCGAAAAGCATGACCCCAAGGCTCTACAGCGAGATTGCCACAAAGTTTACTGAAGCCTGGGGGCCGTATGCTGGCTGGGCTCACTTGGTAACGTTCTCTATTACCGCAAGAAATTATCACTGAATCGGCTCCCCGTACGTTCTAGATACTATTCACCGCAGACCTTAAATCCTTTGCGAACTTTGGCTTAGTGCCAGACGCTGCTGCTGCTGCCAACGATGCGACTCTGCCCCTTCCATCGCCCGCACCTGGGGCCGATACCGACCCATTAGACGAAAATCAAACGGAAAAATCAGTTGGAGCATCCCAGAAGCCGCGAGGTGAGATCACAATCCCGTCCTTATGACGCACGTCTAATACCTGCTGTCTAGTTTCCAAAAAACGAAAATCCGATGCTCCTGATGCTACCTCGTCAACAACGGGGGCTCCACTCGCCGCCAAGGTGGGGCTAGAAACCGAGGCTGAGGGAACGACGGCTCCCGAGGGACGACCCAAAAGGCGGCGAAACCCCGTGAATTATAAGGAATAGGGCAAAATCATGCTAATCTTTGAGTGCCACGTCTGGCATATGCCTGCGGTCACTCGCAAAATGGCGTCGGGCCCAATTTTGATTCAATACCCAACTGGTGCGGAGAGAAACAACCGAACGCTTTGCCTCATTTCCTACGTTCTTATCAGCGCTTTAGCAGCTGCGCGACAACACGTGTAAACTTTCCTCTGTTACGAACGCTACGTCATTTGTTGTTGCCCCGTAGATATCTGTCAACGCCGGCTGAAAATACAATATGCAGCCCAGTCCAGCTCCTCAGCTCTCCCACAACTTCCTTCCCTTGCAATGTCTGGCAACCATTTTTTGCGATCTATGGCAGAACCTACTGGACGAGGTTCTGAGAGCAATTTTGAAGACGGTCCCACACCTGAAGTCCACTTCGCTGAAATAGTGTCCGTGGTAACTGAAGTAAACAAACTAGCTGAAGCTCCCTTGGTTGACGTTCCGCTCGAGTTGACCACGGTTGGCGATACTGAAACTGCTAAATCGGTAGGCTTTGTAACCCTACTTGTACTGAACGAGCCACTTACAATTCGCAACAATGGGGACACTGTGACAGAACGAACAAATTAGACGCAGCGCAAGTAGGGATCGGGATATGAAAGATGAAGAGGGGCTTGCGTTGAAAGCCCCACCCCGTGGAGCGAGCGAGGAGCCAGTCACTGCGGCACAGACGGCTGAAGTGGTTGAGGGTGTTGAGAATCTCGTGATTGCGTCCTCCTCTGACGGAACGAAGAAACGAAGAAACGAGGAACTGGCGAAACCCGGCACTGCATCAGTGGTGAGCAATGCATTTATGGACTTGCCAGGCACTAATCAACGACGAGCTCCTCGCAGAGCAGGCCAGAAAGTAAATCCGGTATCCATAATCAAACAAAACCACAACCCAAAACAAAGAGAGGGTCGGCAGGTGGGAAGAGGCGAAGCTCGAACAAATCTAGAGGGAGCGTAACCGACGAGAGTGAATCGGGACCTGAGTTGCGTCGAAGCAAACGGAGAAAGTCTGCGTAGCCAATCGTCTTAAATGAATTAAATGTAACGGTTGAATCACGTTTTTAATTTCGCTCTTCACGATTAACCTAACATAGTAATGATTTGAAAGGTCTCATACAACACAAACAGGAAATGTTGGGGAAGTCTGACGCCTAAGCACCCAAGAAGATAGGGCCCAGGCTCTTATTCCGCCCCGAGATGCTATTCGCTGAACCTAATCGTCGCCAGCTTGTATCGATTCAGTGCAGCTGACAACACTGTCTAAAAGGTCGCGTTGAATCTCAAGGGACCGGAAATTTTGAGTTTTATATCCGAAATGGCACGTGACCATGCGGCGCTTACTGATGACTCGTTCTCATAAACGACTCCGACGATCCTCTAGCGATGCAGAGCTCGAGATTAGCTGTTGCTCGACCATGGAAATCTCGTATTTACCGCCATACACCCTGCCGCTCCTTCTCGCGTACTCCCGAGCCTAATTCTGCTCGCATGTCAGCCCTGCTTGCAGAGTACGAACAATTGCCGCCCCGACCAGTACCTCTCAAAACGCTTCGTGCTTTTGCAAATCCTCCGACGCCCGAATCAGTCCTACAGTCCGCATCTTATGTGCTTAGCGAACTGCCCAGAAGACTCGTTCAGCGAGTCAGAGCCCTTGACGGCCTACCATTTATTGTCGGAATGAATCCGTTCGTTATGCGTACACATAAACTGTACCATGCTTCGTTCGAGCGCCTGGCTACACACCCAGAAGTAAAGACTTTGGAGGACAATGATGCGTTTGCTCGAGAGCTGGAGAATTTGGTCCAGATGCATGCGAATGACATTCCAACCATTGCAAAAGGGTAAGGTTTATTTACACAGGATTCGTTTCGGGTGTGTCTGACTTAAGCCCAAGTTTTCAGGAATGCTCGCGATACTTGAGCCCAGAGCGTGTCTCAGCATTTCTAAACCTGTCTATTCACGGACGGATCGCAGTGCGGCTCATCGCAGAGCAGCATATAGCTTTATCCCGCGCAGTACGAGAGAGGGCATCAGGACGCGTTGACCCGACGTACGTTCTAGTCGCCTCATTGAGCGGAAAGCTTTGACTCAAAAAAGATCAATTGTCAGGCAATCGACTAGTGAAATTGGTGTCGTGAGCCCTAAATGTTCTCCCGCAGAGATGGTGCGTATGTGTGCAGCATATGTCAATGAGTTGTGCGAAGCAACCCTTGGTGCTGCACCTCCACTTGAAATCGATGGAGTGGTAAACACTACTTTTGCGTAGGTTGAATTCCGCGCGGATTTCAATCAGGCGTTTGAAACTAATTGTGCTTGCATATAGCTATGTTCCCGTTCAGTGGGTATCCTTGCGCTTGGCCTGGGCTAGCTAATACCCTATTCTCTCAGTGTCGAATATATTTTGACTGAAATCCTCAAGAACTCGTATCGTGCGACTGTCGAACATCACCATCGGTTGGGTAAACGATCAATGCAAAACCTACCCCCCGTTATAGTCACCATCGCACCACCTGCATCTGCAGACTACGCATCTGGGACTGACAATAGCCTTGTTGATCCAGCCGCCCCCAATCGCCCTGCGCCGTCATATCTCAGCATCCGAGTTCGTGATGAAGGTGGAGGGGTTCCGCCAACCAACCTTTCGCGAATATTTTCGTACGCCTTTACAACCGCTGGGAGATTGGCGCAAGTAGGGGAAGACGAAGGAGGGCCATATGCTGCCCAACATATTGGTGGTGCGGCAGCGTTGGGCAGCGGCTCTGGTGCTGGCGATGGCAATGTATTTGGCGAGATCGCCGGCCGGGGACTACAAACTGGGATGGGAACAATTGCCGGACTTGGTTATGGGTAAGTAACCTGATGTGAGCGTGCCAATCAATCTTTCACCCTTGATTTGTCGTAGACTTCCAATGGCCCAACTCTACGCAAAATACTTTGGAGGCAGCCTGCAGCTCATCTCGCTATACGGGCATGGTGCCGATGTATTCATCAAGCTAAGATGTCTCGATCAAGATGCCGATGTAGTAATATAGTCTACACCTAGCGTATTATACAAAGATAGCACTTGTAAAATTACATGTAAAACACAATCTAAAGTGAAGCTCAATTACTCGGCAGTGACAGCCGTGCTACTCGCGCCACCCGAACCCGAGGCCCCAGCGCTGCTCGCTGTGCCTGCAGCGGCTGCGCGAGACCGCCCCCATTTTACGTTGACCTTCGTTCCGTCTACCTCTACACCATTCGACCAGGCTTCTGCAGCTCGTTCTGCGTCCTTGCGCTCCCTAAAATTGACAAACGCACATCGGCTTTTCTCGACATGCACGACAGATTTGACGGCTGCTGGAGGAATGAAAGGTATGGTGCTGAGAAGCGATGTTCGCACGGAAGCCTCGGTAGCGGTGGGTGGCAGGGAGGTGATAAACAAGGAGGTCTGGTCGCGAACACATCAGCATCCGACGTATAAATACACATGCCTGTATACTTACTATATTTTGGTCCTCGGGAGGTTGAAGTCCCTGGGACGCAGCATAGGTCGACATAATTTTTTTGGCGACAGGATCGTTGCGGCCGTAAAATCGGTCTTTGATGTTTTGGTGTGACATCTCGTTTTCTTGAGGCAGCTCGTGACTGGAGAGGGAGCCAGCTGTCAGAAGCGTGGCTCTAACCCGTACAAACCAAAAACCCACCGATACGGGCATTCAGCTCCGCGGTTACATTGCCCCTTGGCGAAGAATGAACACAAGTGCGGGCGGTTGCGTTTGTAGTAAGGATCCGTGCGAGCGAGTGACTTTAACATCTCTTTGGCGGCCGACGACGCACGAGAAGAGTCGAGTAATGATTGGTTGGCCTCGAGCTGATTAAGAATGGTATGGGTTGAGCGCCGAATATCAAGAGTTGTAGAATCGAGCTCACCTTGCCATCCATGTTTTGTGCATAGTATTCCCTGTTGACTTCGCTGCTCGGGGCTTCGTTCTTCCGCCCGAGAGCGGTGTCTCTCACTTGAACAGGCAGACCGTAGTCCAAGTCAAGTAAGCAAGTCTGGCACACATTCTTGATCTTTGCGCATGTCTGGCAGACTACTGTCGATTTGAAGCGCATGCCTGCGCCAGCTTTCCAGCGGAATACGGTGAACGGCCGTGCACAAGTGCCACACTCCCGACCATATTCCTGTTTGGACTGAGATTGGTGGAGTGATTGGTGATTAGCGTCGATTGCTGGACTTGTCGCCATTCAACGTACCATCCTGACAAACGCATTATCCCCAAGGCCTATTGCGGAGTAATTTTGCTCAGCAACTCTAAAAACAACAAGCACAGTAGACGCTCACAAGTTTCACATAGAATAGGGAAATCGCTCTGCTCCCATCCTGCCTTGTTAATGTCCGCCTTGGGCATCGTCGACAATTTGTGTGGTGGAGGTTGGTTGAGAGAACAGCGCCTTGGTGGCTGTGCACCAGTGTGTAATAGATCTGACTAAGCCTTGGTGGCAGTCGCAGCCACCTATCCCCGCTTCACAGTCGCCAACCCCAAGTCCAACTACAAGCTGCAGTCAGCAAAAATGTCGGTTCAAAGTTGCCCCACTGCCCTTGTATCATGCGCAGCCGATAGCAGCCAAAGCCTCGTGCCCGCGAGCCCCGGCCTTGGCTTTCATTTTGTGCCACCGGCCGGAGGCGACACCCGCATCTCATCTTGCGAAGGAACAAT
The DNA here is from genome assembly GCA_030998015.1 of Ceratorhiza oryzae-sativae. Lineage (NCBI taxonomy): Eukaryota > Fungi > Basidiomycota > Agaricomycetes > Cantharellales > Ceratobasidiaceae > Ceratorhiza > Ceratorhiza oryzae-sativae. The sequence continues at coordinate 1,667,377 of JARWMV010000234.1, read as the reverse complement.
TTTTTTGGTCCACTCTAGCGTCCTTGCCAGCTCCTCCTCGGTATTCGCCGATATGTTTTCTGTGGGCACCAAGTCCGAGGACGTTATTATTCTTACCGACGATACAGAGTCCCTCTCTCTGATGCTCACAGCTATTTACAAGCCCGACCTCTTGGCCATCCGTGACTTCACTAGCCTCGAAAAAATCTTGCGGATAGGTGAGAAATACGACGCGGAGTGCATATCTCACACTCTGGACAACACAATACCGCTGGAGCAACATGGGACCTTCCTCCAGGACGATCCCGCGCAAACACTTCAAATATGCGCAAGCTACAGGCTCAATAATGTGACTTCGATCGCAATCAAAGCTGTACAACGTCAAACCAAGTACTTCCAAGACCAGGATGCTATTGTTGATCTAGTAAACCGGCTGCCAGGCAATGCTATGGTTCTTAAACTTGCAGGGATAGCAGCCTCCCGCACCAGAATTTTACATGATACACTCTACGACTTTCAGAGTGGCCTCCCTCCTCAGGACTCAGGCGAAGAGATAGACCCGGATGTATTCAGCCGTTTACTATGCACAACATGTTACAAGACCCTCTCGTATTCACGCCGCTACCCCGATTTAAATTTCCGCCCTCATTGGCTTTTTGATTGGGCCAGAATAGCATTCAACGAGCTCGTCACGAAGGATATCGATGACTGCAACGGTCTGTTTCAAGCAGGCGTATTGGGTCGTGTGGTCAAAAACACAGATCATCCATTCTGCGTCCGGGAGATTCGAAGCAATGGATCCACCTTCGATTATTGGGCGCGCAACGTGCAGAACAAACTTCGGCGAGAGTTCTCGGAGCTCTACTCCAGTCATGGCTTATAAAGCGTTCAGTGTTGGTTGGCCGCACTTCACACTCAAATATGGCAACAACCAATATCCACTTGTTTATTATTTCTCACAGTAGAGCCATATATCTGAAAGAATGTTGGCCGTATGTATGTACTATATCTGCCTGCTCAAGAGCTCGCATACAATGAAACCGAAGTCATTGGGTTAGACTTTGATCCCCTTAGCGCCTAGCGCCAGTGTGGATCATAGGCTGGTCCATGCCAGCAACAACGCGGTTCCCATACTCACACCTCACCATGACCACTCCGTTTTCATTTGAGCCCCCTCCTGGTGGAGATGTTTCCATCAAATCTGAAGACGGTCTCTTGTTCTCTGCTCACTCTGTTCTATTGGGGCTCGCCTCGTCGGTTTTCTCAGAGATGTTTTCAGTCGCTGTAAAACGCGATATCGTCGAGCTAACCGAAGACGGCGAATCCATCGCTCTTATGCTGGCGTTTATATACCCATCGTCTTTCGTTACCGTCGATTCATTTCAAGCTCTCGAGAAGAGTCTGGAAATGGCACGGAAATACGACGTACCCGGGATACTCAAAGCACTCGATTTTATCATTCCCCACGAACAAAAAAACAAAAATCTAGCCCACCGCGATCCCGTACGCGTGTTTCGTCTTGCTACTAGACACGGGTTGCGCGAAACCCAGACATTTTCCGCTGGCTTGATCGAGCCCAAACACTGCGACTTTCATGATCCCACCCAACTCCGAAAGTTCGCGCAGCAATTCCCAGATTCGGCGCATCTTATTGGACTTGTCGGCGCGCAAGGTGTCCGCCTAAAAATAATTTGCTCGGTCCTTTTCTGCTTCGAGTCTGGCATTGCGCCTATCCTCCCACGAATCCCTAGGCGTGAGGATGAAGTCATGGCATGCAAAACGTGTTGTGATAGGCAGCGGGTAGACAAGCTCGATTGCACGGACTATTTTCCGAGCTGGCTACCGGGCTGGAGTTGGGTAGCATTTACAGAGCTATCTAGTAAACCCCTCGCCGACTGCCAGGAGGTCTTTCAGGTAGAGGTCCTTTCCAGGACCGTTGGATTCTCAGGGGATGCGTGCGTACCTTGCTTAAGAGCAGCTCGAACTGCTGGGAGTGGGCAGATGTTCAATGTTTGGGCTAGTGGTATCAACAAGCTTCTTGGAGACGTATTGGGACACATAGATAAAATGGGACTACATGCTCTTTAATCGTGTAATTGGTTTGTTCTATTCCGTTATTTATTCAGTAGATTCATTTCTATGTACCGATAAAACGACATCGCGGCTTGTAATGTTATATATGCTCTATTCCTAGACGTTCTACTGTTACACTTGTTCGGTCTACTTTCTGGACCCGGTTGGCCAGAACCTCTCGCAACCACTCAGCCAGCAGACGAACATCACATGAGGAGCAGCACGGGTGCTGAAGAGAACTTGCTAAATTTGTTTAATTATTATATACGTTCTGATTCTCATCGTGCATGCCATCGGACGATAACCACTTGAGGTGTCAGAAACGCAATTACGACACGTGAAACGATACAGTAATAACAGCAACAAACATATTGCTTCTGCTGCCAAACTTGTTTTGCAACTTGCGCTCACTGTCAGCCGTCCCCTAACCCTGCCTAAACCTAAACCCAACTCATGATTATGGCTGAACCGCCTAAAACCCAATGTCCCCCCGCCCGAGAATTATTTGGCTTCCAGCCTCCTGCTGGAGGTGATTTGACACTCAAATCCAGTGATGGGACAATATTCATAGTCCATTCGGTACTTCTTGGCTTAGCGTCTAAAGTATTCGAGGATATGCTAGCCGCCTCTGTGCCAGACGAGGTTGTCAATCTCGCAGAGGATGCGGAGGCTGTTTCCCTCATGCTCGCATTTGCGTACCCTGTGGTGAGGCCGGTCGTCAATAGCATTCACATGCTCGAGAAGATGATGCATATGGCACAAAAATATGACATTGATGTTATGTTCAAAACCCTCGTACAGACCATTGACCAACGCCGAGAAATTATCCGCAAAGACCCTCTACGCGTATTCCGCCTCGCAAAGAACAGTGATTTTCGCGAGATCCAAACGCTAGCCGCCAAGCTCATCACCCGAAATCACTATAATTTACTTGAACCTGACGGGGTCATTCAGCTCGCCAAGGAGCTCCCTGAATTTGCCCATATCATAGGACTAGTTAGTTCGCAGGGACTGCGAGCCAAGCGCCTCGAGTTTCTTGTTGCTACCTCAAGCATAATATGGCCAAAACTACAGGCATCCCTACCGTTCAAAACATCAAGCTATATGATATGCTACAATTGTTGGAGCACTAGCGCATCCCAAACCTCGGGTTTCTACAGACCAGGCTGGTTGAATGTTTGGTCTGGACGACTATATAGTGCCCTCACATCTAACGCTCTCTTGGACGAGTGCGATTCCTACTTTGAACTTTCGTACTTGGTAGAAATTAGATCCGCAGGGGGCTCCTGCACGAGTTGTGTTGACCAATCATTTGTTAAACCCCTTATGTTTCAGCAGTGGGCCAAGGACACGCGTATATATATTGAACAAAGACTCGCACCTCTTGATGTATTATATGCACTTTAATTTATGCCAGGATAGAAAATCCAAAGTTTAGACTCTTCCGCCGTATCCCACCGGGCGAGATGCGCGCTTTTTAGAACCAATACATAGTTGAATGAAGGTTCTTGACGCTTCTCAAGTTTCAGTCCTGAATCCTGGAGAACCCTATTTTCTTACCAAGACATCCCTGGCAAAGCGCGATCACTATGTTGAGCGACTCTCGTCCGCCACCACCGTTAGGCCTATCTTAAACTCTAGCGTATTTTATTGGAATACCAAAAAAGCTCATGTCTGAATCAAATACCACTACTGCTTCCAAAAGAAAAGCCACTGAGCCGCCACCGTTTCTTTTCAAACCACCTCCAGGGGGAGACGTCACTCTTCAATCCCGCGACGGAGCTACCTTTGTCGTGCATGCAATATTTCTCAGCTTCTCTTCCACGGTCTTTGCAGACATGCTTGATGGCTCCACACTCTCCGGCCTCATTAAGCTAGAAGAAGATGAAGAAGCGGTTTCCCTGATGCTGGCCTACATTTACCCCGCGCTACGACCCACGATCAATAGCGTCTCTCTGCTAGAGAAAGCTATGGTAATGGCAAACAAATATCACATTGAAGTGCTCGCTCAAACAATCGAACAAACGGTTGGACAAGAGCGAGACCTGATTCGCCAAAACCCGCTTCGTGTCCATCGTGCAGCCATGATCCACGGATTCCCTAATGTGCAATCTCTTTCAGCCCGCTTGATTGCTACGAACCACTACAATCTAAATACCGTGGAGGGGGTTGTCAAGTTTGCTAATGACTTTCCCGAATCGTCCCATGGCATCGGACTGGCTGGTGCCCAAATCGTCAAGGCTCGGATTCTGCGTGATCTTCTAATGGAGCAAAATGGTATGGGCGAGCATTGGCTAGTCGATGACATGACGGCAGGTTGGAAGCAGGCGATGATATGCAGGGAATGCGAAGATTCCGAGAATCCGGGATGGTTAGAACCTTGGTGCAAGCGTCTGCACACTGGACTTTCGACAAAGCTTTTAGACGAATGTTGCTCGTTTTTCAAGGTCGATTATTTAGAGACGATCAGGAAAGAAGGTTGTGATAATTGCATCCAAAAAGCATTTGCTCAGAGGAAGGGATTCGAGATTTGGGCCAAGGAAAGTTACAAGTTGATAGAGACGCAGCTTGCAAAGCTTGAAGTTCTGTACAACCTCTAATTTGTTAGTTCATAGGTCCATGCTTGTTCTTTTCATACGCTCTACGTCACCTATAATTGATTGCTGGACTGTTGCCTCGTGCTCGTGTCTAGTCTAAAACACGACCCGTCAGCCGCCAACAAAAGAACAAATGGGCAATAATCCACTCTCATCACCAACTTACTCCATCCGTTGGAAACCCTCTACCAACTGCACAATTAGCCATGTCAGAAGACCCCAGTGATTGAAACAGCGCCCATCCGCCAACTTTTAGCTTTCAGCCTCCTCCAGGTGGAGACATAATTCTTGAATCCAGCGATGGGAAACAATTTGCGGTACATTCTGCGCTTCTAAAGGTGGGGTGCGCGATCTCCTCGGATTTGTAGATTGCGCACTCCCTAGAGGAGGAGATCTAGAAGTGTGATGTAGATGCGGAATTCATATCTCTAATGCTCGCCTTCATATACACCACAATTCGTCCATCTATCAGCCACTATCCCTCTTCTTCTTGAAAAGGCGTATATAATTGCACATCTTTATAGAGTAGAAGTGCTGTTGAAAACTCTCGATCAGACAAGGAGTCAACAACGAGAGGTCATTCGACAGGACCTGATTCATATCCACCGGTTTGCCGTTCGCTATGGCTTTGATAATGATAAACTGGCACAACTATCTACCAGCCTGATCACTCGGAAGCACTACGACCTCAGCACGGCAGATGAGATCAAAAAATTGGCCAAGGATTATCCCGAACCGGCGAGGGCTATAGGCACAGTCGGCGCTCAGGGGGTCCGAACTCGTCCCTTTCAAACACTCGTTGTCGACAAGAGTTACGGCGTGTGACCCCCCTGAAACCAGCTCAAGATTCTTTGCACGAATACATGGCGTGCGATGCATGCCGAGGTCGCACGAGTCTTCGTACGCCTCACTGCATACCTGGATGGCTGGATTTATGGTCTAGGAAGCTATATCTCACTCTGGATGATAAACAGCTAGATGAATGCAGATACTTTTCGAGCAAGAGTATCTAAAAACGCTTGGGGGAGAAGTCGGCTGTTACATTGGTTGTGTCAACGCAACGCTTCTTGGGCACATCTATGCGCGAGTTGGGCAACAAGAACTTGGAGCTTGGTCGAGGAAGGACTTAGTGAGCTTGATGAGTTGAATACGCTCTCTGACGCTGAACCAGAGCCCAAAGAGCCTGGGTGTTGCATACAATAAAATTATAGTGAATGATTTGTACCCTTTCATTCAGGGGTTGGCACGCCCATGCAATTACCGCACATAACGTGATTCACCCCAGACGGTTTGGTTGATTAAATGCCACTCGGCAAGTTCTATGGTCGGGGCGAGTACCCAAAATCAAAAGACATTTACATACATGTCGCCCTTTGGCGACAGAGAAAAGAAAAGAACTAGCTACAAACAGCAACTATTCCACACAATTCGGAGGTGTCCGTAACCGAAGACAGTGTAAACGAGGAAGGCACCAGTACAACACAGAAGATAGGGAAGAGAGAGAGGAGAAACATCTAGGAAATTCGTAAAGAAAAGGGAGATTTTTAGACAAGACCAACTTCGACCTTGTTTTCTCCGCCAATTTGGGCAGTCCAAGCTTTTCCGGTGCCGCCAACAAGATTCACGGCAGTCAACTTGTCAATGGACAGCGCTTCACCAGCGACCGACAGCTTGAGATTGGCCGGTTCAGTCTGAGCCTCGGAAAGCACGACAAGCGTCGAGGAAGTCGGAGCTGTAAACGCAATCTTGGGCTTGGGCGCGGGTTTCGCAAACTTGACCTTGGGCTTCTTGGACTTGACCTTGGTTTCAGGACCGGGGATGACAAACGGCACAGTCGTCTTGGGTGACATGGGCGGGGTCAAAGGCAGGTTTACGCCGTCCTTGAGGTTGGGGCTCTGAACAGGTTCGCTCGGACCAGGGCCAACGACGACAACGGGAACAGTAGAGACATGACTGGAGTCGATCGGGGTAGGGGCCACCTCGTTCGTCTCGCTGTCGCTCTCACTCTCTTCCTCGACCACGGGCGCAGGCGTGTGTTCGGGGTCTTTGGCCTTGGGCGCAGCGTGCACGCCAATGCCAAACATCCTAAAGCCCCAACCAAACATGCTCCATGCGCCCTGGGTAACGTACCACATGACAGCGGCGGCGACACCTTTGATGAGCTCGAGCACTGTCTTGTTGTGGTCGCGCTGGGAGGGGTAAGCGACGAAGCAGCCGGGTGAGGGGTTCGTGCGGTCTCGGGCGTAATGGGAGACGACTCGGCATGGGGAATGGTGTTGGTCGTGGTTTGGATCGGGGGAGGCGCAAGCTTGGTTGCTTCTACAGCAGCAGGGGCAGGGACAGGAACGGGTGTGGCCTCGACGGCGGCTTCAGGCTCTTGCTCAGATTCGGACTCCTCTTCCTCTTTTTGGACAGGTTCAGGCTCGGGTTGAACCTTGACTCCGCCGACAAGACCGGCCTCCCACTCGCCTTGCTGCCCGTCGATGGCATGCACCTCGCAGACCTGGAGATCGCCCCCAAGAGGACCGACAGCGACGCGCAACTCGGGAGTGCAAACGGTGGCCGTGTTGAGCGTGGGCGAGTAGACAAGACTCTTGGCTGGTGGGGCTGGAGCCACCTTTTCAAGGTCGAGTGAAACGAGCTGTGTGCCCGGTGGGGTTTGGCCAGCAGGAAGGATAGAGAGACCAGATCCACGAGTGTCGTGAAGAACAACATATGGGGTTGAAGCAGCGGATTCGGCGAGGAGAGCGACGTGTTCGGGAAGAGACGACTCCAAGGCGCTTCGCGATAGGGGCGTGAGGCGAATGGGGCTTCCATGAGCGTTGATGTCACCGTTGGAGAGCGATAGACGCGCAGTCGTAGAAAGCAGCACGGGCGTGTGCGAAGCAGGATTGAGTGCGGTGAGACCTGGCGTGGGGAAGAGAGCCAAATGTGTCGCGGAGAGATCCGAGGGAAGAGCGGAGAAGCGCTGGGGACTGCATATACAGGGTCAGTCATGATGACGGTGACGCATGTATGCGCGAGTGTGTACGTACGTAGCAGGCGACTCCTTGGTCGAGTCTAGGTCGAGCGCCCACCCAGACCATTCAATCGGCCCCGAAAGGCTAGCGACTGCGCCGTCAGGGGCCGAGTGGGGTGCGTTATCGGTGGTATCCCACGGAGAGGAGAACACGAGACCCTCGACAGGAGGCGCGTCGGGGCTGAGGATGAGGTGGCCGTTGGAGCCCGAGTCGCCGAGCCAGGTGTGCCAGATGCCCGAGTCGTTGGTGTGGGCGAGGCGGTACGTGAACTGGTAGTCGATCGAGTCGGTGTCCTGGGGGATGACAAAGCTGGCGACGAGCAGCGTGGTCTCGGGAGCGGCAGACGAGGTGGGGACTGGCCCGGGGTCTGCTGGCAAGAGCGAGAGCACGTTGGGAGGCGCACCGGCGTCGTGGTGGTCGGGGACGGCGGGGGCAGGCTCGAAGCGTGTGGCTGAAAAACAAAGATAAGTCGCGAACGACGAGGCAGAGACGCGTCACATACCGCCCCACTCGCCGGCAGGCACACCAGGACGCGGCAGGTCGGACCAGATCTCGACGTGGGTGCCGGCAGCAACGGCCTGGTCATAGTCGTGGGTGGAGACGCGGGCGGCGAACTGGAGGACGGAGCCGGGTGCGGCGGCGATGGTGGTGGACGAGCCGAGGTCGGGGGTGAATACGAGCTGCATCGTGGTCGTGGTCGTGGTCGTGGTCGTGGTCGTGGCCGTCGGAGAGGGAGAGAGCTCGTGGGATCCTTATCGCGGGGCGGGGATGTTTTATACAGGCGGTGCTGAGTCAGCGCGGCGCCTGTGAAAATTAGCGTGCGGGATCGAGAGGATCGCGCAGATTTGCTTTCGACGATGGTGGGTGTGCACCGCTGCCGGTTTGTGGACTGGTCGCCGTCTGGGATCGCCGCCGTAGCAGTGCCTCCCCCGCCGGTGCGTGGCCATGCGCCGCGTGCTGGCCGCTTCCCGTTTCTGGCCGTCGGCCGCCAGAACGGGTCCATCGAGCTCTATCGCTGGTCAGGCTCGACCCAGGCCTGTGTTCTCCATGCGGTACGTCCCCGCCACCAGCCACACCCGCCACTGACTCCCCCTAGACTCTCCCTGGCCCGGCCGACACCAAGGTCGACGCGCTCGCATGGACGCTAGCCGCCGAGCGCCACCCCGGCGAGCTTTCGGGTCTGCGTTTGTTCTCGCTCTCGGGCGGCCCAGATCTGCTCGAGTGGGACCTCTGTGAAGGAACAGTCCGAGTACGTACGCCCCCCCGCACCACGCTGAAATTTTCCCAATCCCTGTATCACACCCCGGCTTCTCCCATTGTCACGAACCTAGACCCCGCACCTGTCGTCCGCCCCCATTCGGCGCTGCCCCTATCTTTTTACGTTCTCAATCACTCGCTAACCCGTCTTTCGTCCGCCAGCACACCATTCCATCCCAGGGAGGCACAATATGGTCTCTCGCGCCCAACCCCGCAGGCAGCACCCTGGCAATCGGATGCCAGGACGGTGCAATCCGCCTTCTCGACATCTCTGATCACACCCGTCCGCCCATCCACATTCGACGCTTCGACCGTCTCCAGACCCGGTTCCTCAGCATCGCCTGGGCCACACCCGCCCCCGTTTCGTCTGGTACCAAGCTTCCCCGAGCCTCGGACTCGGATGAGAGCGATCCCGACGAGGATACAGACGCGCTAGTCGATACAACGCTCGTCACTGGATGCTCCGATAGCTGTCTGCGAACGTGGGACGTTCGTACTGGTCGGGTCGTCAGTCGCATGGCCGTCGAGCGTGCACGCGGCGAACGCACCCTCGTCTGGTCGGTGGCGGTCCTCGGGTGAGCCTATCTCGTGAGACGAACGTGAGTCTGTTTGGATCTGATGTGTCCGCGTGGCGCAGGGACGGGACAATTGTCTCGGGAGATTCCCTTGGGGCAGTCAAGTTTTGGGACGCCGCGACTGCGACACAAATTCACTCGTTTCCAGCCCACGATGCAGATGTATTATGTATGACCGTCTCTCCCGTACGTCTTTGCAATTATCCGCCACACACCACCCTCACTATGCCCACTCTAGTCCGGGGACGCCCTGTACACTGCAGGTGTCGATCAACGCACCATCGAATTCGTCCGCGTCCCTGACGAATCCTCACCCTCTGGCAAATGGGTCCAGACAACCTCCCGACGCATACACTCTCACGACGTGCGCGCACTGGCCATGTGGCCACCCTATTCTCCTAGTTCTCCCACCGAAAGCGAGGCGCACGCACCACTCTTGATCTCTGCGGGTCTGGATATGGCTGTAGCCGTCACGCCCGCCGCTTTGTCTAGTTCCAATGCGCCCAACCCGCTTGTGATCTCCGCCGCGACGACCTTTCAAGATGCGTTCCAGCGCCGAATCGGCCACCCTGTAAGCGCAGGCGGAGTGGTGCTTGCCCCGCGTACCAAGCTAGTAGTAAGCTTCTCTGGGCGCGTCGTGGGTGTTTGGAGGCTGCCTGAGCAGGCTTCGGACGAGCCCGCAAACTGGGAAAAGCTACTAGAAATGGAACTGAGATTTAGAACAAACATCACGGCTGGGGCGATTTCATCAGATGGCCAATGGCTGGCTGTCGCGGACGTGTGTGAGACTAAACTATTCAAACTCGAAGACGTAAGGCTGGCCCCCCTTTTTCCCCCCTTTCCGAAATGAGTTGACGTACCTGTAATTTTAGGTAAAAAACACGCTCCAGCCACGCCGCTCTCGAACTATAGCACCCGCCTTGGCTGCCGCGCTTTCCAGCTCCGAACTCGAAACGGGGGCTTCTAGTCTGGCGTTTACGCCTGACTCGCGCCGGCTCGTCATTGCGACATGGAGTGGGGCGCGTGTGGTGCTTGTCGATTTGGATCAAACCAAGGAAGAGGTCGTGAGGGTATTTGATTCGCATCAAGAGAATGGTGCACGATCGCGGATCGGCAAGATTGTTGTTTCGGCCGATTGCCAATGGCTTGCAACTGGAGATTCGTCTGGGATCGTTTGCGTGTTTAATTTGGATTCCGTCAAGGTGAGGTGGTATTTCCGTCCGGGTTTATAATTATACCAATGTCTCTATAGCACGTAACAACTCTTCCTCGTACGGACCTCCCGCCCAGCGCTCTTGCATTCGACACGAGGGTTCCGCACGTCTTTGCACTCGGCTATCCAAACAACACACTCCAGCTATTCGATGCCGAAGCCCAAAAATTCTACCCCGCGCTCCCTGAACGACTCGCTCATTTGCACGATCCGATCCTTGGAATTGCGTTTTCGCCGAGTATCAATTCGACGCCGAAGCGGAAAATGTACGTCTGGTCGGCAACATGGCTCGCACGGTTCGACGTACCAACACCCTCGGCGAGTGCGCTGCTCGACGGGCCTGCCGTGAGTGGACAAGAAAAGGAAAGGAAGCGCAAGAGGATCACGGCGATGGAGAACGAGGAAGAGCCGTTTGGTATCACTACCAAGTTTAGGCCAGTGTTGCTTGTTGATTTCTGCGAAACGGGGGAAATGGTGATCGTTGAGCGCCCGTTGGTGGATCTATTGGCAACTTTGCCGCCGGCATATCATAAATCCAAGTATGGTGCGAGCTAAATAAAGACTCCCCAACAGAAAAAAAAAAGTAGATTCTGCTGCGATAGTGTTGTACAGATCGTGGTGTAAAGATATATTATAGGGAAAATTAAATTATCCGCGCGCATGCTGTTCATTGCGACTTTTCGTTCTGCTTGGCTTGTTCGATCGTTTTGGCGAACTTGCGGTTGAGGAGTGATAAATTAATCAAGCCCTGGTGGCCAAGGTTAGTTCGATTCATTGACGAGTAGGATTCACTTGCCATTTGTCCGTGAGGCATCCAGTTGTGTGGCAATTTTTCATTTCCAAACCATTCCCTGATCGTCTCTACACTAACTTCGTTTCCGTCTCCCATAACTTGGACGACCATCACCGATTCTCCACTCGCAATCCCAGAATGGAGCCGATCTAGCTTGCCCCCCGGCAGTCTCAACTCACGCTTCGCCCTAGCCTTGGCGAAATCATCAAGCGTGAGACCCTTGCCGTCGGTCGAGAGCGCGATGAGCTCGTCCAAGAGGAGCTGACTCGGGTGCACGTTGTCTCCGTCCTTGAGGTCCTGGTGTGCCAGACTCGCGTCATGCTCGATTTTGCCGTGGGCGTCGAGTGCGGAGAGATCGAGGGTGAGTTTGAGCTTGTTCCCACAGATGAGGACCCCGCCGAGGGCGAGTGTCGCGGCGAGCGGGTAGGAGAGGTTGTAGACTTCGCGCAGGGCTCCGATGAGCTGCAGGACAGAGATATTTTTGCCGTCGTGTGGGCTGTATGCAGAGTAAGGATCTGGGAGATGTGAGGGGGAGTTTTGGGCGCTGTACGTACAGATAGCCGTGGTTCGCGGCTGCGTTGAGCGCCGGGCAGGGCGAGCGGCTGTCTGAAGCCGTAGGAGCTTGGTAGGCGTGTCCGGGTCGTGCGTCCATTGAGTGAGCAAAAGTCGAGTCGTCTGTGCGTGAAATGTTGCTTGCGCCTCCCCCCCACTCGCTCGCCTTTTTATATCCGCCCCCCGGGCTGCAAGTGCCATGAGCGCTGCCGGTCCAACCTTGATACAACGTGGTGTCGAACCAGGTTTTGCTGATCAGCTTGCACCGGCGGAACGTGATAGCGGTGTGATAACCATTCCTGGATAAAGGTGCGGATATGCTAGCTTTGGCGAGTGCGATGTATTATCGGCGCTCGAGGGGCCGGATCGGGGACGTGTGTGCCGGAACAAGAGCGCCAGGAACGGTTTCATTTCGTGCTTCCTCGAGGCTGCAAGGGCGCCTTTAATCTGATGGCGATGCGAGTTATCCACGATGAAGAAGGACATGTTCGCAATAGGGTCTCTCATGCCATGTGATGTAAGGATGGTAATAAAATGTCATTAAATTATCTATATACATGCCGGTCATTGCGATCTAAGCTCCTCCTTGGCTTGTTCAATCATTTTCACAAACTGGCGGTTCATCTTTACTAGCTCGAGCAAGGGCTGGTGCCTTGGATTAGCTCAAGGTCCCAAAGCATATAGATATGCACTCACCATGTTTCCGTTTGGCATCCATCCGCGCGGCAACCTTTCCTCTCCAAACCACTGCTTGATAGTCTCGATAGGGACCTCGTTCCCGTCTCCGACAACCTTGACGACCAATACCGTCTCTCCTCCTGCGATCACAGAATGTAGTTTGTCCAGCTTCCCCCCGGGAAGCCTCAACTCTCGCTTTGCCCTCACCCGGGCAAAGTCATCCAGAGTGAGACTCTGGCCGTTGCTGGATTCGGCGATCATCGCGTCCAACAGCTGCTGGTTCGGATGCACCCAATCTCCCTCTCGGGAGTCCATGCGTATCAAACTGGCGTCGTGCTCGATTCGGTTATGTTGGTCGAGCGAGGCAAGATCGAATGTGTATATGTTTCCGCACATAAAGATTCCCATTGAAAGTGTGCATGCGAGTGGGTATGTCAAGTTGTAGACTTCGTGGAGTGCTCCAATGAGTTGGAAGATGGTTATATTCTTCCCATTGCGTGGGCTGTATATGCGAGTGAGTTTAGCTAAGGCCGTTTTGGGTTGCCTTTTACATACAGGTAGCCGTGGTTAGCAGCCGAGTTGAGCGCTGGACATGGAGAGCGGCTGTCGGATGCGGTAGGAGCTTGGAAATCGTGTCCGGGTCGTGAATCCATGAGGAAAATCAGGAGAAGGGGCGAGTCGAGTAGGGAGAGTAGATTTATGTTACCTTACCATCTACCCCCATTTATAACAGCCCAAAGATGTGCGCTGTGTACATCAGTCCATTCTGTATAGGCGGGCTTGCGGTCTATGGTCGCCGACGCAACGCCATAGCGGTGTTGGGACCACTCCATGATACTTCTTATGCTCTTTTAGAAGGTGACATTAGGGCGCAATCCTTGATGGACGCCCGGGCTCGGGAAAGAATCCCCGTGTAGAGGGAACCTACTACTGATGCCTATACAATGAATGTGGGCGGTGACTCGCTCGATCTTATCTTATCTCGTTGTATGACAAATCGGACCCGTAATGACGGATGCAAATTTTGGGTTTTGGATTTACTTGCTTTCCTAACCTTCATCTTGCCTGTGTCTGGTCTGCCATGGGCCGTCGCGCAAAGAATAAACAAGCTCCTCCGGCTCCTCTCGATATTAAAAGGCCGACTTTATCCTCGAAACGAAAAGCAGATGCACTAGACGATGGCGTTGCTATTGTGAAACCTGTCAAGAAGGTTCGACCTGTGGAGACTAGCACAGCCAAACCCAAGTCCAAGGCAAAGGAAAGCAAGAGTACCAAAGTAAAAGGAAAGAATTGAAGGGCAAAGCAAAAATTGCGCCTCCTGAGGACGATGAGGATGACTGGGAGGACATGGACGATGAGGAGGATCTACAGGCTCTCGGAAAGTATGGGGCGTCGTATTATTGTGCCGGCATGCGAGCTGAAGAGAGCCTTCCAGACATGTTTTTGAGGCTAGTGATGAGGAAGACGGCGATGCATACAGTGGTGGACTCAGCGATTTGGACGACGAGGTCGCATTGGACGAGTGAGTGTATTGAAACCTACTAGCCTTGCTCACACTCACCAAAACCACCAGTGACGATATGTTACGAGTACGCTGGTTTTCATCAACTTGTTGGGCATATTGTCATACTCACCTACAGTAGGACGGAAACATACAGGAGCTTCAATTCTCTGACGATAGCGACGAAGGGGAACCGAATGCCACTGAAGATGGATCAAACGACGAGAGTGATGCCGAGTCTGATGGTCCTATAACAGCTGCGAACATCGAGGCACGCTCCAGGAAGCTTGAACGACGTGCGGCCAAAGATGCCGAGCTCGAACGGGCCGAAGCGAACCATGTCGAAGGAACCGAGGCGTTCTTCAAGTTACCCACGGCCGAGGAGAGGGAACAAGAAAAAGCTGCAGGAGGTCCAGACGTACAGGAGATCCAGATGAGGATGGCCGAATGCGTCAAGGTCTTGAACGACTTCAAAAGGCTAGCCGCAGAAGGGCGGTGAGTCCTCAAAATGATCCCCCTTGCAGATCTAGGCTGACGTGCGCCGAATAGATCTCGTTCGGAGTATACTGCACAGCTGATCTCGGATATTGCCAGCTACTACGGGTATAATGAATTCCTTGCCGAAAAGCTGTTTGAGCTATTTTCTGTTTCAGAGGCAAGCATTATTCCCATGCTTATCGCTTCGAAATATAACATACATAACAGGCAATAGAATTCTTTGAGGCCAACGAAGTGCCAAGACCAGTGACTATCCGAACCAACACCCTACGAACTCGCAGGCGCGATCTCGCACAGTTGCTCATCAACCGAGGCGTTAATCTAGAACCAATCGGCAAATGGACGAACGTGGGGCTGCAAGTGTTCGAAAGTAGCGTGCCCATCGGTAAGCAGCCCAGATGCAAGCGCGTCACATTTATTAACATGAACCCCGCGTAGGCGCGACGCCAGAATATCTTGCTGGACAATACATGCTTCAAGCTGCTTCATCCTTCCTTCCCGTCATCGCCCTCGCACCTCAGCCCAATGAACGTGTCCTTGATATGGCCTCTGCCCCCGGAGGCAAAACGACACACATGGCAGCACTCATGCAAAACACTGGTTTGATATTTGCCAACGATGCGAATAAGGCTAGGACGAAGAGCTTGAGCGCAAACGTACATCGCTTGGGATGCAAGAACGTGGTGGTATGCTCATATGATGGGCGAGAGTTCCCCAAAGTACTCGGGGGATTCGACAGGGTATTGCTGGATGCGCCGTGTAGTGGGACAGGTGTCATCAGCAAGGACGCAAGCGTCAAGACGAACAAAGTGCGTGGATCTACATGCGCCTATCACGAAGTTCTAACCTGGGAGTCTAGACGGACCGAGACTTTACTCTCCTCTCCCACCTTCAAAAACAACTCATCCTTTGCGCTATTGACAGTGTCGACGCATCCTCCAAGACTGGTGGCTACGTTGTCTATTCAACCTGCTCTGTAACCGTCGATGAGAACGAATCCGTTGTGGATTATGCACTCCGAAAACGCCCAAACGTCAAGCTGGTTGACACTGGTCTAGAGTTTGGCGTTCCTGGCTTTACGAGTTTCCGAGGGAAAAAGTTCAACGAAAAACTTTCGCTGACCAGGAGATTCTACCCTCACGTGCATAACATGGATGGGTTCTATGTTGCGAAGATCAAGGTGGAGAAGAGGCAAAAACACAACAAGAAGGAAGAGGAAGAGGACGGTGACAAGATGAAGGGTGTGGTATTGACGGAGGATGGTTTGCAATCGGCTGGTGACGATGTCAAGTTTGACGATGGGGAAGATCAGGAGTATATTGAAGGCAAGTTGACTCTCTGGTAACGTCAGGTCAGTGTGCTGATTAGCGGAGTAGAATCTAAGCGTAGGCATCGCAAGAAGCTTGGATACCGAGTCAAACCTCGAAACCAAACAGCCGTTGAGGCCGCCGGCTAAACCTGAGGGCGAAGATCTGGGCCTGTATTATGATTCTTGTTTTCCCTTGCCAACTTGTACCAGGAACAGTCACCAGCTATTCATTTGAAGTTGATACTATGCAGAGCACTATAAGTAGGTATACGGAGTAAACGACATGTGCGAGGCATTATGGTTTCTGTCCGTCAGATTCTCGTAGGTTTGGTATCGATACGTCTTAAAAATCATCAATCGTTTAGTATTTCTCGGCATCACGGCGGCTAGGGGGGGGGACGTGAGCAGCTTGGACTTGGCGAGAATGTTGTAGCTTACCGTCTGCCCCCAATGAAGATACCACAGCACGCGGCTACTGTAGCAGCCCACAAGGCGACCATCGCCCCCAACGTCATCCACGGCACAGCTCCGTACTGGGTTCCATCAAACGCATACAGTCAGTGGCGCCCATGACTAAAGGGTGAGGTCACATACCGTAACCTTGAGCCTATTGTCGGTGACATCGCTAACTTTGTTCTTGGCAATTGTGGTGAGTGCTACATCAACTGCAAAAGCAATAGTTGCGATAATCGCCGCTAGAACCGCAAAAATGAGTGTCATGGCCGACGCAAGCCGAGCAGGCCGGAATGCCAACATGATTGCGAAAAGGAGCGCCAAGAAGGCGAGGCCGCACGCTATGTTGAGAACAGAAGGAAGTAAGAATCAGGGAAGCGCGTAGGGTGTTGAGCTTACCAATGGGGTGAAGGACGAGAACGAAGGTAAGACCATGTCTGATGATGTCGTCTAGATTGTCAAGTCCACTGAAACGCAGTAGATTTAGCACTCTCGGATCTTGCAACAGAAACGAATGAGCTTACAGAGCGTTGAGAACCCGGTTGTCGACGCTGTATCCCAGCTTGCTCCTTGAGCAGTATCCCGCCTGAGTTCTGCTGATCCCGATGACCCTGTACGTACTAGTGTCGATTTACATCATGTACGCCCATAGAAGCGACTTACGAGGCAGTAATGTCGGATACGCAATACCCCCACAACCCAAACCTGAGTCCACCAGAGATTCCCGTGTTGGTGACACCCGCTCGGATGTTGGCCGCGATGTTCAGAACCGAGATGGTGTGAATAATGGGAATAGAAAGGGAAACCAGCAATAGCAACAAGAAGCCCGCGAACACCAGGAACGGGACGAGGAACCCAAGACCGAGCATGGCTGTATGCGGTACAAGAGGGGCGGTAGAGGTGAGGCGCGAGGGCTAGACATTGGCCAGCATTTATGCAAAACTCAAGAGCGAGGTGTTGGAGCGAGTAAACTGAAAATGACGCACCGCATTGTGACGTCCTTTGTTATTGTTTTCCCGGAGCCAAACAGCAGGCTAAATGGCCAAGTTTAGCACGAAGGCGCTTCGCTTGGTCCCGGCCTTCCACGTGATGGTGGGGTTTCCAACGAGCCCCTGTTGAGCAAAAGCCCTTGCGCCATCGCAACGGTCTTGACCGATTTTAGCAGACTCTCGCATTCTCCAGTAGCGATTGCGCCGTGACCCCGTGAATCCTTCTGCATATATGCAGGCCCAGCCTGGGCAGTCGTCGGCGGCCTATGTGCCCCTATCTCAGATGCTTAGCTGAGCGATGTCTCGATCACTCCGAGCTCACATGGGGATCAATTCAACTCAGAAAAATATGAATGGAAAAACACCGTGGCCGGTTGACCTAACAAACATGCCGCGATTTGCGAACGAGTAGCACGGCTAGTTGCGTTGCCCCACAACCGTCAGGATCCTGCTCCCTGTTCTCAATTTTCTTCCGCTTTGTTGTGGTTGTTTGTTGTTCTGAAACGTCAACATACGAAGGGGAGCCCTTGAGGACCCCGAAATCTACCCCTCTTTTCCCCTTGGTGCAAACGGACGATAACGATACGTCCAGGGCGGGAAAAGAGGATGTTCTGTGGGGAGAAGGGGCGCATATACTTATCATGCTGGGTGTCTATCGAATTTTCTTGATGTTTATCAGCCAAAGTGGAGCGAGCGGGAATTTGATGCCATCGCCGCAGGGGTTTTTCCCGAGGATCATGGCGGCAACGGTGGGCAGGGGAGATGCCGCACAGAGGACTGATCTTGGCATGGAGGGGAACAGCCCAGGCAACCGCAACGGATGGTCAGTGCGTGTGGGCTGTCAACACAGGACAAGACATAATAATCGCCGGAAGCAAAGGGAAAGCGGATCGAAGCCGGGAGAGTGTCCGGGGGTCCCATGATTGCCAAACGACGCCTTTATCAGGCGGTCAGCACACCCACCTCTCTCTCACTCGTCCTTTCCCCTTCCACCGGCACTAGCCCTCGTCGTCGCCGTCGTCGTACTTACCACTAATACAAGGCCCCGTTCCCCAAGGTTTGTCTTGTCCCCC
The DNA here is from genome assembly GCA_030998015.1 of Ceratorhiza oryzae-sativae. Classification (NCBI taxonomy): domain Eukaryota; kingdom Fungi; phylum Basidiomycota; class Agaricomycetes; order Cantharellales; family Ceratobasidiaceae; genus Ceratorhiza; species Ceratorhiza oryzae-sativae. The sequence goes on along the minus strand of JARWMV010000234.1, from coordinate 1,648,817 downwards.
GCTCCGTGGCGTGCGGTACTCATCCGTTGCTGCTGCGCGCTTTTCGCCGTGTCTCTAGCTTTGCTACTCTTACGACCGACTTAACCATGTCTGCCCCCGAGACCGTCCCTGCTCCTCCCCCCGTCGAGGCCGTCAAGGTCGCCGACGAGCCCCCCAAGGAGGAGGCTGCGCCTGCCACGACTGTACGTAGAGTCTTGCGTACCCTTTGGCTCACGGCCCATGGCTCATCCACTCAACAGGAGGCTCCCGCTGAGCCTGCTGCCAACACTGAGTCTGCCCTTGAGACCAAGGTGACCGAGACCACTCCCGCCGCTGAGGCTGAGGCTGCTCCTGCTACTACCGAGGTAGGCATAGGCATTCACGTATCCAAGTCACGTGCTTATGATGTGTTCGCGTGCTAGGCCCCCGAGGCTGCTGCTGAAGCTGCTCCTGCTGCCGATGCTGCACCTGCTGAGGCTGCCCCCGAGTCTCCCAAGCCAAAGAGCCCCAGCCTCTTCTCCAAGATCCTTGCTCCCTTCAAGCACGACAAGAAGGCCAAGGCTCCTAAGAGCCCCAAGAAGGAGAAGAAGAAGGATGAGATCCTTCCCGAGGTAAGGCAGCTCTGTTGATAATTTACTATTACATGACTCAACTGTCTGTCATAGTCTGCCCCTGCCACTACCGAGGCTGAGGAGGCTCCCAAGATTGAAGAGGCAGCTGCCCCCAAGGAGGAGACTCCAGCCGAGACTTCCGAGGCTCAGGAAGCTGCTGCTCCCGCAGAGGCCTCTGAGCCCGCTGCAGAGGTGTGTACCATTTCAACCTCGTTACCAATGTTTCTCATTCAAGTTTCCTTAGGCCGCTCCTGTTGTTGCGGTGGAGGAGCCCGCCAAGGCTACAGAGACCATCGAGGAGGCCCCGGCCGCTCCTGCGGAGGAGAAGAAAGTTGAGGAAAAGAAGCACGATGAGAAGAAACTCGACAAGCCCGCAAAGGCCACCCGCGCCTCTCTGCCCGCGTGACTGGCTTCTTCAAGCCCAAGGCAAAGACCGAGGAGACCAGCCCGCTCCCAGCCAAGGTTGACGAGAACCCACCAAAGATCGATGAGCCTACTCCGGTTGCCCCTCTCGAGAATCCTACCACTGAGGAGGCCGCTAAGCCCGCTGAGGAGGCTGCAAAGACCACCGAGGAGAGCAAGGAGTCTTCCTCTGCGCCTGCTCCCCAGGTTGCCGCAACTGCGTAAATTGTAGTGGTTTTTACTTTTTCACGGCACTTTACGATCTTTGGTTATTGCGGGTAGTTCGCCTGTTGGATTTCACGCTTTTTTCGCTTCACCTAATCATTGATTTAATATTGTTTCCCATCTCTTTCCTGCATTCGCAACTCTCTACATACCCTCTGTTTTGCAATGCAATGTCTGTCGTTTGGAATTCGAGTGATTATAAGCAATCATCACAAGCGTGATGGATTTGAAGCGACGAGTCACCTGGTCTGAGTCATGCCACCACTTGCTCGTTCACATTCTCTTCAGCTGTCACTAAATTCCGGGCCTCATGTCAGGCAAGAACCAGGACGATGAGGATGTTCTTCAGGCGGTGATCCTCGCGGATAGTTTCAACACGAAATTTGAACCACTTTCGGTTGACACTCCACGAGTAGGTGTCTGTTCATTCGCAATCTCGATTCTTGATCTCACTCTTTTCAAAGGTTCTTTTGCCTGTGTGCAGCGCACCACTTCTAGACTGGGCGTTTGAGTGTTTGGCCAGCGCAGGGGTGTTGCAAGTTTTCGTTTTCTGTTGCGCGCACGTTGACCAAATTAAAGAAGCTCTGGAGTGCGTACTTTCCTCATATCTTCTAGCGTGGTTTTCTAACCTCTTACCAGAGCATCACAATGGACCAAACCTGGCTCGGGTATGACAGTAACGACAATCGTATCTCGTGAAGCTCGTTCGGTGGGCGATGCCATGCGCGAGTTGGATGCCAAACAGATTCTGACCTCGGACTTTGTTCTCCTGACCGGGGACGTGGTGAGCAACATTCGACTGGATCAAGTCGTCAAGGAACACAAGGAACGGCGTAAAGTGAGCAAGGATACGATTATGACTGTCGTTGTGAAGGAAGTTGGACGAACGCATCGATCCAAGTGAGCGATTTGGTAGTGTGGGCATGGGGTTCTTTTCACTCATCGTGGCCGCTGGAGCAGACCCGTGTCGGAAAAGAACGTATTCGTGTTGGATCCGCAGACGAACGAGTGTTTGTACTACGAGTATCAGCGCGGACATCCTCCGACGCAAAAGTTCCGAGTCTCGCGGGAGATCTTTGATAAACATTTGGACGTGGACATTCGTACGGACTTGATGGATTGCTCGATTGATATATGCTCGGTGGATGTGAGTTTTTTTCTCCTCTTGACCAGGTCTGACTCCTAAATCTCATTGGCTCGGATAGGTCCTGTGCTGTTCACAGAAAACTTTGATTATCAGGACTTGCGCAAAGACTTTATGCATGGTGTACTCACATCCGATATTCTCGGCAAAACCATGCATTGTCATATTGCCCGCACTGGATATGGTGCTCGTGTACGGGATACCAGGAGCTATGCCTCGATCAGGTGAGTAGGTCCGTAACTCTAACATCATAGTAGACTGAACTTTGTACAACAGCAAAGACATCATTTCCCGTTGGACTTTCCCTCTTGTACCCGACAACAACCACCCGGCGGGACATGTCTACGACTATCGCGCAGGCAACAAGTATATCGCTCACAAAGCTCCTCTCTCTCGGTAAGGCTCTTCCAGATTGTCATCCTGCAATATCTCTAATACAGCCTGCGCCCAGAACATGCCGCATCGGCAAAAACACCATGATCGGCCCCTCAACCCGAGTCGAAGACGATGCGTTTGTAACCAACTCGGTCCTCGGCTCGTCTTGCTCGATCGGCACAGGCTCTACGATCTCGGGTTCCTACATCTGGGATCACGTACGTGTCGGGGGTGGATGTGAAGTCGTCGATAGTATTATAGCTGCCGGTACACGCCTCGAAAGTGGTGTCAAGGTCGCCAAGGGCTGCTTGATTGCGCGCGGGGTTGTGCTCGGACCTGGGACTGTGCTCCCACCGTTTACGAGGGTGTCGAGCGAGAAACCCGAGGAAGTCGAGGAGTGGGAAGGTAGCGAGGAAAGTGAGTCCAATAAAGCCTGCCTTTGGTGCTTGGATTTAATGATGATGTCTAGTCAAGTTGGGTGAAGGATCGGTTGCGTGGATATGGCCCAACGACAAGCACCTTGAGGCCCAGGAGGCCGCTTCCGATGACGAAGACGAAGAGGAAAGCTTCGCCAACGTGCGTCTGGGACGGCTCGGTATGTGCCTGCCTACTTTCTGCTCATCGTTGATTGACGTGCGCACTCCCTAGCGGACGCCTGTACCGATATCGAGACATACGAATCCGATTCGGCCTCGACCCTGGGCTCATCCTCTGAATCCTCCGCGCCCGGCTCTCCAATGTCAGCTACATCGTCAGTTGTGACCGATGTGCCCCACATTTCGCTCGATCAAGCGTCCGACTTTCAGTCCGAGTGCACCCAGTCGCTCGCCCGCGCGTTCGACGAGGGTCATACGGTCGAAAACGCCGCGATCGAGCTCAAGACGCTTCGTATGGCTAGTAATGTACCAGTGGCGCAAGTGCGCGAAGCCGTTGGCGAGTTTATGATCAATCGCGTTGGGGATGGGGGGCGTGCAGAGGTCAAAAAGATATTTGATCGCTGGGGCACATTGTTGCAGCAGATCGGAGGATACAACGAGGTCGAGACGTTGTTAACGTTCCAAGTAAGCTAGGTTCCTGTTTTGAGGGTGCTTGGCGGAACTCTGACTGGTCTGACACAGCGAGTGTGTTCCAAAACGCCTGCCCGGGCCAAGTTGTTCCCCGGGGTGTTGACCGAGTTGTACCAAGGCGAGCTAATCGACGAAGATTCGCTCACCAAGTGGTTCATGGATCCCAAGTCCAAAGGCCCAACAAGCGGGCTCTCCCAGGACTTGCATGCCACCTACGATTCGTTGAGAGCAATCGGCGCTCAGCTCTTGCAGCAGTTGAGGGCTCAAGATAGCGAGAGCGAGGACGAAAGCGAAGAAGAGTAGATTGTAGTGTAATTACAATTTCAATGAAGTATAGACAAGTTACCAAGCTACGAGAGCCTGACGAGGAAAAAATTAGGGGTCTGTCGTGTTGCAATAGACGGGTCTTTGGCGTATCGCCTCGCCATCATGCAACGAACCCAACAGCCAAACATCCAACTCGGCTATGTCCACCAACATGCCAAGGCAAGGCCGCGCACACTAGGTCTGCTGTGCCTCTCGATCCATCTATGCCAACACGGAACCTATACGGTCTCCCTGCCCTGTACGCTCCCGACTCCCGAAGGAGTCGACAGAGCGTACCAGCCTTGACTCTACGACATCCGCCGCCCATCGCACAACACGACTCGCACGCCGTTAGACTTGTCAATTCAGTGCGTGCTCCATGTCTGCCCCCAAGCGCCTTTGGAATGCAGCAGCCCACTCCGGCATTGGTACACAACACCATTCCTCATTGGCGAAATCCATCCTGAACCCGAACCATGTACGCACTCGAGAACGAATCTCTAATGCCGCAACCGCGAACGGACGACATTCGTACACAGCCACACAAGGGCCAAGGAGGCACCGGCGAGGGATGTTGTGCACACGCCTCGGAGCGCGCAGGCGCAGAGGTAAAGTCTGAGACGAGGAGAGAATGAGCGAGCAAAACAAACGTGATTTTGCGCATTGAGCCTGGATGTGTTGGGAAGAACGGGGAAATCGAAGAGCGCGGACCGAAGGAGTGTACCGGAGCCAAGTCAAAAGCACTAATGGAGCCGAAGCCGTCCTGTGCGTGAATGAACGGGCCTAGCAGAGAGGCAAAGCAGGTATGCAGTCGGGGCCAAGGCATGATTAGCCTCATCGTCGGATGCGCAGCAGCAGGGAACGACAGAAAATCCAATCAACTGGGTCACCGCGACCCACTGGCCAAGGCCAGCGAACGAGAGGAAAACAAGGGTGAGCAGGACAGAGCCTGTCAAGAGCAACACAAGAAGCACAACAGCTACGTGCGCACCCTACAGCCAAATAGTGGAATCGACTCTGCCTCTGTGTACGTCCAACCGCGCGACAAAATCCTGCCAGACCACATGAACCCCAGGCGCAGGGGTCTCTTGTGCTATTTCAGGCTCCCTCCGAACCAGACCAGACATCGGCTGACTAGGCAACGAGTGGGTACTGGATCGTGGCCTGCGGTGAGCACATTGAGGCAGTTTGAACACCGGGCGTGCGCACACGAACGTGGCGCACAGAATGGGCTCACGCCCGGCTGGGTGGCGTCGAGTGTGTACGCTCGGGAGGACAGGTCCCACCAACTGGCAGCGACAGCGAGAGAGGCCGTGCAAAGACGGGCCTGTGTACTGCTGTGGGTCGGCACTTTGTGCGTAGCTCGCTCGCCCGACAAGCATGGCCATACTCGTTCCCGCGAGTCGACACTATCCTAGCAGCGCCCGATGATCTGTTCTCCACGATCTCGCCCGTTCCGGCGCCATCCCTGCGTCCCAAGACACAGGCCCCGTGACGGCGCTGGGGGAGATCTGTGCGTTGGAGAGATCGAGGGGGCCCGCGTTCCGGGACTGTGTGTGTGGGCATCCTGTTGGGGTTGCGGCGAGCGAGAAAGAGTGCGCGAGAGCACCGCCAGACGCTCGAGCAGAGAGAGACGCACACCCGCCAACGATTATTAGGTTAGGTTCGCACACCGGATGATGTGCAGGGCGGCGGCTGGGGTGGGCTGGAGGCGGCATACGCGGTCGTTCCCTGGGCTGGGCCAGAGGGCAGAGGGGCACTCGATGGCTGCAGGCCGCAGCGTCGGCGTGGCTGTCTGTCATTCAGGAGTCTGCCCGTCCTTGTTTTCGTCGTAGCAGTCGATGATGAGGAGCAACACGGTCACGTGCCTATATATACACTCGATCGAAATTCTATTTCCAACTGTTTACCACTGATTTACAAGCCACGCCAAGAGAATGTGCGTTTGAGCGTAAACGACGACGACAGCGGCAGATGCTCCGACGACGTGCCGACAAACACGCCATATTCTCCAGCGTCTGCTCGCCACGTCTCGTCCTCCTCGTGCCAGAAAGAGACCCCGTACTTTCCAAACGACAGTTCAACTGTAGTGCTCGCGCCTGGTGCCAAGTCCTCTGCCTTGCCGAATGCTCGTAGCTGCAGCTTCGGGTGTGTGATGGGCCCCTTGGGTGGTGAAACATACAGTTGTACCGTCTCGCTGCCCATGACCGAGCCGGTGTTCTTGACTACGACAGTCGCCTTGACCTGGATCTCGGTGTCATGTGAGCTGGGCTGCTGCACCTTGAGATCGGCCAATTCAAACGAGGTGTATGACAGTCCAAACCTATGCAAGACCTTAAATAACTTCCTTTTACTTGCATTATACCCCCGACTCACCCGAATGGGAACAGCGGGCCAACCTTGCGAGCCTGGTAATATTTGTATCCCACAAAGACGTCTTCACGGTAATGAACTTTGCCCATCTCGCTCCCAAAGTTTAGATGAGCAGGAATATCTTCCTCTCGACGTGGAAGTGATATCGGGAGTCGTCCAGATGGGTTGACCTTTCCGAATAAGATATCGCTAATTCCATGACCTGCTTCGTTTCCGAGGTACCAGCTTTGTAGAATGCCTGGAATTCAGCACGTTAAGCACGCCCCTATGCTATTGCCGCCAGGATATCTCCGCTTACCAGCAACATTGTCAACCCATGGCATGCTCACAGCGGACCCCTGATGCATGGCACATCAGCGACAAGCAGACACGGTCGCAATCCTACTCACAGCCTGGATCACTACGATCGTGTTTTTGTTAGCCTTTGAAACTGCTTGGATCAGCTCGTCCTGACGCCCTGGCATGGACAACGTCGGCCTGTCGAAACCCTCACTCTCCCACTCGTGGTTTAAGCCGACGACCGCAATGACAGCATCAGCTTCTGCCGCGGCTGTGACCGCGGCTTTCAGCGCCTCATCTGGATCAATCTTCTCTGCACCCCCAAGACGCTGTTTGAGCCATTCCCAGTTAGCCTGCTTTGAAGCACAAACGAAAGACATACCACCCCACGCATCAGAGCAGGTTGAGACTTGACGCCATCTTGACTCGGCGCCAGGTTATCATACTCGACATAGATATCCACAGGCTTATTGGCCTCGAGATTTAACGTGGCCTTTTCCTCTGCGCTCCCTTGCCTGTTGTCTGGTTTAGTATAGCATCATGGCCCGAGTAGATATCCAATTACCCGTAGAAGAACTCGCCCGGCCTCTGCTTAGTCCAGTTGTCGATGAGCATCTCACCATCCACCCACAACTTTGCCCTCCCGGCAACAGTCAACCCAAATTCAAACGGCGCGGTCTTGGGTACGCGAAGAGTTCCCCGAAGTTTGATCGTCCATGATGGAGTCAAGCCCTCGGGCAAGAAGTCGTTGAGCTTGACACGTGTGTCGTTGAGTATGAATTTCGCGACTTCATCTTTCGCATTATGGTTCTCGTCGTGAGTATAGAAACGAGCTTCCCATCCAGGTTCGCCATCGGGAGATGTCAACAAGGTTTCAAGTGTAGGCAAGAACTTGTGCGCTAGAATGCATGTATGCATCAGTCAATCGACGTATCATGACCATGGGGAATAGAAAACGAACCGTAACACCCAACTTCAAACTTCACCTCTACACCCTCAGGCTTCGCACTGATGATTCCATCCCACGGGGTCACCACATAACTCGGCCTCAAAAACGCCGACCCTCCCCCGGAGATCACCCTCGCTTGGGCATTGGGTCCAACAACCAGTATCTTTCTCGGCTTTTTTAGAGGGAGCACACTCTGCTCATTCTTCAACAACACAATCGCTCGACTCGCAAGCTCCCGATTGAACACCCGATCTTTAGGGTCGTCTCGGGTGCGCTCTTCGCCATCGCCAAAGACGACATCGGGAGAGACTCGTGCCATTTTTTGGACGAATTGAATGACTGTGCGTGCACGAGCATCGATCGTAGAGGGAAGGACTTTTCGTGCGGTCAGCGCATGGTTCACGAGTGTGGGTTGACGCCAGCGTGGTGGACCTGGCATTTCGAGATCGAGACCGGCGTTGAGAGCGACATCAACACTATAAGTTCCGTACCTAGCCACAACGAGCTAGTCTGAGTAGAGTATAATACGAAAGGAACAGTTCATACCAGTCGCTCATGACCAGGCCGTCAAAGCCCCATTCTTTACGCAATACGTCACCAAGTAGTCGTTTACATTCAGATACATGTGTACCACCAACCCGGTTATAGCTGTATTTTCCTTAATTGTATGCGTGATTGATAGAATAAGGAGACTTACGCAGTCATATACGCCCAAGGCTTCGCATCCCTCTGCGCGATCATAAACGGCATCAGGTAGATCTCGCGCAACGCCCGCTCCGAAACAACCGAGTCGACGCCCATCCGTTCATGTTCCTGATCGTTTGCGACAAAGTGCTTGATCGTTGCCGCGACACCTTGAGACTGAAGTCCGTCGACATATGCAGCTGCCAGATGACCAGACAGATGCGGATCCTCCGAGAACGACTCGAAACTGCGTCCGCCGAGCGGTGAACGTTGAATGTTGCACGTCGGAGCGAGCAGAATACAAGCGGATTTAGTTTTGGCCTCGACCGCTAGAAATTGGCCAACACGGTGCACGAGGGTTGGGTCGAATGTGGCTGCGAGGGCTGTCGCACACTGTATGCTTGGTGTCAACTACGCCCAGTCTTGAAGATGACATGGAATGCTTACGGGGATGCATTGAGCCGGGGACGAAAGGAAGTGCGAAGATCCACGAACGCCATTGGGGCCGTCACTCATCCTCACGCTGGGCACACCGAGGCGCTCGATCTTGTTGGTGTTCCACCAGTTGGGCGCACCCAAGAGGCGGATCTTTTCTTCGATGGAGAGTTTAGAGATAATCTCCTCGACATCTGCGGTGAGGAACGGATCCTGCGCAGTCATAATGAAAATGAGGATGGGGAATTGGGGAGGGGAGACGAAAGAGCCATCGGCGTCACCGGTCGCTTGAGAAACTTATATATGCGCAAGGCATGAGGCTAAGACATGACGAACTGGAGAGTCTGTCGGGCAAGGCGCAAGCTTAGGCAATTGAGCCGATTGGCCGAGAAATGCCCGGGCGGCAGAACCGACATTAATTGCAAATCGATTTTACTAGCACTTGACCACTACTATCGCAGCATAGAGCATCTCCGGCATGGCCTCCGAGTCAACGGAAATATCTGACCAGCTGACGAACCTCGCTGTGCCGTTGAGTGCGGCAACGATCACTGTTCGGGTAATTAAATCGTTTGAATATCGTACCGAAAAGAGTCTTGTATTGCACGCCCTCGACCTCGAGCATATGACCGTCGGGGAGCTCAAGGCCCGCGTGTTACAGGGTATGGCGCTTTACGGTTCGCATTTGGCCTGCAGTGGGTGAAGGAATGTACCGTAGCGGTCAAAACCGAGCCAGGATGGAAGGCATATCGGACTGTCGAGCTCGGTATGTGTTGTGGTTATCCTGCTCCGGGTCTGCTTTGATTCGGGTCCCGTTAGATACTTTGAAGCTGTATACTAAAGCTCACGGTGCCAAAGTATTAATACCCGGTTCGCCCCCGAGCATTTTCTCACGTAGCCACTTGGCTAGACGACCAACTTGATTATTAACCTTGACCATGACGAGTGGATCCTCAAAGATGATAGTGCTGTGCTGGCTTCGCTGGGCTTTGGTACGTGTCTCTGTTCCGTTTCCACCGACCAAGGTTGACGCAGACTACAGAGAACGAAACCGAGGTCAGCTTTTTCAACCATGAGCTGTACGAAAAGTTCAAACTCGATCCAACAGTGAGTTCATTGGGATCTCGTCCGGCCCGTACCTGACACTTCAGTAGACCAAATGGTAGCGGTTACAGGCCTCAATGGTTCCCGCGGGAATTTTGCTCTGCTTATGATGTACTTTTACAGCAATCTAGGGTATTCAGGATAAAATATGAATGCAGTTCTATACTATAACACAGATGGATAAAACGCAAAGAACATGAGAAACGAGAGTGAGCCTCGAGCGTACATCCAAGCAAGCAGAGTAGAAAGAACGATGAAACGTCTATTGGTTGGCGCCTGAAAAAATGGGATGAGTAAACAGCTCCAACGCGGAGGGCTTCAGCAAAACTTACACTGTACGCGAGGTTGCGCATCATCATCGTCATCTTCGTCCATGGCATCGGACGACTTCTGCGCAGCCTCCTGCTGCCGTGCGTCCAAATCGTTCATGTCTGCCTCCTCAACATGAATGTCCTTGCCGTACTTGGCTGGCGGGTCACGGGCAGGAAGAGCAGCCTCGAGATGATGAATGAGAGAGGGGTCAATGTAGTCGGGGAACCTGACGTTCAGCTTGACAAACAAGTTGCCTGGCTCGTGGTGTCGGTGCGATGGCATACCCTGCCCAGGAATAACCTTCATAGTGCCTAGGATTCGATCAAGATTAGAAAGCAAGCTTCGCTGGAGGATAACTAAGACATACCGTGTTTGATAACCTCACCCGGATGGACCGTGACAGACAATGCTCGCTCATCGAGGTGTAATATCGAGAAGGATCCGCCGCCGAGCGCAGTAAGCAAATCGAGCTCGACGTCGATGTACAAATCGTTGCCCTCGCGCCTGAATCGCTCGTGTGGCTTCTCGTCCACGATAATGATAACGTCCCCGGGCTCCACCCCTGGTGACTGATCGCTCTCGCCCGCAAAGGTGATGGCTTGGCCACCCTTCATACCCTTGTCGATATGAACCTCAAGGAACTTGCGCTCCGAAACGACTTTCTTGCCCACACAGGTCTTGCATCGGTCCTTTTGGTTGATGACCTCGCCAGTTCCGTCGCACTCGCCACAGGGTTGTTGGATCTGCTGGAGCATCGGGCCCATCTGGCGCAGCATGACCTTGACACCGCGACCCTGGCATCCACCGCACTTGCGTACAGCGCCCTCCTTGCCGCCCTTGCCGCTGCACTTGGCACAGATGATGTGTCGGGTAAGCGCGAGCTTGGTGACCTTTCCCTTGTACAGATCCTCGAGCGAAGCAGCAACGCGGTGGTGCAAGTCCTTGCCCTTTCGTGGCCCTTGGTTGCGCGAAGGACCTCCGCCGCCAAAGAACCCCCCTCCGCCACCGAAGAGCTGAGAGAACAAGTCTTGGTGGTCTGTGCCGCCCATTCCGCCATCCTGGATTCCTGCCTCGCCGAAGCGGTCATATCTGCGCGAGGAAAATGGCGTAAGCGAGTGGAACTCGACAAGCGATAGGAGCAGCCAACTTACGCGGCGCGCTTCTGGCTGTCGGCGAGGACCTCGTATCTGAATTTACGCAAAGGCGATCAACAGCTGATAGCAAGGGCCGATAATTCTGCGACTCACGCGTGCGAAACCTCCTTGAACAAATCTGGGTCACCACCCTTGTCGGGATGAAGGCGAAGCGCCCTGCCAACGGTGCATATTAGTGCCTCGTGTTCGTGGTGCGAGCATTCGTGGCTTACTTTTTCCTAAACGCTTTCTTGAGATCGGCGTCTGAGACGTCGGGAGAAACCTCCAAGAGGTCGTACAATTTACTGCCGAGTCATCAGCACCTGGGTACGAGTGCGGGGTACGGCGGTCCAACTTACGTCTCCTTGACCATGTTTCACAATGGATTATTAAAATTTAATCGAAAGAAAGCAGAGGGGGCAGAAGAGGGTGGGGCACGTAAAGTGGCGGGTGAATGTGCGCCTCGGGGCGGTTATAAGCTGTAGGGCAATGCTCGAAAGAACTCGATGGAACTTTTCAGAACACTTAAGCGCCGAGCGCGTTTCCCAAAAGGCAAGAGCCTCAGCCGGCTTTACCAATTTGTACAAATCTTTTAGCCACATGCGGTTAGCGTTTGGTCACCTCCACCGCGTATCTATGCTGCCGACACGTCTGCATACACATCAAACCGACGCTGAACCGTCACCGGGATCCCACTGCGGTCTTGGTCACAACTTCGGGATCTGGGCGGTGCGAACGCCCATCAGCCCAGTGCGGGCGAGACTAGCCGGAGCGGCTTACCGATATCGGCATGTATAATCGCTTCACCATGCTCGGTCGTTGCGATTACGCTGCCCCTAGGATTACATTTGAGCGCCTAGTTGGCGGCTGCCGGAAGGTTCTCGAACTCACATCGGGTCTACAACCATCGAATGACCCCACTGGAGAGTATATGCGAAGTTAACTTTTCGTTTTGAAACTCGTTAGAGGTATGCACACCGCATGGTACCCTGCACTCATATCTCGAGCAGGACTACACATCGAGACGTATATTTGATTGTCGACTGCCCTGCATATCAAACGGTTCGAGAAATTGCATCGGGATAAGCGGGCGAAAAGCGCACCTTGCTCGTTGCAGGAGTTCCCAGTGCAAAGGCCCAGTCGTAAGGTTGAAAGCTCCAGGATAGACCATTGCAATACAGCCTAGCACACTGGTTCTCAGCAGACTGGGCGCCCGATCCATTGACTCTCCGACCTTTGCGTGCAGCAATCATAGCCATCTCCGGGAACCGGACGTCATAGCAAATCCCAACCCCAATCTTTCCGAACTCTGCCAGCCGGTCAGATTGGCGGATAGATCACACATGACAAATAGCCCACCAGTGTCGAAGCTTGTCAGTTTGTTTCCTCCAGTAAGCGTCTCGCTTTCCTGTGGTGGGCGTTCATCCAAAAGATGGGCGGGAACGCAAACTGTACCCACCTTGAAAGTAATTCCGCCAGGTATATCGATATCAAACAGATGGACTTTACGGTGGATGGCAATCATCTCTCCTACAGCAAACGGTTTATCAACTCGGATCTTAGTCGGTGGTATTTTGTCTCACCTTTAGGGTTGTAAATTGTAGAAGTATTATACAGCTTGCCATCTGACTCGTCTCGTTCGGGGATTGAGCCTGTAACGATAAAACTGTGGTCAGTCCGTTGCAGAGGGACCTATCGGAAAGCCTTGCCTCCCAACAGCCAGACATTTGCCTCTTTCGCCACCGTGGAAAGCATCTTGATACTCTCGCTCTTCGTATTGGCAACATCGTAAGGCTTCCCGGGTTCGTAGCCGATGGTCTCAGCATATTGAGGGAAGTGTTGGACGCCATACGGAGAGTTAAAGCATTCCTGGTATAAGGAGGTTTAGATAGGCCTCTTTTCATCAAACGGACAAAGACTGACAGGCAGAACAACCAAATCCGACTTTTTACCATCCACAGGCTGGGCAGCTTTGATGACCATCTCCTTTGCGTGAGCCAAGTTGGCGGCCTTGTCCGCGCCAACCCCTCCAAGTTGGATCAAACTAAGGCGAAACGGTTTTGCGGTGAAAGTCGAATTGGACATTTTGCGTGTAAATCTACTCGCGGGGGAAAATGCACCCAGTCTCGTCCAAAATACCGGTGGTTGGCGAGCCAAGGCTGTGATCAGTGTCATTCGGAGATGTTCGTATTTGAACCCCAAGAGCCGAAGGCTTATATACGAGTCCGATACCCTGACAAACAGACCCGCGTATTCCTTCTCACTATTAATGGGTTGGGATAAAATGCAAAATTCTTTATTTTGTAACTTGAATGCTCTATTCGCTACACTCTAACGCATTTGCTCTTGGAGAGACATTTATGGGAGTATTTCTTCACAGTACACATGGTTGAGAATTAGTTCTTCTTGCGACTTCGTTCGCTGGCCTCACGAATGGCCCACGTTAACTCGTAAGTCTTGCACGCATCTGTGTCATGAATGAGCACAAGGAAATCGAGCGCCGAGGAAGCCACTGACCTTCATAGCTGCTCAGAATTTCAGATGTGCCCTCACCATGCTCAATCACATCTACCAAATTAGAGACCTGAACACGGATAATGAGGATTTGGACGTGCATGCTTGGGGCTCGGGCGCACCTCAGAAAAGAAAGGATCATCGTCGCCAAATCGATATGTTTCTTCATAGTCATCCCCTGGACGACGAATATAGAGGGTTGGGATATGGTACGGATCAACCAACCTAATGGAACCACTAAGCATACACTAAAGCATGCCGAGCAAACAACATACCTCATCTGGTATCCATCCAGGTAAACTTCAAGTTCGCAGCTATAGTTTTTTCCCTGCAGGGCAACCGCATGGATAAAGCTTCCAACGGCACCATTCTCATATTTCCTATCGAGCAATATGAGACGAGGTTAACGTTGAGCAAGGAGCTTGTTGACTGACCAGGTCGCAGTCGTAACGCGAGGGATACGGTTCTCCGGAGCGATCTTGGACTCATCGATAGGAATCTTGCTCAGATGGCCGGGTTCTTCGTCCCATTCCACCGAGTGCGCCACAACAGAGCCGATATCAACGTCGCCACCAAAGTAACGCGAAAGATCGCCTGGAAATCGAAGCCATGAGTATAGACTTCGCTTGATGTGAACCTTGGATTATCACTGACAGAAGTGGGTGCCCTGTTCGATGACAGGGCCCTGACTATGGGACGGTTAGGTTTTTGGAATCCAATGGATTGGAGTGAAACTTACTCGACCGACTTGTCCCACCAACCGGGTTTAGCAATAGACTCGTACGCGCATACATAGCGCGCGCTCGTAGCCATGACCGTAAGCTCCTTGTCCTCAATAATCTGCTTCATCATCTGGACCGCCTTGAGATATCGGAGCATGTAGCTAAAGAAACATGTCAGCCATATTCGCCTTTAGGTAGAAATTTGTTTACCCCACTGAGCAAATGGTACCCGAATCTTCAATCTTCTTGCCGATGTCAAGTGCGATCGTATATGGACCAGTAGACACTGGCTTCTCAATAAACAGTGCTACGCCAGGGAAGTACTGAAGCAACTTGAGCTCAAGGTCACGCCCTGGCTGATCGTTTCCACGCCATTGTGGCGGACTGCCAACGATGATTGCCCGAGGCTTGTCTTCTGGGCGCATAGCCTTGGCAAAGTCGTCGATGGTCTTGTACATTGCAGTATTTTCGTACGCGGACACGACGAACGACTCGCGTTTCTTTTGGAGGACTGCCGCAGCGCGGTCCATCGCAGGGTCGATTAGAGCAACGACCTTGAGACGGGGTCCGAGTTTACTGGGGGGGGGGTGGACATTGTGCAGTTAGAATGTGAGAGTGTCGACCGAATGGATGTATGCGTACTGTTCGAAACGGAAGGAGTGGTTCCATGGGCCCTCGGGAGAGCCTGGGAGATGTCAGCCTGGTTCGAGGGTGATGAGTGGATTTACCAACCGAACATGATGTTTCCGGCGCCAATAAATACGACGTTGAAGTCTGCGCCCTGGGCTGGAGCTTGAGCTCTGGAGACAAGGTCAGTGGCGAGACTTGTTTACTCGAGTGGCACTCACTTGTCCATTGGTACTAGGCGCAGGGGGTCAATAGACGCCCTGCGAGAGCCGCGGCGGGATCCGAGTCTGTTGGAGACGCGTCAAGTGAGCATTCTGGGCCAAACGCAAGTTGGAATGCAGGGGATATACCTCGACATTGCTGCAAGGGTGGTCGTGCGGGAGAGGGTGGTGCGACCGTTGGAGCTTGTGCGCCGCCTTAAGAGCAAACCGAGGGATGGATTTTGGGGTGGAGAAGGGTGCTCCCTGATGGATGGATAGAATGATATGGAGTGAGTTGGGAGAGCGGCCTGTCGGCAGTGACGTCTATCTATTTCCAATCTGCGTCACGATCGGTCTCCGGCGTCCAAGCAATACCCCACAACACGTTCGGATAAAAAGCGTGATAGTTATGTATTTCGGGACCAGCAATCAGGCAAGTTCAAGTGTCCCGATCAGCGGCGAAGGGTGGGGATACAGACCTCGGATACTACAGGGATCGTAATCGTACACACACACATTAGGTATTTGATAGCGATGCATGATTGATATCTAAGTCGTCGTTCCAGCACCACGCCTTTTCTCGGCTTCCTCGACGGCTTTGAGCCGTTGCTCAATCTCCTGGAGCCGTTTATCGAGCTCTGATTTTTCTTGAGACAGCTGCATCACCTTGTTGGCCTTTTCAGCGATCTCGGCTCGGCCCTATTTCAGACATTTTCGTAAATATGGCCAGAGGAGCCACACAGGCCAAACTCACGCGTTGGACGCGGCCAAAAGGGTCGATATGGATATGTCCAAAGACGGCGAGTCGAAATTTTGCGAAGGCAAACGCGGAATAGACGGGCTAGAGGGTGGAACAGCTGGCGTGACGAGCGATTGTTGCTCCATGGGCCTAAATGACCTTTTTCAGCAATGTAAATATGAAGTGTGTGAACCATCGTACGTGACACCACCGGGGGTGAGATCGTCAGTGCGGATGGTGGGCATAGGAGTGTTCGAGGCCATGGCGGCGCAGGCTAGAGCTCTGGAGTAGGCAGTGATGGTTGCGAGTTGGAAGAGCCATGCCTTCGCTGCTCATATTCGTATATATTACGTAAGATCAGTGTTCCTTCAACGTTTGTTCACTTAGCGCCCGCGACGACCCCCAACATGTCAGATCGGCGTGGAGGCTACCGAGATTCGCGGGGTGCCCCAAGGGATGGCGACCGCGACCGTGAGCGAGACAGAGACGACCGCCGTGACTCCAGGGACTGGCGGAAGGATGGGCGGGATGGTGGGCGCGGCGACCGAGAACGCAGGAGAAGTCGTTCGCGGAGCCCAAGGCGCATGGGCGGGGTGGACGAGGTGATAGGGACGCAAGAGGTGTGCACAACTATCTGTTTAGATGCGCTGAAGTTGACAGTACGCAGACAGGCGCGAGGACTCTCGCCGGGACAACAAACCACGAGACCGAGCAGATGACAGGAGAGACTACCGAAGAGATGATCGGGTAGACCAAGTAGAGACGATGATAGACGACCGCCTCGGAGGGATGAAGGGCGCTCGCCGCGTGACGACAGGAGGGATGAACCTCGTTCACGGAAGCCCGAGGCAGAGGACTCGGTGGCGCCGACTCGTAAGTGCTCTCCTATGATATTCAAGTCCAAACTAAATCACTTTTATCAGGCAACTCGGACGCCCCTACAAATGGCCCTCCTGCCGAGTCTGGTATGCCCCCAGATGAGAGCAATGTAGACGGTGAAATTGAAGAGGGAGAGGACATGGAGGAAGACGAAGCTCAGATGATGGCCGCCATGGGCTTTGGTGGGTTTGACAGCACTAAGGTGAGCTGGTACAGTCCACTTTCATTCATTGGTTAACTGTTCTTCTAGGGCAAGGCTGTCATTGGCAACCAGCAAGGTGCTGCAAACATCAAGAAGCAGCGAACTTGGCGTCAGTACATGAATCGTAAGGGCGGGTTCAACAGGTGGGTACCGCTTCATAGTGCGGCTTTTTGCCTGTCTTTCTCATTCTATGTTCTTAATTTAGGCCTTTGGACAAGATCAAGTGATTCCATCTCCAACCTTTTCCTTCATTGGTACCGCATCTACAAAAAGCACTATGTTTCGGGAACTCGTATGTATCACATAATCGAATATATTGCTGGCATATATTGCAAGCTGAAGTATCTCGCCATGCTTCTTGAGGCGTCAAAGTAAATTCGAGCCAAGACTCAAGCCACGATAGAGATAGAGACTTAATCTTTAATGGGCGCTTTTTTAATTAAAAAAAATCTCTCACTTGCTAGATATACTGCACTCTCGCCGTTTCTTTGTTTCGTCCACCCTTTCGTTGTTGTGATTCCGTTTCATACCCCATCCAAAAGGTGGCCCACGTGATCATGTGCAATAAGCAACAACTTGAGGCCGTCGTGGCGACCGGTTCTATACCGCTTTGAGCTGGCCTCAACATGTCCCGACCAACCTACTCTCGTTTACCCGGCGAAGAGGCCGACTTCGCCAGCTCCTCCGCTCGCATACGCACTCATCAAGCAAGCGACTCCAACCTCGTGCCCCGCACGCCCCACTCGCGTTCTGGGGTTCAAACATTTCCAGAAAGCCAAGGCGCAAAAATGGATTTCGACTCGGACGACCCAAATGACTCGTACGAACTGACTCAACAAAGTCAGTTGGCGCCTTTACTTGCTTCGTCCGCTTCGGCCAGCTTTGGAGCCGATGTTCACACTCGGGCGCATCATCCGGCACAATCGGGCTCTGGTGCTTACCGGAAGCATCCTCGCACTTCGAAGCTCAAGGAGATCGTTGAGGTTCTCCCTCTCATACTTGGAACCTTGTTCGCCGTATTGCTATGTGTACTAGTGATCGTGTCGATCAACTGGCCCGATGCACTTAGAGCACTAGTCTCAGACCCGCCAACACCAGTGCCGGATGAAAAGACAAATCAAGAGTCTACGTTAGTCTCGGGAAACACCCCAGCCCAGCATGAGACTACATCTCACAATCAGACATCTGTGCCCATCGACTACTCGGCATACTCTACCTTTCCCCTTACTCCCGAACAGTATCGAGCCGAGTGCTGGAAGCTGAAAGGCCACATGCATGGTGGTTATTGGTATAAGCCTCCAGGTAGGTTGTTATGTATTGATTTTGACATCATACTTACGTATAATGCTATTTAGGGGGTGTCCCCGATGTGGTGCACCCGGCAAGTAAGCCAGGGATTTGTTCAAGCACGATTACATTCATGTTCGATGGAAATCGAGGTCTCATGGCAGATCTCGCCCTAATTGCCCAACTAGCTGGCCTTGCGAGAGAGGTGCGTTGATATTGTGCCACCTGGGCAAAGCCATCGAGATCAGACGAGTAATTACCCGCATTCACTAGCAAAATAGGACGTTTTTGATTGACGACCGACTTTGGACTCGTGGAAAGTGAGTTCAGACTTGTGGGACACAACACTTGTATGCTTATTTCGCGGCTAGCTGGACGACCCATTTCAGGGATATTCGACAAACTCAACCTGGACCGGAGCCCGGTTGTCTTCCGCCTCCCCCGGAGGAGCTTGTAGCTTGTCCACGGCTTGCAAAACACTGGGTGAGCCATTATACAGCTATTGTTGAACTTCGACCCATACTTTGAGTCGCTCAGGTCGTTACTCCTCTGACAGCCAAGTTCCACTTTGGTCACGACTTTTTCGAGGAGTTTGAAGATCCGTCCGTTGCCTATTCCTCGTTAGATGTCGGCCCATGCTGACTTTGCGCCCAACTCTAGCTACAAGTATTC
The DNA here is from genome assembly GCA_030998015.1 of Ceratorhiza oryzae-sativae. Taxonomy (NCBI): domain Eukaryota; kingdom Fungi; phylum Basidiomycota; class Agaricomycetes; order Cantharellales; family Ceratobasidiaceae; genus Ceratorhiza; species Ceratorhiza oryzae-sativae. The sequence goes on along the minus strand of JARWMV010000234.1, from coordinate 1,629,597 downwards.
TACCGCAAGGCTGAAACAGATATTCCAGCGAGCCTTTGATTCGTTTGAATCCTTTATCATTCTCAATGATAAGAACGCTCAACTGGTGCGCGAAGCCAGATCGGAGCTTCGGCGGCGCATTCAAGGTGTCACAGGCAGTGCTGCGGTTTCAAACTACGTGAGCGTGCATATCAGACGGGGCGATCGCCAAGCGATGAGCTGGGAGTTTATCAAAATCGGAGCGGACGGATACGTTCCACTCCAGAACTACGTCGATGCTGTTCAAAAGACGTGGGCCGAACAGGGACCGCCAGGTGCACCGCATGTGTACGCCGCCTCGGATGACCCTGTTGCGTTGGACGAATTCATCAACCGGACATCGTCGGCGCACGTTTACTCGCTAAGGCAATGGGGCGTTGACGGAGGACGAGTAGGCGAAGCGTCTGTGTCTGCGGTTTCTGAGGAGCTTGCGGAGCTCGCCAGTCCCTCTGCATATATTCAGCCCGAGTGGAGAAATCGGCCCGAGGTTGAGAGGATTAAGCTCACACGTGGGATGATTGTTGAGATGGCTTTGATTTCGGAGCTGTGGGATGATGAGAGGGAAGAGGACAATGACTTGGAATTGGTAGCCACAGTTTGCACGTTGACGTAAGTTCCATTGCGTTCCAAGTTGAGAGAGCCTCGGACAACATTCATACTAGTTCAAACGTATGCAAAATGGCCGCTGTTGGGCTGGGATGGTCTAGAGCGCTTGATTCCGATACTAAAGCCTGGGTTGAGATAGATAACCGAGTACGTTTCTGTCGCTTTTGAGTTTGAACTGAACTGAGCCCTTTGGACTAGAATAACATTGAGCCTGAATGGGAGCCAGTAGAGACAATATGATTTACATCAATTCAATTGTATTGGCGCGCGGTCGCAGCAAAAGCGACGCGAAAATCAGGACCTTCGTTTGATCTGTTCCAGTAATACACCCATCCTTTTTGCCATGTCCGGTTGACCCCGGCCTCTCCCCCGGCCTCCAGTTGCACCCCGCACGCCATGAGTCTCGCGATGTTTACGGTGCAGGGGGTTGCTTTTATGTCTATGTAGGCTGGCGGGAGAATACGCCTCTCGCGCCAGCTCCCTCAAAGATGGACCTGCAGATTGAATCAAGATGGCTGGATTCTCCTTCGGCTTTCCCTTGTTCTTCCCCTTCTCTCTGGGATGAACAGTATCAGATGGTGGCTTGCTGACGACGTTGTCTTTTACGATAGGGTGTGAATCATCATCTTCGCCAATCGAGGACTGGTCGCTCTCATCATGTTCCGAAAGTTCTTCATCCGGCAATTCTGCCTCGGCCGCAGTGCCACCCAACCTCCGGGTGCCATCGTTTTGAGGGTCGTCGTCAGTCGACGCTGTAGGCTTGCGGAGTCCCAGACGACGTTTCTCCGCTCTGTACGCAGCTTTAATCTTTTGCGTTGCGAGCCACTCTTTCTTGAGTTTCCTGGCTGGGTCGGTGTAAAACGTGTGGGAATGATGTTGGGAAACAAGAGCACAGCACGTACTTCTGTGGGGATCCAAGTGCCGAGATTTGAAGTTGGGAGCGTTGCGGGATTTGACTGGCCGTTGCTGTGCCGGCATTAGAACGAGTCAAGCTGAAAGAGTCAGGAGGAAACTGACAGAAACTCCGCCCTGGCACTGCCACTAGGTGTGTATATAATCTACTCTGTGTGACTATGCCCCTTCATCATCGCGTCCACACTCTCCCCTTTGCTCTCGAGTTCATCGCCTACCTTTTCCTGCCACTCGCGTTTTATGAGCGTTCAGAACTTCACGAAATACGGTCGGTCGCCATCTGATTCACCCATTCTGCATGTGGCTTACCCGGCTTCATAGACCCCTTCGCGGACGAAGGTGACGCTCTCGGCGAATCCAGTGTTGGATCTCAACAGAATTACATCCACATCCGTATTCAACAACGCAACGGTCGAAAGACCCTCACCACCCTCCAAGGCCTTCCCAAAGGTCTGTTGTTTGCTGTGTTTGGTTGACGGCGGTAGATCGTTGCTCACGTCTTTTAACCTTGGTAGAATACGACTCTAAGAAGTTGCTGAAGGCCTTTAAGAAGGTACGATTAGGTTTTCTGCTCATGGTTGCTCCTGCTAAACGCCTTCGCTACAGGAATTCGCTTGTAATGGTACTCTAGTTGAGGACGAGGAACTCGGCAAAGTCATTCAGCTCCAAGGTGATCAACGATTGAAGATTTTGACATTTTTGACCGACGAAGGCATTCCTAAGGTATGTTGGTATCTCCATGGTGATGTCACAATCAATTGACCAGTCTGAACAGTCAACCATCAAACTGCACGGTTTCTGATTGGGTGTGATGATATGGCGTCGACCTCTCTGTCTAATTCCGTATTTGTGTCCTGCATTCGCGTCGACCTTGCTAAGTGTACAATCGCTGCCCTAGGGCTATTTCAATCACCATCGCTTCATTTAATATTCTTCCACCTTGAAAATATCATAACCTGGACCAAAGTAGACAAATCTCCGAAATTTGACGCCGTACTGTGGCTACCACGCAGGGGTGATTTGATCCCGAACACTTGGTCATCTCAATGCCAGTATTTGCGTACCGACGGTGCGACGATCTCCCACGCCTGGTCGAGTGCTTCAACGACAGGCGTTGGGAGTGGTCCTTTTTCAAGATCGACCAAATTCTGGAGAACGAGACATCAAAACGCCGAAAATGAATTAAGATAGATAGACTCGCCGATTCAATGTGGTTTTGGCTGCTAGCTCCGATGATGACTGCATCGTTGTATTCGCTATACAGCAGCAGTTTGAACTTTTGCTCTCGTCATCAAACACATGTTCAACGTACGGGTTCAACATGGAATGGTGATTGACCCATCTCAACGCACATTCGGCCACGGTTAGACCGTGAGCTTGTGCCGCTTCGTCGATGACCTCGAGTGCACGAAAGTGGTCCTCCTTCCAGTATCGATCCCTGATGGCATAAAAATAGTAAAAGTGATGGCAACAGTTGTTTCCCACATACCTGTACGCTTTCGTTTGACTATCGGATCTGTTGGAGTCAAAACGGGACCCAGGTTCGGCGGCGTCGTTAATGGTCTTGAACCGACCAGTAAGCCAACCACCACATAGCGGATTGTACTTGATTACGGTATCGCTATTAGCTTGGGGCATATACGAGACGTAAATACCAACTACTTACGAGATAAAACGCGATGTTGACTGCGCATACCAGTGGGTTTCAATACCGTGTTCCCGGGTAAACGTGGGTACTTGCATTTTCGTAGGCATGGCAAGAGCTCCGGCTCAACAGCACGATGAACCGCGTTGTAAATTCCTTGGTAAACTGAGGGCTGAATCCATCCGTTCGCTCGGCACAAGAGCACGACTTCGGCGACCTCCCATCTAAGTAACGAAATGTCTTTGGCGAAGTGTGGTTGCCGCTGGAAACATAACGTACGACATGTAGTTGGATATACCGAGCTAATTGATAAAACCGAGTATAATTAGTCGTACTGATCGCATAACGAATCACAAGCCTTGTCAAATTTGCCCTCCCGATGGAGCTCATCAACGGCCTTAAATGTGACTTCAAAGGGCGTCGATCTGTCAGGGGCGTGTAGGTAGAATAGTTGAACCTTGTCTGCCTTCAAAGCAATCAGCGACTTGTCCAGATGTTCTCTGATTCCCTGCATAAGGTCCCAAGAGCGGTTGTCAATTGGGATAACGGGGCATCGGAGCAGTTCACACCTCGGGTGTATGTTTGATAGGACCCGCAGGGTAGAGCTTGGTTTCCACAACCAGCCCTCGCTTTTGCCACCCCACTTCACCAAGCAATTCTTCAGAAGTTCCTTTCGTGTAAACTCGAGCAGTGTCGACCTAAGCGATGATCATGTAGAGCCTCTGACAGCACCATGTGTTGATGACAACGAACCTCACGATGACCGAAGGACTTGAAAGTATCTAAAATCTTTCCAACAGACTCAATATCCTGGACACGAGCGCTTTCCGTCCCGGGCTTTCCAAAGGTCATGGCACCCTATGGCAAGATGAATGAGTACGATTCTTTCGACCTGAGGCCGTTAGTAAATCATCAACCATGACAACGTTCAACCTCGACTTGGACATAACTGCGAATTTCGTCGAGATAGGGGACCGAGCTGTCTTTTGTTGCAGATGGGAAGGTGCTATATATGCGAGCCAGCAGGATTGCGTCACCAGCCCCATTGGGGGTATACCGGACAATTATCAACAAGAAACGACAAGGTATCAGGTGGTACCAACTGCCTAACGATGTAGACCATGAATCCCACGGGAGTCTAAGCGATAACTAATCCACACTAAAAGTCGGTATTCTACAGACATAGCCTTCACTATTACAACCTTGTCTAGGCTCAAAGCAAGACCACCAGCGATCAATACACCAGGCCAACAAAAACGAGTACTCCAAAACAGAATGTGAAAATATAATCAAACTCCAAATAATTCATGTGGGCATCTCCTACAGCGTTGCAGCTATTCGTCTACTTCTTACCGGTCTGCGTCAATCTCGTTAGCTTGAAACCAGAAATATTGAAATGGAACTTACGCGTTTACTGGGTGCCCGAGACGACGAAGTGGTGGCTGCCTTCGCGGTGCGGGTGGTCCTGCCTTTGGTCGCGCCGCTAGCCTTAGCCTTTGCAGCGGTGCTAGTCGATGAGGTGGGTTTCTATTGGAGGATATATCACTACTCGCTCTACTCTCGCCTGAGCAGTTTGCTCACCTTGGTAGCTGCGGGAGCTTTCGCAGGAGCCTTCTTTGTAGCTGGAGCTTTCTTCGTATTGGCAGACTTCTTAACTGGCGCCGCTTTAGTAGTCGACTTGGTAGCAGTGGGCTTAGCACCAGTCTTCACAGCCGGCTTTGCGGCGGATTTGGTGGCAGAAGGCTTAGTCGCCGCTGCAGCTTGGGCTTGGCAGTAGATGTCTTAGGAGCAGCGGCGGGCTTTGCCTTGGACTTGGAGGCTGCAAGAGGAGCCTTCCTCGTCGCTGGAGCCTTGGAGGTAGTGGCTTTCTTGGTCGTTGTTGCAGGCTTCTTTGCCGTAGTCGATGTGGCAGGCTTCTTGGTTGTTGCTGGAGGGTGGTTCTAATATTCTTGTTCATTAAATGTTGATAGGACTAAAATGGAAGCACATACCTCCTTGGCCTCAGCTCCCTTCTTGGGGGCAAGCTTGACTTTGCCGGATGGACCTGGTAGACGACGTCAGCAAGGTGTTCGCAGGCTTCTAGTTTTCTCATTGGCGTACCCTTAGGTAACGAAAAGACCTTGGTCTCTGCCCCACGTGTGATCGCTCGGTTGATATTGGTGATATGCGAGGGTGTAATGTCAATCTTATACTGCTCCTCGAGGAACCTAATCATTGGCAGACGGCGAGGAATGCGATCAGAATGGACAAAAACGCGGTATGGGAGGATGTATGCTCACTTCTTAATCATAGGTCGAGAGACACCCGAGCGGGCCTCCTCGGGATGAGCAGTGATACATTCCTACGGACAGCAAAGAAGGTAGTTCAGCGGCGTGTAACTTCAAGGGCGCATTGGGACCAGAAGAAAGGGTTGCGGACGATTTCAGCCGGGGACAAATGCGTGGGACGGGAAGTGGCGGGGTAGGGCTCGCGGCCGTCGGCGACCCCGACGCAGTGTCCGGGTTATACATTGAGCCAAGGACGCAGGGGCTGTCGTAGAGGGCGGCACGACGGAATTTGGGTGGTACTTACCACAATCATGTCGATGAATGATGGGTGGGCGGGTTGTGCACGAGACACCTTGGCCGTGCTCTTGGAAGTGCGGGCCATTCTGGGCGTTGTTCAGACGGGAAAAGGCAGGTATTATGCGCTATGGGAGTCCACTGGGGTGTGCAGTAGACCGGCGAGTCGATGGTTTGGATTGCTAGCACCTGTTGCCGGGGGATGGGACCGAGGTTGCGGAGGGGGGTGGTTGCGGCTCTTTGGATTCTATTACCTTCAGCTCAGAGCCGCTGTCCTTTTCAGGGCCCATAGTGCGAACCAAATCACAACAAACAAGACATGGCACGTGACTTTTGCTTGCTTGCCGCGCCCCCCGACTGCTGGAGGTTTCCCGTCCGATACGGGTGCTCTGACCTTACGAAAAGCTGAATACAATAATATATCCATCAATTAAACATATTATCCTGCAAATATCGTAAAACACCCATGTTTGGAAGAGCTCTGGACGCAATAATGTGATCGTTCTTCTCATGCGCCCCCAGCCCTCCCTTGCACTATCCAGCCGCAGCAGCTCTCAATTTTGCTCCTATTGCTCCCAAAACTTCTCTAAGCCGTCAAGCGCACATGCAGAGTACACTCAGATATCTGTAGAAAAAGCAGATGACGATTTGTATTGTTTCAACTCACGTGATTGATATGTACACATCATCGCTACTGCGGGGCTCAAATCCTATTTATCCTCATCGAATCAATGTCGTGAGCCTATGCGGCCTTTCTCGTACTCTCTTAGCTATTATAAATCATTTAATTCAGAGTTTTAGGGATTCCAGAGAACGAAAAGTATGGGATTCATTCTGGCTGTGCACGGTCCGCCAGATTGCCCTAATTAGGCTGACGCATTCTATATGACCTGTATGCACGGGTATATGCTATCCAACCCATCACACAATTCTTCATTGAAACAATTAAATAATGCCCCCTTGATGTAAAATCCTAATTCCACCATGCGGTCGCACAGGCTCACACAGCTTGCACCAAGAGGCGAGTTGCTGTGTATCGTTGGGGGCACGGACCATCCCGGGAAGCCTAATCCTTCAGCTTACGACCGCGACAGAAGCGACGCAATATATCTCCCCACTCTAGAATACTATGCTTCTGTAGGCTTCAATACATGATACTATGTACCAAATGTGATAAGAGAACATGCAATGAGCCGTGGACCATGTAGTTGGCCGGATAGGGTTGGCTGAAGAAACAACCTCCACCTGGCTCGATCCACTTCGTCAATTGCTCAGTGATACAACAAATATCTACTCATTATACAGCTAGGCGCTGGTTTTTAAATAACGGTATCTCATAAACGACCATTCGCTCGCAACGAGCAGCTCCGGCGTGGTACGTTTGTGGCCCGGAGTATTACGGAGAGGGCGACGACCGAACGCGATGAGCGAACTGACGCACGATACTGGTGCAAAAATTAAATTACTGCTTAAATAGAACTAAGTCGCTTCCAGCTATCTTAGGCGCATTTTGTAAGTCGCCAGAAGGTGAATAAGATGCACAACGATGCTTACTCGATATGGTATTTGAGCTCACTTGAACACCTTATCCGACGACGACCGTGATACTCACCACAATTTAAAAGACATCAGCGAAATAAAGGCTTGGAATATGAACGCCAGTATACCAGACGTGAGCGTATGACGCGGTGTTTATTGCAAATGGCAAGGGAGTGATGGTCCTATCGTTGAGCTCACGCAGTTATTCAACACACAATATTCCAACGGCGGCCTCATTGACTAAGTGAAAGAAGTATATCCATGATCGTTCATGTCATAGGCGCACTTATATAGTATCCTTATGCTGCTGGACCGATCAAACCACTTGAGATGACCATCGGTTGGGGCCCATTCATATACAGGTCCGATTTTCGTTGTGTTTTGATGTAACTAAGACTCAGGGGTGAGAAGGGTGATGTGGATGAGGTCCGATATGAATGATTTTCTTTGTTTTACAATCACGGTTCAATACACGCCCACCGGCCTCCGGCTTATTAGACGGCTAATTAGAAGTGGCTAAAGTCGGTAGAAGCCGCCGGTTGATCGGGCCTTTCTGTACTCGCATTCGTGACTGGTGATGTCACGGCCCAACCATCGTGCGAAATCTCACTATGGGCAGTTCTTCATCCAAGGCTGCGAGAAAGCTACCCACCAGAGCACAACCATCATGGGCTGGGGCTCGAACACCCCAACCGTTACCGGAGCAGTTTCGGAGCTCGAACCCGTCGCCGCTGGCAAGCGAGACCAAAGATCATGGTGAATATGATCTCGCATTGCACCGCTCTCCTCTTCAAATCTAACGAGCGAGTGTTGAAACACAGTCATAGAGTCCGATTCTAAAGATCCACATTTTATGAACAAACTGAGTCAAATTGGACAAGTCCAAGTACTAAACCCACACCTGGGGGATCGAATCCGGCCAGTGAGTAATACGTCTCTTAATCCACTGACTCATGAGTTAGGCATTTACTGTGCATAGCAATCGGACAGGTCATTTAATATGATTCGCGCGCGAGAGGCGTCCGAACAGATGGCTGCTTCACCAAGCTCGACGCCCTCCAACCGGCTGCTTGCTTTATCTCTCTCTGATATCTAGACGCCCGAAAATCAGCCTCGTCTTCAAAAGAGATAGCCGAGATAGCTAAAAAATATAGGGTAGATGCTGGAACCCTGGAGCGTGTCGCGCGGTTTGTCAATACTCCAAGCGTCGCGCCAGAGAATGTAAGGAGGGCGGTGGGAAAGGATGGGGAGGAGAGGACAACGATGCTGGTATTTCGCAGCCCGCCTTACATTTTCCTTCGCTTACACATACGCATAGGCTACCTGGTCTGATCCGCTGCTCGACCAGGAACACAAGAGAATTGCTTAGCACAAAGCCTACGTCATGGGTTGTTACTGGCGAAGTTTTATTGCGTTACCGCTACTTGTGGATTTCAAAGTCCTTGAGAAAAAATCAAGATGATATTTGGTTCCCTGATCTATGTGTCCAAGCTCGTACACATACAAAACAGAACGTCGATCTACATTCATCGTGAACGTGCCGACATGATATATTCAGAAAAAACAAACAGACAAGACGGGAACTGAACCACAGCCAGGAAAGAGCGAGATCACAGATCGTGCGCGCTTGTATTGGAAACGGAAAGAGTGAACGTTGCTACAGAGCAAACTTCGATTTTCGCGCTAATCGACCAGCTTGAGCCTAAGCGTGGAATGGGGTGGAGTTGGACTGCATGTAGTTCTGCATATACGCCTGATACACCTGTGGGGGCATTGCGTTCGGTGGCACACCATAAGGTGGCTGCCCCATGCCCATCAGACCGTTGCCGGCTTGTGCCAAGCTTGGGGTGCCGGCTTGGGAGCTGTACAGTTGTTGTTGAGGCCCGTACTGAGCGTTCGGTACGCCACGTCGGTTGTTGCCACGGGGAGCCATCTCCGGGGAACGAGCAAATGGATTGAAAGGATCACTCGTAGGTGAGAAAGTGGCCGGCGAAGTACCGGAAGGAGGTCCAGCCATAGGACTGGGTGCAGATGGGTTCGCGTATGCAGGGTTGATCTGAAGGCCGCTTTGGCCACCCGGGCCCATACCCTGTTGCTGGCTCTGGAGCTGGAGAGCCTGCATCATGGTCGCTAAACCATCCCCTTGTGGTGGGTATCCCGCAGGTACACCAGGCATCCCGTAGGGTCCAGGCCCGCTATTCTTCTTGGCCGGTTGAGGCATCGGCTGGGCGAACGCAGGCTGGAAGTTGGGCAGAGGAAGCCCCACTTCTTCAATCAAGCGCCTATATGCCTGAGTTACCGTCACTTTCAAGTCAATGAGTACACGCTTGGTAGCCTCTAGGAATCCAGGGCGCTCATTGGGGTCGAGGAAAGGGCTGATAAGGATCTTGTGGACGACTGAGACGCCGTTGACCTGATCGCCAAGGACATCTGTGAGGACATGATCACCAGTCGAGTTGAACAACGCGTGAACGATTTGCTGTGAGGCCTCTGGCTCAGTGCGCTGATTCACAATACGCAACACTGTGAGTGAAGCCAACTTGTGGGTGCATAGGTGAGCGAGATGAGGCGTAAAGCGCGGGGCCAGGAGCTTGTATCGCGAATGGAATCCAGATGAGTCAAGGAGCCAAGTGAGCAACAAGGCACCGTTAGGATTGGTTGCCAGTGGTATCGAATTCAAAACGATGGCAGTGGCGATTTTGCGCTAAATAAAATTATTGCGTTAATCGATATTCATGGTGCGTACCCGAGCCACTGACCTGTTGGCTGAGAGTGATCTGAGGATTCTCTAGGCATGCACGCATGCTACGAGCACCAAACCGTCCTTGGGCAACCTCCCACAGGCGGTCAACCATAGCATCGAAAATAAAGTCATTAGCGGGAGATCCGAATCTCAAGCAGCATCTAAACTCTAGTGAGCGGGATGGTTGAAAAAGCGAAGATGAGTAAAGCTTACTGCATGACGTAGTTTCCGAACTGATCGAGTAAAAGCGGTGGTGCATACGGTCGGAGATTTGTAGCCACAAGTGCAATTTCTTCAGGAGTCGTGGCGCACTCAATGATCTTCTGGGCAGCCCAAGTTCCGTTTTTGTGGATTCCTATCATTGCCAAGTGGGGGGCGATGCGGTCTAACATGGCTAGGCGAGGGCCAGGAGAGCACTTCTCAAACAATTTTTGTACGACCTGAAGGGATATTAGCACCGCGCCCAGTCAGATAGCTATTGTCACATACGGTGTTGCCAAGCCAGTCAGAGGCGAGATCGACAATTTCTCCATCCAGGAAGTCTGCTGCCACAGCATCAATCTCTTCGACACCACACGTGCCGGAATCGAGCCGTTTCCTCAACTCGCGCAACTTGGCGGCATCCCATCGACGATTGTGCGGGCGCTCGGCGACCAAGGGTATCGTGGAGTAATACATTGTAGGGGGGCGGAATTCTATGATCCTGAGTCAGATTACGACCGATTCATAAACAGGCAATATGCATACCCCCAAGTGCTTTGACATCTGCTTCTGCATCGGCCGCACCACCGCTCAGTTCGAGCATAATCATTTGTTGCTCAGTAATCGATGCGGTCCATGCAGTAGTGCTCGATCCGTTGTTGCCGAGCTTCTGGTGTGTGTTCGAGGCAATCATGCTCAAGAGGAGATTTGAGCGATAGTTCTCGATGGACCCGCCAAGAACCTGTTGATCAGCAGGGATGGTAGATGCACCCTTGACCGTCCGCAGAGCATGAATTGTGGCCCCAACACTGAGATCTCCTACACCTTGGACACCCACACCCATCCCTTCATCGACACCGTCTCCAGAGCCTGAATTTTTGACAGGAACACGAGCAAAGCCAATACGGATCGCTCCAACGTCACTTCCAAGAACGTCACGCCCGTTGAGTGCTTTACGAGCGCGCACAGCATCATCGAGACGCTCGAAGTTCACTGCGTAGCAAGCTACTTAGAGGCGAAATCGTCTAGCTGCTATAGATATACTTACCGAATCCACAGTTCTTGTGTGTCAAGACACGGGCACTCTCGATGGGCCCATACGGACTGAACACGCTCAGGATCGTAGCGGGAGTCGTAGTTGAGGGGATTGATCCGATCCAAAGTGCACGTGTGGGAGAAGACTGCAGCTGAGAGTCCATCCCGCTGGGTTGGGTCTGAGTTTGAGGAGACTGCCCCCCAGGAGTGAACTGTGATTGGATATGTGCACCCAATCCGGCTCCGGCAGAAGACGCCTGGGTTCCCATCGGCGGAGTAGCTGGTGCGCTGTCCGCTTTACCAAATCCAATACGGACGGCTTGGTTGTTGCTCATTCCAATGTGGCCGGACAAACGATTGAGAACGTCATCTTTGGCCCGCATCGCGTCAGCAATATCCACAAAATTGACGAATCCACACTCCTGTGATTGAGTGATCGAGTGAGCGACCGAACAATACAACTGCTAAACCATCGCCACGTACTTTTTCGGGAAGCAAACGGAAGCTTTCGATTGCTCCGTAAGGGGCGAACACGCGAGCCAGGTCCTCACCAGTCATCGTCGGGTCAAGATTACCAATCCATAGCGAGCGAGAAGGTGTTTGGATCTGGTTTGGCATCCCTTCAGCCTTGGGAGATACCGAGCGAGATTCTCCACGAGCAACAGGGGCGCTGAGATGAACTTGTCTGCCGGTACCAGCGCCGACTTGTGAGGTAGTAACATCACCCGACGGGAACCTCACCGACGCGGAATTTTGGCGACTCAACCTGCCTGCGTATATCGCGCTGTTCTCGTCGTCCAGGTTGAACGAGGGTTGACGTAAAATCGAAGTCGGAGCGGCCGCGTAGCTGCCCCCAAGGATCCCTTGGTTGGCGTCGTTCACATTAGAGTAAGACGTTTTACGATGAAGCGAGCTCGACGGCTGTTCAAGTGCCGCATTCGCTGCCGCGGCGCTACGGCGCTGTGCGGCTGCCCGATTTGGATCATCAAGAACACCGACAGAAATAGCTCGAGGTCGGGCGAGCAAGCTAGAGTTGGGTCCGAGGTGTTGGCTTTGACGGAATCCCTTGGCGACATAACTACTGTTTCCTCCATAGAGTCCGCCGTTTCCGTCGAAAGAGTCGATCCGCTGACGGCCGTAGGCGCTCGCTGGGTTGGCATAATCGATGTCCTCTTCTTCATCATCCGAGCGTTCGAGGGTCGGGGCCGTGATCATGGAAGTGGTTCCGCTACGGGCACGAGCAAAGTTCGAGATCGTCTGAGACCGATTGCGGCTTGGGTTTTGATTTTGATGGCCGACGATGGCAGCTTGAGCCTGATTACGCAGCTCCGATACAGTTGCAGGAATGGGCATGCCACGACTGTGAGTGGATGGACCGTCGTCCAAACCGAGATAGTCTAGGGTATGGACATCGTATTCGTCAGCGCCCATGATAGAGTCGCCTGACGTGATGGAGCGCATCTCGTCTAGTACTGGGAAACCAGCACCATTATTGGGCAACCACGAAGATGAGAAGATTGAAGGACCAAAAGCGTTGGACAAGCCGGCGCTAGGGAGGGTAAGTGATCCAGAACGCAAACGGCTATTGCGCTCTCCTCCGATGGTAGCAGATGGAACACCTGGGGCCATGGAATTTGCGTGACGAAGGGAGGGCCGTGCGGAGCTTCCTTGGGTAGCCATATTAATACCTGTATTATTGCTGATTTCATTGGTTTGTTCAAATTCCGAGAGGGGGGCCGCGGGGAGCGTCGAAGCGTAGCGCTGGGCTGCTAGCTGGACATTTGAGGGCAAGGTTCCAGCCCTTGCCCTCCTGAAGCCAGGAGGGAAAGATGGAGGCGCGAGTGCGGATGGGTCCGCGCCCGCGGAGGTGCCAGCGCTTTCTTCCAGTGTGGGCGTATCCTTGGCATTGCGAAGCGCAGGAGGGCGGTAGCGTGCGCCTCCAAGGCTTTCTTGAGCTTGCAATTCTCGAGCACTGTTGTCGAATATGAGCGGACCAAGAACGGTATTACATGTATGATTACTCACCGTTTGGCAAAAGCCGCCGACGGGGCTGGTGGCGGGGGAGTCTTTCCAGAGGGCCTCGTAAAGCCCCCGTCCGGGGTAGATGAAAGCGACATTATAGTTTTGATTCAGTTCAGGCGATTAGAGCGAGTGCGAGGTGTGATCGTTGAGAGGTAATGCTGTGACGAGTGAATTAGGTATTATGTGGTGTGCGAGATCGTGACTGCCAGCGTGTAAACGGCAGGCGGGCAGCGAGGACGCGCGGACAAGGCGGTGAGGTGCTTTGCAGGGGAGGATGGGTGTCGTTGTCAAGGACTAGAGAAACAAGACGTCGATTTTTGGGGACGCGACAGAAGACCTGTTGCAAAATGATTTCTACAAATAGCCAAACCCAGGCGAATAGGGAAAAAAGATAACTAGAACTAAGTAATTAATACTAAGTATGTTAGTCGTCCACTCGCTACGCCGGTGGTGGTGAGAGGATGGATGGATCAAACGGCCTGCGCTTCACGAGGTCATTACTCAATTCTCACGCAAACAAGACCACACTAACGCAAGACCTCAGGCGTCACTCTCCAGCCCTCGATATTGCATTGGGATACTGGTTGCAGCAATTGAACGTGTATAACACGCAAAATCAATCAGACGTAAATTCCTGCTCCAGACACGGCCTCGCCCCTAAGGGACGGATCAGGGAGGCCAAAAACGCCTGGCACAAGGACCTTGGCAACCAGAAATGACGAAAACCAGCCGTAGACCATCCCTTTACGCTCAAAAGCCAAGAGCTGACCAAAATTTGTACAAGCGCATAAATATACATATTATTGTGTTCGCAAGTATCAGGCAAGACGATCGTAACACATGTAAAAAAAATCACCAGCGAAATGCATCAGACAAGAAAAGCAGGGCCGAGTCCTCATCCTGGACGCGTCATCCCAATCGCCGTCTACACACAGCTCAACAGGGCACCAATGACATCTAAAAGGCACTCACCCATGCTTCGTCGGATACCCGCCATCTTTTGTTGGCCGCATCCACCGATCGATTTTTATCCGCAACCTCCCTCAGTTTCGCCTCTATAGCATTCTTCTTGATACCAGGGTGCTTTTTGAATGCAAAATACAAGTCCTCCACTAGCCCTTTAAGAGTCTTCTCACTCCCTTCTATTAGACTGTACAACTCGGGTAAGTGGGTGGCGGGGAAGGGGTTCTTGATACTGGTCGGATCCGCAGGTTTCTTGATAAAAGGTGTTTTGCTTAACGTTGCTGATGACCCGGCTATGTCTGTGTCATTGCTTGTGATAGGAGGAACGGGGGTAGCGAAAGCCCCCGCAGGCTGAGCTGCACTTGAAGTATTAGTTGGGGCGGGGGTTGTCGAATCGATGGTTTCAGGAACGTATGTGAAGGGATTCACAGGATATGGACAATCTGCGCGTCGAGAAGTCCACAAAGGAGCAATAAGATAATTGCGAAAATGAAACGCACCATTGAGTAACTGTATGCGGTATGCACCGAAAGGTTCATAGGAGCATTGCCCGATTTCCTCCTCCCAGCAAGGCCCTTTTTGGAATGGGACAAGCTTTTCGACTTTTCTTCGCTTTCCATCTTTGTTCTTGGCTGAAGCCTCTGCCTTGCGCTTCGCAGCTGAGTCGCTCACTGTTTCTTCTGCCCCTTCGGCAGGGGTTTCCTCAACCTCGTCATCCTCAACTAACCAACCCTCTTCCTCGTCGTCTTCGTCCGAATCTTCCTCATCGCTGCCATCACTAACAACAGCCTCTCCTTCGCCCTCTTCCTCCCAGTCGTCATCACTATCGTAATCGTAATCCAGCGACTCATCTTTTCCAAAGGGTCGACGTGCCCGTATGTTTTGTGAGGTCTTGGTCCACGTTCCTATCCAAGGGAAGCATTCTAGGTGAGGATGAACCCCCAAAAAACAAAAACTCACCATAATACGCAGGTTTGTTGTTCTCGTGGAAATGAAACAACTTCGCAGGAAGCGCTCGACGATTCTTCAGTAACGCGGTCAATCTTCTGACCGTCTTGCTATCGCCTACGACCTCGGCATCATTCAGTTCGTTCACAATCGCGCGCACTTCGAGTTGTTGCGGTAGACGAGACGAGCGCGTGGGTGCTGGTTGCCGCTTGGCGGATGTTGAGTCTAGGAACTCCTTCAATAAATCCTTGGAGCTCAATGCACGAGAAGCAGGTAATTGCGGTCGCCGATCGATAAAACGGTTGATGGGAGCTCGCACGGTGTGCTTCTTCACAGTAAAGGAATGAAAGGTTTGATCATAGTCGGAAAGTGTCACATCTCCGACTTTTACCCGGGCAGCTGCTGGACGAGCAGGGGTAAAGAAAGATGCAAAAGCGGCGGCGCTTTTCTTTACTCCCTGTGAAATATCTGGATAGGTATATTCGATAGTGTTCTGCCATACATCTCTTACCTCGGCCTCCTTTTTCTCCTTTTCCGCCTTGGCTGTTTTCTTTTCAAGCCTCTCCTTATTTTGAGGAGTACTCTCGTCGGCTTGCTTCTTTGAACGTGCCACCGCCTTCTTCCCATCCTTGTCCTCTTTGGTAGGAGAAGCCATAACAACATCCTCGAATATAGTTTAGGAGACGAATTATCGCAGCCATACCAATGGGAAGAGTCACCTTGTCTATTGATGTAGTCGCAGCAGCAGCGGTGCTGGTAGAGCCGGTGGACTTCACATATTGCGCGCGGTCCGCTTCCGACATTTTCGAGAGAGCAGCTTGAACTTCAATTTTGACCTTGGACGAATAAGTAGACGCCAAAAATAGGGGCGAATCACAGTACCTGATTCCTCTCTTTCCATCGCTCTTCGCATACTTGCTGGAACTCAGCAGGAAGCATGCCTCGATCCTTAACTTCAAGTCGCCAAATAGTTGCCCCCTAAGCGCAGGTCCAGGCATGTCCATGAGTGCCTTGAGCATGAATTCAGATGCTGTGCATACCGAGACCCCGTTTTCAACACCCCAGTTTGTTCGGTCGGACACTCTTCTAACTGCAGCATCTATAACTCCTTTGGATAGCAATGATTCTGCTGTGACACCATTCGCATTAGCAGCAGGGGCTTGGGCTGCTAGCAGTCTATGTATTCTGTTCGCAGCATGTTGATAAGTCTCTTCACTAAACATCAAACATGAATCAACCCCCAAAATACAGCAAAATCAGGATTACGCACCTCTCATGGACTAGCTTGGCAATCAATGGAAGATGAGCTACTGGGAACTCCTTCAGAGGCTCGGGTAATGTCTGCAAGTAGTTGTGAAAGTTGAGGCGTTCTAGAAAATCGGTTGGGGGGAGGTTCGTCAGTATAGATGCAAAATGGCTAAGCCGTTGATGGGCTCACCCGAGATCGTCGAAAGTGCCTGGTCCAGCCCAAGCGGCTGCTGCTTGAATATAACTTTCTTGTTCTTGAGAGTAACAAGTGGCTGTGGTGTAGATGCTATAGCTGAATTGAGCCTTTCCTCCCGGTCCAAAGATGGTGAGCACTTACCAGATGGAGCTGGCTGAACTGGGTTCGCCACCGAATGCTGTTCTATAAGTATGGTTTATTTCGATACACACAACAAAATGGATCCAGAGCCTGAACTTCCTACCAGATGACATGGTAGCCAGGTGGCGGCACCTGAATATTTCAGTGGGGGGTGTTTGGGCGTAATTCGAGTTACGCGCCCTCAACGCGTCCCAAAGATATCCACGTGACTGCCCGTCAATCGACAATCGACTTGCCGCCTTAGCCGCAATCCAAGAGACACGAATGGTCAATTCTTTGCGTCTCTCGTATTTTCACAGCATATCTAAGAACAGAAAAAAAACCCCGGATTTTTCACTTAGTGATTGCCGACACATCGTATTACATGCACACGGCCGTGACAGACAACAGATTCACCACGAGGGATTCATTCTGGTCTCAATATATCGTTTGAATGTTTCATTAGATCGATCTTAAATTCGCACCAGCATGCGTTAAACGAATTGGTAGAAAAATGAGCACTTCACTTCAGGTTATATAGACTTACAAATGGCTGTCCTTTGACTGGACAATTTTCGCGAAGCTACGAATATCATCCGTAAGTAGCTCTGGCCTTTTTGCTGTCTAGCTAAACCCATGAGAGCAAAATGGTAGCAAATAACCAACTTACACCTCCGATGTAGCAAAGTGCCCACCCCTAATATCTTCTTTTGAGTAGACCTGATTCTGGCGTAGCCCGGCCCATCTATCCCTAATCAAAAATATGCCTTGAGGATATGATAAAAAGGCTAACTCAAGCGGGATTTGTATTATCTCCTTCCGGAACTCTGAAAATCCAAACGGCGTAGGAGACCACTGGAACCCGATAGCAGAATCGGAAGCCGCGCTTGTCCTGATAGCATTTACGGTGGGAAGTTCTCCTTGTAGAATTGCAATCCCCCTGCGGGACCTTTGGGCGCTCTCCAGTCGGTACGTGATGCTGACGCTGGAATATGGAGCTCACCGTCAATCCAATATCTGTATAAAGATATGGATCAGCACAATACTTGCGCCTTTACCGGATTGTATAACTCACAGCATCGTTCACGTACTCCATTCCTCTGGCGTCCACGGGTAGCTGTCTGTGCAAGCATATAGCTTCTCCCCAATCCAAGGCAACAGCCCCATCGGGCTATCTAGATCCAAAATGTCAGTGTGGCCATCACGTGTAAACCAGGCTCTGCCCAACCCGTAAGTGCAAATGCAAGCGTCTGAAAAAAACGGGTAAGCACATTGCCGAGTTAATATGTTCGCAGAGGCCAAACCTGTGGTCGCGTCTACTGAACGTGCACATAACCTGACCCCGCAGTCGCAAATTCCTCTGCAGCTGCCAACTCTTCCATTTCACGTTTACTGTACCTCCAGGCGAACTAAGACCCCTAAGCACGATTTTTTATAGCTATCAGCGGGGTTTGGTTAAATGCAGGAGTGCGAGAGAACCGGTAGTTCTGATGAGTGCCTAGGCAACTGTCTTGATGATAGACCACAAATCCAGGCCGACTAACACGCCCCTACAAACCTTCAACTCGACCATGCTTGAGAATGGATAGAGCAACATCCACATACCAATCGCCTCCTTGTGCGAGGTAGTATTTACAACCGAGTTTCTTTATTAACTTGCTAAATGTTGTCGTAGTATTTCGAGCTTGCATCCCAGGCTGCCCGCCCGTTGAGAGAATACAAACCGTGAAAGCCTACACAGGGGCGTTAGAACCATGGTTCGTTGTGCAAAATGAAATCATACAAACGAAGGTGCGACCAAATGGAACGAGGGATTTCGAGGGTCCCTTGGGTTCGCCAACTCGTCGATCATCCTAGAGACCTAAAGGAAAAGAGGTGGTTGGCTTCATTTCAACGCTTCTAGCATCTAGTGCACTACCTTCAGAACGTTGTCGCGCCATCCATGTACAAAGTTGAGTAGAATCGGCCCTGGGCTATCCGAACGCTGGTGTAAAAAGTGTATCATTTGCGTGCTGTGGCTGGGTGTGTCAATTTCTGCCGTAAACTGAGGCAGAGTTCGATTCAGTCTTTCTTCGACCGCAGACCAGTCATACTGAGCCCGCCAATACTCGACAACAGGCTTCAATACAGCGAGCGGTATACCCCAATCCCATTGTTTCCCGGAGGATAGATCGAGTTCATCAGGTAAGCGTGTAAGAGCCAGCGTTCTAGATATCTCGTCCAACTGCTGGTCATCGACCGAGATATTGAAAGGTTGGAGGTCAACGTTGGAAGACATTGATGGGTGGAGCAAACGGAAACAGTTTCTAGCTCTCTGTGATTAGTGGTGGTGGCTTGCGGAAGATGCGCACCGAGCAGTTTAGCAGTGCTGACTGTATGAGTCCGTACAAGATAGTATACGTCATTGCTCGCAAGCTTGGCTATATGCGCACACAACTGTTGTTTATTGTCTAAAGTTGAGGGTTACATCGAACGATAGTACAAATACATAGACACACATACAACCCTAATGAAAACCAAGATAACCCTACATGTTACCTACAAATGCAAACTGATATGCGTTAATCTTGGAAAGCTCGTCAGCTTGACGATCGTCTACTGGATTACGGATATTGGCAATCCGCTGCTGCATGTCTTCTTTGAGTTTGCGACGTTCAGCCTCTTCCTGCGCTGCCGCCTCGCGTTCTGCCGCTTCTCGCGCCCGTTTTTCCATTTTGGCTTGTACTTTAGCGGCCGCCTTTTCCGCCTTGGCCTGAGGCGACAACAACCAGCTGAGCCCACCTCCGCCTTCGGACTTGGCTCCCTTGTCTTTACTTTTCTGTTTCCCTTGGGTACTCGCAAGTTGTGTTACTGGATCTGATTCGCCCTGGCGTACCTCACGGTAGATCGGCACGCCGTATGGCGACAAGCCCACCATCACGCGACGAGTCTCCTGGGTCGTCGGCCGCAGGGTAGCTTCACTTCCCTGTGGATGGTGACCTCTGGAGTGAGTATGGAAGTGGGGTGTCTGATCCGTTGGGGTGCGAAGGGGGCCGGACCCGCCGGAACTGGTGCTCCCAGGACGCCCAGACGACGCAGAGGAGTAGGATGGAACGGTAGCAAGCGATGCCCCTCCAGCAAAAGAGGGCGATGACTTGAGTGTGCGCTGGGTCCGTGAAGGAGAGAGCGATGTCTCCTCGTTGGACCTGAATCGCGAAGGCTCCGTATCCGTGTCTGTGAGGGACTCTTGTTGGTGTTGCTGCTCATCGCTATTGATCATAGATACACGCTTAGACCAACGGCGGACGATTTGTTCTTTCCGCTGCTCTAGATCAACGCCCAAAGGATTGCCATGTTCGTCGAGCGCTGGGCGGTGTCGCGTATGTGTCTCGCGCAGAGCTGCGTGGCTACTCTGTGAATACAGGCGAAGTTCGGTTCGAGAGTCGGAGCGTGTCCCGTTGTCTCCACGCAAAATAGACCGAGGTGGAGCGTGCTGCACACCGGAAAGATGCCCATCGTCTGAATAGATACCGTCGCCGACTGCGTCCAACACCCCCCTGTAATCTCGACGACCGATCGTGTCAAAGAGATCGTTGCCTTGAGCTGGCTCTGAGGGAGGGGGTTGCTTTGGGACAGGACCAAAGGAAGGGGCAGGTCTTGTTGGTTCACGTGAATATGTTTCAACGAGTGGTTTGCGTGGGCGGGTTCCATCGGCAGTATGTAGCCTTTTTTGCCGAGCAGGGGGCGAGGCCGCTGGGATACCTACACGTGATTGAAAGCAAGCGACGTCAGCGAGCTGTATCAGAGGAAGAAAGGAGAAGAGAAAAGTCAAATATTGGTAAAAGGAAGATATTTCTCGTTGATCAAACTCAAATACTATCCGGTTAGCAAGAGCGATAGAACTGGGTAGATGATTAAGCTAGATCGACGAGCGGATGAAAAACGAATACGAAACGTGGGGCCCCACATGTAGGAACGACAAAACGCAACTACACTATGGGGAGTTGTCTACCCGATCGAGAAAAAGATTATCCAAATCCGTCCTAGTGCACTGAGTGATACAAATCCGGTTGTATACAAAATGGTAAACTATCTGTACTAATGTAACGAGAAAGCTGCAGAGAAGAAATCCAAAGAGAAGAAACCCAACAACAAGAGATCACTTTACGTACTGTTTCCTCCAGCAAGTGAGCTCCCTGTGCCTTCTGCGGTTCTCGGTCGCCCGTTCGGTGGTGGTGGAGCATCGGACATTCCACGTGGCCTACCGCTCGGTCCGGAGCCAGAACCATGTTGTCGCTGCTTGTGTACTTGCTTCTTGCTCGAGGCCTGAAGTGGAAAGGGCGATTTTTTAGCCAAACATAATCCGACGGTTGCCGGTACGGAGCTCTCGGGGGATCAGCTTACCATGACAACTTTGAGAGCCCGAATCTGTAAGCTCTGACAATCGCATAACGTGGCAACTTCGTAGACGCCCACACTGTTTGTGGTGCTCAAGGCACGGTGCATGGCGTGTCTTACGAGCGAGGTCAAGTGGGGCAGTGCATCGAATTGTGGGAGACGATGTTGCGGTGAAGAAGATATGTGAGATGATCCAGAAAAGGGAGAGGACGCTGGGCTATAGGCATTGACGTGCGCATGACCATTGCCGTTTGTCTGTCTCGGGCGAGCGTTTCCTGGTCGGCTTTCTTCCACCTCTTGAGAGTCTAGGTTCTGTTCTTCTGTGTATGTGCATGCTATCAATAATAATGCGCTAAGCACTGGTGGTGCGTGTTGGAGTGGTGTTACGAGCGTAAGAGTGTAAAGATATTGAAGTAACGCCAGTGTCACCGCGTATGGCTCTGATAACCGCAATTCTCTTGATGACAGGCGGGGATCCAGGTCGGCAAAATCATTGTCACCCAGAGCCTCCTGGTCCTGTGTCGAGCTTGTCTCTCTCTCGCCATTACCACCACGAGATCCCGACCTTCCCCGAGCGCCATCCTTTGCGAGCTCCGCCTCTGCTTTTTGCGCCCGCTTGCGGAACAGCTGGCGCTGGCGCCTAAACCATCCCCAACGCGCTTCGAGGACAGCGCTTGAACATTTGATACGCCGGCCATCATCGGCCACAACCTCAAAATCGGCAAGTTGATGTTGATAAAGTGCATTGAGGCCAATTATCACTGGTGTCAGGGCAGACAGCTGGGTAGGATCTTCGCCTGAGATATTAATAGTAGCATCAGGTGCGGGAATAGGGGGAGTTGGTGCGGCAAACATTCTGCGTGGGGGGCTATAGACGCCGAACGCCTCAAGATCGACATAGGCAACGTCACCCCAGCTAAGCAAACGACGGTTATAATCCTCAACAAGGTTGCCCTCACGATTTCCAAAAACGACAAATCGACCGCCGGCTCCCCAGACAACACCGCGACCCCACGCACCACGCGAAAGTGCTGTGCCGGGATCTATGCGAGACCAGGTGTAGGTTCGAAGGTCGAGGGCCCAAAGCGAATATGACTGGAATGTATGTGCGAGATAGGTCCCGGCAATGAGCAAATGGGTGCCGAGTAATGCGCCAGTCGGAAAACGAAGTCCAGGGGGCAGGGAAGAACCAGTCAAGAGGGCAGACGCGTCGGTGAGGGAAAACGGAACATCAGGGTTGGTTGGGGTAGGGTGTAGCATTTGGAGCTCGCGTTTGACGTCTGTGAACTAGAAGGTGGTGTGATTGATTGGACGCTGATGGACGTGGACAGAGTACGTACGTTGTGGTTTGAATACAAGTAAATGTTGTTCGGACAATCTGGTGTAGCGTCCGCAGTAAACGGCAGCTCGACTAGCTCCTCTTGGGTTCCAGGGCCATCATCACGAATGTTCGCGAAAACACGAGGTGGGTTCACAACGCGCTCTGGGGCACATACCGCAACACTCCGATAGGTACCACAATGGCGAGGATACGGGACGCGTGCAACCCACGTGCGAGCAACGAGATCGAAAACATGGATGTCGTCGAGCCACGCATTGCTCATGTCTTGGCCTCCAATGATGTACAAATGATTCGCGGACACAGCCGAGAGATGGGCATAGCGTGCGCGAGGAACCAGATCAGAGCTTAGGCTAGAAGCGAGCATGGGATCCAAGACCGAGTCGGGGCCGAGAGCATTAGCCGACGCAGGTGTGGGCGGCGCGGGCAACCAGCAGCCGTCGGCCAAAGAATAGAGGCGGACGTCTGAGAGCACGCACAGGTCGTCTGGTGTGCTTGGCGTCGAAGCATAGCCCATGCCCCCGAAGATGACCAGATGACCGTTCCACATGTCGGCCGAGTGAAAATACCGAGGAGGCGGCGCGTTTGGATCGGACTCTGGGGGTGGCAGACGCTCCCATGTGTGCTCTGCGAGATGAAAACGGTAGAGATCAGCGACCATGCGCCGCTGGGACACGAGTCTGCCGCCGAAGAGATACATCTGGTTGTCGATGACGGTCGTGGACGCACCCTGCGGATTGGAAGCTGGATGAGCGATCTACGGAGCACGGCGGCGGGCAACGCACCACAAGCGGCGGCGGGACATCGCCGCGCGCCTTTCTGGAGAATGTCGTGAGATCGCTGACAGAGTGCATGGCCAGGCGGGGCGCGCAGGAGGGAGGCGAGGGACACGGACGTGGTCGGCGACTCGAATGAATAAACGGTCACGTGGCTGTACCTGTCCCACGACCGCCATCATAGCCACATCGAGCCACGCATGTCCGCTCCGCGCACTTATCTGCCCCTTGTCGCCGGGGCCACGGACCCGGCTGATCGCGGCTGCTAATTGCACACGGTACTTGCCACACCCCACCCCCCGACATTGCTTACCTCAGAGCGAAATATCCCCATTAGGCACACATATATCCCAGCTCTCTGATAATCACCCTGATCATGCACCTCCGACAACGACGCCCGTAATCGCGGATGCACCCAAACGAGCTCAGCACGCCACCGTATCCTGGGATCGCCCTCCCCGGTGCCACATGGAGACGCGTCCCAAACACCCATGGGTCCAAATCACCCGTTTCTGCGGTGCAACCATGGTGCCGTCCGGGTGTTTCACCACCATGGCGCTTGGTGCCACTGTTCCTCGCCCAACATAATCATCCGATATTTACATGACTGATCGCACCGCAGGTGACCCCAAAACCATTCGCAGCTGGTTCACGAGCCTAGACTATGGCCCGTGATCTTGTGCCTTCAAACTTTAAACCCTGAACGTCCCGTCCTCGGTTTGCTCTCTGGTTGGTCTGAAAACTTTTTTGCCAGCAGCTCCACACGCAGATCATTAATGGACGCATGCATACCCCACACAGGGACTGTGCCCCGCATGTGCCCTCGCGCTAGCCACAAAGAGAAAATGAATTTATTTAGGCCTGAATGCATGTGAGCCCAGAGTATATTAGCTTCATGCTCTAGCCGCTTTTGATAAAATGAATGCTTATTCTCGGAACCAATGTGCGTCCTCCACGATTATGCGTAGACGGTCATCGAAAAGTCTGGTGCGATCGAGCTCTTCCTTGGCTGCATGCGGCAACCCTCCCGACTAGTTGGGCCTTTCGGCGGTCTCACGTGTATGCCGATAGCCCTTTCGATGGATTTACACCCCTCTGTGCGCAAAATCCGATGCCATTTCAGACCGCATACAAGGTAAAGTTAACGGGCCACTTAACCTTTTCAGAATCACTTCTCGAATCACTGAAAAAGTTTCTTCCCCCCGCGTTCTCACAAGTACTATATCGGCTAATCTAGCCTTCCTCCAGGATCATATGACGTTGTACTCTTCCATTTTTGCGTCGGCCAGCGACTGGCCCGGGCCGCCTCGATCTCCTCTCGTCACAACGTATGAAATAT
Organism: Ceratorhiza oryzae-sativae; assembly: GCA_030998015.1. Classification (NCBI taxonomy): domain Eukaryota; kingdom Fungi; phylum Basidiomycota; class Agaricomycetes; order Cantharellales; family Ceratobasidiaceae; genus Ceratorhiza; species Ceratorhiza oryzae-sativae. Next base: position 1,605,009 of record JARWMV010000234.1, on the reverse strand, counting down.
TTTTGAGATATGTCGAGTCGCCACAGTCTAGAGGCACAAGGGTATTACATTCATCCCAATTAAGGACTGGGACGCGCACCACCGCGACCGCCCCCGCCGCAAGAAAGCCCATAGGGCCCAGAGGAACAGCTACTATAGTTGTGCCGTGCCTGAAAAGTCACGCGAACCCGAGTGCAAGGTCCACAAGTACATCCTCGTTCTCTCCCACAACACGGCTTCGATCGCTTCTAGTGCAGGTATGCATTCTTCGTCCCAAATTTTCCTCATCTCCGAATCAACTCTTTTCGCCTCTTCGTAAAATGCCGCCCGGTCCATAAGCCTTTTCTCGATCGAGCAGGTTGAATTCTCGTTGGAGTGTCCAGCCATAGGCTCGACCAGAGACAAATGCCATGTCAAATAGGCTCCATCGATTCCCAGAAAATCAAGCCACCAATCAATCGAGCCTATTCCGAATTTTGGATGAGGAGTCCAACTGGTGAAGTTGCCCCCATCTGGCTTTCGGGACCATCCGCTTTGCATTACTGGAAGAACGACATGGACCAAGCTGGGGAGTTCGCGCGAAAGGGCCTCAACTGCCGCTTGTTGCGCGGCTATGCGTATGTCTAGGGGTTGGGATATGCTGAGAGTTAGGTGTGTAAGATGACATAGTCCACCAAGCGCTCTCTTGGCCCAGGAGGTGAACATAGTCTATGTAGAGCTGTAAGGTGCGAGTGAAGATACGGCCTGAGTTTAAACACCTACGACAAAGTTATTCGCATGCCACTGCCATTCCCTTGAGCCCGCGAAATCCTTTGGTAACCTCATGTCTAAGAGCCGAAGTTCGGAGCACATCTCAACGATCCAATTCATCCTCGTACTAAAGTTTCCATCGGATGACCAGCACAGAGACATGGCTTCAACTCGACAAGTCCCGCGCCCCAAGTTTAATATATGCTGCTCGTATACCTCATCCGAAACAGGGTTAACACTTGGCCCAAGATTTACCGCTTTTATGGGTCTCCCCTTGCAAAAAATGAGCAGGCTTGGATAATAAGGTATGCTAAGTGTTGAGAGATTGGGGACGAATCTCGAATCGCTCGCCCATGATCCTAAGCAGTCGAGCGCTGGATGACCAGAGACCAATTGGTGTAGCCCTCCACTCCGATAAATATTAAGCGTTTGCAGATTGCGCATGTTGGTCAATGGAAATAATATCTTGGACCAGGATGTTTCGTCGGGAGGTATAGGATATTTTACTAGAGCAATAGTCGCGATTGTCAGGGACGTAGTAAAGCTCGCGTAGTTCGTGGCACTGCGGTTGAATTGGTATCCCAAGAGTTGTTGGTACGATTTGAGACAAACGTGCTTGTATAAGAGGGGCGTGTACGCTTCGTTGAGTCGCTTGTTCACGAGAACGAGTTTAGAGAGAAGTAGTGTCTTTTCTCCATCGTCATCCGTATGATCGGAAGCTACGAGCTCCGTGATACGATATAGAATCTCAGTCGGCATATTGGTTATTGTGCAAGATGGGATGAATGGCGGGTGGAAAAATTCCGAGGAAACCAACGACTCTGAGGAGTTGGGCACCATCTGTGGCTCCGGTCGCTGGAAAAATACCCCCGAACGTTTGGCAAGTTGTTTAAGAAAGCCGGGCATTCTGCTTATGCTATGTTAAGGTATTTACTTGAAAATTTTGTCGAGTTTGAGAGGGTATCTAGTAAGCGTAGAGACCAGAGCCTACCGGATGGTAGTGAGGCAGTGCAACGTGCCACTCAGGTGATACTCAAACAAAGGGATACAGCTTAAATAGCACCCTTTCATACTGAACTTGATCCTGGTGGATTTCAGTTGGGCTCGTAAATAGGTTTCTGTTCGGGCACGCTCCAACAGATGAGCGTAAATAAGCTGTAGTGGTATGACCGCGCTGTTCCACCATTTCCTCATCACCGTCTGAATCTTTGCTATTTGCTCATAGGCTTGTTCCCGGCCCGCCTTTGTTGAACCGTCTTGCTTGATAGGTACGTCTACCACTACATAGCCTCAAGCGGATTGGGTTGTTTGTGACTTCGAGGACCGAAAGGGGAGGGAGAAAGCCCGGGTCTGATGCCTTTGAGGCTAGATAACCTAGAACTGAAAGGTCTGAGGTGAATATATCTACTTTTTCACGGTTTCTGCCAACAGCCAGCTCATGCAAGCTTCGCACCTTTGTGAGTGGAGACTAGAAATCTAGCCAAGTGGTGCCCCATAGCTCCTGGGTTGTTCAAAAAGGGAGGTGTATGAGATGATGAGGGGTATAGTACGTCACGAGTCACGCGCCACTCCCGCGCTTTTATGGAAATTAAGCAGTTGGCCCAAGAGTCGAGGAATACCTATTCATAAAGAAGCGGGGTGCACGCCGCGCTGATTCGTCTGCTGGTTAAAGCCAGTTGAAACCGATCTGGAACGCGGTGCCCGCGGACCGTCATAGAGTTTGCCGGTATGAACGTAGCGATACGGTAGAGAAGCTAATTTCGCAAGGTCTCGATCGCTGGGATTGTGCGGGCTGTTGGTTCGGATGGTTTATTCGTTTGGTCTGGCATTCATCAGTGTCTACTACTTTGCCGGTTTGGGTATGGCGCTGAATACAGGAATGGTGTCGATCACAAGGTGCGGCGTGTTGCCTCGACTTTATAGTCTGGGAGATGCAGTGCCGCATGCGGGGCACGCCGAGTTTATCCCACGTGGCGAGCACAATACCACGCCATCGTATGACACCAATGTCTCGAACGTGCAAGACGCATTGATGCGATGAGATCTGGCCGGGTGCCTGTGGCTCCCAGTCCTGGCCGGAACGAGGTATACACGGTGGGCATTTATATAGCCAGACCTTGAGCCAGACCCCTACCCCAAGGCGCGCGCTCAATGTAAGCCTGGTTGACTCAGTGGAAGATTGTGCTAGAATATTGTCGAGATTTTGAGTGGAGGTGGCAATGCTGGCGTGACCGGCATAGCCGCCGGTTTGTAAGCAAATAACAGGGCGGGATCGAAAGTGCAACCCTTGCCCTCATCCTCAACGTCGCCCCAGTCGACCTCATCGCCAGCAACCTGCGAAAGCCCCACCTTCTGGTTCCCCAACTTCAGATCCACCACTGCTACGTGTATTGAACTGTATATCGCGTCCGAGCTCTGTCTGTGCCTATTCTTGCATTGTATCCTTCTCAGCTCATCTTCTGCGTCCAGACAGCAGTCCACTCCCCCATCAACTTGGATCAGCCCGGGAAGTGGAGCAATTATGGAGGTGAGTGATGTCCCATATTTGCCTGTGGCTTGCCCAGCTATGCGTTCGAGGATGCTCGAAACATGCCACCGGTCCACCCGGAAGAACTATGCTAACCAATGCTCTTGGGCCGTGTCCAGGCAATCCTAGACTTTTCGCACGACCTCGATATTGGTCTTTTTGACCGAGTAGTCAATGCATTCTACATGGGCGCTGGGCAAGAGGCAAGTGTTGCTGCTTATCAAGCCAAACGATCATCGGGCTCGACCGACCAGCTGACCTGATCCACGCTTTGTTCCCAACAGCAAAAGCAAGCTCAAGTTGTCCTTACACAGTTTCAGGAGTACCCCGACTCATGGCAAAGGGTGCCAATTATCCTCGAGAGTTCCTCGAATCTGCAATCCAAGGTGTGTTTCAGCCCACAACTTGCGCCGGTCGTGGCTTACGGAATGCAATTGAAGTACATTGCTCTTCAAATTCTCGAAAAGCTTATCCAGACCAGGTGGAAGATCTTGCCGGATGACCAGAGGCAGGGTATCCGTAATTTCATTGTTTCTACGACACTGTCGATCGCTTCCAACGAGACAGCCTTGCGGCAGCAGAAAACGTACCTGAATAAGCTGAACCTCGCACTTGTACAGGTAAGCGGGTTTCACATCGTCCAACAGCTGAATTTAACTCTCTTGAAGATCCTGAAACAAGAGTGGCCGCACAATTGGCCAACGTTCATCCCCGAAATTGTTCAGAATAGTAAAACGAATATTTCCCTTTGCGAGAATAATATGGCCATTCTCAAGCTACTCTCGGAGGAGATTTTCGATTACTCGGCCGAACAGATGACGCAGACAAAGACGAAGAATTTGAAGAACCAGATGTGCGGGGAATTCTCCGAAATCTTCCAATTGTGCCTTGAGGTTTTAGAAAAGGCGCAGCGACCCAGCTTGATCAAGGCTACCCTTGAAACCATGCTCCGTTTCTTGAACTGGATTCCCTTAGGTTACATCTTCGAGACGAGCATCATCGACCAGCTCCTCACAAGGGTAAGTTTGTTCTTACATGCGATACGATGGGGTGCTAATTTGCAGCACAGTTCCTCGAAGTCAACGAGTTCCGGAATATCACCTTGAAGTGCTTGTCCGAAATCGCTGGTTTGAATGTCGGACCTGAGTACGACCCGAAATTCCGAATCCTGTTTACAATGGTTATGACTTCCATTAATAAGATGATACCCCCTAGTACTAGTACGTTCGGCGCCACGCTTTGCCTCACGAGCAGTGACTAACTTGCCATTTAGATATCGCCCAAGCCTATGAAACCTCTTCTGATCAAGATCAGGAACTTATTCTCAATCTCGCTCTATTCTTAGCTAATTTCCTCACCGTACATCTTCGTGCCGTCGAGAATGCCGAAAACCGAGATGTCTTACTTAATGCCCACCTCTACATGGTCAAAGTTTCGCAAGTAGAGGAGCGTGAAGTTTTCAAAATTTGCTTGGAATACTGGAGCAAGCTGGTAGCCGAACTTTATGAAGAACAACAAAGCCTTCCGTTAGGACTTGGCGCGGATGCGAATTTGCTAATGGGTCTCAATCTTGGAGGGGGAGCTGGCGCCCAAGCCGCTGGAGTGCTTGGGGGCGTTAATCTGAGGAAGAATGCGTATGCGGAAGTCTTGAGCAATCTCCGCCTTGTCATGATCGAACGGATGGTGAAGCCCGAGGAGGTAAGCGGATGAGCGCTCGTTTGGCTCGGGAATAGCGGCTGACGTAGTGCCAACCTAGGTTCTCGTTGTCGAAAACGATGAAGGAGAAGTTGTCCGCGAAGTGCTCAAAGAGAGCGATACCATCGTTCTCTACAAGGCCATGCGCGAAGTGCTTGTCTATCTTACGCACTTGGACGTCCTCGATACCGAAAATATCCTGACGGAAAAACTCGCAAAACAGGCAAGTTTATCTTAACAGTCTGATATGCGCATATTTATCCTGGCTCGTTATTAGGTAGATGGATCTGAATGGTCTTGGGCCAACCTGAATACCCTCTGCTGGGCGATCGGTTCTATTTCCGGAGCAATGAGTGGGTCATCAATACAGTGCAACAAGTCTATCCACTGATTTATTTCTAGATGAGGAAACCGAGAAACGCTTCCTTGTTACAGTTATCAAGGATCTGCTCGGACTTTGCGAGATGAAGCGTGGCAAGGACAACAAGGCGATTGTTGCATCGAACATCATGTATATTGTCGGACAGTACCCACGCTTCCTCAAAGCCCACTGGAAATTCTTGAAAACTGTCGTGAATAAACTGTTCGAGTTTATGCACGAAACACATGAAGGTCGGTACCATTTTAGGAATAGGAGTTACTGAACCAGCACTTACAAGGGTGCTTGATACTTAGGTGTGCAAGACATGGCGTGCGACACATTTATCAAAATCGCGCAAAAATGCCGTCGTCATTTCGTCATGCAACAAGCAGGCGAGACCGAGCCCTTCGTCGACGAAATTTTGCGAGGGTTGCATCGCATCACCGTCGACCTCTCTCCGCAGCAAGTGCATACATTCTATGAGGCTGTTGGTTACATGGTAGCCGCTCAGCCAAACAAGTCCGTGCAGGAGCGTTTAATCCTGAAGCTGATGGATTTACCCAATAACGCTGTGAGTAATTACCGCACGAACGACTGAGAATTGTGACGTTGAGCATGACTTGTAGTGGGATTCGCTCATGGTGCAAGCTGCGTCCAATGTGGATGTTCTTGGCAACCCAGACAATGTCAAAATTCTATCGAATGTGCTGAAGACAAACGTGTCCGCGTGCACTTCCATCGGTGGATTTTTCCTTCCCCAGCTTGGTCGGATCTTCAACGATATGTTGGGTCTGTACAAGGCTGTAAGTGCGATAATCAGCGAACAGGTTGCATCCGAAGGTATATTAGCAATGCATCTCATATCCAAGCTACATATTCACTCCTATCGTTATAGGCCCGGTAGCAACTCGGACACCGAAAGTTCGATCTCTCCGAACGATCAAGAAGGAGATTCTCAAGCTCATGGAGACATACGTTCGGAAAGCGGAGGATTTAGACACATTGTACCAAAACTTCATTCCACCACTGCTAGAGGCCGTCTTGGGCGATTACAATAGGAACGTACCGCATGCGCGGGATGCCGAAGTTCTAAACGTAATGGCAACAATTACCACCCGGCTGCAGGTGAGTCCATGCGCCCCGACCCGATAGAGTAATGCGGCTAAATGGAAGGACCAAAGGCTTTACTTACGCCGCAAGTCCCAGCTATCCTCGACGCAGTATTCGAGTGTACCCTAGAGATGATTAGCAAAGACTTTGCAGAGTATCCAGAGCATCGTGCCGGCTTTTTCAAGCTCTTGCGAGCAATAGACATGTACTGTTTCCCAGGTCGGTCCCGCTTTACCTTGATTTTGAGCCCCTACTCAGTCTTGCGTTTGGTCTTTAGCCCTTCTTAGCCTCCCGGCAGTTCAGTTCAAACTCCTGTTCGACAGCATCATCTGGGCCATTAAGCACACTATGAGGGATATTGCAGATACCGGCCTGAACCGTGAGCTTACCATTCCAAATCGATTGTCTGGAATCAACTAAATCACTCTATACAGTACTATTGGAGATCATTAACAATTTCGCGGCAGCCGAAGAAGCTATTTCAAACTCGTTCTTCCAACAGTACTATCTTAGCATACTGCAAGACATCCTGTTTGTACTCACAGATAGCGACCACAAGAGCGGTAGGCTTCTAGCACTTTGTGAAATTTCGCATCAACTTACGCCAACTTAGGGTTCAAGCATCAGAGTCTGATATTACAGAGATTGTTCCAATTGGTTGAGGCAAACGCTATTCATGCGCCATTGTTTGACCCGACAACACAACCCACACCTCCGCCCAGCAACCAACAGTTCCTTCGGGAATATACTGCTTCGCTACTCAAGAATGCGTTCCCTCACCTCACGCCGTAAGTATAGCACTCAAGCTAAAGTCCGAGCAAACAAGCTAAGTTCACCTCGATTTTAGGTCTCAAATCCAGAGCTTCATTGTGGGGCTGTGCGAAACTTGCAGCGACATTGCGAAATTCAAGCTCTTGTTGCGTGACTTCCTCATTTCTCTCCGAGAATCATCCAGCGACGATAATGCCGAGCTTACTTAGAAGAAAAGGAGGCCGAACAGCAACGAAAGCTTGCAGAGGAACGCGCAAACGCCGAGCGCGTGCCAGGAATGCTCAAGCCGTCACAAATCAAGGAGGAAGACGAGGAGCTGTAGGTAGAGCGCGGGCACCAGCGTTACTTGTATACGAAACGGACTTGCTTAGTCTGGAACCTGATACCGCTATTCTATAAAGTCTCTCGACCTGCTTTGCTGCATTTTACACGTCTCCTTTTCTTTTTATCCGGTTATCGTTCCTAAAATGTATTTACGCGTAATTGCCGAGCAATTGAAAGTGATCCAGAACGTTTTGGACTTTAAATCAGTCGACTGAAGCTTGGGACCTCTGATTGAATAGACTGCAGCTTCAAGTGTAGAGCTTTGGTTCGAGGGAGGCAAGGGGACAGTTGAGGCGAAAAACAAGTACGTGGTTGTGACGAAGCTCGATAAATATGCTTGCGTTCTTGTTGGCCAGTTGGTTATGGTGTTATTCTACATACGCTACCTGAGCGTGTATTTGTTTCCAGCACCTTTGCCGTTTATAGATAAGTAAATTTGCAAAACGTCGTGTGTCGGCTTTGAGGATAGGCAGAGGCGGCAGTGCTCTAGCACTGGCATAGAATCGAGTATCCTGGTGGAGTGCATAGTTCATATCATCCGAGCATGCCGATACCCGTTTATAAGACTCGCCATTGGTTGAAATTTGGACTAAGTTCAATAGCTATCAATATAGTCGGGCTCGATGAAGGTGCAGATATACGGATACGAGTATATGCACAAGTTCAGGGGGCGTAGCGCAGCTTCATGAACAGTGCGACTGGACCTGCAGTGCTGATCGCACAATGAGACACAGTCAATAACGGGTGGGGAAGTAGTCCTATGACCCTCAGCATGAGCGCATGAGATATGTGAGGGATCGCAACGTTCATAAGTGGATAAGGGCTGTGGATAAGAGGTATGGGTGGGTGGCGACGGCGAATGAGTAATGAGGGGGTGTGGTCAGGCTGGTCTTTCCTTCACTCAAATGGCTTTTCTTTATACTATCACAGTGCTGGACCATGTCGAGCATGAGAAGAGCAGATATAGCCTACCTCTGAGGAGGCATCGGCCAGCCGAAGTCCCCTGCGCGGTGCTCGGTTCCGTCGATAGCTCATATCGGTCAAAGATTCTCCACCTTTGGATAGCCGAGCATATGCCTCCATCGTGTATTGGGACGCCCTCGAACACTTATATGTATTTCCGTAACCATCGATTGAGTGCAGCGCCTACGACACTCGCTATCGGGGTCCGCATACAGCTGTTTATGCCTTTTTTCCAGTTCACAATCTGTGACCAGCAAACATACATTCCATTTCAGGGCCAGATCTCGTACGCATAATGCAAAGCCTTCGTCCAGGTTTATGCCTGGGAGTAGCCAGTCGCCCCACATCAAACAAAAGGCGATGAATTGGCCCCAACGTCGTGTCCTCGTTACTGGTTCTGTAGATTCTATAGATGATGCTGAGGTGTGGGGGGTCGAGCACGAGGATCTTCGGAGATTGTTTACTCGTACATATCCTTCTAACCCTGTGCACAATATCAATCATACTGGCCGAACCCCGTATTGCGTAAATCGAATTCGAACCGATTCTCAGTACCCCTGAAAAGCACTTGAATGGTGCGGTACGCCAACGGAACTAGTATGGACGTGTCATTATATCGTAATACACATATCTACATTCAAAACCTCATGGATTTGCACTATCCTCATGTATAATTTAAACTAGCCAAGTACCCTTTCGCTTCGCTTGTATCGATCGTGCGGCAACCAGAAGAGCGGCGCCAGATAATACAATGACCTGGGGGTAGTGCAATTAGCAACTTTAAGATAGGGTAATCGGCACGAACTTACTCCTGCAAATACGATGGGCTTCCACCAAGTGAATTGAGGGGAAAGAAGAGCCCCTGCGATGGGAGAGCCTGTGAGTGCAGAGAATCCCAGCACAAAAAGGCCAGTCCCATCCGTAGGCTGAATGATCCATTGTGGTTAGCATTTATCTTGTCAAAACGGCCAGCAAGCACACTACTGACCCAATCTCCTGCATACTTTTCGAAAGAGATATAAGCATTGGTGGTACAAGAGAGATAACTGCATATGTTGTTATTTTGTCGCACAGCTCAATCCAACGAATCCGCTTACATGCACCGGAGAAGAATCCGTACAATAAGCTAAAAATTATCAGCGCTGGGGAGGAGGCTATGCCAAATATAGCAAATATAAGTATGCCGGTGCTGGCTGCACAAGGGATCAAAAGATTGAATGGCCCATATTTCTAGTTATTTATTTAGTAAAATACATAGTAAGATTCAACCTGATGAACTCACGTCCGCGATGAAGTTGGGGATCGTGCGCCCAAAGACTGAAGCGGCGTTGAGTATTGCTAGCTGTATTGGTTTGCTCGTTGCATAAGCATATCATAATGCGTATGCAATTGTACGCACAGAATAGAAGGCGAGATCGTGATTAAGCCCATGGGTAACAGCAAAAAGCTAGTGTTCAATTATTTAGCAAATCACCCTAGCAGCCCTGGGGTGAGAGCGAATCGTACCTGCAAGTAAAAGACTGGTAAAAATAGTCCAAGCATCACCAGGAACGATCTATGAAGTGAGGTTAAGAAGGGTTGGATCCGCCGAGTGCATTGAAACATACCCAGCCACCGAGAGCTGAAACGCTGAGTCAGTGATGATTCCCTTAACATCCGGAGGCGGGGTTGGTGGTCGTTGGGACTTGGGTGGAAGGCGAGTGCGCATCATGAGGTTCGCAGCGATAAATCCGGCTGGATAAAATTTATGGATCAAGCTACAACAATCTAAAGGTAATAGTCGTAGAAACACCTACCTAGAATCACGAATGCTGTAGAACGAACCCCCCAAGCAAATCCGACGCGCTGGAAGATCTTGTTTAGCATGATTGGGAACACGATTCCTCCGCAAGAGGAGCCGCTCGTAACAATGCCCATCGCTAGGGCGCGCCGTCTTCTGAAATGGTGGGATATCACACCAACTGGCGATCGAGTATGTAATCAGTGCGTGTTGTCGCATAGATACAAAGGTACTCACTAGAAGGCAAGAAGAGTAGCCCAAGACCAATCCCGAGGCCCACCGCTTGTGGCAAGAATACTTGGTAGTATTGGTTCTCTTTAGCGAGAGATAACATGAATAGACTAGAAGGAGTTCAGGAAGTCATGCGGTTGGATACGAAAGCCCGTCTCACCAGAAGGTGTAGATGAAAGAGCCAGCGCCGATCATCAAATGAAAATAGCCATCGTCGAATAGCTTGCCAGACACCAAGCCCTACACGCTGGAGTCAGACGAAGTTGGCAAAGGTATTCGGGTCAATTTACCATAGCAAATTGGAGACATAGCTGAGTTGAACCAACCCACGCAATATCGGAAGATGTCTGCCGTCACGCTGTGAGCGTGAGACGCAGCATGGAAGAGCCGTCTCACTTTGTTCGTCATGTATTCACGTGAATAAAAATCTTCGAAAACCCCAAAGGCATTGGTATATCTATGGAAGGCCATCAGACAACATACTCAGTGTGGATAAAGCACAAGTATCCACTGACCCAAAGGTACAGAAAAGCACGAGCCAACTGAAAATTGATAAGTAGGGTGAAAGCGATCGAGTTGGCCTGTTAACACTTACGCCCCGGCGACCTGCATTAAGTGGACGAATCAGCGTGAGCGCGGGGGGGGGGGGAGGTTGAAGCAGCATACGCACCGTTGTCCATGCTGCTGCACCTCCATCAGGAATTGCAGGTAGTGCAACTCGACAGTTTGTTTCTCATCCACCTCGACGTTGGTCGTTGTTTGAGTATCCTGCAGCGTCGCAGTCTCCGAGGGTATCTCTTTTTCGGTTCGCATGTTGCAAGACAGCCAGCCACCCAAATAACGAACCAATGCCAAAGGGAAAAGGAAAGCTCAGACTAGTCTGGATGTCATCCTGGTGTGCAAGTATAAATAGCGGACGAATCGAGTCGAAGAACAAGAACCACGCGTGGTTCACTCAGGGTTGAAATGCTCTGCTTCGTTCGGCATGGAGGTTGGCCGCAAATCGTATCACTCTGTATAGAAAAGAATCGACACTAGTGTGAGGCGAGGTATGCAATTTGGAGCATCGTTGGTGGCTGCAGGGAGTCGAGTTACAGGTTCAACCCTGAGTGGCACCGCCACTGTATACTACGTCCAGGTTCGGAAAGATCGTTTCCATTCCGACAACGATAGGTTACATCTTCTGCGGGCTGACCATGCCGTACTGGACTGCCGATTCTCTAGCTCAAAGGCTGTCAGAAAACTCCAGATATGTTGCTAGCTCGAATATTGCTCGTACGACAGTTTCACCGGGCGAGGTTTTCACATAACCAGTTCGACTACAATCTCTAACTTCACGACGCCCCTGGAATCCTGCTCCACCGCTTTACTCCAATTAGTTCCGCCTAACTTTATCGTAGACGAATATGAGCTGGAACAACGGCACAAAGAAGGGTATGGCCCGCTCTGCCACGTGGTCGGCGAGAAGGATCTGGAGCTGCCAGTAGAAGCAGTTGGAGACCGGTCTGCTCTCATTCTAGCCGAGTTTTCAGGTCGAGGTGAAGTAAAACTCGACATACCTCTCCACCTTCGCTATGCAAAACCTCAGAGAGATGTTGAGAGTGTTCGGCTCGAGCTACCTTGGCCTTGGGTGATTGCTGTATGCGGTCAACGTGGTGAGTCGTTAGTTATAATGTATGTGAGAAACTCTAAACCTTCGCCCAGAATGGGATGGCAAACAATTCCTTCACCGCATTTTTCAGGATGATCCGATCGAGACCTATTCCATACTCGCCCCTCCTCCGAAGGGGTTTCATCCCTCATCGCCTGTAATCGTTCCAACTGGCAACCTCTCCCACCAGTATTGGGTCGAGGTAGGGACTTGGTTTCTATCTTGGCAACCTTTCTCTACGTATCATGGTGTCTTTTCACGTCTGTTCGTGCACCTGTCGAGAAAATCAAGAAGACTTGAGAAGATTTGGCTATTTAGTTTCAATGGTGACGCAGCAGATAATGAATAGAAAAAGCAACTGTGTACAAGACCGACGTTTAGCGACATTCAAATAAATACGGGCACATGCCAAACCAAATCCAAGCCTGACGAGCAAGATGAGCGCAATGTCCACATTCAGGTACCAAATCAGCCTGGTTCATGTGTTAGAGCAGGACACAGCGCTGCTTCGAACGAAGCTTCTTCCCCCACCGCCCCTTCATGCTCTCCTTCAGCGCTGCATTGAACACGTCGTGCACTCCCTTGCCGGTTTTGGCAGAGCATTCCATATACCTGGCGTTGATATCCCTCGCGACGGCCATGCCTTGCTCTTGCGTAACGGGAGTTTGGCCTTGGGCACTCAACATTCGTCGAGTTTGCTCGTCGGTTCTCAAATCGATTTTGGTTGCAACTAGGAGCAGTGGCGTGTTTTCGCAGAAGTGTGCAACCTCTGGGAACCACTGGAGCAGACGCGTGTGATTAAATTCTGGTTCGTTGAGTGCGAACGCCCACTTACTTTGTCAGTCACATTTGCTAAGCTGGTTGGAAAGTCGACCGAGAAGACAATCAAGATAACATCGCTCTCCGGATAACTGAGTGGCCGTAACCTATCGTATTCCTCTTGTCCTGCGGTATCCCACAACGCAAGCTCAATAGACTTTCCTTCAAAAGGAACAATGGTGACATAGTTCTCAAACACGGTGGGCACGTATGCCTAGCCAAATAGTCAGCCATGACTGTTAGGCAGAACATTGGCCTGAAGCTTGCCTCAGGAAATCGATTCTCAGCATAAACAATCAGCAGACACGTCTTGCCACATCCTCCGTCCCCTACTACAACCAGCTTGCGTTTCATGTCTGGTCGTCGGGTGGGCGTACGTTCGGACGCCATTGCATCGACATGGTAGGACATGTTTGGGTCATTCTGCATTGTGAGGTGTTCAGATTACGCTAAGAAGGAAGAACTTGATGAGGACCAAGTCGAGTTGCCTAGCCTGCTGGTGCCTACCGGTATTATTTGGGAGATTGGGGGGGAAGAAGTTATCAGTCGAACACCAGCAAGCTAACGGGACTTGTGGTAGTGTCCCAGAATTTCTAGCAGAGCGAGAAGTAGCGAATAGCGGGTCGAAGAGAGGACAGCCGGTGTCTGGAGGGAAACGAAAGGTGGAGGTTGGGGAGGCACGACACGACAAGCGCCGAACCGCGTCAGGGATGTTTATCGGACAATCCGAATGAGCACTGCCACGCGCCTGATCTTGTGCCTTGTCTCTCGGGAACTCAACGACATCCTGGTGCCACAATGTCGCTGAGCCTAACACAGAAATGGCTCAAACAAGTCCTAGCTCCATACCCAAACAAGGACCAAATCTATGCCGACATTGATTCTACCCTCACAGCTCATACTACACTCAAGCCGAAGAATGACGTTTACAGTAAGTCGCCCAGATAACTGACAAAACCGAAAGAAATGACAGAGTTCTAGCTTTCAACGATGGCAGAGCTCAGCTATTAATCTGTATTCATGGCTTGGTTCCCATCACCTTTCGACAAGCAACCTATAATATACCTGTAGCAATATGGATCCCTCTTGAATACCCTAGACTTCCTCCAATAGTGTATGTTGTCCCGACAAGCGATATGCTCGTCAAAGCAAGCAAGCATGTTGATCCGAGTGGCGAGTGCTCGTTCGAATATCAGGATAATTGGCGCAAGAAGAGCGAGGTATGAGCCTAGATGAGTCTATCGAGCCTAATAACTGAGCGTCTCAAGGGTTGCAACCTGCGCGGGCTTATTGAAGTGATCCAAGAGCATTTCTCCCGGGACCCGCCTGTCTATGCAAAACCCAAGAGCACCTCTGCAGCGCCCATTGCACGATCAACCTCCGTCGAGCCATCGCTAGGTCATCGACCCCCACCGCCTCTTCCCCCTTCCACTTCCGGGCAACCGAGCCCCGCTCCTCTCGGACCCAACCGTATGGTTACCCCAAATCAGCCGCATGGGGGTACTCTGGCCCGTCTGGCCCGCCTGCACGACCACCGAAAGTCCCCTCGACTCAGCAATACAGTATCTCCCCAGGGGTATCCCCGGTGAGTAGGATGTGTGTTATTGCTGTCCAGATCTAATATCGCACAGGTGGAACGTTCGACTTCTCCAGGGCGGCCACCTCCGCTCCCTGCTTCGCCTTTTTCCAATCAGCCGCCCCCACGGCCGCCGTTTCCATACAACCAAGCGAATCCTCGACCGCCTCCTCCAATACCTTCTCCTCAACAGAATTCTCAACAATCCCATAACAGGAGTAACTCCCTCGCAGCCCAGGTTGCGTCTCCAAACCACTTGTCTACCTCGCCGGCCAATGTTCCATCCCCACATGCGGGTAACCGATGGTCTATGCCCCCGCAGCCTGTGACTCACCAGCCTCCACCGCCCCCTCATGCGTTCCCCCAGTCTCATCCTCACCAACCCCCTCCACCTCCAGCTGCCTATCAATATCACACAGCCCCTCCGCCTCAGCCAACGCTAGCCGCACCTACACCCACTCCCGTTATCAATGTCCCTACTCCGCCTGCACACCATCCCGCCCCCCAGCCGAACTTCCTAGATGAAGATGAAACTTCGGGGCAAGTGGCAGAAGTACCCCCGTCCCCCAACGCGCCGCCGAGACCCATGAATCCAGAACTTCTCAGCTTACACTATAATATCCACCAGAAGATCACTGCCGAACTCAATGCACTGGGCAATGCGCTAGCTGGAGATACAGAGAGGCTTCGAGCGACCCAGGCTGACCTGCTTGCTGGGGAGCCAGCCATTCGGGACGAGATGGCAAGACTTGAGGCTGTTAGGAGCGTATGCGTTAGTGTTGGGGATAGATTGAACGATGTGGTGACGAGAGCCGAGGCGAACGTGCAAAGTCTGAAGTCAAAAGGCGACCCAGAGGTCGACGAATTGGTTTGTTCGACAGCAATTGTTTATAACCAGTATGTCTGGTTCTTAGGTTCTGGGGTTAGGCTAAAATCTCACATTCTAACCAGGTTGATTGACTTGATCGCCGAGGATAAAGCAATCGAAGACACCATGTACCATCTCCATCGAGCACTTAATTCGGGGAGAATAGATCTGGACAGGTTCATACGGGTAAGTGCCATGACTTGTTTCATCGAGCCAGTATTGAAGCACGGTTCAGACCGTCCGCATATTGGCACAAGAGCAATTTATGAAGCGAGCACTCATTGAGAAGATCAATGAAGGATTGCCTATCGGTGCAAGATTCCATGTATAGACTAGATAAAGGCACCACGCATTCGTACTCCTCTTTGATTAATACTTGTGGCATCAATCATATAAATGTAACTCGAGCAATTGCCAATCCCCGGTGTTCTCTCTTTAACCACGCCAGCACGATGGCTGCGCCCATTACGCAAGTTTTTATCGGAAACATCGTGAACACTCCTGTTCTCGGCCATCTAGAGATTCTCCAAGACTATGTCATCCTTGTGGACGTCAATGGCATGATAGCCGATGTCTGTCCTCTGGCGGCGCCTTCCCCCACTGCGCTACATTGCCTCCATAATACACCCCCGAATGCTATTACCCGGCTCCCGCCCACAAGTTTTTTCGCACCAACATTCGTGGACCTTCACTTGCACGCACCGCAGTTTATGTACCTTGGAACAGGCCTGCACCTTCCACTATTGATTTGGTTGGACGAATACGCATACAAGGCGGAAGAGAGACTCGATTCGGATCCCGAGTTGGCAAAGAAGGCATGTGATGGTGTGGATTTCGTGAAAGAAATATTCAATATGATACTGAACTTATTGGCATAGGTGTATTTCAGGTTAGCGCAGCGGTTGGCTGAGAATGGGACTGGCGCTGTTCTTGCGTTTGGGACTATCAAAGAGGATACCAAGTAAGTCGGCATACATTATGATGAACTTCGTTGGTTTCTAATGATTTCTTCGTTCAAGTATCATCCTTGCGGAGGCGTTTGCTACAGTTGGTCTCCGTATTTTCGTTGGAAAGCTTTCAATGGACCAGTCCTCCCGCCCGTCATATCGTGAAGCATCAACGAACGCGTCCCTTGTATCTGCACGATCCTTCATCCGTCGATGTCGCCTGCTAGCCTCATCCGTTCCCCCTGCAATGCGTCTCATCGAACCCGTTCTCACCCCACGTTTCGTTCCTACATGTTCGGACGAGCTCTTGCGCAGATTGTCGCTTACCAGTCAAGGGGAGAAGGTCAAGATACAGAGTCACCTGGCTGAGGCACACGACCAGATCGACTACGTTCGCCAGTCAAGAGGAAAGTCTGACGTAGAAATATTTTACGATGTGTGTACAGAGGTTCTCTCCACACTCTCATTCGTCTGACATACGCCATAGGCGGGTCTACTGAGCTCACGGGCAATCTTTGCGCATTGTACATTCCTAGAAATACCTGACCTTAACCGGCTGCGCGAAGCGGGGAGCTCAATCGCGCATTGCCCACTCTCGAATGCGTACTTTTCTACTCTTCCCTTCCGTCTCCGGGAAGCGCTGGATATGGGACTCAAAGTTGGACTAGGCACAGACATTGCTGGAGGATACCAGGTCGACATGATGGGTGCGATGCGCCAGGCCGTTATTACCTCGCGCATGAGGAACGGGTTCCAGACGGAGCTTGTCCCAGGAGATGCACCATTTAGTATTGACTGGAAGGAAAGTTTGTACATGGCGACGAGGGGTGGGGCGATTGCGCTTGGCATGAAGAGCGGTGTCATTCAACCGGGTGCGCCGTTTGATGTGCAACGAAGTAAGTCCAATGCAATCAGTGCTCAAAGTCGTATGCTCACAGCATCCCAGTCGACTTTTTCAATGCTGCCGGTGAAGGCCTGGGTGATATGGACTTCTTCGACGTACCTACAATGCTAACTGAGCCCATTGTTGAAAAATGGTGGTGTCTTGGAAATACTGCAAATAGGCTGAGTATGTGGATTCAAGGGAGGAAGATTTTTTGATTCTGGCTTGGCCTCGCTAAGTTGGTGTAGTCTTGAATATATAAGCATTGATATGCAGCGGTACGAAATGAACAGATATAGTTAGAATCCCTTGGGATTCTCTCTAAGAGTAAGCTGTGTGAGGGTTAATATCGGGCTCGCTCACATCCTGGCGCTACTCACTCGAGTAAATTTTGGAACCTTGTGAATACCCTTCCTGTAGCCCTTCGCCGATTTAACAAAGGTGGTGTATTTGTCCTTTGCAGGCATTTCATGCTCCTTTGGTAGTGCTAATGCTCGGGTCTACTCGAATTAGAATTTGTGCACTGCAAGGAATGAGTGCAACTCACCAGCGAAGCACATTCAACACCACTAGCTCTGACCGCGTCGATCACTGCATCTACGCGCTTTAATCGTTCTCGTTGATTCGTTTTCCGAGTCGGAGATAGTCTCCAAGGTGTCTTCCTGTAAGACGTATTTAGAGCGGGACATATTATACCGTTTAAACGTACCAGAGCAGACCACCAAGATTGACTGGGGTCGGCCTGAATGCGCCAAACATCGTCAGCAATGATGATGGTAGCTTGGTGGTTCTGGGAATTCAGTATCGTAACGGAGTGTAATCGAACCCTGAGCGCGCCTCCGCGTCCAAAAATCGACTCTCTTCACGACTCTTCATCCACAGACGCGTATCCCAGGCACACGGCAAGATGTCTATGTTCCAGCGCGATCCACGTTCTGGGTTAGTCGAAAAGGGATCTCCGATACATCTGTTACTAAGGTGGAACATATAGCGTATTTTTGGGCGGAGACAGAGTTTCAGGGCAAGAAATACGCGACCAAAATGGTAAGACTGATTTCGACCGAAAGTGCTAACCCAGACCTAAAAACGTTCTTCAGTCATTGCCGCTCAATCGATTGCAAACATTGTCAAGAGCTCTCTTGGTCCACTTGGGCTGGATAAGATGCTTGTGGACAATATTGGGGTGAGTCCTAGCCACCCATGCCCAAGGACACAAATATTTACGTTGATACAGGAAGTCACTATATCTAACGACGGGGCCACTATTTTGAGTATGCTCGAGGTCGAACATCCTGCTGGAAAGATCTTTGTCGACCTTGCGCAAAAGCAGGACAAGGAAGTCGGCGACGGCACGACCTCCGTCGTCATTATCGCCGCTGAACTTCTCCGACGAGCCAACGAGCTCGTCAAGATGAAGATTCACCCAACGACGGTTATCACGGGATACAGACTTGCGTGTCGCGAAGGTTGTAAATTCATGATGGATCAGCTGAGCGTAAAGGTCGACTCGTTGGGACGAGATGCGCTCATAAACGCAGCCAAGACGTCCATGTCAAGTAAAATTATTGGCAGGTGTGTTATCTTGTTTGACAGGCACAAATTCGACCTAATGCAAAGAACAGTGATGACGATCTCTTCGCACCAATGGCTGTGGATGCTATGCTTGCTGTTAAGACGACGAATCCTCGAGGCGAGATCAAGTACCCTGTCAAGGCCGTCAATGTACTGAAAGCCCACGGTAAGAGCGCACGGGAATCTATCCTCGTCAAGGGCTACGCGTTGAACTGCACGGTCGCAAGTCAGGGTACGTAGAATGTCTATATACTAGCCTTCAAACTAGTAAACTTCGATCTAGCCATGAAGACGCATATCACCAATGCCAAGATCGCGTGCCTTGATATCGATCTTCGAAAAGCACGCATGCAACTGGGCGTTCAGATCCTCGTCGATAACCCAGAGCAACTGGAAGATATTCGAAAGCGGTCGGTCATTCTATTTGATTAATTTGGTGCCGTCGTTAACTTTCCTATCATAGAGAGTCTGAAATCACACTTGAGCGTGTTCGCAAGATCCTTGGGGCTGGCGCAAATGTAGTCCTCACCACCAAGGGTATTGACGACCTTATTCTCAAAGAGTTCGTCGAAGCTGGTGCGATGGCAGTCCGACGATGCAAAAAAGATGATCTTCGACGGATCGCAAAAGCTACTGGCGCGACGCTTGTTTCTTCACTCGCGAACCTCGAGGGAGAGGAAACGTATGAAGCCAGCTTGCTTGGATACGCCGACGAGGTCGTTCAGGAACGTGTATCAGATGACGAGCTAATTTTGGTGCGCGGAACCAAGGTTGTCAACTCGTCTTCCATCATTCTACGTGGTGCAAATGACTACATGCTGGACGAGATGGAGCGTGCGATGCATGATACATTGTCAATCATCAAGCGAACTCTAGAGAGCGGGACGGTCGTCCCTGGTGGAGGAGCAGTCGAGACCGCACTAAGCATCTACTTGGAGAACTTTGCCACTACACTTGTAAGCCCTTCTTCAGCCTTGGGATAAAACGCTAAGCACATTTCTATAGGGTTCTCGCGAACAACTCGCAATTGCTGAATTTGCGGCAGCGCTTCTCGTAATCCCCAAAACACTTGCCGTAAACGCAGCCAAAGACTCGACGGACCTTACGGCCAAACTCCGAGCGTACCACCACGCTGGCCAAAATGCTGCTTCGGGTGACCCCAAGCGTCAACTCATGCGCTATGGTCTTGACCTGCTCAACGGTGAAGTGCGCGACAACCTCGCAGCAGGCGTGCTAGAGCCCACGATCAGCAAAGTCCGCAGTCTCAAGTCAGCATTCGAGGCGGCAGTTTCGTTGTTACGGATCGACGATGCGATTCACTGTGCTCCTGGTAAGCTTTACCACATTTGTAATATCATAGCTAATTGTTTGGTTGGCTGCAGAGCAAAAGGGTGGGGAGGACGATGGTCATGGCCATTAAATAGCTGTAGTCAAGCATTTATAAAACATAGCCTACTTTGATCTCAATCTCACGGTTGTCGGGTATAACATCACCACAAGTCTGGCTTTATGCATACGTATCAAAAACAAACAAAAACACAAGCACACGTCCGGAAATGTATGTATGTATGTATCAGTGCAGCACAGCAACAAAGAGGGAGTCCGGAGAGTAGACGTCAGCGGTAGCCAACCGTTAAAATGGGATCGGCAGAACATTTAGATCGCCTGTTCCGGACAGACACACAAAGTTGAGATGAATAGGAGACGGAAGCAGGGCGGGCTGGGGATGCAGTGAATGATAGAGGAGATTCGTTCGGGGTTCGTCAAGAAATTAAGAGGTACAACAGATCAGAGGAAGAGAACATGAGTCAGAAAATATTTATCGCTGACTCGGGACGGTGTCGTCCAAACTCCGGTGTGCTTGCAGGTCGCGCATGACTCCGGCGTCCACTGTAAAATAGTTAGGGCTCATCCAACAGATGTTACGCAGAGGAAGAAACTCACTCGGCAACACGCTCTTCCTCCGCACATGAGGCCCGCCCGTCGTCGCCGATGGCGAGAGTGGCACTTCCGCAGGCCTCTGTCCAGACTAACCCCAACGAAAACAACCTCAACACACTTCACCCCTTATGCATCTGAACTTGGACGCACCTCGAGTCCTGGATCTGCTTGGGGTGTCCTCTCCACGCCGTTGGCGCCTAAGCTAAGGCTGACATCTCCAGCGACGGCGTCGAGTTCTGCCTCCATGGCTGCGGCGGACAGGTCCACGGTCGGATCCCCAAAGTCGAGATCGTCGAGCGCCGGTGGAGGGCTGGGGTACGTAAGCTTCTCGAGACGCGCCGGAAGTTTGCGCGATGGTGCGTTGTGGGCAGCACGTTGGAGAAGGAGGTTCCAGTTCTCGTAGTGATCCACAAGTTTTTGTTGTTCTCTGTGCAAAAGTTAGATTAAGCATGGTTGGAGAAGAGCAGGCTTACACTTCTCGATCATGCTTGAAGTTTTGAACGCATTGCTCGAACAGCTCTGGGTTAATCTCCATAAAGAGCTTGAGCGCATTGTAGACCATGCCATGTATCGTCCTGCGGAGATGTGAGCTATGATATGCACAGCTTTGCAATTACGCACCTGTTCCAATGCGTCTTCGAGTTTTGATATAACGCAGGGAAAACAAGCGGGAGTATGACCGCAATATTGTCGCCCATCAAATTAACAATGTACTCATTGTTCCAGTAATAGAGAGCACGCTCGGCTACTTGGAAGTGTTGACTATTGACACAACGTGCCAGCTGGCGGAACAAAGGTTCTTGAATCTTGACGAACTCTGCAGGGTCAATGACATCAAGGACTTCTTCCACCTCGTTGAGGAACATGACCTCTTTCGGGCTATTGACCTTGGGCCAGTACCGCAGGAGACCGCGAAGAACCTCTTCCGTGAGACTCGAATCTTTTTCAAGGAACTGGACCACACAGTACGCCAGCTGGGGATGGTAGAGCGACAAAGATTTGACTTTGTGCAAAGGGATAAGGACGCGTGTGAGGAACATTTTGTGTTCTTCCTTGAGTGGCAAGGCAAATCCATTGATGATGGAGCCCAAAATTTCGAGGAGTTCAGCAATCCCATTATGTCTTTCAGTCTCGTAGATGAACTGGTAGAAGACATTGTTGATCGACTTGCGGATAAAGGCGCGCAGGTTCAGGAATTTGCCATAGATACGGTGCAAAGTCGTTTTGAGAAAATCGCGCTCGCGGGGGTCCTCTGAATCAAAGAGTTCAAGAAGCTGGAGGACGAAGCCTTGGTCAATATAGCGTTTGGCAACGTTGGTGTTGAAGTCCGGGCTTTCTACGAAACGGAGGAAGAACTCGTAGACGATCTGGAGATGGGGCCAGGCGAGTTCGAGCACCGGCTCGTCTTCCTCAGGATCAAACGCGTCGCCAGTGGGATTGACCTGGGGCGGGATTGTGCGGAAGAGATTATTGCCGAACATGCTGACAACCTCGGGGTAGATGAGCTCGCTGATAACGCCGCGCTGAGTAGTGATATATTCAAGCATCTCATGCAGAGTCGCTGCCTTGATCTGCTTGCCTTTGAGCTCGGCGCTCGCATCGTTAAAGTCAAAGAGGGTCGAGCACTGGCGGAGCTTGCGGACAAAGAGCTCGGGGCGCTCGTTGGGGCCGACCTCGACGAACGCGGGCAGCTTCTCGATCTCGACGCGCTCGGTGACGTGGAAGCGCGACGAACGCTGTTTGCGAGGTGGCTTTCCGATGATGTTGATCGTGTCCTTGGGTGTCTGGGTGCGCAGCCGGTTCGCGACAGCTGTGCGTGGGGGCGTAGCCTCGAGGGGCGCGCCGACGTCACCCATCTCAGCGCTGACGACGACAATGGGCGGCGCAGGCGAAGTACGCTCCTGTTGCACGTGGCGAGTTGGCGCACGATGGCTGTCGCGTGAACCGGAGGCCGCGACCGAGTTGAGGGAAGCCACTGCCGACTGCGTGGGGGCATGAGACGGGAGTGGCGGCGTTGGCTTGGCCGGCGGCGGTGGGGGCGTGTTCGACGGCGGGGTGCTCGGTGCGGGCGCAGGAGACGGCGTCGCGGCGGGACGCGAAGACTTGGATGAGTCGCTCGAGCCCTTGCGCGAGAGCTGGCAGGCGTCAGTGCATGCCAACCTGTGCATCAACATGATACGTACTATGCTTTTCTTGATGCCTTTCATCATGGGTACGGCGTGCACGTCGATCTCGACGTCGTGAGGGCTACAGGCGGGGGGCGGGCGACTATCAAGATTGGGATGGGCAAGGGCGGTCAACCTCAAACACGAGTGCGCACGTGACCTACCACTCCTCGCACCCGTCCACCACCATGTCCGGTCAGTTGGCTGCTTCTCTGAGCGCGCCCGTGCTGATCGTCTGCAGCAATATACACTGTGTTTGCGTCGCCGACACACACGCCCATCCCTCACCATCTCCCAACCCTCATTGTCACCCCGCACGGTCAGTCGCGCCAGGCGCCGCACGCTAATATGTCAGCTGACTCGTCTCCAGGTCAGCCGCAGAACGTGCTCTACTCGTACTTGCACACAAACTTTGTGCGTCTTTATTCTGATACTCGTGTCTGGATGTCGTTGACTGTTCCATATTTAGAACGCCGAAAACTACCTCCTGACACCATCCCCACAAGGCGACCTCTGCGTTGCCAAGCTCTTCCCTCCTCTCACTCGCAACGCTCAGGGGAAGTCTACCACATCCGATCCCGGCCACGGGGGCGCTACTCGCGTCGTGCGCTGCGAGGCCTCTCGCTCCCTCAAGTGGACCATCACCAACACTGGTGTTTTGTCGCCCATCTACAAGCTCTCGCTCCCATCTCCAGACTCGCCCGATCTTCCCCTGTTCCAGATCTCCAAGCCAAACCCCAATGCTGCATTCTGGAGCATGTTCTACTTTGCTTATGCCGGCCACCTCATTCCCCCTAAGCGCATCGAGTTTGGCAAGATCATGAAGAACTCGGCTGCGGGCGGCGGCAGCGCTAATTCAGGAGGCACCCGCATTACCATCACAGGCAAGACTCCTGAAGAAAAGGCCGTTTGGCAAACGCTTGGGGAAGGCAACGAAGACTGTGTTGAATGGGTTGTGCTTTGCGCAGCGCTCAACTTGCTCGAGTAAGTGTTGTGTGCTTCTCCATACCGACCGGCCAAGGATGCTTATGTCATCATAGCGATGAAATCATCAAGGCTGCGGAAAAGTCTGGAAATCCAATGCAGACTGGCCCGCCACCTGGTCATGTGCCTGGTCCGATCCCTGCGCCTGGTCAACGTCCGCCGCCTGGTCCGCCTGGTGCCGCGCCGCCTCGCCCCGGTCCAGCACAGCAGCGACCTGGTCCTCCTGGCCCGCCCGGCCCACAGGGAGGCATGCCCCCACAGCGTCCTGGTATGCCTCCACAACCAGGAAGCATGGGTCCAATGCGTGGCCCGCCTGGTCCTCCTGGCCCCCTGGCCCTCCAGGTCGTCCTCCGTTTGACCCTCGTGATCCTCGAGCGCAGTACGGCCCCGTCCCAGGCAGCCCAGGATTTGATCCTCGCGGACCCCCGCCCCAAGGCGGCCCTCCGTTTGACCCCCGCGCCCAGCAATTCGGCGGTCCCCATGGCCCGCCAGGAGCAGCATTTGATCCTAGGGGACCGCCGCCTCCCGGACATCCTGCCTACGGCCCCGGCTCGCCTGGTCCTGGCCCCGGACAACAGCCAGTATATGACCCTCGGGACCCGCGCTCGGGGTACATGAACCGCCCACCACCACCACCTGGTCAAGGCGGTCCTGGTCCTCAGCAGAGGCGACCGTAATCAACCATACGCGAGCCGGCCTCTCGTCATTTCTTTCCCCTGGTGATTTTGAGCGAGTCTCTCGTTTGCGATTTCCCCTGGTCTCTTTTGGATTTTCGGAACCTGTGCTGGTTCGTATACCCTCTTTAGCCGAAAAATATGTTTTTTGGAACTCGACTCGTTTCCTTGTCCCTCAAGTCATCCTGCCTGGAACCCTCATCCTACCCAAGCTGTTTCGCTATAAATCATATCTCTCCGCTCCTTACACACATTTCTACTTTTCGGATCCACTCCTTCTATGCCCATGCTGTCGTCGTAGTCGGTTGGCGTTGTGAAATATTACATATTTGAACCCTCACTTTCTGTATGAAATAAGCTGCCTGAACGAGACGCATAGCAACTGCGGCTCGAGTCGTTTGAATATCGCTCCCACCTTCGACGATCTGCTGGGAGATGCATACATCTCGTTCTGCGTAACCGGTGTGCGTTGGCGTGACAGGATCTAAATCAATCATAGCGTCTAATGGGTTTGGCAGTCTTTGCGGATAGAATCTCTATAATAAATCCAGCGTTTGTGAAATTACCGTTGGAATTTAGACGTATACCACGACGTTTGCGTTTGGTTTGAATTTAATACTCGATACTGTTGCGGATAGGACCGGATCTGAGCGTCAAATGACGCCAGTGCCAACTACTTATTGGACGACCAAGAGGCAGACGAGGTGGCTCACTACAGCCACCCCAACGTGCGCCAAGTCACATGACGATGACTCCAAGGGCCTGATCGGGTTCAACTTTTGCCTCAACCAGCGCAGTGGCCGGTCTGGTGCTGGCTCTTTGTCGCCTCGGCCTGTATTACGACGCGTATCCTCGACGATCTCGACGACTCTGCACGCGATTTGTGCAGCATGAACGTACCCTGGGCAGGAAGCTCCCGCATGCCCATGCCAATGCCGAGCACACCCACCGATACCGCCTTTGCGGACCACACAACCCAGCAGCAGCACCACAAACGACCGAACCACTCGGGCCCAGGCTCCCCCGCCGCCCGCCTCGCCCAGCTCGCGCGTCACAGCCTCGAACACGACCTCGCGCGCACCGCCGTGTTCTACGCCGAGCGCCTGCACGCGCTCACCCGCGGCTCGCACGACGCGCGCCATTTGCTCGCAGGCCCTGTTGGCGGCCGGACAGACAAACTCGGCGATGGGCGTGGTGGGTAGTGAAGGCATGTGCTGGGCGTGTTGTCAAATCTATGCGAGGTGTGCGGAGAGGTTGCGAAAGTATCGGGTCGCGCGGGAGATGATGGAGAGGTGTTTGCAGACCGTGGCCGACGGTGCGTTTATCTCTTGCGTTTATCGAATATGGGCTGGGATGCTGACGATTTTGAATGTTGGCAAAGGAAATGCGCAGGGCGTGGGCTCATTAGAAGAGGCGACGATGCATTGCCAGGCAGGCCAATATGCCATGAAGGGAAATCTGTACGACAAAGCGGTGGCAAGCCTGAAAGAAGCTCTCAGACTGAATCCGTACCTGTGGGAAGCGTTCGAGATGCTTGGTTCGCTGGGTAGGCTACCCCATACATCCCTCTCTTGCGTGCTGCTTTTCATCCTCGGTGCCCAGGCTCATTTCCAGACCCTGCCGACGTCTTTCCTTGCAAGAAATCGCGCGCAGGTCTAGTGAACAGCAACAGGTGCAGCATGCAGCACCCAGTGCATCAGGTGCTGGGTTCTTTACGCCACCCGCTGTGGTGGCGAGCTCAAGCACGGTTGCTGGAGCTGCGCGTGTATTTGGTGGGCCTGCTGGTTTCCGCATTGATGGGCCACGGGATAGCTTGTAAGTCGAATGGCACGCCTAATGCTATCACATCTGACTTGCAAATAGAGCGTCAAACGATTCGTCCATATATCCGGACAATTCGATGCATGGATATGCTGCCGCTCCCGCTAGGTTAGAAGGCAGGCCGGCCGTAAAGCGCGCCAGGAACCGACCTGGTGCGCCGACCGCGAGCGTAAGCTCGCTTGCGGAGCTGGGAGAGAAGAAGAAGCCTGGGGCTGGTAAAGTTTGTGCACATGGATTTGGGGGTAGTGCCATTCATTGACGGTTTGATTTACAGATTAACACACGATCGACGAGTATTAGCGAAAATACGGGTAATGGCGGAGGCGTCGCAAGGCGAAGTACTCGATTGCTTTCTGGGCTCGGAAAGGGCATACCATCCAAGGCACATGCGTTTCTTACATATTGGTGCATTCTTTTTAAACCGCATGCATAGGTTACTGTCACTCGTGAGCGCAAACGTTCGGCCCCGAAACGAACAGGCTCCGACATGGATGAAGACGCACATCCCGCAAACTTGCCACCGCCCCCGGCTTCGCCCACCCCGTCCTCACCTGGACGAGCGGAAACAGATTCGGCAGATGCGTACATCATGGATCTTGTTCGAACATTTGCCAGAGCGACACAAGCGCTAGCACAGTATCGATCTGCGGATGTGCTGGAAGAGCTAGAGGCGCTGCCCGAAGAACAAAAGCGCTCGGCAAGTGTGATGGTGCTCATTGGGCGGGCAGAATATGAGCGGGCAGACTATATCAAGGTGAGGACAACCACATGATTGGCGTCTCGGGCCTGACCATAGCCACATCGGCACAGGCTAAACGGGCGTTTGAACTTGCGAGAAAGTTCGATCCACATCGGATCTGGGACATGGACATATTTTCGACATTGCTATGGCACCTGCGGAGCGATGTCGAACTTTCGTTCCTGGCCCAAGAACTACTTGCACTCGACCAACGGGCACCCCAGGCCTGGATCGCAGTCGGCAACGCTTTTTCCCTGCAAAAGGAGCACGAACAAGCATTGACGGCGTTCAAGCGTGCGGTGACGCTCGATCCGCACTATGCCTACGCCCATACGTTGATCGGCCATGAGAACGTATCGATGGAGGAGTACGACAAGGCGGCGAGCTCGTTCCAAAGTGCGTTGAGGGTTGATCGAAGACACTACAATGCATGGTGAGTAGCCTGATTCATCTAAAGGTGATGATGTGATTGCGTGGATGTGGGGTTGTACTTGAGGCGATTTGGGGGTTGGGGGTGCGATCTTGGAACGGGGATGGGCCCCGGTTGCGAGCAGAGGATGTGATTGGATGACGGGCATTTCGCCCGTTAATGAGGAACGGTTCGGGGTTCGCGACGTGGCCGAGGCTGTTCTGTGGAGATGTGACTCGACAAAGATATATGAGCAGAGGCTGGTCAAGTCACATTGCTCTCCCAGAATGTTCTCCTCTACGCCGTGACTGGGGGTTCTCACCTTGTTCATTGGCTGGCCGCGCTCATCTATCGGGCGCCACAATGATCCGCGCCTGTGTCATGATTTACTAAACAATGGTGTAGGTATGGCCTAGGGACCGTATACCAGAAGACGAGCAAGCTGCGGCATGCCGAATATCATTTCGAGCGAGCGGCGGAAATTAACCCGTGCAACGCGGTATTACAGTGCTGTCTAGGGATCGTAAGTGGCCGAGAGCGGTGTTTGGGGATCGGTGACCGGTTTGGCTAACACTCTGACCAGGTGATCGAGAAACGGGGCGACACCGCGACCGCGTTACGGCGGTATGATCACGCATGCAGGATCTCACCCGAGAACTCGCTGGTACGGTTCAACCGTGCGCGGCTGTTGATGACGCTGGCCCGATACGAGGTGAGAACGGAATGTTCGGCCCTGGGTTTGGTTCGTGTCGTGTTATCGCACCACGCGCGGGGCGCGTTCCTTGCGTTATCTGGGCTTGACGCGGCTTGGGGTTCCCACACGCGGCTGATTTACGTTGGGCTGGACATGGACCTCGGCGGAGAAGGTTAGAGTGTTTGGGGCTGTTGACTGACTGGCTCTACAGGAAGCGATCGCGGATCTGGTGCGGCTCAAGGACATCGTATCGGACGAGGCGAACGTCTGGCTGACGCTGGGGCGGGCGTACTGGGCGACGGGCCGGCGGACGGCGGCGACGCAACACCTGACGGTTGCGCAAGAGCTCGATCCCAAGCTGGTCGGCGCAGTGCGCGAACTGATGGAACGCGGGGAGAGCGAAAACGAGGGCGACGAGGCCGGTGACTCAACGATGGACGAGAGCACGACGTAGATGGTGTGATTCATGTTTGTCTGTACGACGCAATATTGTATTGGAATTGTGCGATGCAAAAGAGAGTGCGCTAGGCCGCGGTTGCGCTGTATGCGGTGTGGGTTGCGTGATCGACCGGGGAATCCGTGGATCAGGGCTGGCGAGTCAGCGGACCCCGAAAACCGCACCTGGATAAAGCTGCTGAGAGCCCCGACCCAAGGTGCCAGGCAATGACTCTGACCACCACCCCGATGTCCGCATAAATACAGCACGAGACTGCCGCATCCCGCGAGGCCATACAATGGTCATAACAACGAGTGCCCATCCATTTGCTCCCTATCTCCCCGCCTACCGCATATCCCTCTGAGTCCCCCCCCCACCGTCGGTGAGTCGCCCGCCCGCCGCCACCCGCCCCGTCGAGCTCACACACTGCGCAGCTCAACCGACCGCCACCATGTCGCACACCATCCACATCCACCGCTCCGTCATCTCGAGCCCGTCCAGAATGTCTTCAACACGACCGATCACCAACGAGTGGGCGTCCCACGTCTCCCGCCGCAAGCTCCAGCTTGTGTGTGCGGGCGGCAGCCGCCGCGACGTGAGCATCCTCCACCGCCTCGTCCTCATCTCCAACTTTGCCCACGCACACGACGCCGAGCCGCCCCAGCCCCCGCGCCCGCCCAGCCAGCCAGACGCGTTTGTGTTCCCCGACATCTCCGACCAGCCGCCCCCACCCCCCGCCACCATCGACGAGGGCGGCTGGCTCGATGCCATCCTCGCCGACCTCGAGGAAGAGGCCGAGGTCATGGTCTCGCTCTCGGACGTCCAGCTCCCCGCACAGTCCGAGGCGAGCTCGAGCTCGGGATCGCCCACCGAGGACGACGACGTCATCGTGTGCGACTCGTATTTCAGCATCTGCAGCTGCCCCCAGCCCCAGCCCACCCTGGTCCATCCCGCGCCCAGTCCAGAGTCATCGACCGATGATCTCAGCGATTCCCTCTCCGATCTTCCGTTCTACTCGACCCCGAGCCTCTCCGATTCCATGGACGTCGACTCGGACGAGGACGGCCCTGCCACCCCAGACACCTCGTTTGTCGACCCGGAGACATCCGCGAGTCCCAGCTGTCAGCCGCTGCCGTTTGACGACCCGGGCTCCCCTCTCCCGTCGCTGTTTGATGAGCCCGTCTCTCGCTCGCCCGTTATCCGGACTTGCGTCCCCCACAACCCGCTCTTCATCTCTACTTATTGCTGATATCTACTGCCTCGGCCCCTGTACATTACTGACTCATTCTCGCTGTCTGTGTTCTTTGTGACTGTTTCGTTCAACATCAATTCCCCCTCCCCCTACCGGCGCAGTTCCATCTCGGTGCCTTCTGTCCCGTTCGTATGTCTTAGTATCTCGTCTCAGTGTCTGCCTTGTCCATGCTCGATATTACGTCTTTTTTTTACCACTCAAAAAACAGGTGCCGCTGCGCTGGTGTTGTCTTTCTGCGTGTAGATAACAGTCGCCACATTACCTTATTTCAGCCTTTAGCTTTCCTCTCCTTTCATTACGAATGCAAGTTCCCTATTTCTCATGCCATACCAACGCCGCGGTACACTCGTTGGCCTGGGTCTGTTGCGCGATAAGGCCACTGTGAGGTGGCAACCAAATTGAGTCGGATGCCGGCATCGTGTTGCTTGCAACACGCATACAGCCATTTTAACTTTGATTTCATTTCCTTGTGATTTCATTCTACACGCTTGTTGTCATGAAACCGAGTAGTCTGTTCCCAGCGAACAGACCAGCGCAGCCCGAGGGGAGGGGGGGCGTACCACTCCTCCGTCGGTCCACACGCAATGTCAACGCTGGTCATCCCCACCCGTTCAATCGGCCATCAAATGGCGATAAGCCGTGCGGAGACTTGCTCATTTGAGCAACTGGCAGATTGCGAGCATGCTTCGAGACGATGCTTTCGATTCGATTCGAACTTGCCCCGGATTTTCAGACCACGCCCACCCCAAAGATAATGCGCCCAAGCTTTGGTTGTCTATTTGGTTCCAGGAGGAAGCAACCCCCAACCTCCCCAGTCCCTTATCTCTCTCGCTCGAAATAGAAAAACACGTTGGCATTGAACGTAACTCTACCCCGACACACCGCAAAACGCCCCAGTTCGATAAGCATTTTCTCGCGGCCAAGAAGATTGGGTGTCCGAACCCATTTGAATGCCAACACAACGCGCGCTCGCCATTATCTATCCTTGATTACCGGACCTCCCCGTCGTCCGTGGCGCCTGCCATGTCCGGTGGGAGCGCCCATGTCCACGCATCCTTATCGCCATTGTCAATGAGCACCTGCAGGGCCGTGTTGTTGAATGCGCCTGGGAGCGCGGTGCTCGGGGGGAATAGTACCGAATTCAGACGTGGCGCTGGGGGGGAAGACAAGGGATGTCGCATGTGGTGCCGACGCATACAGTTCCGGTTAGAATAAGTGTGGGGGTCCACAAATGATTGACGACAGTTGGATGATGTGGAGTAGGGCCGCAGACTCGGCCCGAGCGGAATAAAACGGAAAGTGCCAAGGGCTTAGAGGAGTGACTTACCGAGTGTAGCCACGCAAGGCGATCGTACCTCTAGTATTCGCGCGGGCGTGCTAGATGCGTGATAGGCGATTTACCGAGGTCAGCAGGTGGTTTAACGTTGGGAGACAAGGGGAGTGAGATAGCGTGTAGGATCGGCATTTCTCAATAGGAGGCGCGTGATCGGAAATGGGAAGCAAATGGAGTTTGGGAAATGGGCTACGGGCGGTGGGCTCACCTCTCGACGTACGCTTGCAAGTCGTTGGCCACGAGGAGGACGCGAGCGAGTGCATCGCCGGACCAGTTGGCCCGAAGGAAGCGTTCGTAGAGCTCGATGCCGCAGTGAGGCATAAACACCAGCGTCGGTGTGTCGATGACGTAGGCACCCTTCTGTGAAATGGCCAATGACGAACAACTCAGTGCATACAAGCAGGTGCGCGATATGCGCGGAAGCTCACGTACATTATTTTCGCTCATCAACCGGAGACCCAAGCCGCTCAACCCAGATACATCCGCGTCTTCGAATGCTGGATCGAATAAAGCCGTATCCCTGGCGTCTATACGGGGTAGAAGTAAGGTCAGTGCTCAGAGTCCATCTTCTGATGGAATGGCTCCAGACTCCTATCGCACCGAGTCAAAGCCATGATGGGAGAACTCACGATATTAAGCTCAGCGCACAAGTCCAACAGGAGGCACAACTGTGCACGAGATTCAATCGACGAGCTCGGTCGCCCTAAACCCAAACACAGGCACCTCCAGCGCAAGATCGAGTCCTCGTTTCGTCCGCCATCGACATCCCCGCTGCCCACAATCGATTCGCTGGCACGGTTGATCTTTGGTACGATCTCGGCTGGCTTGCAACAGACATAACCCAATTGTCAGCCTCTAGGCGTACACCAGAACGTGTCAATAAGGGGAGAAAGTAGCTGTCCATGGCCAATACCAAGTTGATCCGGGAAGAAAAAGGAAAAAGTGCTCACCGCGATAGTTTTGCCACCATCCGCTCGACACGAGCTCCTCGCGCGTGCGGTCAAGGAGACCTGTAAACGCAGGCGGAGTTTGGTTTCGTATCCTGCCCTTACCCCTGCCCCTTCCCCTCCTAGACATGCGATTCACGTAAATAAACCCCTCTCCGTCCGTCGCCATATATGCAGTTTACGTAGAGCCGACCTAACCAGGTTTGCACAAGAATAGTATGGTCGGCGTCAATTTGAAACTTTTTTTGCAGATCATCACGTGCAGTGTGCTGTATGACATCACGTGCAAGTGCGGGGACCCCGGACGCGTTCCGTGGATGTCCGTGGATGTATGGTGGCCAATATAGAGCCATTCGTGAGGCAACGTCGCTCGATCCGCTGCCCGTACTAGGGCACAACGTGTTTTCTACCGGCGCTATTGGGGTCAGCAGGTCGTGTCTCATTGGTCACACGGTGTGCTCGCCCCGCGAAGGTGCGCCAAAAACAGCTGAGGCTTGCGCCACTACTTGATTTTGCAACAGCGGATGCGATACGCTTGTTCGACAAAAGAGAAGCTTGAAATACCACGCGCAAACACTAATTTTCTTGTTTGCGGTTTTAGCTCGAGAGGAACAGAACTTGATAGGAGAATCACAGGGTTGCTAAGTTGCCGGAGGAGTTGGAGCGAGTGGAGCCGATAGGGGTCGCTATGGATCCATCCCCACAATTGCGGAGAAGCATAGAAAAGAATTCTATGAGAGCTTTAAGCTGAATCGATCGTCTTTATCAGCTCTCTATCTGATAACGGACTGAAACAGGCAAGAGCGTGACTGTTCAATTCGCTTAATCATCGCCGTGAAGTGTTTCCCGCCCTTGGTCGATCCAAAGGCATATAGCTCGCGCGGCTTCGTTTACGTATTGCTAGGATAAAAGCCTCATGGAATGTGATGCTGAATGGATCCAGCGGATGTCCTATTGTTACTTTCTTCCAATCTTCTGAGTACATTCAAACCTTCTCTTCAAACATTCAGTAGACTTCTTGCTTCTTCAGCCAATGATTGGCTGTTGCCATGTCCGTGATTGACACGCTCGCCGAATCAGGTAAATATGGTCATCTATATTTATCCCATGCTCCCCGCCACTCCGCCGACGGCCCCCGTTTCACACGCTAACCGGTTCGTTGCAACAATTAATCATTCGGCTCAAACATGTTTGACATGTGTGAAAAAATGTGTAAGAGTTGCATAAGGCCCTCCCACTTGATTCCGGTAACTATGTTTGGTCAATTTTTGACTCATCTCCCCACTCTGGCGAGAGCGTCAACGTGTGCCGGTGGTGGAATGCTGCAGTAGCTCGATGGCTCGGGTGCACCGGAACGACGCGCAATGGAATCACACCTGTCCATGTCTTGGATACTAGTTCTTCATTCGTTAGATCCTGTATCCAATTTCAATACTTTTACGAGTTTATTAGTAAATAATTGACCTTTTTCTCATCTTTTGGGGGGCCAGTGCGGATTTTGGCACTACAAATCACGCAAGTTAGCCCTGCTTATGAAGCAAAACGAGGGTGAAGACTTGCCTGGCTGTTTCAACCTTCATTCTCAATATGCCAGTGCCGTCTGATTCTTCCTGTCAGGCTGACGCGATGCGTCCCATCGACCGGGCACAAGTTGTTCCACGAGCAGCTCGAAAGCACCCTGCTTTTCTTTGCGGAGATAGGGAACGCCACGCCATGTGCGACAGCACTGAAATCCGCGATAGCTCCTCGCCGGGCGTCTATATATATATATGCGAGACACTCACGATCGGTAGTTCATTGAATGCGAGAAGGCGGACAGGGCAAGAACCAGTCCATCAACGAGGGTAGCAGTTGCGACAAGAGGTGTACCAGCATCGAGAGCGTGTTGAGATGCGAGTCGTCGGATATCCTGCCAAACGCGGCACGACTGTCAGCCGCCACTTGGCAAGGCACAATCCGGCACCATTGGCATGCGTACCATGAAAGTAAATGTAACACTGCCCCGTCTCGTCCTCGTGCCATGCAGCGAGCATCGGGACACATTGGGGTAGCCCCGAAGGATCTGCTCATCAGAAAAAAGGCACAGGATTGCTGAGTTCCGCAGTATATGCGCCCGAGGTAGTACGAACCTACAAATGCCACATGCATGACTCGGGCTTCACGAATGATTGCGGATATCGTCTCTTTGTCATAGACGCCTTTAGATGAGAGCGGAGTGGGGATGCCGAAGCAAGCCATTCAGCATCGGGGATGGGGGGGGTCGAAGAAGCCGAGAACTGGATCGGGTTGGATAGGACAACGCACATACCTCGGTCCGGCCGTCTGCGCACGGTGTTCAGCGCAGTCTTCTCGAACTTGGCATCTGAGTCTGGAGACGGCATGGCGAGACATTCGAGCGGAAATCGCAAGGGCTCCCAGGCTCAAATAGGCCCCCACAGGGGCTCGTCGAGTCATGCATCACAAGCTACGCCGCCGGAGCGGCACGCGCGAAGCGAGAGGTATGCATATAAATATTGCTAAGCGAGGACAAACTAGGAAATTGCTCTCTTCACTGAGGTGTCGTAGAGTAAATAGACCAGAACGGTCTTTACCTTTAGTCAGTCCCAGGCGACGAGCGAACAAAGCCCCTCGAAAGAAAATATATAAATACAGATGTAATTCCGGCAAGGAAGTGGCGAGGAACTGTCGGAGCGATAGATGTGGATGGAAGCCCTTCTTTGTATGGCATGTGCTCTGCGTTCAGAATTCCCTGAGCGGAAACAGCTAGGCGGCTGAGTCTCGGTGTGTTGCGAGCTGGGTGTATGCGAGCAGTGTTGACAACGCCGAGACGTTGGCGGGTCAATTGAATCGATGTTGTGGGGCCGTCGATATGGGGGTCTTTATTAGTATTATTATTAGTCTTAGCCAGCCGGGAATCCGGGGTAGCCGCCGGCACGATGGGCGCCGACGCCGATCGCGGGCGCGGTCAGTTCCTAAGACATTTACGCGGCTTGGTTTCTCGCCGGAATGATGCTGCGCACGTTCTTGTGTATATAAAGCGATGTCTGTTGCCGTGGGGCGGACCCCCGCCAAGGGCTGAGGACAACTTGTGTTTCCACCCTCGATCTAACGCTAGGTCTTCGCGGTCTTCCCTGTCATACACTGTTCCATAATTTTTCAAAACCCGTAACGCCGGTGTATAAGTAGACCCACCGACGCCAAGTGTAGCCTCCACAGCCTCTTGGGCGTGTATCTGATAGTCCTGACCTTGAGGCAACAGCGCTGGGTGGCCTTATATAACCACAACCTCAAACGCCCCACCGCATTTTCGTCCCCCCCAGTCAGCCGCCCGAGCGACCAGCGCCGATATCGCGCTTCAATCAGCCAATCCTGCTGCGGAACCGGGAGTCCCCCATATCTGCTAAGCAGCGTATATTTCACTTCCAGAATATTTCAGTATCCCTTCTCGATTGGGAGCCCCTGCCGCGCCTCGCGGGCTGCTTATATAGCCTCGGTCCCACCTGCTCCACTCCGCCCCCACCCCCCCCCCAACCCCTATACTCGAGCTGCGCCCCCTCGCCCGCAATCCATCGCGCAAGCGCCGATAGTTGTTCGAGTGCAATCGCCGATAGCGCATCTCAGGGTGAGCTCTCTGTTCCAAAATGACGTCGTCTAGCCGGATAGGGAGCCTGGGCTGATTGCTGCTCCTTCAGGCTCACGACCATGGCCTCGCACGAGATCCCCACATCCAGCACTCTGCACTCTCCTCGAACTCCTCCCCATCGTCCCACACGCCCACGCTTATCGCGCGGCATCTCATCTCGCAGGCCTCAGCCCCCGCCGGTCCCTCCATCGCTCCGCGACCATCCGCTGTTGGATGTCGTCACACACGGCAGCTCGTCGGGCGCGTCCGCCTCGGGCTCGTCGACCGCCTCGTCGACGAGCAACACCCCTATCGCGCCTCTCATACCCGGCGCTCCCACTCTCGCCGTTCGAGCCTCTCGACATCGCCCCTATCTATACCCGTAGACAAATTCTCGATGCCGCTCCCGAGCCCAACAGGCCTTTGGACGCTCCCAACACGTCTGAGCCCACCTCTCGCTGGCCCTTGGAGTGCACCAACCGGAGGCAACCCGGAACCCGTGGGTGATGCGATGGGCTTAATGGATACGGTGCCTGCGGGCTCAACAGTGAGCGTTGCCAGTCTAAACGGGTATCCATGGCATGGACAGACACAACAGCGCACTCAGGGCTACGACTACGTGTCTGTCCAACATCACACTCCGGGGTACGCCCTATACCCGCCTGCAACCGGCAGCAGGCGACGGGGATCTCATTCCCATCCCCAGCCACTTCCCCATGGGCACGGTCACTCCCAGGTTCCGACCTCGCCGACTAGGCAGCGACATAACCACCCACTGCACACCCATTCTCCGCAACCTTCTCCGCCGATCACACCTGCAGCAGCATAGCCGAATTGATGCGATCGTGCCTGGGGTTTATGCTGTCTTTTTTGGGGTCTAAGCTGGGGTTCATCCTCGGCTCGGCGAGTTACTAAAACCGTCGACTGGCGACGTGTTATTCCTTTTTCTTATTCTCCAGCTGTTTCCGTTAGTATCTTGCATTTTCGGGTTGGCTTCACGCGTACACTTTTCATTCCCGACGCTCAGTAGCCATACGTTTTTTTTTTTTTCAATGGCGTATGTAAAAGTATGATTTTGCTCGACCAATATGTAAAATAGACTTTCGTAGCAACTAGTAATATTCACACTCATTGCAACGAACAAACCACCTGCTGTATA
This sequence comes from Ceratorhiza oryzae-sativae, assembly GCA_030998015.1. Lineage (NCBI taxonomy): Eukaryota > Fungi > Basidiomycota > Agaricomycetes > Cantharellales > Ceratobasidiaceae > Ceratorhiza > Ceratorhiza oryzae-sativae. Next base: position 1,568,026 of record JARWMV010000234.1, on the reverse strand, counting down.
TATTATGTAGCAATCCCAATAGTACATACTAAATCCTACAACACATCCTATTTCTTTTTCTTCTGATCCCGCACGTCAAGTACCACAAGGTCACCCTCACCCAAGTTATAGCTCGCCAACGTCTGATTGCTCGTTAACGGTTTATTATTGTAGGTCAACCGCATTCGGCTGACACCAAGCGAGCTTCCAGCGATATGCTGTACCCGGTCGCGCAAAGTGCCGATAAGCAACGTGAGCGGGAGGTCGGGTACCTGGATCGTCTGGCCGTTCATCTTCCATTCAGGCTGTTCGGGATGGTTCGGTAGCTGAACATTGATTGTCACAGGTTCATTCTACGCAACGTGTATGTGTCAGTAAATTTTATTTCTGCATCGCATCAAGGAACGGCTCACGTTGTGGAGGTTCACCCAGTCTTGCTCAGTATAGTACCTGCCTTCCGGTAGTTTCTCCACCCTCGGACGTTTAGGTGCCGCTTGTGAATCCCCGCCACCCATCTCATCTGCGCTCCGTACGACACCTGCAACGGGTGACGGTCCGCCAGGCATGCCCATTGCTGCCAGCCGACTAGGATGAATTCCGGCCGCGGACATTGCAAACGCCGGCATTGCGGGGAGGGATGGGTGAGGCGGTGGAAGTGGCTGAGGTGCCGCGAACACTGTCGCACCCGCCGAATAGACACCCGTGGGGTCGAGTGGAAGTGGCGGAAGCGTCGTTGGATTTGCGGGCAGGGACGGGTTGATGGGTAGGCTGCTTACAGTGCCACCTGGTCCAGCGGAAGGGCCGATCGGATTGTTGGGAGTTCTGGTAACAAGGTCCGGCGTTGGCTTGAGGCGAAGCGAATTTGGGGAAATGTTACTTACGCTCCGAGACCCAGCTTTGTCTTGTGGATCGCAGCAATTTGCTCGTCCAGGTTCGCATTTGTCTGGAACTTGTCGAGTGTGCCAGCCTTGGATGCGGTGTGGCCATCCCAGACAACCTTTTCGCGTTCACGACGGCGGGCCCGTTCCTCCTCCTCTTCCTTTTTGCGCGCTTCTTCGTCAGCATCGGCGCCAAAGATATCCACGCGAGTTCGAGCCAGCTGGCGCAAAGAACTGACAACGTTGGCACCTACGAATCAAAATGAGTACGACATTGCAGGGTTGTATGCCTATTTGGAGCTTACCCCCTTGCAACTCGCTCGCCTGCGCTCGGCGCATCTCGAGATTGTCCCGTTGCGTCTTCCACTTGGGATCCAACAGCTCGATACGCATGTGTTCCGCAAGCTCGTCTTCCGGAATTTGCTGCCCACAAATAGTACAGGTAGTCGTCTTTTGCTTCGAGTTCTTGGCCGCAAGAGCTAACAAATGTCAGCCAGTAACCCAAGCCAAAGATGTGGTACACTTACTCTTGGGCACGTAGTCTTTCCTGATTTTCATAGGGCCTGTTGCACCACTCTGAATCTCCCTTGCGCGGGCCTCCTCTCTCTCACGTTCCTCTGCTTCCTTGCGCTTCCTCTCGCGCACCTCTTCGTCCTCGATAGGTTCGGCGTAGCCGTTTGAGGGCTGAGCGTCCACGTCGGGCTCTTCCTCCATCCGAACGTTCGCAGCACGGTAAGCTTCGACATCGGGAGCAGTGGCTTCCATAATCTGCGCAGCCATGCGTTTTTGAGCGAGCGTCATATTTTCGACTTCGGCAATGCTCATTGGAGGAGGGAGGTCGGAAGTAGCATCGGCCGCAGTGAATTCGATAGTCTGGACGATATGATAATCGTGCCATTCGATCTCAGCGAATGCAACTATTTTGAGGTTAGTGGATGGTAACATGAATGTTTAAGTACCCACGGCGCTCAGCTTCCTTGTCGTCTTCCCTCTTTTTCTCGCGTTCCCTCCGCCAGCGTTCGTATGCGGCACGTTCGCGCGCATCCGCAAGCATATCCCATTTTCCTTCCGGCAAGGCGTGCAAGGCCATTTTAGCCAGAAGATCTTTTGAAGGGTGGAGCACCCGTGTGTATTGCTCCACAAGATGGTTAAAGTAGCTAAAGAGCGAATGATTTGGACGCAAAAAATCGAATTGGAAGTTGCGCGCCTCACGCGCTTGGAGCGCGTTAAGGAATGGTCGACCACGCCGAGCGGTATAAAGCGCAGTGAGTTTGATTATATCTCTACATAGACCATGAGTATGCGAACGCAATAAGCCAAGAGAAAGTACTCACAAGTCAACAGCGCTCACCTGCGGAGTATCAAACACAAACTCGTGCGGTGGGGGCTCTTTTGGCGGGGCTTGAGCGACGGGTGCGGCCGTCTCAGGGACGTCTTTGGCAGCCGCTGCAGTTACGGTTTGATCATCTTCACCGTCTTCGACCTTTTGGATACGATGCCTGTAGTATGCATGATATGGGTCTGCCGAGTTCAGGAATGAGAACTTGGGCTCATTACGCTGTGACTCGCGAATCTTGTCCTCAAATTGGGGAGGGTTCGCCGAGCGGGCAACAAAGGCGGCGGTTCTGTCGATAATAGCTAGAAGAAAGATCAGCGTCGGAATAAATCATATTGGATAGACTACTTACTGCGAATGTCAGGCGGTGGATAGATCATACCAGTTGCAAACTTGGCGGCACCTGTTTTCGGCAATTCCGGTTCAATACCTTGTATCGAATGGGTTTGATTTGCAGAGGCCACTGCGTCTTCGATCATTTCGTTGACCTGGCGGTCCATTGCGGCGCCCATCGGACTTGCTACGGCAACAGACATGATGGTGAACAGGAAGTTACATACACCTGGGCACGTGACCTGGCTGGTATTACATAACCTGCTGAACTGTAAACTTTTTGGTCCCCGTCCGACTACCACAAGGCAAGTTATAGTCTCATGATTTAATTCAAAGATGAAACGCACTGGGCTCTGAGCCACGATGGAAATGCACAACTGCTTTTGAGCGGGCCGCCTAGAAAACGGTTAACTGATTCTGTCCTGCATATGTGTCGCCCTCGTTGAGCTGCACTGACATAGTTCCACTAGCTATGACAGCCTCGGACAGCAATCCAGATATTCAAGCGTTTTGTGATGCATCCAAAGAAATCACTAGCAGTATCGCATCAGCCCGGCAGCTTGTTCAAGCTCTTTTAGCCAAGTAAGACTGATTATACTTCACGCATCACACCCATTGAGACTAAAGCTCAGACAGGACTCCGAACTTGATATGGCCGCTGGAATTTCGCTTTTGTCACTCAAGAATCATGTGATGCTATCGTATATCCACTCCCTGGCGTTGCTCTCGGCCCATCGTATACTAGGCCACTCGTTGCTGGATCGTTCTCCGCCATCACAGCCGTTCGGGGATTTGGCGCGCCCTGCTCGAGGAGCCGACGCGGGTGATTTAGTTGATACCATGGTGGAAAACAGGATAATACTCGAGAAGACCAAGACTCTTGAGGCTCGTCTGAAATACCAGATTGACAAGCTGGTTCGACTGGCGCAGGATGCACCTCAAGAAGATGGCGACGTAATTGATGGTAGAATACTATACCTCGTTCAAATGTTTTGCTCCTAATTACTTCTCTAGACCCGCTGGCCTTCAAGCCCAACCTCTCGAACCTGGCAGCTCCATCCACACAGCGCGGGCGTATAACTACTGAATCCGCCAACCAAGAAGCTAACTCGGAGTCAGACGACGATGAAATATACCGTCCGCCCAAGCTTGCGCCAGTTCCCTATGTGGAGAAGGGATCCAAAAAGGACAGAACGCAGCCCCAACCCCGCTCTCTCTCCTCACTGCTTACACTCGATCCCTCTCGTCCGCACGCCGAGTCCGCTTCAGGTCTAGGCAACGGAAACGCATCGCTATCGTCCGCCCGTGCGCGCGAGTTGCAACGTATGACCGAGTATGAAGAGGAGAACATGACACGATTAGTCATGAATAAGAAAGAAAGTAAGAGGAGGAAGAGGGATGAGGAAGATATGGCATTTGGCGGGAGCGGCGCGAGGAGAGGTGGTGGGGCGGCATTGCGAGATGAGTTCAAGGATGTCCTTGGATCAATTGACCGCAAACGTGCCGGCCCAAGTGGCGGCGATGGATATGAAGAGCTCAGGCAACGAGGGAAGAAGCTAAATGCGTTTGAGAGGAGTCGCGTGAGAAAAGTGGATCAGGCGGACGAGCCACGAGAAGGGTCACGAGTACGCAAAAAGAGCAAGTTTGAGGCTGCAATAAAAGCGAACAAGCAATCTTTGAAGCGACGAAAGTAGAGCTGTTACCTCTTTGTATGCACGTATCTTTATAAAAGTATGTGGTCCCATTTTGCGTATTGCTAAATTAAGTGTTCGGCTAGTGGGAATGTTTCCGTTCATCAAAATAATAAAGATAACTTATATCTTTGCCCCAGTTTATATAATCGCGGATGAATTTACTTCGGAAATTGGATTAGATAGATATATTGTACTCTAAAACACTGTAATAACTCATAAACACCCTGGCTTATTCGTGATTGGATATGCTTATTAATAAGCGCGTTGTTAATAAGGGCTCGATAATATTTAGGGTGTGAGCGACGCTTACAAGGGAATATTTCTTTCCAAAGACACTAACATTACAGGCTATGATCAACGACGAGGCAGCGATGGCGCCCAAGGAAGAAATAGTACCGCATTCACGCACACACCGTTACTTCTTGATTACAGCCTAGTGCAGAATTGAGTCGGTAAAATAAACGTCCAATGTAACAAACAATAAATTCCATCACACAAAATCCTCAAACATATGAGAGCGTGTTTGGAAACATATGGCTTTAGGCGCCCAAAAAGTGAGAAAACCCATCAAGACAAACCAATAGACTGGGGGAATCTAAACACATTATCAGGGTCGACCATGCGTTTAATTGACGAAAGGCGGGAGTAATGTGAGCCATAGTATTGATTTTTCCATTGAGAGTCGGTCAACGTTGGGTCGACATAATTAACGTCTGTTGGGGGAATTATTAGCTAGGAACCCGGGGAAAGAGATATAAATGCGCATACATGCTGCCTGTGGGTTGGGATCCAGGGCGTTGAGCATGCCATTGACGAACGAGATACCATCGGATGGGAAAGGTGGCTTGAGGTCCTTCGAATTGGCATAAAGTTGGAACGAGAGGATGGCGTCGCGGTGCGCAAACGAGGTAGCATCCGCGCCCGCGTCCTTGACTGCGCCTCCATACACTACGCGCAAAGTTAACCCAATGACGCAGATTAATGGCCGTGAGGAATACTGAAGCCCAAAACTTACAATCAATTCCAACAAACCAATCAGCGTCACTGTTCGCGCCTTTGGACATCAAGTAATTCGCGAAACTCGTCCACTGCCTGGAAGTCACTGCAGTCTTGGTGAATAGTGACTTGGCGAAGAACGTGCCCTTTGTTTCGGCGTCTTTGGTCGAAAGACGACCGTCTGTAGCGACAAGTGAGTCGTACCAATTGTAGGTTTTGACCGTGATGTTGCCTGGGCTTAGTGCCTCCTTCCAGTCTGCGGTGACAGAATTGAAGTCAGACATAGGCCCGTAGTAGTTACCAGAGAACTTTTCGTTCATAATAGTCAGCGACTGCGATGCGGTGTTGAAGCGACTCTACCCACCTGCATATAAAGCCCGCCATTCCCGTCGGGACCAATTGCACCCAGCATAGCCATCTCCTTGGGGGCAGCCTGGGCACGCTTTTGCCATTTACCAAGTATATTGGCAAGATTTTTTGCTGTAATCTTCGTGTTGTATTCGATAGTATAGCCAATGACGTTTGTAGGCGCAGCTAGCGTCGCAAACGTCCACTGTGTCACGATTCCATAAGACGCGCCAGCACCACGTAAAGCCCAGAACAGGTCTGAGTTTGTAGTGGTCGACGCCATCACGAGCGTGCCATTTGCCAGCACAACCTCAGCAGCGATGATGCGATCCTGGAACAGACCAGCGACGCGAGAGAACGGGCCGTATCCACCGAAAGCTGCGTGGCCCTTGAGTTGAAGTTAGCACGAGCTGTGGGATGATGGTGTCGTATAAAGCGATGGACTTACTCCGCTTCCGACGTATGGGCACGTACCGTGAGGTAAAGCCCGTTGACCATTGTCCCAGAGCCCTTGGGCGATGTCCCCGAGCAGGTTGCCGGTTTGAATCTTAGCGACACCATACGAATCGACAGTCAGCGACTTCATGTACTTCAGGTCGACAACAAATGCCCCATCTTGGCCACCGAGCTAAAATTTGATTAGCTTCGTCTGAAAAAGAACATAGAGTAGGAATACGCACCCCATAAGCTGCGTAAGAATGACCACCGGAACGCGCAACAACCGGCATCTTGCTCGCAGCCGCGCATTTAACGTAGTATTGGACGTCAGCGGCTGATTTTCTACATGATTTGTTTGTTTTTAATTAGACATTCGATTACGGTGACCTTGGCTTACGGATATGCAATAGCTGCAGGCTTGTAGCTGAGCCTTTGGTTGTAAGCTGCACGTGCTGTGTCATAGTCGCTGTTCGAGGGAGTAACGATAGCCCCACTGGAACCGCTGCTTTGAAGGCAAGAGATAAACGCATCCCGAGGCTCATTATCGACTCCGCTTCCGAGAGCAAAGCCAGCGACGGCGAGTGCAGTGGTCACAGTGCGAGCCCACATGAGATATGGGAGTAAAAGACAGGATGAGATGGATGATATTCCACCTTTGTAGAAACGCATTTATACGGCCGCCAGCTGTTCAGAGGCGTCGCGTCAACATAGCAGCCAACTGCCGAAGATGATTCTCATTTGCGGAGGCCCGAGGCTGGTGGACCAACATATCTAGGGTTGGATCAATAGTGGGTTCGTAGTCTACGAATATAGCATCAGTAAGCTCTTCCCCGCAGCCCTGAAGTTGCTTGATAACTAAAAGTGGAAGAGGCCATGGTCAACGAAGAAGCGACGAAGGGGCAGCGATTCGAAGGAGCAGCGATGGCGCCCAGGGAAGTAGTGCTGCATTCACGCATCTTTTCTTCTCGATTACAGCCTACTAGGGTGGGATTGAGCCGGTAAAATAAATGTCCAATGTAACGATAAAGTCCATCATAAAACATCACCAAACGTGCGTGAGAGTGTACTTGGAAATATGCGGCTTTAGGCGCGCGAAAAGCGAGAAAACCCGTTATGACAACCCAATAGACTGAGGGAATCTAAACACATTATTTGGATCGACCGATCGTTTAATTGACGTAAGGCGGGAGTAATGCGAGCCATAGTATTGATTTTTCCATTGAGAGGCGGTCAACGTTGGGTCGACATAATTAACGTCTGTTGGGGGAATTATTAGCTAGGAACCCGGGGAAAGAGATATAAATGCGCATACATGCTGCCTGTGGGTTAGGATCCAGGGCGTTGAGCATGCCATTGACGAACGAGATACCGTCAGATGGATAGGGAGGCTTGTAGTTCTTCGAGCTTGCGTAGAGCTGGAAGGAGAGAATAGCATCACGATGGGCAAAGGACGTGGAGTCTGTGCCTGCATCCTTGATGGCCCACCGTATACTACAAACGAACCGCGCTTCAACAGACAATTTAACAGAGACGGTATAGTCACTCACAGTCAATCTCAACAAACCAATCGGTATCGCTGTTTGCACCCTTGGACACCAAATAGTTCAAAAAGCTTGTCCATTGACTGGATGTCACCGCAGTCTTCGTAAAGAGTGACTTGGCAAAGAACGTGTCCTTCGGCTCGGCGTTTTTGGTCGAAAGTGCTCCGTCTGTAGCGACAAGCGAGTCGTACCAGTTGTAGGTTTTGGCAGTAATCTTGCCAGGGCTGAGTTTGCTAGCCCAGTTGGCAGTAGCTGAGTTAAAGGCAGACTTGGTGCCATAGTAATCGCCAGTAAACTTGGTAAACAGATTAGTTGCTATTTGCTACAAGGCTTGAAATCGAACGCCTACCTGCAAATAAAGCCCGCCATCCCCATTGGGACCGACGACACCAATCATAGCCATCTCCTTGGGAGCATTAATAGCCAATGTTTGCCAAGCGCCCAGCAAGCTTGCGATCTTGCTTCCACTCAGCGCCGTGTTGAAGTCGATAGAGTAGCCTATAACAGTTTTAGGTGCAGCGAGTGTCGCAAATGTCCATTGGGTCACTATTCCATAAGATGCACCGGCGCCACGTAAAGCCCAGAACAGGTCTCCATTTTGGGTCGCCGACGCCGTAGTCAGTGTGCCATTAGCGAGTACCACTTCGGCCGCTGTAACGCGGTCTTGAAGCAGGCCTCCAACACGGGAAAAGGGACCATAGCCGCCGAATGCAGTGTGACCCTGAGAAAAGCAGAGGATTATTATAGGAAACCTATCACAGGGGTGACGAACTTACCCCACTTCCAACGTATGGGCAGGTACCGTGGGGCAAAGCACGCTGGCCATTGTCCCAGAGCCCTTGGGCAACATCTCCAAGGAGGTTGCCCGTTTGAATCTTGGCGACGCCAGACGAATCGACAGTCAGTGACTTCATGTTCTTCAAGTCAACGACAAGTGCTCCGTCTTGACCGCCGACCTAAGAGCAGCCATCAGTCCTAGTATTTAGATAAAAGGCAAAATATGACACGCACACCATAAGCGGCATAAGAATGTCCACCAGAACGTGCGACTACCGGTATCTTGCTCGCGGCTGCGCATTTGACGTATTTTTGAACATCGGCAGCCGATTTTCTATTCGACCCTATGAGTTAAACACCCGAATGCGACAATTATGGGCGTACGGGTATGCGATAGCCGCAGGCTTATAACTCAGCCTTTGGTTGAACGCGGCGCGCGATGAGTCATAAGAAGAGCTCGTTGGCACAACGATCGTTCCACCAGAGCCGCTGTTCTGAAGACACGAGGTGAACGTATCTCTGCGTTCGACATCGACAATAGCCGCAGAAACACACCCAACAGCGAGGAGTGCGACCGAAGCAGCCCGGGCCCACATAGTGAAGGAAAACCAGGGAGAGGGGGACGAGTTAAGCTGGGCTTCGTCACGATGTATTTATAGCGGATGGGTCACTTGAGACTAGGGCCGGGTGAAGAAGCCGAATCCAGCGTCGCCCAATGCACGGGTATGCCGGAGGCTGTGGGGCATTGCCACTTCCGAGACAGATCAATCGTGGATTCCCAGTCCACGCTCGACTCGACCCGACATGTTCACGGAGAACATATGCGTGAGCTCACCCCTCGACACTTGGACCCAGTGGGAACACAGCCTATGGATCGATGGGGACATTGCACTTGGTCATGTGTTAGCAGTATGCGCTCAATCGGCCTTGGATACACAAAAGATAGAACTAGTGCTGGTTTGATCCGGGTGCAGTTCAAAAGACCACGATCGAAGACCAATTTAGTCGGAGAAGCGCAAGCCATCGGTTGCAAGTTTCAGGAGGAAAGATATTGGCCTAGCACAGCACCAGGCCGGCCGCTCTGCACGGCGACACCCATATAGCTCTGGAACGCCGCCAGCGGGAAAAAGGGTGGGGTCCCACCAACCAACTTGAAACCAAGATCGTGTTGGGGTGGTGATTTCAACCCGGGGCACTAGAATACTTGACAGTGCATGTGTGTCAGTGCCGTCGCTCGTTAAAGTCGAGACGCATTGGAGCCGCACCAGTGAGCTTATATCCTTTATGAAATCGAATAGCCGGCATATCATTACATCACGAACTAGTTGCATAAGCTGCTTCGATATTTATTTCTCTAAAGTACAGCATTCAAAAACTAAGGCGTGACCCAGCCGGTGGAGAGCGAGGGCGGAAGCATTCCAGAGTCCCAGGCTGTGGCGTTCGGGCCCATGGAAAATTCAATTGTTCCCCCATTAACAATCTCGCTGTGTAATATGAACGAACGGTTAATTGGCCGACCATTGACCTTCACTCCTTGGACGTCTGAAGCCGGACCATATTAACGAACGAAGAGAAGATCTATAAGACAAGCGGGCTTACAGATGTTGGTGGCATCGAGTTTAGGCGCTCTGATTCGTAGATAGATCTTGCTTTTGTAGGACGGCGAGGTCGGCGCAGTTGTACCCAGCCTAACATCCACTGCACGGAAGAAAGGCGCCGAGATAAGATACAAGGGCTGAGATGTGACAGGATATATGCTACAGAGGTACTTAGGACTAGCGCCAGAGGTCCACATAGTCCGTGTACTCACCCTAGGAGATTCCACAATAGCCATGTTGCCATCGCTCCTGCGTCTAACGAGGGATAAGGAATTATTTTCTTTAGGACTCTAGTGGCACAAACCTTGATTTCCCGGAATGCCTGACCGGGCAAGGCTATAGTCTATGGCGTAGAAAGCCTTGTGAGATGATCAACCCGGCACATAAACATGGGGCAACTTACATCTGTTTATAATATACCGCGTTTTCTCAACAGTTTTGTATTGTTTCCCGTTGATGTAGTTGTAAAGGAACGGCGTCTGGAAAGAGGGCTCATTGCCAGGATTGAACAATGCTCTGGGTGTTCAGATTAGTTTAGCATAGGTTTTGTCGAACGCCAAACTGACGTACGTGCCGGCGGTATTGGCTGGCCCTGCTCCAGTACTAAATCCCTCGACAAATGACGCATCAAGGCGCCGCTCAAATGCCTCTGGGCCGCCCATGAGTTTGATCAATGCGGCAGCATCATGAGGGATATTAAAGCTGTATTAAGCCATGTAAGAATAGCGCAGGTGGCTCCCCAAGGCACTTACCTATATTCCCATATAAGACCTTCGTAGGTTAACTAGGATTATGCTGGTTAGGAACTAGCGAGGTGGTTGCTGCCCTTCGCTCACATCGCTCCAAGAACAACCCCCACAATTCGTCACATTGACGGAAGAGTCAAAGACACCATGCGCAGATTTGCTGCCGAAAAACCCCCTATGAACACCGAGTCCTGCACTCCCGAGGTCCACGGTAGCATTTGGATTCCAGACTAAATTCAAAGGTAAAAATCATGTGTCGAATCGTCCAAGCTATAGCCTTACAATTCTTCCAGTTGCTTTGCGTCAAGAAGGATCAGCCGATCTGCGGAAACGGGTAGTTTATGACCTACTTGGCTCTCTGCAAGTATCGTTCGGCATCTTGCTTGTTTCCAAGACCCTTTGCAAGAAGATATGCGGCAAAATCATTTGTGCATATTCTACTCCCTTTGAGATGGAGCGTGAATATGCTGTCGTAATGTAGCCAAGAGAAATCCAGTCTGGAAGCGCATTTCTATCCGACGCAAGGTCATGACTGGATTCAGATATAGAGCGCCCCGACTTCAACACACCTTCCCTCTTTGGTGCCACCATCAAAAGCATTAAAGTCGATGTTTCGTCGTGGAGTTACATCTGCATCCTTTTGCTACGTAGATGTAGCTAATCAGTGCCCAGGCACCCCTACCTATATAACGGGCGGTTCGCTCACCACTGCCTTGTACGCATCCTTCCAATTGATAACCTTTACCTTGTCTAACCCTTTAATATATGCATCAGCAAGTACGTTGTCTGCGTCAGAGCCACCCTATACGAAATTATCTTAATTAGCCAGTCTCCCATAACCCATGGCAGCTAACCTGAGTGCGGCCGTTTTGGTTTCCACTGTATAATGAATTTTTGGCGATTAGCATCCTACATTCCGAAGTGAGATGAGGGCACTTTACCTTCGTCCGTCAGGGAGATATCCATCGAATCGCCTTGGGGTCGAATCATTTTGAGTCATGCAACACAACCTGGGCATGTTTCAATGCGTACCAAGTGTCAATCAACGACCTGAGCATCTCGACATAGCGATTCGTATAAACCAGATGATAAAAGGGCGTTGTGCATCGGAAGACTGATAGAAATCAGCCAGGTCCCCCGTTTACAAGAGACTTACTATCCCACATCTATCATAAACCCTGAGTCAACGCGGTTTTACTAGGCACAAAATCACTTACTGTATACCAATCGTCGTAGTACGGCTCCTGGGAGTTCCACTTTCCAGGGTTCTCGCCCGTCCTGTCCGTAGGCATGAGAGCGGTTCCGTCTGAAAGGCGAGTAAGCATCCGAGTGGACCGAAACGCAAATCGGCGTACAGAGGTGCGTGTACAATAGACCAAGTAGTGTGTCATTCGTAGCCCCATTTTCAGCCGGCACAGTAATCGAAGACAATATTTCCCTAATAGCAGACTTAGCAGGAAATAGCGCAAAATGACAAGACCTCACGAACGTATTCCATACATCCCTCACAGATTGTACGGTCGCATTGAAGCTCTGCGTCCATGGTAGCTCATCCTTTACAAACTGACAGCTATAAAGGTTTAAGCAATCTAATCCTAGGTTGATATACGACAGACTCACGCTTTCTCGACGCTGATAAAGCTCACTCCAACCCGACTCTCGAGCTCGAGACTTTGAGTGCCATCATACTCCCACGAAAAAAGTCCGCCAATAGCGAGGTTGTCGGCTGCGTATATCTCGTAATATGGAGACAATCTAGGAGGAGTGGATGGAGGCACAAGGTGATTGTACGGCGACCAGAATGTGCGAGCTCTTGTGGGTGGTTTAGAGAAATTGCCGCAAAAGTCTGAAAGACATCAAGTCAGTTCTATGAATTGTCAGAAACAATGATGATAGCACTTACATATCTGCCAGGCTTCTCCATGGTTCCATCCAAGATCGTACCAGGCGCTGCCGGTATATCCACCTCCAACAGGATCAATCGCGAGCTCGCCTTTGATGTATCGCTGAGCAATGTACCCGCCTCCTCCAGAAGGCAACGCATGCGCCAAATCAACAAGAACGTGAGCCGTACCATTACCCGAAGGAGGGAACCTGTAGTGCAGAGCTCCCGCATGTTGCGAGGCCGTCAACTAGGCAGTGTCAATATTGGATCGTACGCCCCGGGATATGACCATACCTCTGTTGTGATACCCGTAGTCGCAAAGGTCGTTCGAAAATACCCCACTTGTGCAACCTAAGATGCCAATTCAGTCGAGTTCAAGCCCCCCCGGGTAGTAGTTACCTCGTTGGTACGGTTGGTCAAATAAGTACGGTTATCCGCAACGTTGATCCCTTGACCCTCTAATGAACCAAGCAACGGCATCTGTGAGACAACACCATATTTCGGCTCTGCACGCGGGGTAAACATCCTATATTTGGCACCGATATATGACACTTACGCCCTCCAGTTCCACTGGTGTGTAGTAGAGAAAACCCAGTGGCATTTCCACGAGGGGTGTACCCACTGTTGGCACTAGATATGCCTCCTTGGTCGAGATTCAAAACCGAGGTGTCAATTCCAATCTTGACTTGTCCGAATGGTAGAGCTACTCCCTATGCAGAACCCGCTGTCTAACACTATTCATTCTTATGAATAACACTCTACTCACCGGAAACATGTTCCCGCCCCCGAGGCTGCTCTGATCCCAAACGGTAAGTAAGGAGCTAAAACAAGAACGTATTGTAGCTTACACCTGGGATAGCTCCTTCCGTTCCAACCAACGGGTCGACATACTTGGCCAAATCCGCCGCCCAACAACCACGAATCGCCGCGAACAACACAACAGCCGTCCACAACATCGCACGCTTCCCCAGAGAAGGTCGTATGAATCGAAAAACACCGACTCGAGGAAGAAACCAAGAATCATTTTATATTCCCCCCCTGCCCTCCCCTTCCCCATTTCACATTGTTCGTCATGCGCTCTACGCCCAGGAAGACGTTGGTCGCGGACACAAGAAGCTGAATCGGGAAATTCGAGCCGACAGAACCCCTCCAATTCGTAAAATGCCAATCGGAAGCACTCGTGATTAGCATAGCCACTGTCTATCACCCATTTTTTTTGTGTGTCTGATCCCGACCATGTCCGAATCGTTGCGCAGCGCGAGCGTGTCGAGGAAAACCAGCGAGACGGAGATCGACGTCAAGATTGAACTGGACTGTAATCCCGGGTTGAAGAAGCAAGTGATTGAAGTGTCGACGGGGATCGGGTTTTTGGATCACGTATGTGCATTTTGTTTCGAGTTGGCTTGGACAAGCTATTGAATATGTTTTTTTCTGTATGCGAGGATAGATGTACCATGCGCTTGCAAAGCATGGACATATGAGTCTTACACTAAAGTGCAAGGGCGACCTTTGGATTGACGACCACCACACTGCAGATAAGCACCCACTCTACCTCGTTCGCGAACCATGACCTTACCTCATTACCTCTTAATTACAGGACAGCGCTCTAGCACTAGGACAAGCATTCCGAGAAGCCCTAGGCGAAGTTCGCGGAATCAGACGCTACGGAACCGGTTTCGCCCCCCTCGACGAGGCATGTATGCTATCCCACCCTTTTCCCTAACCCACATTCACAAAACTCACACAACCATACCAGGCACTGTCCCGCGCCGTAGTCGATATATCCTCCCGGCCGTATTGCGTGACTGATCTGGGGTTGAAGAGAGAAAAGATCGGGGACCTGTCGTGCGAGATGATCCCGCATGTGTTCCACTCGTTCGCCGTGGCGGCCGGGATAACTCTGCACGTGGACTGTCTGCGCGGAGAAAACGACCACCATCGGTATGTGAACGGTTGGCGAGGCTGGAGAGCAAAGGGACTGATGGCTTTTGTCAGATCCGAATCGGCCTTCAAAGCTCTGGCTCTTGCTCTCAGAGAAGCGATAGAGCGAACGGGAGGAAACGACGTTCCGAGTACCAAGGGCGTGCTCTAGAGTGCCTCGCCGTTCTGTACACCACGCATTGAACCCTCAGTTTCCTTGTGAAGATTATTGTCTAGGCTGCGTAGATCTAAAGGCAACGCGCAAACAAAGGCTTTGCCCCATGAGGAAGAACAAAAAGAGAAAAGGCTCACAGCAAAACTCTATCCCCACACGCGCACACGTTCCGGCCAAAAGTGAGCGATGAAAACGAATAATGGATTTCCGATACAAGTACAGTATACAAAGCAAAGTGTATCTACTAATCATACATGAAAATGAATAAAGAATGAGAAGAGTGATAGAAAGGAAGATATAAAAAAAAAAGAGTGTAGTCAGTGTAACCAATGCCTGATCCATTCAATCCAATTATAGTCTGGTGAATTATAATGCGCGAACCCGGAGCGGAAGTCGGTGGCCCTTTTCCCACTCGTCATCGACCCACGGGCGGACGACCATCATGTTATGCGGAAGGATTTTGGCAATCTCTTCAAACTCGAATGAAGAGACGACGTGGGCCAATATAGTTTTAATCTCGGCGATCGCCAGTCGGGAGCCAGGGCACGACTTTAGGCCAGCAATCAGTCAACGCTATCTCAAAGAGAGAGAAAAAGCTAGACTCACATGAGGGCCGACCGAAAAGGTCATCAAACCAGAAACCAAACCAATATTGTTCTTGGCAGTCGATGGCAGGTTCAACCACCTGTCAGGCCTAAAGAAAAGAAGCAATAAGCAACTGGACTCGACAAAGAGCCGAAAAGAACAATACGCACTTGAACTCGTGCGCGTCCTCGCCCCAAACAGCACGCGCCGTATTCATACCCTCATAAGGCAAATGAATAAACTCGCCCTTGCGGACCCGAATACCAGTGCGAATCGAACCATCGGCCGCCTTGCCGGTCACAACGGCACGCGAGACAGACCCGTCCTCCATGCGGGGGGGAGCATCGGCCGTGAACGGAACAATATCGTCTTCTTCGGCCGCGCGGAGCGTGCTGTGGACAGGGGTATACAGCCTCAAGATCTCGCGCACGACGCGGTCGAGGAGAGGAAGCGCGTCGATGGCAGTAAACTGAGCGATGGGGTCGGGGGCGGCATAGTCGCACTCGATACCCGAGTCGCTCGCAAAGTCGTGTTCGCCGCTGAGATTGAGCTCGTTGAGCTCTGCGCGAAGAGCCTTTTGGACCTCGGGGTTCTGGGAGAGGGCATACATGCCCCAGACCAGGGCGATGCTAGTCGAGTCGGCGCCGGCGAGGAGGAAGCCGTCAATCTGGGCGAGGAGCTCCTCGTCGGAAAGCTGGTCCTCGGGTGCGGCGTTGTGGTTGCAGCGGAGAAGAAGGCCAAGGATGCTCTTGCCATCACCTTCGGGGGCTGTAGCACGACGTTGCTCGAGGAGCATCTTGCTCGTGCGCTCAACGACCTTGGCACTATCGGCGATCAACCTCGAGTTGTCGGTTTGCTAGACTTCCAGTTAGCATCCAGCACAAGTTGGGGGCACGGGGCGACTTACCCAAACTCGTTCAAGCCAGGGAGCTGTCAGGCACAAATTGTCGCGCAAGGTTGGACCCTCCTTGGTGACCTCGTGCAAGCGCATATAGGCAGCAAATAGCTCATTAGAGTTATCCTTCAAGGAATCAAACGAATATCCAAAGGCCGCTAATCCGATGATATCAAATGTAGCCCGGCCTAGCCAGTTGTGGACGTCGAGAGCCACGGAACCATCAGCGTTGAGCTCGACACCAGGTGCTTCGACGGGTGCCGAGTCGGAGAGAACCGCGCGCCATGTGTCGCAGAGCTCGTTGGCCTTGCGGATGAAGACGGGAGAGAGACCCTTGATGGTCGAGGGAGCAAAAGCAGGGGCCATGATCTTGCGGAGGCGGTTGTGGACAGCGCCCTCAGAGACGGAGAGGGCCTTGAGCGTGGTGTCGCCACCAGTGCGCTTGGCGATGTAGCGGCGCATCTGCATGGGCTTGGTGAAGCGATCGGATGCTGGGCCGAGACTAAAGATATTCAAGTGGGATGAGCGCCTGTAAGCGGGGTGGCAATCGGATAGACGCACATGTAGTTGATGGTGACGGGGTCGAATGTAACGAGGCGGTCGTCCATGTAGCCCAAGCCCTGGATGCGCAAGTTGCGGCCAAACTTGCGAACGAGCCGCTCAGCGAACTCTTTGGAAGTTTCAGTCCTGGGCGAGATGAGTATGGCGACAGAGTGGGTGGAGGCGGGATACTCACTCGCAGAATATGCTGAGATCTCGGACAAAGAGACCCCTGCGCTTTGGCCCCGGGAGATGCTTAAGGGATGTTTTATAGGGGAGCCAGATCTGGGACCATATGGTTGGCGTCGAAGCGAAATGAATAAACACAACACTCACCAAGCACTTGACGAGCCACGGGCCGAGGAGAGCAAGGCCGATGCATGTGGTGCCGGCGACGGTGTATGCAACCAGGCAGCCCGCGCGGGCGGCGAGAGCGAGCAGTGTCGCAGCAACGTGCATGGTGGAGATGGGAGGGCGGGCAGCAGAGAAGCGGGGCTATTAGTACCTCGTGGAGACGGGCAGGCCCAGGAGTCTTGAGCAGTTGGGTGTGGGTGACAGTGCGATGGCCCAAGGGATCACACCGCGACACCCAGGCCCGGCGCGCCCTTCTATATCCCCCACGCCTATTGTCTGTCTCAGCTATTGTCCTGATTAGGCCCCCCGATCGTGTTTGTGCCGCTTTGGCCCGCGTTGGCCGCCCCATAACAGGCATCGAGCTGATCGGCATTATCCCTAGCGCCGTATCGATCCATCCACCTGTCATCCGGGCGTGTATTGTGCTTCGGACGCTGCAAACGCCGCAACAACACACTCGGTGCCACTGTGACGCAGTTGCCGAGTCCCAATATGGGCCGTGGCAATCGCTCGCGCTCTAGCCGCCCATCCCACTTCAACATGTTCTGGCGAGCGCGACGTGGCCCTGATCAGCATGAGACCGTTATCACACGTGATTGGTCGCGCCACCGAGCTAGCCCTAGCATCTATCCATCTTGTCAAGGGGCTGCTATCTAGCTCGTCGCGACTCTGCACGCTCGAGCAGCCCACAGGATTTACATACTTTGCCGCCCAAGTCGTTCGGTACCTCCCGAGCCAGATGACGCTGAACATTTCCAAGCTTTGGCGCTGGTCGAGATAGCATCAGAAAACCTCGCGGCGAGACACACCAGGCAGAACATCACAGGGACTTGCTTTTCCGCTTGTCTCCAACCGCGAAAAATACCCCCCCCCACGCGCCAACGTTTTCTCCATACTCTTCGCGCGAATTCGAGCCCAACACCACCCCCAAATGAATTGGAGTTGATTATTCGCCACTAAAGCCAGGAAAAGATTTGCATTCTGCCTAGTTCAAGACCGACGCCATAATTGGTAAAGCGCTCCGTTGGGAGCGCTTCCTTATCGGGTTGGGTTGTGATATGGGCAGAGAGCGGCCACGGGCGATTCGAGACAACTGTGTTGGAATATGGGCTGCTGCAAAAGGCCGCTTCACAGTCGCAACATCTGTCTGGGGCCCCTGTGACCAGTGGCGTCGCGATGGATATCCAATGGCTCAATCAATTACTGTACCTCAGCGGCTAGCAAAGACTAGATGTCGCAAGTTTCGGCGATAATTTTTATAAACTTCAACATTGTCAATCACACTTTGATTAACCAACACTCTGGCTAGCATTCGTTCTGTGCCGAATGTTAGTATACAAAACGCGGTAGTCAGAGTCAAGCAAGATTACGGAAGGAATCACAACACGAAATGT
Organism: Ceratorhiza oryzae-sativae; assembly: GCA_030998015.1. NCBI lineage: Eukaryota > Fungi > Basidiomycota > Agaricomycetes > Cantharellales > Ceratobasidiaceae > Ceratorhiza > Ceratorhiza oryzae-sativae. The sequence continues at coordinate 1,549,614 of JARWMV010000234.1, read as the reverse complement.
CCTCACAAACATAAAACAGAGTCCGGTAGCGAAACAGGGAGCGATGCATGTTACGACACTAATATCCACCAAAACCCAAATCAGAAACAAAACGAAATGATAAAAAAATTACATTTGACCAGCGTAATGGGGTAGCCCCAAGTCAATCTGAAACTGTAAATATCAGGCATGGAATTAGGCCTGTGACGAACCAAGTCTCACCCGAAAAGTTTTGAACAAATTGTGGCACGCAATTCACCGACTAGAACCAGGTTTGCCACTTCGCATCGACTCTATAACGTGTTGACGGCTTCCCTCAGGAACACTTGCATACCCGGGTGGCAATTCGACCACTTCGGCGCCGTCACTCGTCATAATCGTTACCGGTGCCCGCCCGCCGTCATGGTGCACGACATACACCTGTGACCTCGTGTCCCGCTCTGAACGGCTAGGCCCTTCGTACGGTGACATAGGCGGAGACGGCTCCGTTACCCCCATCGAACTCCCTCGTCCTCTGCGACTCGAGTTGGCGGCTGAAACCGAAGCAGGATCAAACGGCTCGGCCGGGTACCCCGTTGTCGCCAGATTCATAGATTCTATCCCGTTGCTCGACCTTGACTGACCCCGTATGAGCGGCCGTGAACTCGAATTGCTTCTGAGCGTATCATCGTGCGTGCCAAGCGGGGAATACGGGCTACGAAGGCCAATGTGGGTATCGAGATAAGGTGTTGGCCGCAGATCTCTGGATGAACCGCCGATATTCAGAGTCGGTCTTCGCATACGGTTCTGTTGACCGACACAGAAGAATAGAAGGGACGCAAGAACACCCCCCACAACAAATGCCCCAACAACGCTGCTTACCGTCGTGGCCATTGGCACAGTTCTATTCATCTTGATGATGAGACGTCTAGCCTCTAGGCCAGGCCGAATTTCACTCACCCCGAAATATTGCCACCTAAACACGCGATGGGGCCATTCCCGCCGCTGTGAAGCGGGCCGTAGGACCACTGTGCCCCCTTCGAGTCTGCTAGCGTGATGAAAAATGGGCTTCCCCAAGACTAGCACACCAACCAGGCACAATCTGTCAATCGTCACGGGATCCCAAGTGAATTGGGCAGTGCGCACCAGGTCAATCGTCCAGCTGATAGCGTCCATCGTGTTGGAAGTGATGTTGACCGGAGGGTGGAGTGCGGGTGCGACGGTAAATATAAACGGCGGGGTCCCAGTCTTGGGCTTTACACTGATATCAGTGCATTGATTCGGCCAACTGTAGCCAAGGCAAGAGTCGATTAGTACTTCACGAGGGGAGGGTGGCAGCGCAAAGACTTGCCCATATTGACTCAACGCTCCAGAGGAAGATGAAGCCTCGACTTCCAGACGTGTAGGGAACGTCACATTCGCGCATGACGGGGTGCCCCCAGACGCAGGGATCACGGTATATGTAGCTTGGCAACCTCCGGTCTGACCGTTGGAATCGTACATGCATATTTGGTATTGGGTACCGGGAGCGAACGGAACGGTATAGTTGGTAGTCAGGGCCGTGCCAGCATCGATGTAGAACGGGGTGATAAAGTTGGAAGTGAACACCTGAAGAGTATACGGTGCCTAGAACACGAGTGATTGTTATCTCACGTGTTGCTGCACGCGGTATGGTAAACTCACCACAGGATCTGGCCTAATGAGCCCCAAGTAGTTGAGCTGTGCACTCAAACGAAAATGAATAGATTCAACATACCCAGTGGCGCTCGATCGGCTCCAGCTAATCTGTATAGTCTCGCACTGAGCGGTGGTAGGGACAGGAAAAGGCAGCATGGTACCATAGGAGAAAAAGAAGCTCTGTTCAAACCAGTTCGAGCTCGACTTTGCCGAAGCGTACGCAACAGCAATTGCAGCGAGCCCGAAAGACAATCTCGTCATCGCCGCAACGCAATTTGGGGAACTATAGACCCGGGAAGCGATCTAACAATTGTATAACGTGCAGATAGATAAACTGGACGAGGTGGAGTAAGGACAGAACTGAGCGCGGGCGCTTGGTAACCATCGGTTGTAAATTAAGCAGGTTTGAACAGCCACCAACCACATATCCAGGGACATTCTACTGAGGCTACACCCGGGCCCGTTTATCACGATGCCCACCCTCATCGTTTCTACTCGTCGTTGCTGACTCTAATGCTCCAGACTCGTGTGCTTCTTTCAACCAAGCTTTGCAAGACTCGAGGTCGCCCTCTGGGTGGTCAAGCTGCCATCGGACAACTTGATCCATGTACAACCCAATCTCTCTCCCGGGCTTGATTCCAAGGAGCGCAGCTATGTCGTTGCCCTAGAAATTTAACATGTCGATTCAACTCCTGATCGTACAATCGGGATGACATGAACTCACGTTTAATCGCGGCGGTTCCTCAATTGATCGAACGAGCTTCAGCTCCAATATACGTTCAACGAAGGTGTTGTACAGTTTGATCAACTCATCTGCTCGTTTGCCTGTGATATGTGAGCGATAGGCCCACAAAGCAGCTGAATACCACTACCTTCTGAATCACTATTGAGCACTGGAACCAAATCGAGAACCAGGGAGAACAGCAGCGAAGAAGTCCAATGGCTTCCAGTTTGAGGGTTGTGGACCTTTTTATTGCGCAATAAAATGCCTGCGACAATAAAATTTTAGAGCCCGGAGTAGAATAGTATGCGCGCATACACACCGATCAACGACCTCTCCGAGGGTCCTGCAAACTTCCTGAGCATCGGCTTCGAGAGAGACTTATGAGCCTCAAACAGATTGGGTACAGCAATGAGGAAATGACCCCCGATCTGCACGATTTTTAAGATTCCAGTGTTCAATGATCTCACGTAAACTTACCTTCAAGCCTTCTCGAATGACACCTTCAGTCAAAGACGTTGTCTTCTTTTTGTCTGTGTATGTTGCGTAGCCCCAGTGGGATAGTGCGGCGGCTAGGATTAATTTTTGTCTTGCGCCAGGATCTGTCTGTGCATGTTCAACGAGTAGTGGGTGGACGGCTGGCAAAAGCGAGGGACCAGGAGCTAATAAGTCGCAGAGGATAGTCGCCGTATCAAGCGCAACCAAATCCGAGCTCATGAGACCAGATGCCCTGCCCCTCAGAGCAGGGGGTATGCCGAATATAGGTGTATACAGTCCCAGGTCATGGATAGTGCAGAGCGAAAGTAATGGGCTTGTACCTGTGTTTTCGGTGAGTAGCGGGCCAAAAACGTAGACGTACCAACGTACCTTTCAACATCTTCATAAATTCCTCGCCGACTCGTTCTCGACTAATTTTTGTAACTAAATTATCCTGAAAGGAAGTTCAGTATCCTCAGCCTAGGTCAATCTAGTTATTCACATGAATAGTTTTCTCCCTCATGGCCTGCTGGGCCTCCTCCACAATTTTGAATCCGAATCGGCTAGAGAACCTGACACAGCGCAACACCCGTAATGGGTCATCTGTGAATGTCTCTAGAGGGGCCAGGGGTGTTCGAACTATGCCGCTTCGCAGGTCGCTGATACCCTAACCACATAAACAGTTTGCCACACAACGTGATAAATCACAAAAACCTACTTTCCTGTCAAATCCTCCACAGACCTGGTGTGTATGTTATAAAACAGAGCGTTGATCGTAATGTCTCGCCGAAGTGCATCTTGCAAAGGCGTGCCAATCTCCTACACCTCCACCAAACAACCATAAGCCCTCGCCTCGCACTGTCTCTTGAGAATGAGCACCCACAGTAACAGGAATACGACTGTCCTCGGCATATGTCTCGCTCCTAAGATTGACGAAGTCGACTTCGTTTCCTAATACGGTCATACGTGCCGTCTCCAAGTGCTTGGATTGTTCAGGATTTTTCCCGATCGTCGTAACTGTTCCGCTGCGACTGCTAGCTTTTGGATCTGGTTTCGGCATCAAGTCGTGCGAGATCATGTATGCTTGGAGTTTCTCGGCAAACGGAACTCCCATAATGTTCGCAAGCGCAATGTCGATATCGTTGCTCGGTATCCCTAAGAGCTAATAGTCCAGTCCAGTTACTGTCTCGGCGAGAAGTGATTCGACCGACTTTGTCCCTAACCCATCCCCCGGCAATCCTACATTCCACACCTTCATGGTCTTCTCCAGATTTCCGAAGCTCCATTTGTAAAATCATCTAATAGAGAACAGACTTGATTTTCTTTTTCCGTCAAAGTAATAGTGTCAGCCACTTCTTTTGGGGGTGGAGGGGCCGTGGCAGCAAGAGCATGAGCTCGAATATCATCTAGTGAATAGCGTGTGGCACCAGACATTTGCCTTGTTAAAAGCGAGAGTGTAGAATGACGGGCGTGGGCCGGAAATCTATTAGCAGTGGAAGTTAAGCGGAGCATCGAGTCAAGTGGGTGGCGCCATGAAAGGGCAGAGTCATGTGATTTGTGGCTAAAAGCAGTTATGAATCATCGAGTGGATCGCACAAAACATACGTTAATTTTTCTCAATGTATATACATGATATGAAAAGAGTCTGTTAGGTTTGCTATAATCAAAAGAGAAGTCTTGAAAACATTGAAAGAAGATATTGCATTTTCTCAATACCGACCACGACGCGATGGTCCACGATCTCCTGGACCTTGATATGGACCATAATCGGGAGGAGGTCGACCGCCTGTATGCTATTTTAGACCAAACCACACGTTGCAACGACCAGGATCACATACCTCTAGGGGGTGAGCGAGGGCGAGCAGCCGGAGGGGGCGACCTGGAAGGTAGGCTCATATTTTTGAACAGCGCCAAGAGATCGTCGGTGCGGAATACAGGCCCTGCCATATCATGATGCGTTAGCCAAGACACCGAATCCACGAGAGCCACTGCTTACCGTCAAACGATGAAGGATTCGGCAACAAAGAGATAAACTTGGATGCCAGAGGAGGCAAACCGCCCTCCTCAGGCCCATCGTCGTGCCTCCTCGGCCCGTCATGTCCTCTTCTGAACGGCGGGGGGCTATTGCCCCTTCGAGGAGGGCCCTCCCACCTCCCACCGCGCCTCTCCCTCTCTCTGTCACGATCCCTCTCCCTCTCCCGCTCTTTCTCCCTCTCAGCCCTCTCCCTCTCCCGTTCACGTTCCATCCGTTCACGCTCTCGTTCACGATCACGCTCTCGCTCTCTATCCCGCTCTCGCTCCCTCTCCCGCTCTTGCTCACGCTGCCTATCATTTTCCTGTCCCTTGAACCTTTTCGCGGGCGGATCAGCCGCCCGACGGGGCGGGGAAACCGCTCGCTTTGTATTCGCATTCCCGTTTGCCGGGGCAGGTGTGCTTGGCTGTTGTCCAGATGTCTGTCGCATCACCTTGAATCCGAGATCGTTGGACGCAACTGTATCGACGCCAAGGTACGTGAATCGGTTCGCAAATCGCTTGATAGGCGGGTCTAGGTCCGTCCAACCGATTTAGTCAAGCGAACAGCATAGGATAGAATTCAGACTATACCATTCGGATACGTCTCCGCAAGTCGTTTCTCAAGTTTTTGAGATCCTGCGATATCACCAAAGTTGTATTCGTATCGTGACCACCTGTCCCAAATCGGCCGTGCCTTGTCAGGCGGAATGTGGTGATCGCACGTTCGAAAAGTGCCCGCGCGTCTGCAAGTGGGTTAGTCGACGGAGAACAACCGGAGTAGATTGATCATACTAACTATTCTCGTCATTGATCGAGATGAGGAAACCAAGATATCGCAACACATAGTCCGGATTATCACTAAACGACTTGAGCCCAAGCTCGAATATTTTCGTAGCCACGTCCGGAGCCTTGGTGCAGTGATACTCCATTAATGCTGTCTCAAGTCAGCCCGTCATCATGGTAAAACGAAGCGTGTCCAAAATAACGCACCAGCAGCTTCATAAACATTCCACCATACATGCTTGTCCTTCCTCGCTTTGCCGAAGATTCCTCTCGCCGGCTTGAGACCCTCGGACCGGCGCGCAAACCGCATATACATGATCCAAACAACTCCAAGCTCGGATCGCATCTCGTTCAGTTCAGGCATGCGCCTTGCTTGAACTTGTCGGCTTCGCTAGGCGCTGACTTTCCTCTGGAGCAGCCATAAAGTCTATGGGTGGTGCGGAAGCCTTGGCGCTTGCAACTTCCTCGTTGATGGAATTTTCGAGCGCGTCTAGCTGGGTGTGCAGGGCTTCAACCAGGTTTTCGAACGTGCTGTGAACTTCTGGATATTTCTTTTGGGCCTCGCAGATTTCGTGATAAGCAAAGTGAAGAAGGAAGCTGAAAGAGTAGGATTAGGGGATAAGATAGAATACACGGGTGTATGCACAGCACCTTGACTTGTTTGCTTCCATTCCTTGCTTTATTATCGCAAGTGCTTCATCGGGTTTGCCGCTTGCATTCGCCCAGTTGTATGACATATACCTAGCATAGCGCTCAATGACAAACGTAGATTGGATACGATACAAACATACCAGATCTCGGGATAGAACCGCATAGCTGCACATGCCTTGCGATACGCGGCAGCAACTCGACTGTACAGCGCAGTAGTATCTTCCAAATCCAACGGATTGGACTCTTCCCACTTGACATACGCTTTCCATCCTTGGATCGCTGTCCGGTCAGACTCCGACCATGTGGGCACGGTCGGTAAGTTAAAATCTGGTGGCGCAGGAATCGCTGGATCACGCGGTGGAGGTGCAGCCTTTTGCTCAAGCGGGTCGAGCAACCGTCGGAGTTCACGCAACGCAGTGCGAGCAGTCATGTACGACGGAGACAAGTCAGCCAAGAACTTTTTTGCCTGTTCAAGAAAAAAAACGAGAATAGTGTTATTGTTGAGGTTGTGATTGCAACGGTCGAACGGCGGTATCACACAACGTACGGTAATTTTATTTAGCCCGTTTTCAAACTGGTCAAGTTCGCGCCAAAGTTGCTCAACATTCTCAAGTGGGATAACGACGGCGCGGTGGTACAAACGTCGGAGCATGTCCATCTTTTGTTGCTCCTCCCATGTTGTTTTAGCCTCCCCTGCCTTGGCAAAATCGATATACTCGCGCCAGATGTCCCCCGCGGCCCGGTCGTGGCCGATGTGTAGGAGCGCAAATTCATATGCCTTTTTGACAACCTCACGGGTTTGGGGATCTGTAGTCGACGGGTTCGTGCGACGTACGTAGGCGAGGTAAAATTTCCATAATTCGGGAGAGGTGGATGTACGTAGGAAACGTGAGAAGAGCAATTCTGCCTTGCCAAACAGCGCTGGGGTCAGAAAGTGATTGAGGTAGGCGATCTGGGCAGCGGTCTGGAACGGCAGTCAGAATCCCATTCTGAGCATGTTGCAAGGTGACGTACCGCATCAGGGAACACCTCCAACAGGCCCTCGTACGCATCCTGGATCCTATCCACGTCGCCTGAAGCTTCAGCCAGACCGATAAGATGTTGGCGAGTGGAGACATCGAGCGGGTCACGCTTGAGCCGTTCCCGTAGCAGGTCGGTCTCTGTCAACTTGGGCTTGGGTTGCTCTGTGCCTGGGCGGGCTGAGGGGCAGTGGCCGGCGGGGTTGTACGAGGCGTTTGGCTGTAGGCTTGCAAGCCATCGGAGACTGATTCAGGCAAGATTTGGTTGAGAGCAGCTGCAGCTTGAGCTGCGAGCTCTGCAGAATGATCTGCCGGTTGTTCTTCACGCCTGGTCTCTGCTACACTCGTTTGCTCGTTGGGATTAGGCGCGGGTGGATGTTGTTCTGCGCCAGCGCCACCGGCCAGGTCGTTTGGCTGAGCCTCGGGATTCATCACGAGCAGACAGTTGTTTGAGCACGAGTCTTTGAACCAGACAAAGACCCAGAGTCCTGTGGTTGTTGGTTGGAACTGGTTGGTTGGCGGAAGGGGACCCTGGCCGGATGTCTGCATCCGAGGGTCATCGGGCGACTAATCGGGCCTTGTCTTTTCTTCAACGCTCAACTCGACTCCAGCACTCGCATCGCACAACAAACGGTACGTGTCTGTCCACCACCGCCTCGACGCAGAACTCACTCCCGACGACGGCAGCACATCGCTCGGAACCATTTTGCCCACCTGCACTATGACCTCCGCCTCATCCCTCCGCTTTGGCCCAGAATGGATGCGCAAGCCGTCCAGAGGCTCACTCTCATCGCTCTCGCCGAACCAGACAGGCAATTCGCCGAGCGCGACGTCAAATGCTCCCTACCCCGCCGACGCAGACTGCTCCTCCGCTGCCCAACGTCTCCTCCTACTCGTCCCTGCTTACCTCCGCGTCCCCACCGCCCGAGATCAAGTCAGAGGACGAGAGCTATCCGTTCCGCTACTCAAAAGACCAGATGATACGCGTCTGGAAAGACGGCGGCGGCCGTGGCGGACTTGGGCTCGAGGTTGAGCGTTGGCCCGGCATCGTGCGTGAGGTCGGTGGCGAACCGATAGGTGTAAGGGATATGACCCAAGAGGAACGAAAGGTAGGCCCGTTCTCACATGTGTACGCATGAGCTCATCGTCAACATCGCGGCTGCGACTCGTGCCGACCTCGTGTCCCGCTCCGGTCTGACGTAACCCGCTCCAGCTCTTTTCGATGCCTGTTAATTCCGACCCGCCTGCCCGACGCAATACCAACCCTCTGTCGCTTGCGCCCGACCGCCAGGCCGCCAAGTTTGGCCAGGGCATTGGGATCGGAATCGGCCCGGTGAGCCCCCGGGGCATGGGTGCTCCCCGAAGGCGCGGGACCGGCAACACAGACGATCCCACCTCAGCACCATTCTTGCCGCGCAAGCTCTCGCTCTCCTCGAACCTTCTTGCCAACGCAGGCAACGGTGGACCGGGTTCACCCGGTGCCCCGTTGCCCTCACCCAACACCCGGACTCGTGTGCCCACGATTGATGGCTCAGATGCTGCAGAACCTTGGTCACGCGGATCAGCTGCTGGTGGGACGATAGATCCTGGCTGGAGTGCAGTCGGTGCACGTCGTCGCGCCAACGATAATAACGTAGCTCGTGGCTGGGGTGGCATAGGCGGGACTCCAGGGACCGGATTAGGGATCGGTCGCGGGATGTCCTTTGGAAGTCTCACAAATGGCGCCATAGGTGGGAATGGTAGTGAAAACGGCAAGATATCACCATCAGTATCTCCTGGACCAGGTCCAGTGAGCGATCCAGATGCATTAGCATCGGCTCCGGAGAGCAATGCCGAGCCAGCACCAGAGCCGACCGATTCTAGCGGTATTAATGGCGGTTCTGCCTTGCACCCCCCTGCTGCGAGCACTATCTATGCTACCAACGGCTCCGGAGCTCCAGCCCCTGAACCAGCTGAAGATCCTGCCAATGTACAATGGTCTTACAAAGATCCGACTGGCCAGATTCAAGGTATGTACCCTTTCTAATTCAACCATGCAGATTTCATTTATGACCTTATCTAGGCCCATTCATCGGCGCCACAATGCAACAATGGTTCGAAAGTGGCTACTTCAACGACGATCTCCTGATTAAACGTACAACCATTGACCCTGATTTCGAACCCCTTCGAGATGTTCGGAGACGTGCACCTCCAGTCCGACCTGGAGAGACGTATCCTCAGATGTTCCTCTCTCAACTTGCGCCACGTGCACCACCCAATCTCCCACCCCCTCAATCGCATTTACTTGGCAGCAGCTCTCCTCTCAATCCCAGCCCGCGCTTGGCCCATCTGATGACTGGCGTTGGTGACCCATCTAGTCACGGACCAATGTCTGCCGGTGTGAGTGGAAGCCCGCTTGCGCACAGTCCTGCTCTATCAGCTACCGCAAGAAGCACAACGCTCGATTCGTATCTCAACCAATCTCCAAACGGCAGTGAAGGCCTCGTGGCTGGATCTGGTGTAGCTGGGCTATCGAACGTTGCACTCGAGCGCAAGAAGCGAGAGGAATTTATTCAATCATTGCGTGAACGCGAACTTGCGATGGGTGTTGGTCTTGGCGCGCCCACTCACTCGACTGTCGGAGGGCCGGGTCCGTTTGGGGCGGGTTTCGTCCAGAACCCTACGGTGCACCATGCTCAGTATTCGGCGTTTGGGGTAACAAGTTCTGGATTCGGCTCACGCCTGGTTCCGCCCCCGGCTCCTACCCATGCCCCGGTAAATAATGCATCGCTCAGCGCCGTCTCGCCTTTCCCGCACAACGGGCCGATTCTCTGGTCGTCGGGCGGTGGGGAACAACTCAACACTCCAGCTTCATTCAATAGCGCTTCCCCTGGGTTTGATCAAGGCCCGATTTATCAGTCTGTTCAGCCACAACAGCAAAATGTATGGTCGGAACAGCAGCAGCAGCAGTCATGGGACTTGCCGCCAGCGGTCGAGGCTGCCGTGAATGTGGCAGAGGAATGGATGACCGAGTCGAATGTGCACGAGAGTCCGACGAGCGTTCAGGCTTCGCTACCGGCCGAGGTGGAGAGCATCACTCCCGCATTGGAGCAAATCACCATTCACCCTGAAACCGAGGCACACGAGAGTGTTCCTGAACCTGTGGCTTCTGTGGAGCCCGAGCCAACCCCTGCTCCAACGCCCATGCCCGCGCCTCCAGTAGCCTCACCGACCTCTGGCAAGCGCAACAAAAACAAGAGCAAATCCTCTAATGCACCAGCTCCTGCCACGGCTGTCTCCATCCCGGCCAAGGAGAGTATCGCGCCCAGCAGTCCATCCCCTATCTCTCCACCGGCGCCCGCGAAAGCATGGGCAACCGCAGATGATGAGAAAGCAACCTCTCTTTCGCTTCGCGAGATTCAAGAAGTCGAAGCTCGTCAAGCCGAGGCTCGCAAGGCTGCCGAAAGAGTTGCTAAAACTGCTTCCGCCCCTACTCCTGTGGCAAATGATGAACCTCTGACTGGCTCGTGGGGTCTCCCTCAAGTCGGTGCGCGCTCGAGCGCCCCTGCCCCGGCTACAGCGAACGGGGCAACACCTGCATGGACAAAACCTTCCACTGTACCCGCAGGGAAGAAGACAATGAAAGAAATTCAAGAGGAAGAGGAGAAGAGGAAGAAGGCCGCCGCCGCTAAAGAGGCCCAGTCGATTGCAGCAGCTCAACAAGCCTTGAAACGTGCCTATGCTGAATCCGCCAAGGTAAACAACCTATCCATCCCCTACATCAGACAAAATCTAACTCGCTTGCCAGAACGTCACTGCCACATCTGCAGGGGGTGGCGGTTGGACAACAGTTGGTGCCAAGCCATCCGCGGCTCCGACGAAACCGTCGGCTGCGCCTCAACAACAGCCAGCCCGCATCGTGTCAGGCGGCAGTGCACCTCGACCGAGTTCAAGCGCGAGCAGCACGACGGCATCGGCAAAGGCCGCTGCTGCTCCCGCGACATCCGTGACAGAAGATATGCCCATCGCTCCGTCGCTCGATTTCCTCAGGTGGCTCAAAGATGCCCTGAAGGGACTCAATGGCGTAAATGGTGCGTTTTGTCCGTTACTGCTTTAGGCACCTAACGTTTATTGTGGCGCTACTAGTCGAAGAGTTTATGCAAATGCTACTATCGTTCCCGTTGGACCCCTCACCAGCTGTGATTGAGATCATCTCCGACTCGATCTACGCAAATAGCTCGACGTTGGACGGACGTCGGTTCGCCGCCGAGTTTTGCCAAAAACGCAAATCCGACGCTGTTGCCGCACGCGCCAAAGTGGGCTCAAAAGCCCCTGCCAGGGCGTCTTTAGCCGAAGGTTAGTTGAATCTCAAAATCATTTAGTTGCAACGTGGTCATTAATTGAGCTTGTCCTTAGTGGTCAAAACCCAGCCCAAGCCCATCCAGCAGTCCGAGTGGGGGTTCAAGACTGTGCAGAAAAAGGCCAAGGGTGGGCGCAAGTAGTGCGAGCATGTAAAATGAATGATGTATCGGGAATGGTGTAGTCATTAGTTTGCTTGAATGGATGAATAACTTTTGTATTCATCCACATGTGTAATCTTTATCCGAGTTGGGGAATTGTGACGAAACAAGAAGCGCGGGCGTTGCCGAATTCGGCATCAATCGAGTGGGTAATTTGAAGGTTGTCGACACAGGGCGCAAACACCACGGCCTCCGCAGCACCGAACACAAATATATCCCATGGCGGAGCATGGCCAGACTGGCAGAATCGCAGGCAGGATCCCTGGGACATCTTGCAGCCTCGGGTATGAACATGTGGTGGCGTCTGAAATCGGACTGGATGATCAATGTCTCCACGCTAACCGCTACCGGTTTAGCCTGGGGATGATCCTTGTGCCTTGGCGTGTCTGGAGTGCTGCTCTTCCTTCGCCCCGTTCTCCCCACACTCATACGTCGGAAACGTATAAATACGTTTTGCCCCCTGCTCCTGCTCAGGATCGCCGCCCTACCTCCTCTCCCCCTGACCAATGGCTAGACACTTTCGCAGGTCGTTCTCAGACGACCCCTTTGCTGTGAGTGATCCATGTTCCACTATATTACTGCGTGAGACCGATTCGGACTGGCCTAGATTATGACCCGTCCACCACCTGACGAGACACCCGAAGCCAAGCAGGCGCGACTCGAACAAGAGGCGGAGGCGAAAGATCGAAGCGACAGGATTGACGAACAGATCGACCGTGACCGCGAGGCGATGCAGAAAGCGCAGCCGTACCAGCGCAAGATTCTGCTCCTTGGTTTGCCTTCTTCCTCTCGTCGGATGATGTGGGACTCACATGTTCCGTTGTTCAGGCCAAGCAGAAAGTGGAAAGACGACCACGCTGAAGCAGTTTCAGCTAATGCAGTCTGCATCAGCGTTTAGCGCACAACTCAATAGCTACCGTGCGCTCATCTACTTCAACGTTTTGAATTCGGTCCGTCGGATACTCGATGCAGTCGCGCTTCCTGACGATCCGGCCGAGAACGCGCTGTCAGACAGCTCGAGTTCGAGCTCACACTCTTCTCGGTCTTATGGGGACTACCGAAATCGACATTATCCGCCCCACCTTGCCACGCTGGCTCTTCGCCTCGGCCCGCTGTTGCACATTCACAGCCTGCTTGAGCGACGGCTGCGGGACCCCCCGGATGCCCCCGCTCAGCCTGCACCGGCCCAGTCCTCGATGCGCTGGCTTCGTCGGATGGGAAGTGCCATGTCCTCCGGAGACGAGCACAGCGAAGTGACCGTGCACGCATGGACATCTTGGAGCGAACGGTTCGCGCCCGGCGCACAATCATCCACCGCCGAATCGATCACCATGGACTGGTCTTCTCGGGACGACCCTGGGAGGATATTTGTGGCGTGTGCAGACGATCTGCGGGAATTGTGGGAAGACGACTTGGTTCAACGCACGGTTGCTCGACAACGGCCGACAATACGCGAATCACCCGGGTTGTAAGTCCGTTCGGTTATTGGAAGTCTGCCGAATTTCATTGCATTCCGTCTGATCATAGCTTTATGGACGATCTACCGAGAATCACTCGCGTGGTTATATCCCCACGGAAGGTTTGTCAGAGTGGTATATGATTCCTGATTTCGGAATTTTTCTAATGGGGTCTGCATGATAGATGATATATTGAGGGCCCGAATCAAGACCGTGGGTGTCCAAGAGCACCGGCTTCGGTTCGAGCGAGGTCCAGACTCGGGCCTTGAATGGCGCATCTGTGAGTTGCCATATCAAGCGGCTTGCTCTTTTTGTGTTGACGTGTATGCCTCGTGCTGGGTAGTTGACGTAGGGGGCGCAAGGAACCAGGTGCGCATATGGTAACGCATACACAGTGCCTACTTGATTTTGACCGATTTTACAGCGGCTTCGATGGGCGGCGTATTTCCAAGACGTCAACGCCATCATATTCCTAGGTACACCATCCTGCTCCACTTTTTTCATGAGCATTTCATCTTATGTCTTCGTATAGCACCGATAAGCCCCTTTGACCAAACGTTGGCGGAAGATCCACGAATGAACCGGGTCAAAGACTCCCTTCTACTCTGGCAAGAGATATGCCGAAACAAGGTGTTGGAAAAAGTGCCAATCGTGCTGTTTTTGAACAAGTGCGATCTGCTCAAGGCGAAGCTTGCTGCGGGCGTCCAGTTTCGAAAGTACATGACGTCTTACCGGTCCGAATGAGAGCGCGCCAGTTGCGGAGTGTAAGTCGAGCGAGTCTGTTTCATGCAGCCAGCCAGATTGCGTTTTGGCATGGGGATAGGGTTAGCCCGGTGGCTGCTGCGTGATACTGCTCCCGAAGACGATCTGAGGCTGATATTGGCTGGAATTGTTGCGTAGTTCTTCGACTCAAATTCGACGAAGTGTACAGGGCCAGCTGTACGCCCGGCAAGCGAACGCTGTATATTCATCAAACGAGTGTTATAGGCAAGCCCACGTTATTGCTTTTACGTTTTGCCGAACTAACGGCGTGTGTTGACAGACCCTCGGACAACACGCAAGATCATTGGAACTGGTAAGTTGCCCCGTCGGTCCCGACAGGTCTTTAATCTCATCCGCGTTTGCAGTGCGTGAACAGATTATGCGCGAGGCACTGGCAGCAGTCGGATTGTATTAGGAGTGTACTTTCGGTGTTGTATGGAGTATCTGTTGTATTTGCGTATAAATGGATGTTAATTGGACTGTCGATCGAGGCGCCACACTGCCTGAGCAGATCGACAAGGCGCTTTCAGCAGCCATCATTAGGCTGAGTTGGCGCCCGGTCACACTTCCGCACTTGCAAATCACGCCTGCCCACGTGATCTGGACTTGAAACGTTATCAGCCCCCAGTGTGATTTACCGGATGGCTGCTCACCACTTGTCGACCACCCATCGCCCCATGCTTGCTCTCCCTCGAGACGCCCACGTCCCGCGCGAAGACCGAGCCCAGATGGACGAGGCCAAGCGGTGAGTACACGCTGGCGGCCTGGTGTTCGGCGCTGAGCTCGGCTTTCATTTCGCTCCGCAGACGAAGCAACGAGATCGACGAGCAGCTCAAGGTACGCCCGTCATTTAGTCGACCCATTCAGTCGCTTATCGTGAGTACAGCAAGAGGGCATCGCGCTCCGTAAACGCAGGGCGAAGGAACGCAAGATTCTGCTGCTCGGACAGTCGTACGTGGCTTGATTGCTCGGCCTGGCTCATCCGGCGTTGTGCTCATCACAGTTGGCGCACAGGGAAAGCGGCAAGAGCACGCTGCTCAAACAGTTCCAGCTGCTCCATTCTACCGGCGGCGTGTTTGATTCCGAGCGCGCATCGTGGCGTCTGATAATCTTCCACAACCTGGTTCGTTCTATACTCAACGTCCTCGACGAGATCAACATCCCCGTCGCGAACAACCAAGAGCACCCTGACAATGCCGAGTTCTACCACACCCATTCGACCACGTTTCGGACGATGCGTGTCCGCTTATCCCCGCTCTCGCAGTGCGCACCTTCTGCTCATCCCTCAGCCACGTTCCGCACACTCACGCTCAGGTTAACTACACAGGATTGCAGATTTGATTGCGAAGAAGCTTTCTCCAGACTCTTCGCCAACCCTCTCTCCCCTACCCGCCGAGCCAACCTCGGGTTGGACGACGACCGCAAGCCCCAGCGTCCCAGCATCTGAGATAAGCGTCTTGTCTTCTTACGGCTGGAAATCGGCTCTGCGTAGATTGCACGTCGGCTCGTCCAGCCCACGTCCTTCGCTCGACTACTCGATCGACTTTGACAACGAAAACGACCCCGGCCGTTTGCTCGTAGCGTTTCATGACGATCTCGTCGGCCTTTGTCAGACCAAGGCCGTATGGGAGATGCTCAGGAGACGCAAGGTTAGAGTTGAGAACATGAGCGGCTTGTGAGTAGGCTGAGCCTTTTCGGTCGCTTCTCCGCATCTAACCGGACTGCAGCTTCCTAGACGACATTGATAGGATAACAAAGCCACGTTACATTCCGACGGACGGTGCGTAGATAGTCTGCTGAGCGGTTTCGCCTGGGCTTCCTAAACTGTTTCCCCCAGACGATATTCTCAAAGCTCGCTTGAAGACCCTGGGTGTTACCGAAGCCGTCTGCACCGTCGACAGTGGTACCGAAAAAGGGTATATCTGGCGCATTTGTTGGTAACGTCCGATTCCCCTGAGATCCGATGCTAACCTATTACACCAGTTGATGTCGGCGGCGCTCGGTATCAGCGCGCGGCATGGGCCCCACATTTTGACGATGGTATGCGCAAGACCTTTGTTTCATGCCTACTTATCTCATCAACCCCTGCAGTTAATTGTATAATCTTCCTCGCTCCCATCTCGGCCTTCGATCAAGTTCTCGCGGAAGATCCGACTATCAATCGGCTCGAAGATTCCCTCATTATGTGGAAGGAGCTATGCAAGAACAAGATCCTGTCGGGCGCGAGCATCGTGTTGTTCCTGAACAAGTGTGACTTGCTGCAGGCGAAACTTCAAGCCGGGGTTCGACTGAACCAATTCCTGACTTCGTATGGAGACCGGCCGAATGATTATGCCAGTGTTACCAAAGGTGGGCAGACCCAGATGAGAAAACTTGAGTTGGCGGCTCATCTGTTTTGCCTCCGTTTTCAAGCCTTGAAGTCAAAGTTTGATAAGATTCGGCGCGAACACTGCCCAGATGCTCAGATCTTTACCCATTTTATCACTGCGACGGTACGGCTATTTCCTGGTCCCGGCTTGCTCGGACTTTCAAATTGATCTATTCTTCGTTGGTATGCAGGATACACGCACAACTAGTATCGCTATAAACGCTGTGCGAGACAAAATCATGCGAGAGAATCTGCAGAGTATAGGGTTCGTGCACTAAGCCTGCTGCTCTCGCCTTTCTCGTGCGTTTCCCACACTTTTCCTAATTCTGTTCTATCGGTTTTGGGCAGATTGATTTACGAATCTTAACGACAGGGTCATCTAAAACTCTGGCAACAAATCACTTTTTTTTCCGTTCAACCACATCATCGAGCTTTGCACAACACCTTTGTCAGCCCTCATCAATCGCCTTGGTCCCCACGCTCGCTATCTCTATCGCCCCACTCAGCCTTGCCCCCCTGTGCTCTGCCCGTATTCTAAACGGCGTATCTTCACCATCTGGATATAGTCCCCTGAAGTCTTGATTTGTGATTTGTTTAAAAAGTCTAGACCCCTGGTATTTACGCTCTTGTCTTTTTGTTGGATGTATCAGTTCCCTATCCTAGATTTGCACTAATTGTATTTCTGTGGTTGTTATAATATACGTGGATTTTTAGACATATTCGTCGTGTGGCGTTGAATTGGATCGTTTTGATTGAGGACACGAAGAGATAAACAAACTGGTTACTGAATTTGCACAATCAACCTCCAAAGGCGCTAGTTCGTGTGCCAGATGCACATACGCTCTTGCTCGGGAACCATGGCGCCGTGGGAACCGAAATGTAGCGTGCCTATCTCAGGGATCGAGACTGACATCGCTGAGGTTGAGGCGCAAATGCGTATCGACGCCAAGGTGATTGTCTCTGACGAAACTCTATCAGCCGCGTTCTTACTTGGCTTCATGCTTCCAAAATCCAAAAGGAAGGTGTTGGAAACTCAGCCTCAGATCATGGGTACTATATATACTATACAACATATGCTACATTGGCTTTTTCTACGCCTGACCAGTCCTAAAATAGAAACCCAGAAGCAAATAAGATCTACACTAGTCGCTCGAGGCGTTGTTGGGACCGAGTTTGAGCCTCGTCATCCCAGCCATCACTTGGTGCAGGTCAGCGTCTACTGCACTTTCCTTTTCTGCACGAAACATTTCGCCGAGTCGTTTCATCACTTCACCGTGGGGCATGTCCGGATTGGACGCTTTGAATTGCTTCATGTGATTCTTGAGATAGTCTACAGCGGGTTTAAGCTGTGCAGCTCTGGCGCATCAGTGTGGACTGAACTCGCCTTGGAAGGCATTTCGCCTGGGTGTGGTTGCGAATAGAGGCTCCAGGCGACCGCCGCATCCGCATGCTGTATGCCCGAGGTCAGGTGTTACGAGTGAAGCACAGTTCATGCTTCATTTTGCAAAACGCACCTTGCTTGGTAGGGTCAATGGATTTGCTGTGTCGACCAAAGCTGAAAAAACAAGTCACGTATAAATGAATGATGGCGGATGTATGCGAAAAGACGCTTACGTTCGACCGCATCCTTCAGACATGCATTTCCATTCGTATTTGTATGATATTTCGTATGCGTGGCAAGTCTACAAGGGTTATCAGCGGATATAGAAGGTCGAGTGTCATGGACAGAGAAGACTGACCGTAATGGTAATGTCAGGTCTCGCTTTCATCACACGACCGCCCCTATAGGCGTGCTGAGTGCACCCGGGTCTATCAAGAAGGCGCGCATTGCATACCAATGTTTAAACTTTGGTCCATGCGGTTTGTCGGTCTCGCCGTCGAATATCCACGCCGCCAAGTGACACATTTCGTGTGACAGCGTATTGTTGACCCGTTCTGAAGATCAATCCATTATCCCTCATGACAAGACCAAGCGAAGAGAGGCAAACCTTCACAATCGACGACCTTGGTCGAGAGTTCAATGTATGACTCGTGTCTGATGACATTTCCTTCGGCATCGCGGATCCTAATCAACCGACCTGGGGGGTCAGACACGAGCAGTTTACGTATATGCAGCCACACAGATACTCACCGTTTCCAATGGGCTCGGCCAGCGGTTGTATTAAGCTTCTTCGACCAGACAATTTCGCAGTCCTTCGGAAGCCGATCGTCAAACACAGACCGTTCAACTCCGAAAAGAGCGCGAGCGCCTGTGCAGCCAGAACTTTGGCCCGGTTGCGAGGCGTCGGTTTGGGCGAGAGCGAAACTGGCGCAGACAAATCTGGGAGCAGCGCCGGCCGAGCCTTGGGTTTGGGCTTTAGTTGAGGGGTCTCGGGGGCCGTCGAGCTGTCGTTGTTCGTTCCCTTGGCTCGGTGCGACTCCCGCTCCCATTGCTAGTAGCCTTGGCGTTGCCGGTCTTTGTCCCTGGCCGAACCGAACATGGCAAGAGTGCATCGTCGAAGGGATCGTCATTTGGGCAGGAGGACTGGGAAGAAGCAGGTGTTGGCGCAGTGGAAACCGAGGTGCTGGAGTCTAAGGCTATTATTTTTGGCCGACGGGAGCTAGTGTCACTGGAGTTTGCAAGTCAAACAAGGGTAACGCTCTGCTATGACCTAAATGGACATACAACCGGATGAGCCCTGGGTGGTACGAGTCCTCGTCGAATATGTTTGGGTTTTCCAGCTCACTAAGGTCGCTGCTGTTCGGTTCCTCGTCCCTGCATAAAAGCGATCAATCAAAGTAGACCGCGATCAAGCGAAGCGAGATCATGCCTCGTGGCCGTGATATCAGCATGGGTGGATAAGGCTTGGAACCCGGCGGTTTGACAGGACTCGGAGTGTCAGCCAAGCTGATAAACTCAAGCGTTTTGGACAGCGAAGTTGAAACTGAACAGGTCGGAGATACCGCCGGGAGCGTAGCATTGACGGTAAGTTGTTTTTCCGATGGTGGTTTGCCAACCGGGCGCGGTCGTGTGGGTGTGGGCTCGACTTCTGAATCGGATGAAATGTCGATAATATCGCTTGAGGCGGGAGGCTGCTTGGATCCAGGAACCAGTGCTGCCGGCGTTCTGGTCGAGGGACGCAACAATGAGCTCGTGGTGGGCAAGTCCGAGTCGCTGTCGCTATCCGATATTACAAGGACCTTGCTGCGATGATCCTTTCCATATCTTCGTTTTGGGGGTGGGGAATCTTCTTCTAAATGAGATCAAGAGATTTAGTCGAGGTAAATTTTAAAATCTAAATTTGCTTTTTTACCTGAGTCGCTGCCAGCTGGTGCAAGTCAGGCTCAAACGTGAATGATTGGTGTTTAGTTCGGGTGTGTGCGTACCATGCTCGGTGAACCGTGCGCGCGGTGCAGAACACGGGGCGATAGACACCTCGCGGGGCATGGGGGCGACGTCTGAGCCTTTGGTGGCTGGCCGCACGCGAACAGCGACAGCGTAGAACGCGAAGGTGGAATGAAAGAGGCGCACAACAAGCGCGTTGTGTCACGTGATCGCGTATGTGGATCCTATTTGAAATGGTCGATGTCAACCATGTGCGTCCGTTGCGGGGCCAACGAGCCCAATTGGCAGGGCAATGGCCAGGGCAGTGGACTGAATGGAGGTGACTGTCGACGGCGATATCCACCTGGTCGCCACCGTGGAGAGCGACGACCGGGCGAGGGGATCACGACTCGGATGTATGTGTATTGAATTCAGCCATAACCGAGCGTCAACCCCTGGACGTCGGACCATTCGCAGGCTAGTCTGTCACGCCACTTGGCTTCTAAGCCTTAAACACACCCACACCGATTGGCAACGCTTCCACCGGCCATCGACCGTCTCCTCTCCCCTCAAAACCCGGGCGCTCAGCCTGTGTGCGTGTCCCTCCTCTCATGAACATCCGACGCATGACCCCCTCCCCGACACCGTCACGAGGCTTCTCCATACCGATGCCCATGTTCTGGAACACCAGCTCGTCCTCCAACGACGACGGTCCGGAGAAGCGTGAGGCACAGCGAAGGAGGTCGGCACCGACACACATTTCATCCAGCCTGCTGGTCTAACACCTTCTAATTAGTGAACTGATCACCCAAGAACTCAAGAGCGAGGGGCTCGCCAAGGCTGCAGCTAGGAAGAAGCAGCGCAAAGTGTTATTCCTCGGTAGGTTTGCCTCGAAATCCGAATTTGTGACGCAACTGACCACTCTGTTGGCACAAAGGCCAAAGGCAAGTCGGCTAGCTTTGTTCCGCCACTCTGGCTGTTCTGACGGCGCACGAGCAGTGAATCAGGCAAAAGTACGCTCATCAAACAGTTTCGGCTGATGCAATCACGAGAGGCGTTTGCCATCGAACGCGATTCCTGGAAAAGGTCTGCCAGCTTGCGCTCAAAATTTGCAGCTCTAACTATTTCAACAGCATCGTCTTCCTCAACGTCGTGCGCTCAGTCCTGCGCGTTATCGAATTCGTCACCCCACACTTTGATCTGAAATACCTGCAGGACTCCAACTCTCAGAGTTTCGCCCGGCTGCGTCTTCGTCTCACGGTACGTTCCTAAACTCAATTTGGAGCCTCCGTTGCGGCTCAATTTCGGCGTTCTAGCCTCTTCGCAGTGTCGAGGCATCGATCGTCGAGTCTCTCTCGTCTCCCAGCGAGCTCGCCAAAACCCGCACCCAGAACATTATTTCCCCAAGCCGCAGATTGAGTCAATCTCCAACGTCCAGGAGCAACACGCCTGATTTGGAGGAATACGACGATGTGTATGCTCACCCTGAATCGCGCTGGCAGCGAGTCTTGCACAAGTGTATGCGGACGACCGACGCAGTCACCGCCCGGCCAAGCACATCGCAGCGTAGCGACTTCTTACTCGAGAGGAGCAACGACGACGACCCGTCTGCGACCCTGCAGGCATGCGCAGCGGATATGAAACAAATATGGACATGTCCAGTGATACAAACATATCTGAAGGAACATGGCCTGTTCATGGAGGAACAATCTGGCTTGTGAGTTTGATTGTTCCTCACCAACCGTGTTTCAGTTTGTCCTCACACGTTCATAGTTTCCTTAACGACATCGAACGGATCGCCGCCAAAGGCTATATCCCAACAGATGGTGAGTTTATCTCGTCGAAACGGGGTGAGCTCCCTCGGGTATCTTACCTGTACCATGTACCCCCGATGGCCAGATGACATTCTCCGCACTCGTGTCAAGACGATCGCCCCAACCGAAACAATTCTGCCGAACCTGGAACCAGGACTCGAGTGGCGACTGTGTGAGTTCGCTTCCCTGCCCCTCGTAATCTATCATACGAACTGATCGGAATGATGGACAGACGATGTGGGCGGTGCCAGGCGTCAACGTGCCAAGTGGGCACCCTTCTTTGATGATAGTACGCATACAGCCTGTTTTCCGATCGATGATGATGTCCTGACCTGCTTTAGTGGACTTGATCATGGTCCTCGTGCCAGTCTCGGCCTTTGACCAGGTGCTCTCTGAAGATAAAACGATCAACCGGCTACGGGACTCATTTGAACTATGGAACGAAATTTGTCAAACGCAAACCCTCCACCACGTCCGTCCACGTCTTCCGTCACATCCGTGGGGTCAGGAACTCAATTAACGTTCACCTTGTGCAGATCCCCACACTCTTGTTTCTCAACAAGTGCGATTTGTTAGACAAGAAACTCAAGGCGGGTGTTCGTTTGGCAGACTACTTTTCCAGCTACGAGGGCAAACCGAATGAGACGAAAATAGCGTTGAACTGTAAGTGCGCTCTTCGGATTATTTCAGTTTGTTTCAGCTTTGAACTGGGATATTGTCCTTATTCGTGCAGATCTCAGCAAACGATTCGCTGCCATTAGGAAGAGTTCCAGCGCCCCAAACACCACACCATGCTATATCCATTATACTTCCGTCGTCGTAAGCTTGCTTTTATTTCCGGGTTTCCGTGTCCCGTCTAACCCATTTATGGTTTCAGGACACTGCGACTACACACACAGTGATCGCTTACGTTCGTGACAAGGTAAATGCGTGTACCAGCCACCATGTGCTTGCTTCGGTTACTCATTTCGAGGTTCTAGATCGTACTAGGCCAAATGCGTGAATCCTACTTTGTCTGATATAGATTTTTTCCAGCTCAAAATTATCTCCAGAGGTGATTGGTTCTGTATTATTTCTGGTTCATTACGTTGTGGGGCTCTAGCATTCGCATTTGTACTGCCTATCACTATTACCCAAGGATTCCTATAGTCGTTCTTTATCTCCTCTCTATAATCGCCCACGCTCGTTTGGCTATACTGTCTAGCAATATAATATTGTAAACCTATACTGTATCTACTTTGAGGCTTAATGGGGTGTATGAATATCCGGTCGAATCTAGCCACGGGATGCTGCCCATTTTGGGGATCTCAAGGATGTTGCCATTTCCATCATGAATCGTAGCTCAGGAACACGGATATTGCGTGAGCGGTGTATGTTTATTTATGTTATTATGCAATTGGAAAACAACTTATTTGAATATCGATTGAGGTCGAAGCAATCCATTTGAGTATCGAATCGCCAGCGGTGGTTTGGAACATCAGGTTCTTGAGCTCGTGTCTCGCTGTTATGACCGTTCCCCTGTCATCTACACTACGTTATTCGCATAAAATAGCTTTAAACCTATCAAAGTTCTGGGGTTTCCTCACTCGCAAACAGCTAACTGTCTCTTTATTGGGGTCTGGTCGTACGGCTTCTGGTGGTTGATTCGACTAGAACAGGGGTCGAATTTATTGTGAGCTCATCTACACACCTCGGGATGTTCTTGATTTGCATAGCAGCCTGGGCCATTCATTGCCTAGCACCAAGGCAAAAGGGGGTTTCACGAGCACGATTGCACGGAGCGTTGAACAGAACATTGAATGGCGTTTCGATTACAAATCAATTCGGTGAAGCGTTAAGCGAGCGTACAACGACCCATCCGGCGCTCGTCCAATGCTCCCGAACGCATAAATACCCATAAACACGTCCCGACACTAGTCTGAAACCTCTCTCGACGCCATCTGGCTCTAGTATTACGCTTTCGGATTATTACTCGGGACAGCACCTCCCAAGCTGCGCTCTTATGTCTCCGGCTCGGGTTATCCAAACTAGCTCATACATGCCAATCAATCTCATTTCCCTGTTTGAAATAGACATAATGGTTGCTGTGTCGGACTTGTGGAGGGGAGTAAGTTTATAAGTAAAGATAAAGACATATATAAAAACACGCATAAGTGGAAGCATACAGCTTCCAGCCAACAACTGTGGTCAAACAATTTAACGCGTTCCATTTCCAAATCACATCCGGTCCTGATCGGGTCACTCTGATGTGATTGGCTCGGGATTATCGAGCCTTCGTCCGCCGTTGACTGGCTTTCTTACGACCACCATGGCATATGTTCCCAACTCACACACGCATCCACATACAGCACCGATATCAATAGAAGTAGGCGAGGGTACCCCTGCCGATACTCCCATCGAAGAGAAAGAAGTGGCAGTACCTTCACCGGTCAAGCCTAGTAACCCTGAAGCCTTCCAGTTGCTGCTTAGCCCGAAGCAAGTAGCTGATGAGCGCCCGGATGGGACACAGACGTTTTTTGGAGCAGGAGGCGCCATGTGAGTTCTGCGTTAGTACTCATGATATCAACTGCCATTGATTTATGTCAACGGCCCTAGCCTGAAGGAGTTCGACAGGTCGCGGGTCGGCAGTAGACGGCCTTCCAGACCGTCGTCTCCTCCATCGGATCTTGGTCCTCCACCTGTAGTTGGAATTGGAGGCAAAGGTCAGTATATCGAATACCGAGGGCACGGCCCTGTTTTGATCGAATTAATAGTCTCCAAGCCGGACTACTCGGAGCTAAAGATCGTAGTTGCCATGGTTGGGCTGCCCGCTCGAGGAAAATCATATTTGAGTAACAAGCTCACTCGATATCTGAAGGTAAGGAGCCTCGCCGAGATTCTTCACAAATGGCTAATAGGATAGACTTGCTAGTGGCTGGAATACTCCGTCGAGGTATGGATAATCTTCCAAATACTAAATTGTCTATGATTATCTGACTCAAACCGCACGACAGGTGTTTAATGTTGGGCAACTTAGGAGGAGCAAGCCCGCGCCAAAAAGGAAAAGTGCGCATCTTATAACTCGATGCTTCTGCCTTGTCTCGGCCTTACCAGCAGCGCGTCAGGAGCGGGATTGCAGAAGACCATACAGCTTCGTATTTTAGTCACTCGGATAGCAAGGCATCGCAGCTGCGAGAAGCTTTGGCAGAGAGTGCCTTGAGAGTTTGATATCTTGGTTGAAGGAGGGCGGGAATGTAGCCATCCACGGTGAGGATTCCACTAGGAGTAGGCAGCTTGGCTAAATTAGTACCTCAGACGCAACAAACAGTACCGAGGCCCGAAGGTAGGTGTCACTACGTTCGTCGGCGGCTTTGTTCACTCTGGCTGTCTAATAGGGAGAAAATTGCGGCCCGGGTTGCAAAGGAGCCTGGCTTAGTTGTTCTTTTCTTAGAGACTTACTGTGATGATCCAGAAGTGATCGCTGCAAACGTCGCTCTCAAAGTATCCGCTGGGGATCCCGATTATGCACACATGTCTAGAGAAGATGCCGAACGCGACTTCCGGAATCGAATCAAGCAATACGAATCCGTTTATCAGACTATTACAGAGCCTCATCTAAGCTACGTCAAAATTATCAACGTAGGCAATCAAGTGCAAATGAACAGGATACATGGGTACCTGCAATCCCGAATCGCCTTTTATCTTATGAATTTGCATTTGAAACCGAGGAGCATATTCATGTCGAGGGTGATTCATAGATTTCACCTTGTTTTGTGCTTGGTTTTACTAAAGATTGTGCAATGTAGCACGGTGAAAGCCAGTTCAATGTGGAAGGAAAAATCGGAGGGGATGCACCGCTGTCTGAACGCGGAAGGCAGTATGCGGCAGCCTTGCCTGGCCTAGTCAAGGACAATATCAAAGAAGCGGAATTAACGGTAGGCTTATTCGGAATCACACGCATATATGGCTTTTGATAATCGTTCAACATTTCAGGTTTGGACATCTACTCTTCAACGAACCATTGAAACTGCAGCACAGCTTCCTTACCCAAAGTTGACGTGGAAGTCCCTCGATGAACTGGATGCCGGGGTCTGTGATGGCATGACATACGAAGAGATCGAAGTGTGTGATTTTCTTGGGAAATAGGCCTAGAACTCATAATACTCGCCAGGCCGAATATCCGGAAGACTTCGAGGCTAGAGATGATGACAAGTTTAATTACCGCTACAGAGGTAGATTCTCTCTTTATTTCTTTGCACAACGATGTTTACCACGGGGCTTAGGTGGAGAATCGTATCGTGACGTCGTAGTACGACTAGAGCCTGTTATTATGGAACTAGAACGGCAGGACAACGTTTTAGTTATCGGTCATCAAGCCATCATCCGTTGCTTGTGAGTCAGCGGCCTATATCTAGTGCTTACGCGCTATTAATACTTGTGTAGATATGCGTACTTCCATAACCTCTCCCAAGAGGAGCTCCCCTACATCAACATCCCACTGCATACTGTGATCAAGCTGACTCCTAAGGCATATGGATGTGACGAAGAAAGGTTTGTCTATTTGATGTTCCCTTTCAATATATCCTCAACTAGCTACTAGGTATACACTTCCCATTGGCGCAGTTTCGACCCATAGACCCAAGCCAAAGTCAAGTGCGGCTAGATCTTCACCAAGGCCGGTTCAAGACTCGACCAAGCGTGACTATTATGGAAATTTCCAGGCATAAGAGCAGCTGTTGGATACGTTGAATAATTGCATACATGTATACATTGCATAGATGATATACTTTGCTCATAGCAGGACAAAACATTCTATTAACCGTTTGGCCAGGTTCAATCGTCCGCTACCCACAGAGAGAGAGGAAAAAGTGAAGCGACCCAGGTTCGAACTGAGGACCGTCTGTGTTACATTCTCAGATGTTAGACAGACGTGATAACCAACTACACCATCGCTCCTGATACTGATTATTGTTTGCATTGTAATACTATCACAGTTTTGAAATGAATGAAGGGCCAAGCGCTCAACACAACTCCAATCTGCTGCTTCCTTTCAAATGCGACCAAGGCAAAATAATATCTTCCTGCGTCCACTTCTATATCGCTCTATCCGAACTCGCAGTCCACGTGATGGGGTAGAGCAGAGGATTGCATCTTTGTCGGCCCTCCTGACCCGGTCTCCAATATTCGACCTGTGCTACGAGGGGTTATATCAAAAGATGGAGTACAAGCGGCACACCCATACTCTCTCTCCGAGTTCTCACGTAGCGAAGTTGTGGGGTATTCAGCCAGCGCTCTCCACGAGCGCCATTTAGAAACCTTCAACCACTCATTCTGGACCGATGTGTGTTTTGTATGTTTGAATAATATTTGCCTCTTGATGACATCTGGGTTCCAGGTGAATAC
This sequence comes from Ceratorhiza oryzae-sativae, assembly GCA_030998015.1. NCBI lineage: Eukaryota > Fungi > Basidiomycota > Agaricomycetes > Cantharellales > Ceratobasidiaceae > Ceratorhiza > Ceratorhiza oryzae-sativae. The sequence continues at coordinate 1,522,729 of JARWMV010000234.1, read as the reverse complement.
TAGATTCAACGCCGCTCGTCAAAAGATACTCGATTCACATCCACCAGCCAAGTCACCCCAGGAGGTGGCCGCAAGGGATGCCTCACTCGAGGCCGAATTGGCCGCTTTCTATCGTACCTGGCTCTCGGCAGAAGACTCGAGGTTTCGGGCATACACTATGCAGTATTATGCCGAGCAGGCTCGTGGTATATGGATAGCTTTTCGCTCGTATTTGTCAAGGTAGTACAGAGATTAGAATAACAAGAGGACGGATTATGCCTTGATTGCGCCAGTACGCCTAACAGCCTCCGCGTACCACTCATCTACGTCACTAACCTCCAAGAGTCGACGGAGGGCGATGTGTTCCAGCTCAAGATCGCTCATGAGCAACTCGATCGAATGCGCAGGAAGATCCGGGAAGCGATTCCCTAGAGCTGCGCTTGTCGGTATAATGGAAGCTTGAGAGGGTGGGATGAGCAGTTTTTCGGAATTTTCCTCAGCGATATGTTCCAACAATCGCCATACTGCAGTTTGCTGGATGTTTCGCCAGATTTGCTCGTCGGTTTGGGAAGTCGGGTCACGAATTTGAACCCAACTACAGCAGGGTGTAAGATAAAGTACGTAGAGCTCAGCCAACCGACTTACTCGTTTACAATCCAGGCTCTTCTCCACAAGGTTCTCAACGCATCCTCGTCCTATACTGCCATGTCAGCAAGACGTCTCATGCACAATTGCGTTTGGACTCACCAGCATACGGTCAAGAATGGAAGCAGCATCCGTAAGCGAGGCATAGTTGGGCTTGCTCACACGCAGAGTTAATACATCTACAATATCGTAGGTCGACAGCACGTTCCTCTGCAATAATTGCTTCGCTAGCCGCTTGAAGAGCTGCGTAACCTGATTAGCCCGGTCATCCCTTGAGAGTTAGGGCGAGCTTACTGCAACACTAGCTTCCTCGACAGTCTCACGGACCAAATGCTGAGCGAGAATATCGGCCTGTGCATCGATCGAAGGGCGGCCTCGAACGCCCGACTCTTCGACTATTTGTTCGAATTCTGCTCGCATCTCATCTTGCACTTCTACTACGTCCAAATGATCGTCATAAGCTGAATCGAAAAACCATTAGATCCTGACACGAAACTACACATCATCCCGACGTACTTTGGAGCTCTGCTTGTACCTCTTGGGAGCTGAATTGTTCCAGGTTGGCCTCCGCTACCGTGGAGAGTTTGGCCAAGCTAACCAAAAGCTAAGGCAGCGACTTTAGCCAAGCGTACAAGCTAGGTGTGGGATTTCAATACCTTTAGAGCATCAACCTTGGTTTCGCTGTTAACTTCCTCTGAGAGGGTTACGGTTGCGCTATGGAAGTCACCAATTGCAACATCGTGTAGCCAAGAAATGCGCGGATAGTCGGTGCTTTTGAGGAACCCTTGGAGGAGTGGATAATATATCTGATCTTGCAGCAACAAAGTCTGCAGCTTTCCTGTGAAAAGGTTCATCTCAAGTCCTAAACAACGATCGCAATGAGCTTACCGTGTTCGACATACCACTGGTAAAGTTCGCTAGCGAAATCCTGCTGATAAAGCTCGAGGTAATTCTGTGTCCTGAGATCATTCGCGAGTTTGCTATCATTGCACAGTTCAGCCAGACTACGGAAGTCTCGATACTGCTCAGCGAGACGGAACGCCTCCTCGCCTTGGTCGTATATTGCTATGCGTGATTTGGATCAAAAAATATGAATTCAGGATGAGGGAGAGGACATACCAAGATTTCGCAACATTGATGGCCTATAGTTGGCAAATTGTTGGTCCAGTGCGACAGCTTCCTTCTTATCTTCGGCAGACGCATTGTGCCTACTCAGTCATTAGCACCTAAACAGTCTCAATGAAAAAGACCTATTTTACCTTTGCAAGTACAACAATCGCTCCTGATATCCAGCAAACAAATGTTTGGCCAACGCTTGTAATTGTGTCTTGAGATCATTTTGAATCGTGCGCTCCAGAGGCACAGTCTTGAGAGCATTTCCTAAATCTCTAGTGCGATCACCTAGCATGCGGCCAGTGTGCGTGAAGAGGTCCTGTATGGATTCAAGCACATCCGGCTCGCTCGTCCATGGGATCAGGCTTGGCTGCGTGCTCTCAAGGCCATAAAAGCCAAGGTTACGCTGTCGGAATGTCTCGACGGTACCGTAGACCAACTGATTGAGAAGTTCGTGAGTATATCCGAAAGATATGGACACAATATAGACGTACCAGAGCGATTTGGTTGGCTGAACGTAAAAGGTTCACTTGGTTCGGAAGACCGTTTTGATAGGCCTCGTCAACAATTTCGTCGGCATTCCGCATGATCAGCCCCAACGCTTCGAGCTGCCAAGTCATTTAGTAGGGGCGACGGATGCAGGAGCTGCGTGCGCACATGATATTTGAAAAATGCTCGGACTGGTCCCTCCTCGACGGGTGCACGAGATTCAGCCATATACCGGTCAATTGCCTCAGCTAGCAGAGACTTTTGCTGCCCGGGATTTTCACTAAATGACGATGAGATCAAGTCAAAGGGCGCGGCTTAATCCTTACGAACTTTTCGTATTGCCAAAGTGTACTGGCAGCGCATAGCTTTTCAGCGTCAGCAGCTAGTGCCTGCCTGCTGTAATCAGACATCTGAACATCGACAGGGTGATTAATTCCAGCACGAAATCCACAACTGCGGTACTGACATGCAGAGTAACGCGATCTTCGTTGAGGAAGATCATGAGTGCCTGAAGCTGTTTGAGTCGTTGCTCAATATGCGAGCTCAGATCCATGGCATGTCGAGATTCGCTGAAGTCTGTCGAAAGAAGGTTATATGCGAGCCTTGGGATAAAGTGTAAATACCAACGGGATGCTAGTATATCACGGCTCAGTCCCACGGCGGCTCCACCCAGGTCTGCTTCCTTTAGCTCAGAGTCGAGCCGAAATATGAATGGATTCTAGTAGTCGAAACGTGAGATAGACTCAAGAGCGAAGTAGGAGAACATACGTCCTGCCCGAAACGTATAGCTTGCTCCATAACTGCCCGCAGTTGATTGGATTTTGTGCTATGATTTATATCGTATATTAGCTCCAATTAGTGGCAAAGATATACACTTACGAGCCATCTACACGTTTGATTTTCGTGAGGTCTAATTGGACGGACAATTGCCCGGAGGTAGCTGTCATTAGGACCAGTTCGGCCGTGCCAGAGTTCGCCGCTTGCTTGTCCATAATCCCATAGCCAAGCGTACGGTTCCATCTTCGCTCTTTGAAAAGGAGATAGGTTTTGAATGTCGACCCTGTAGGGTAGCACATGCATCAGCTGAGGATGTGGCGGCGCTGAACTAGGCCAACGCACCCGTATTCAATGACTGGAATGTCAAGGCATCCACAAACTCGACAAATGCAACATTCCCATTATCAATTAGAGCGAGTTTGGGGTTTGATGCTGGGCGTGGGTCCCGAGCCTATCCAGTCGCGTGGTCAACAAGTAAGCTTCGAGTACAAACAGCCATGGCTCACCCCTTCGTATGGAACTTTTTCAGCAGATCCAGAGACTAAGCTCTCGCCAGAAGGCGCAAATGAAGCAATTGCATAAGTTCGGTTTGGAGTAGCATTGGTTGCTGCAAGTTCAGCTGGCGAGATATACGAGAAAAGAACGAGCGCTCGGTCGTTGCTGAAGACAAATCAGCGTCATGAATGAAAAAAAGGTTGGAACAGAAGCCGACCTCTGCATTTTGAGGTCATGGAGCTCAATGTCGAGCTCGGGATGCTCAGAACTTTCCTGGTCATCTTCTATGATGTCACCGTCTAAGGGTGTGCGAACATCGTATTCGAACGACAACTTCACCGAGATTAGTACATTTGCCGCAATAAACAAGATTAAACACATACTTGCTCCCATCCATCTCCAATGGTCCATTTTTGCAATGTTCTCTCCGTCAAAGCCCATATATTTTTGCTACGCGTTTGTCGATTTTCAGAAGCCGTTTCTGCAATTGCAACGATGGACCCGCCGTTCATCCCGCCAGCAGACCTGCCGAAGAATCGAGAAAACGAAAACAAGCCCTGTTGCTGGGAGAAGGGAGCGACTGCGATGTGGGGTTTTCCGCCGGGCGATGATAATGCCATGCGAAGCAACCGACCGGACGTTGTACCAAGGATATAGAACGCAGCCTAGCATGTATCGTGTTGAGCTTTGAGTTTAGGAAGGCATAACAAGCTGCTCACCTCGCTTCTATACATGGCCGAAATGTACTCGCTCGAAGTGAGTGGGACAGAGTTCGAGTAAAATTGCTCAGCACCAGCAAGGCCAGCATTAATGCTTTCCCACAAGCAAATTTCTCCTGTGGAAGCAACCATAACTAGACCAGGTTCGCGGCTAGATCCATACGGTATGAGCGAAACACTGGGCAACATCAAGTGAGACGCTGATCCAGCACGAGCTTGTTGTCGAGGAGTGGGAAAGATGTAGCATGTGGGGGAGCCATGGCTTCGCTATCGATACAGATGAGCTAAACACGAGCTCTCCAAGAAGCTGGCTTACCTTGGTTGGGTTCCAGACGTAGCAGGTGTCATTCGTAACCAGATATGCGTATCCGGTTGTAGAGTCAATCAGGCCGGATGATGCATTTCGGTCCACCTCTGCACGTGTGTTTTAGCCATCTCATGGTAGTTTGACTGGCAAAACACCACTCACCAGAACTATCCAGCTTTGTTCTCACTTCTGCCGGAAAGTGGCCACCGAACATGACAGTCAACTCTGGAGTCTTGACGTACGTTGCATTTCCGCCAGCCTCAGATCCAGTTACTGTAGCAAATGAGGCCTCTGAGGCCATGTCCTGGTCTTCGACTGAAGGAGAGCCATGGCCATAGGATCCGCGCAGAGCAGGGGTAGTAAGTCGCGAGCTCGTCGCACGTATAGCAGCGCTCGTTCGGCGTACTCCTTGGTTTTGGCGTATCGGGGGCTGAACTGCACGTCGCGCTCGCACAGAAGAAGGCGCAGGCGATGCAAACATAGCTTAAGACTAGCTAAGGGATACAGCGCAGTCGAGGTTGAGCGCGACAGGTCACGTGCGTCCGACAAACGCTACTGGCTAGTTCCTTCCGGCCCCTGCGGCCGTCCCGCCCGCGTTCTATCCCTCTTTCGATGTGGTTTGGTGAGATTCATAATAAGCTCGTGGGGCTACTCGATAGTGAGATATGGGTGAGGCGCATAAACCACATGTTTACGTGCCTTCAAAAACTTCTGATATACTTCCTCGCAAATATGCCAGTTTGCAAGAGCTTGTTCTGCGGCAAATTCACGAGCAACTGATCTAAACACAATATGAGGAGGCAAAAATACGCGAATCATACAGTTCCGTACGTTTGAGTTGACAATCCGACACCAAGAACTTCTTGTTCATACTGCTCGGGTCCGCGTATCACACTAATAACTATTGTACGTGCATTGGTCAGCCCAAGGATAAAAGCTAGACGAATGTGCAGGCGTACAGGAAAGCTTGAATTCCTGGATGTCTGTGCCATGTATAGTCATGGATGAAGATAAGAATCTTGACGCTCTGTCTATCATTATCAACTCCAAATCCCTTTCTCGAAGACCTTGGTAGTGTCTCATTCTCCGCTCGTACTCCCGATAGGACCCACTTCGGGCATTTCCGAGCGCATTTCCAGCTATTCGGCCAGGGTGATTTAATGGCCCAATTGACAAAAAACGAACCCAGTCAATTACTTGCCTTTCTTGCCCCTAGCTGCGGTTGTAGAAGCTTTGTTCGTATCATCTACATTCGCAATCTCCCCAGACATCTCCCAAGAGGAAATCACAGACACCACAAGGGGGGCCAAGATGTCTGTTACGGCCCGGCTTCCCCGACGCTGAGAAATTTCAGCTATTGCTTCACAAAAATTCGATTCTAATTCAGCTCTAGAATTTCCCTCGGCAGGAATGATACAAGCTTGATTCGGCGGAGCCAGCTCCTTCCACCAAGAAGCAAGCTGCTCGGACGAAACCAGTCGAGCGCGCCGAGACTATAATTCAAGCTCAAGCAAACCATAACACATTTACCCACAACACGCACCTCAAGCTCCGAACGTCTCGCGTTCGGCAACCTCACAAAGAGCAATTTGGATGTTTCAAATTTGACAATCGCTTTCCCCTCCAGTGCCTTGGGTGATGGAGCAAATATCGACTCTTGCACAGGAGGTAGCTTGCGCCATGATCCCCTCTCTACCTGTTCCCTGTTGGTCTCTGAGGCAGTAAAACGTACGGATTTCTGGACTCTCGGTCCGGGTTTTCGCCAATTAGACATCATGGTTGTAGGATGGATGTGAGGAATACAAGAAAGGTGATCGACAGCTTCCCTGATCAGCGCTTGGGGTGGCAAGGATAAATACTAAGTTTAGGCAGTGAATCCATTGTATCGTACGTCATACTCAATGCCATACGCGGAAGTGCAACAGCAGGCGGAAAGAATATTCATGACAAAAATTCTGCTTCCGATGGTGAGTCAAAGTTGAATGACATGCTAAATGTGCTCAAGTACTTAAGTATTAATGCTCCCCCCTCTTGATCGTCAACTTTTTGTTGCCAATGCTTCCCAACACCAGCCCACCAAGGACAATCCCGCCAAGGACATACAAACCTCGCTGTTCTTCCTCGTTCAGTTCTCTCCGCGCCTCTTTGAGATCCGTTGTGTCCTTTCCGATTTTCGGGGCGGCGATGCCAACATTTGCTACAGCTTCGCGTATTGCCTCGCCCTGTTGCCCGAAATTAAAGCTAATTGGAATGCCAAGCTCGTTGAGCAGTCCCTTGAGGTTAAACGACGATCCACCGCCTTGACTTTCCATTTCGGGGGTCTCGATTGAATATGAGTCGACAGATTCATGGATCGCATGCTGAGGACCTCCACCGATGTGTGTCGCTGCAGATGCAACAGTTACGACCTTGGGTGAGTTGTCCGGGGCCTCTTGTGGAGGTGATGCGGACTCGGAAGGAGGCGAATCGAACTTTTGAGCAAGGAATGGCTGGCGATGACAATTCTCAGCCCACATGAACTGAAGAGTAAGAAAACGTTCAAACTTACGATAACCGGACCCTCGTCCGGCTCCTCTGGGGTCTCGGGTATCTTTACATCCAGGTTACGAGAGAATCGGGGCTTGAATTTGCCTTGCTCCAAGTCTGCTTGGGCGACACTGCTCGAAGAGATCCACCGATGCCTCGCAGGGGTGAACGGGGAAGAGGCAACGGCTTGAGTCGCCAGCCCGGACGATTCGGTGCTTTTTATATGTGCAAGGATTCGCTCGACCAGCTTGGTCTTAGACCCTCCGCTATGTTTTTGTAATTTGGACGGTTAGCAGTATACTCCATCATATCCAAACGACCCACGTTGTGAGCCCTCGTCTCTTAGCCTCGGATCGAAGGTGGGAGACAGTTTGCTCATGCCATTGTTCTGGAGTCCTAGTGAACAGAACGGTCGAAGCCAACGACCTTTTCTGGATGGAAGAGACGCGAGCGACCGTGCGCGATACTTGTCCGAGCATGCTGAACGAAGCTGGTTGTAGGGAACCTGAAGATCACGAAATTTGGTATGGATTAGGTAACGAGTGAATGATCTCATCCCGCTCCAGGCTCCGGCTTTGCGGAATGAAATCATTCAGATTCCTATAGGCTGTTAGATTCTCGTGCATTATGTGACAAAAACTCGTATTTAATGTCGTTAGGCCAAGCTCTCCCTTTACCAGGTAGGTGGTCGCTTTGGAGCATGGTGGCTTGCCTTAGCTGCGGGTTGAATGAGACTTGACATCGGTTTGCTTGAAGCGAATGACGATCGAGAGAGCGCAGAAAAGCAGTTCCCCCTGGCATGAGTACATCCGATCATGGGGCAACTAGAGAGTATCTGAAGTTGGCAGCGCATTTGGCACGGACTGGGCGAAATCTGAGAAGAGGGCTAGTGACTGATGGAGAACCAAGATCCTTCAGCATTGAAGCAGATGGCGTCCCCGCGGAAGCGAAACAGCACCGAGCAAATATCCTTGAAAGAGCAATAAATTATGCAAATACTGTACTACACACACCAAATCATCCGGGTGAATTGCAGCAGTTATTTCAACGCTTTCCATACACCAACGCCAATCTCAAGTAGTTGCAACTCTTCGTCGGCACCATCTGTCAGGGCCTTGTCGGCTGCAGCGAAAGCAAGTGCACAGGCGGTTTTTTGTTTGGAGGTAATTGTGTTATGAAGTATGACTATGTCATGTAGCTGTTTATGGCGAATGAATGCAAACCCTCCATCATGTGAGATTAACTTACTTGAGAGAGTAACTGAGCGGTGCTGTATCCTTGTTGCACGATCCTGCGGACCTCGCTTCGTATCCCATCAAAATCTTTAACAGCTAGAGCCGTAGACAACGTGAGCAGGTCCCCTAGCCTACGTATGACATCTTACGCACTATCGACGTCCATCCCTTCGTTCGGGACCTCCACACCAATCGCGGCAGCAAACCGATTTATAACACTATCAGGCACAACTCCAGCAATCTCTTGGATATCCGATGCGTGAATCGTAGCTGGAGGCGTCTGGGAGGCGGACAGACGGGCGGCTGACTGCAGATAGGTGATCGATCGGCGCAAGTCACCCTCCGATGTTGTAACGAGCGCAGCGACAGCCTAATTGAACCATTCACTTCTGCCTGATTTTTTGTTCAAAAAAACACCCACCTCATTATCAATGGCTACCTTTTCGGTCGCAACAATATGCTCAAGCCTCGCGCGGGTAGAGCCAGAATCCAAAGGATGGAAGCGAAACTTGGAACACCGAGAAGCTAGAGGTTCGATAATCCTAGACAATCAAAACATCAGTTACACAAGTGCCGGAGAATCGTCCTCAACTCACCTCGTCACATAATTACAGACTAAACAGAATCTTGTGACGCGAGCGTAGGTCTCCATGATCCGTCGTAGCGCACCCTGCGCATCCTGCGTCATAGAATCCGCTTCGTCCAGAATAATAATTTTGTATGGTGGACAAGGGTACTGCGAGTTGACCTCGGCCGCTCGAGGCGTTTGGCGCGCAAAGTTCTTGATCTTTTCTCGAACGATTGAAATGCCCCGCTCATCCGAAGCGTTTAGCTCGAGCACGCGATTTCGAAAGTGATCCGGGCTAAATGAAACGCGTTAGCAAGATCTTCCGAGGATATAATTGCGCACGGCTCACCCAAAGAGCTGACGAGATAATGCAAGTATTGTGCTGGTCTTCCCTGTTCCGGGTGGGCCATAGAATAACATATGTGGCAACTAGCAAGGCATTATTAGAGAGCCAAACATCACAGCCGTTGTTCCTACATTTGTTGAGGTCAAAGTCTTTCGCAAAACAGCTACCGCGTGCTCTTGAGCTGAGACATCATCGATCGTCTGAGGACGGCTAGGCGGGGGGTTAGACAACTATTCACTTCACTCCAAGGGATTCGCACTATTTTTCAACCCAAGGCTGAGTTGCCGGGTCAACCGCTGGTTTTTGAGGAGCCCTCCCAGCTGAGCCTTTGAGGAACATAGACATTCTGGTGTGGCAGACAGAAGCAATAGTCGCGATGCACGTGACCGCGCGCGGAGGCGCCTGTGCGAATCATTTCTCCTAACTGATCTATCACTCAAGGCACACTCTTACGAGCTCGCACCGACGTCACAGAAGAAGGAAGGTTAGCGGATAAAACCCTTCGGTAATAGCTTATATAGGGCTAAGGCGCTGTTGTTGGCTATAAGAACTACAGCAGGATAGCCATTCGCCATAACAGACCAAGAGTAGGTTGTGATGACTGAGACATCAAGTGAAAATAGACTAATGCTTTTTAATAGTGACTGCTGATTCGCTATTGCCAAAAGCTGTCTGCGTGTACTGTGGCTCATCGCCAGGCACGAACCCAGAATTTATGCAGGTTGCGACAGGTATGTCGGAATTCAAAGTTCGGGTGCAATTACTTAGGTTTAGCCGTGGCAATTTTGAATAGCTGTAGGCAAAATATTGGGACAGGCTGGTATTACCCTGGTCTACGGCGGAGGCAGGCGCGGATTGATGGGAGGCGTGGCATTCGCATGCGCTCAAGCTGGCGGAAAGGTCATCGGAGTGATCCCACAAGCAATCAAGAACAGTGGAGGAGAGGGAACGGGAGCCAAGGTGGCAAGTGACAACGCGGAGGAAGAATCGATTTGGTCAACTGTGGAAGATGTAGTAGTTTCATCCATGCACGACCGGAAGAAGAGGATGACCGTCGAGAGCGGCGCATTTATTGGTCTTCCTGGAGGTTTCGGTACCTTCGAAGAGGTGAGGACACACTCGAATGAAGAAGCATCCCTTACGAGACTTAAACCGATCAGGTACTCGAGGTTGTTACGTGGAATCAACTTGGTGTTCACTCGAAACGTGAGCATGTTACGTCTATATTCGCCGTTTTTACTCGACCTAACCCGGTCAATGATAAGCTGTGCTTGTCCTAAATGTCCTAGGCTACTACGAACCACTCCGACAAATGGTCCAGACCGGCATCCAGGCGGGGTTCATCAAGCCACAAAACGCGACATTGGTCAAAATTATCGATCGACCAGCCGATGGAGACTGGGGGAGTGCGGTCCTGGAAGCGTTGCGAACTTGGAAACCAGACGCTGGCGCTGGATACAAGTGGTCGTGGGCCGAGCAGGGGTTAAATGCGGTTTAGGATTACCAGGCAACGTATGATAAGCACAATTGCTATTTATGGTATATCCGCATAGCATTCGCCCTGTTAGGAGGGGCACGTGGGAAAGATCACACAGTCGGCCGAGCCAGCGGAGCCCGGTATTCATGTAGCTGAGCAGAACACGGAGTTCATTGTATTGTTCTACACATGCACACGGGAAAGTAGATACAAGAGACGTGGCAAACAGGAGGGCTGGGACGGAAGCAGGGCACTCAGCAGTTCACCATCTGTCGCACCGGGTACCGGGCTCAAGCGATCAGCGCACCCTCGGTCAAGTTGGACGTACACCAAGATTGCTATCGACGACGCCTGACGCAGGTTGGAGCGTGCTCGCCGCCAGAGACAACGTTGCCGGGGGCCGAGGGGTTGTGGACAGGTCCAGAAGCTTCCGGCAACGTGTCATCCCGTGTGATATAAACAGGATCAAACACGCACGGACCATGTCTTCGGGGTATATAATAGCACGCCCTCGGCTGGTAGTCGAGCCGTCCCCCGCCCGTGATTTGCTTCCGACCTCATCCGAGACCCTATCCGATCCGCTCCACTTTTTTTTTTTTGCGCCATGTCTAACACAATCACGATGCCGACTGCTGCCCGCCCGCTCCAGTACCCTGCTCCGGCCGTGCCCAACGCCAACCGTAGCGTGCGGCTTCCTGCTGCCAACGGGCCTGCTGGTCCTTCGACGGCACCCCCCTCCGCGTTCGCAATGCCTGCTGTTTCGGCGCCAACGCCCGCCGAGAAGCCGGCGTTGACGCTGGAGCAGCAGCACATTACTGCTGTCGATGGGATTGTTCCTACGCTGCAGTAAGTCATTGCGATCGCTGTCTACGTTTGTGTTGTGATGCGCTCAAGGCGCAGAGTGTGGGGGCTGGATGTAGATAGATATAGTTAGGAATTCAAGGTGCTGAACAGTCACTCACTTTTAGGAATATCGTTGCCACCGTCAACCTTGACTGTCGTCTCGACTTAAAAACAATTGCATTGCACGCCCGAAATGCCGAATACAATCCAAAGGTGTGTTTGAACATCTCCTTTCACTCGGCGCTCACTGACACTTGAGTAAAGCGTTTCGCTGCTGTGATCATGCGTATTCGTGACCCTAAGACCACTGCTCTCATTTTTGCCTCCGGCAAGATGGTCGTCACCGGCGCCAAGTCGGAGGATGATTCCCGTCTCGCCTCGCGCAAATATGCTCGTATTGTGCAGAAGCTGGGCTTTGACGCCAAGTTTTCTGAATTCAAAATCCAAAACATCGTCGGCAGTTGCGACGTTAAATTTCCTATCCGTTTGGAAGGCCTCGCCTACAGCCACGGACAGTTCAGCTCCTATGAACCCGAGGTATGCGGTTCATCTGTTCTAGTTTTGTGTCTAAACGTGCTGACATTATGTTAGCTTTTCCCTGGTCTCATTTATCGCATGCTCAAGCCGAAGGTCGTGCTGCTGATCTTTGTATCAGGCAAGATTGTGTTGACTGGTGCAAAGGTACGTTGACTGGTTATTTATTCGCAGCCTTGGCTAATGTTGTTGCCAACAGGTCCGCGAGGAAATTTATACTGCGTTTAACACCATCTATACTGTGCTTTGCGAGTTCCGGAAACCGTAGATGCGCCGCCTTTACATGTACGGACTTCGATTTCTTTAGGTTACATACGTTTTGTCGTCAGGTTAGCTTCCGTTTTTCATCCGTTGCTTTTTGCCACTTGCCCATCCAAGTGCTGGTTGGGTCAAGTGGCACGGTAGAAGACGGTGCCCCTGGTCGATATTAGTGTTCTGGTTTTCTTCTCGTATACTATCATTATGCCTCCTGCTTTGTGACCTCTTTTTTTGTCATTCCCACCCAATCACTGTATTAAATACCATTGCAATGAACTTGTCTTGCAACCAACTTGATCGGTCGTTGAGTAGGTTTGAAGTACAATCAGGTGCTATAACATTCAAAAGCACAACCGTGGTTAGCATAACGCATATCTCTTGTCCCGACATCAAAGCCTTGGTCAACTCACAACACCAATGGATTGATTAGGGAGAGAAAATACACCCATGCGAAGCAGCAATAGAGAAATAATGTCGAATGGTTTCAGGGGTGGGGGTTACACTATTATCCCAAAAAATGTGTATAGTAAGCCGCATCTCGGCTATGGTTCGGTCGACTTCCGGATCCGCCACTGACTTCAAGTCGAATGCTGCTTTACGTAGCCATCACTCAAGTACACCTGAGTTTCCCAAGTCCGGCTGAGGGGTCCATTCAGGGCGGTTGCCTGGTTTACGCCATTCAACGTCTGGACATCCTAGAATAGCTCGATCGAGTTTGGGCATATAGCGTCCGATCTGGTTCAGAATGTCTTGTTGGAGTTCTAGAGGCGCGTTCCCGAGTGAGGGTTCTAACCGAAGACGAAATGAACGAAGATCATTGTCACTCCCTTTGGACGCAATCTTCTCGGCCCAACACATCAAGTAAGGCTTGAATTGTTTCCAGTCAAGCACCCCAGGATACCAAACGGTATGAACGCAAAGGTTCAGATGCCCAACCACGATCCCCGCCACGGCAGTCTTGCATATGCGATACTATATTGAGTATAGGAGTTTCTGGGTCGCCCGGATGTGTTATGACTATAAAATGGGGCGAAGCCTGTGAGGGGGGGGTTTCAGCTGGGTGGCAGCGCCGAGGGTCTTGGACGCAGTCGGGCATCAGGTTATGGCAGAACCCCTCGAGCGGACGGCCTCTGCATAGTGCTATCATGGATCGGCCGGTGTAAGCGTTGCTAATACGGGTGAGGCGAGGAAGAAATTCCGGATCTAGAGCTAGTCGGTGTAGGTCTTCTCTGAATAAATATTCAAAGTTATCCAAATGGATACCTGTCATCTGACCGGTGTATATCGTGAGCTCCCGGAGCGAGGATGTTGTTTGTAGAATCCGAGTCAAATACTCCACGGGTCTCAGTCGTCTGCGTATCCCTTTCCAATTGACCTGCCTAAAGATTATCCGGTTTATCATCAGCGTCAAGGTAGCGCGTAGTTTGCCAGTGGTCCTGACGGTTCGGAAGAGCTTGACCAACTGAAGGGGGGTTTGAAGATATATATCTCGGTATAGTGCCCCGTTGAACATTTGATGAAATCGTTTGTTCAGGCGGGCTATTTTGGCACGACCCATAGGGGAAGAAAAGTCTACTATGAGGTTCAGAATTTCTGCGGGTAGCACAGTCCATCCATTTACGCGAGAGACTGAGGGAGCGTGTGCATGTATCAACCTTGAGCGACTTGCTACTGCCCGGGTTTCGACTGGCATAGTTAGGGTATGGCCTGTTTGCTGATCCCAATGACAAGAAAGGTGGCGCAGCAACGGCAACGCGAGCCTGCGGGGGAGATTGGAGAAATTAGAGGTAGAACGTGGTACAGCATATGACGCCACTGGAACAACTCTCGACCTTGTACCACTGATGTCATAATTTGAAATTCCCGACAAGATCGAAGCGCTGATTTTTAATCTAGGTGACAATTCTGTAGAAACCAGGGCTCACAGACCATACGAAGGTGCAGAAGCAATGAGGAATGTGCCTCGTATTATACCACTCCTCGTGCTAAATGTCTGACAAGGGCCTCTTGATTCTCCCACCGGCTAGGTATTGCGCGTTTCCCATGGGTTCGGTGCGCTTTTTCGGACACAGTAGCTCCTAGTATTCGTGCGCTCGGTCTAGCTTCCCGCCTATTCGCTATTTTTTGTATGACGTCTTCTATCTTGTTGGTCAGGCGGGTTTCGCAGATCTCCTCACCTGGGTCACTCCTGGGCTACTTGTGTATAGTAGGCTTTGCTTTCTCTCAGCAGCCTATTTCATCTTTATAATTGCGTTTCTTCTGTGTGCATGCACGGTTCATTGGTGCCATCTGAATCGCTGGACTTTTGCATCTGGGACATGGTTGTGTGGGCCGTATGTATGAAACTCAATCACTCGCAACGCATATACGAACTCAAAACCAATCATCCACCTGGCAAAACTGTACATGATCCACGATCCACGAAGGACAAACAGACATTTCATAACGCATGACGACCGGAAAGGAAATGGCATACCAACCCATATGTTATACTTAATTCATTTACAATCTATTATGATGTACCTGTAGTATTCTCTGCGCCTGATGGTGGTGCGGCAATATGGCAATCTGTTGATACTGGTTGAGTCATAGGCGCTTGGTAACAACTAAGTATAACTTACAGGCTTTGGAATGGTCTAATGCCAAAAGGCAAGCTCCGTGTCAGTGGGGTATTGAAATAGAACTAAAGATGTAGCATACCATAATTTCCCTGATCAGCACATGTCTCGCCATTCTCACACATCTTCCTCTGCACGACCCAAACAGGTAGTCGCTCCATGCCGAGCATGGTCCGCATTTCCCTCGCCCACCAGTCCTTCAATCCGTCTGTGAACACCGTCGTCGCGCACTCTCGACAGATTTTCAGTCGGCGGGGGGTAGAAGTAGAGGTGGTAGTGGCGGCAGTAGTGGCTGTGGGCACGGGTCGAACTTGAGCCTGAGTTTGAGGCTCGGCAAACGTGAAAGATGGAGGGACGTCGACGTCTCGCATCGAGCGCATCAAATCCGCGAAGCGAGGAAGCATCATCCCATTCGCAGCTTCGTCATTCGTTCCTCCGCTCCCGCTCATGGCTTCTCCTATCCTTATTCCACCAGTATTCTCTCCAGGCCTAACCGCGCTCTCCTCGCTCCGCCCACCAGCAGTCCTTCGCCGTGAGATTTCGCTGTCGGCGTCACCCTCGGCATCGCTATCGTCCTCATCTGTGAACTCTGCGAACAGTATACTTGGGGGTTCTGATACCCGGGCTGTAGATGCTAAAGCTGAGCGCTCGGCAAGATATTGTGCATCAGGCACCCGCATCTCGGGTTGGTGCGAGTTGGCAAACAAGCCATTGGCGATGCGAGACTCGAAGCCTTCTGGCGAAGCGAGGATATGGTCGACGATCTAGTGTGGAAAAGAAAAGCAGGAAATAATTGGTTGTATGCAGCCGTGTAGAGCTGAGCAACTCACGTCGAGGTATATCA
Source organism: Ceratorhiza oryzae-sativae (assembly GCA_030998015.1). Classification (NCBI taxonomy): domain Eukaryota; kingdom Fungi; phylum Basidiomycota; class Agaricomycetes; order Cantharellales; family Ceratobasidiaceae; genus Ceratorhiza; species Ceratorhiza oryzae-sativae. The sequence goes on along the minus strand of JARWMV010000234.1, from coordinate 1,506,956 downwards.
TGTTGGGCGAAATCTCCGCCTCTCTAAGATAATCGAACATAATCTCCACTTCAATCGTATTGTCGCCAAAGGCCTCGTAGACCTTGCCGTCTTCGATGAGCCCTGCAAGTCCCCCAGATCAGCCCCCTACCGTGCTTGGCACTCGCAGCCAAACCTACCTTGCAAGCTGTTATGTGTGCTCAACAGCTGCACCTGGTGCAGCCATTGAGACCTGCACACCCTCGGGACTGAAATTCCACAAAATCCAGTCGTGCACATATCGCATCGACTCGAAGTCGGAGCGCCGATCGCGTAGAGTTCATCGCTATATCCAACCATATCAAAAAAACGAAACAAAACGAGGTGATAAACCAAATATGAGTAAACATATTGCTTGCCAGCGCTCACGATTCTCTCACCATGCACCACAGTAGCTGTGTCCAGGTGGGGCGCCATTGCTGAGGTTCCACGCGTTGGCGGCGTCGGTTTCGGGATTGGGAATTGGTCGAGGACACGTCCAATCAAACGAGTTGTTGGGAGCGCTATAGTGAAATGGTTCAGTCGAGGCGAACAAAGCGGAACAAAGATGCAAGAAGCGCACCAGTGAGGGCATGGCCGGGCAAGATTATCAGCCGCAGAGTTTTGCTGTTGGGGCAACAGGATATCGGGGTTCGGCATGCGAGGTGGGGGAATCTGATATGGTATGAGTAAACGAGGCCGAGTGCGCAGGTGGACAGCCAAACATACTGGAATGTCGCGACCAGCAGTGTAGATTTCGTCTGCTTGCGCTCGTTCTCGCTCTGTTCGTGCCCGTTCGGGATAGACCCGTACGAGCGCACTAACTAAAGATTGTACTACCCTATGAAAGGCGAAGCGGTTATGGCCGCTGTTGGGCTTGATTACCAAACGCAAGATACTTGCCTGCTTGGGCTGATACTTGCGAGAGGTGTACGACACGCCGGACAGATGGCACGAGTATAGTTCGGAGCCGCCCGCGAATGAGAAAGATGAAGAGTCATGCAAGAGCCGCAGAAGAAATGATGGCATGGGCTAAGAGAGACAGGCTATTGACGAACCGAGTCAGAACTGGAGAGCCATGGCGAGTACTACAGGTCGGCTTACATTATAGGCAATCTCTGTACAGCATCCGCATCTGCACAATTAGCGGTTAGGGGCCAAAGCGACCGAATCAGATTGAGAGGCACACCGTAGTTCGGATTCGATTTCGTCGGCAAGCTGGAGCGCCCGCTGGTCGGGAGACGAGGCAGGCGGCTCCATGGTATCCTGGACGGGTAGGAGCGCAGAGACGATGGACGATGAGCACTAGCCATGGTTGTCAGCCAAGAACAAAGAAGCATCAAAAGAAGGCCAACCACATTATCCCGGGCCTTTCCTTTGAGTGCACCCAAGCTCGCTTCCTGTTCGTCCGTGAGATCGTCGACGAGAGTAGTGTCGCCGCTGGCTGGTGGTGAGGACCCGTCACAGAAACGCCCATCGGCGCTATCGACGGGCGGTGGAGATGAGCGTGGGTGTTCACGTGGCGCTTGTGATGCCTGCTGGATGAGGTGTCATCGTGGTCGGCGTCGGCGTGGCCTCTGCGCTTGAGGCTGATGCGGCCGGTGCGGACGGCGGAAAGAGCACTGCCCATGGAGGTGTCGTGGATGAAAAGAGAACGGGTGGTAGGGGACGTGTCCATTACGATCCGCAGACACGCTGATGACAACTCGAGGACTCTGCAAGGCGTCGTCGTCAATCAGTCCTGTCCCGGCCCGCATCACGTGCGCTACTTATACCACCCCGCTCGCCACCCAAGCCGTCCCCAACACCGTCAGCACCGTGCCCGCCACCCCCCATCTGCAACCCGAGCGTGGCTTGGGCCGTGCATCTGGGCGACCCTTTATGTGTGACGGGTGCCGAACACATGCTTATCAGACGGCAAACCGAGTACACCCATCCATCTTGCGCTCCGGGCCATCTGTGCGGCTCAACCTGCCCTATACCGCCTGGCCCCTATTGCTGCACTGGGCGAACCCATTATTACTGTCTGGGCGCACCAGTGCGGGGGAATTTCATCAGGGGGAGATCGGGCTCACGTGATGCGCGCATACAAAGACCGACGGAGCTTGAATCCCTTGTGAATTCCGGCTGAACCTCAGCCATCGCTCTGGATGCATATGCCGCGCCATTCCATGTGCGTCATTGGTATATGCAACGGCTCTCGGTGACCGAACACCAATCATCACACGGGGGGCGCCGAAAACCGAATAAAATGGGCATGGGCGGCTGCGCGGGGGAACTCGGTTGCCTCTGTTGGACAGAGTCGCGTGTGAACTTGCACAAAACCCGTCTCATCTCTCGTCCTCGGGGAGGACTCAAATACGCTCGATCGAAGTTAGGCTTTGGGTAGACTCGTTCCTCGAACTTTTTTTCTCATGTCACTCGTACGCTCGATCCCGCGTCAGATCAAGCCTTGGCGATTGCCTGCTGCTGTGTTGCGAGGGTACAGCACCAAAGAGCTCGATTCGCGCAAAGGAGGTCAGTCGTGTCGTACTATATGTTGGCCTTTTCTTTGACACTGGTTGCTGTCAGACCGCGAGCGACTTGTGATCATCGGCTCCGGCTGGGCAGGCTACGGTATTCTGCATCTCGCAGACAAGAAGAAATACCAAATAGTCGTCATATCGCCACGGTCCTATTTCGCATTTACACCGCTCCTCGCATCGACTGCCGTGGGCACACTCGAGTTCCGCACTGCAATCGAGCCGGTTCGACAAAAAGGCGTCGAACGTGAGATCTCATTTCATCGTTTAGCCTCTCCAAGTTTTTTATTTTAAAATTGAACCCGACCGTGTGTGCGCGCACTAGTGTACCAAGCATGGGCTGAAACCGTCGACTTTGAAGGCAAATACGTTACAGCCCAAAGCAACCTCCAAGCCGGACTCGACAAGGACCAAGGAGGCGACAAGTTCCAAGTCCACTATGACAAAGCAAGCCTTTGCACCTATCTGTCATAGCCCCCCCCCTTTAACTCACCTATGTGCAGCTCATCATAGCCCCCGGAGCCTACTCTCAAACATTCGGCATCCCAGGCGTCGCCCAACACGCCAATTTCCTCAAAGACGTCTCCGACGCACGCCGCATCCGCCAACGGGTCCTGTCCAACTTTGAAAAAGCTGCTTTACCCACCACAACGCCCGAAGAACGCGACAAGCTCTTGCACTTTGCTATCGTTGGGGGAGGCGCGACGGGCGTCGAATTCGCCGCCGAGCTGCACGACCTGTTGCACGACGACCTTCCGGCTCTGTACCCAGCCGGCCAGGGCAAAGACCTCGTCGCGAACCACGCAAAGATCACGATCTACGACGTCGCGCCCCGCATCCTCGGCATGTTCGACACGGCCCTGTCCGAGTTTGCCGAGAAACACCTCAAGCGCGAGGGCGTGACGATCAAACCGCAACATTTCGTCTCGCGCGTCGAGGACGGGGTGTTGCATTTCAAAAACGACGATCCTGTCCGGTTTGGGATGCTCGTCTGGGCGACCGGTCTCGCGACGAATCCGTTTGTGGGCGCGATGAAGGGCGTGCTCAAAGAGGATTCGAACGCAAAGCGGATATTGACGGATGGAAAGTTGCGGGTGCTGAAAGAAAACGGAGAGGTGATGGAGGATGTATTTGCTCTTGGTGCGTCTGTTGGGTTTCTCACTCGCCTTGGTCTGATGCCCTGTTCTCAGGTGACTGCGCTCTAATCAAAGACGGCCCGCTCCTCCCAACGACGGCCCAGGTCGCATCCCAAAAGGCGAAATACCTGAGCAAACAACTCAACGCGGATCCGTCTGGCGGTAAAGACTTTAAATTCCAAAACTTTGGCGCGTTGGCGTACTTGGGCGGATGGCGGGCCATCTTGCAGGGCGAAAAACAAAACGTCAAGGGGTAAGCCTGTTTTGATCTCTTGACAAGCCACGGCTGAGTATATGCGCGTGCCTAGTTGGGCCGCGTGGGTCATCTGGCGAGGCGCGTATCTCACCAAGAGCGTCAGTTGGCGGAACAAGATCTTGATCCCTACTCTGTGGTAAGCACAATCTCGTCAAGGCCGTCGAACACACGGAACTCACCGCTTTCCAAGGATGATCAACTGGGTCTTTGGCCGCGACATTTCGAGGTTTTAACTTTTGACGCCCGCGTTCACAGTAGACTAAATTATTCGATTCATGTTTCCCACCTCGTGGTCGCACGTTGTAAGACTGAGCAGAGTTTTTATTCAGCCACGACAACAACCATAATTAAGACACCCAGATCAAAAGAAAAAACCCCATGACCCGACAGCCAGGCCACGCATTAAGCACAGAGCAAAAAAGTCGTAGAGCAAGAACACGAAAGAGTCTGACCCAGATGCAAACTTGCCTAGAGGAGCGTCTTCCACCCGCTCTCCTTGGTCTTTTTCACAATCTTTTTCACTTCTTGGCTACGCGCACGTGTGGTGATCAACAGTGCGTCGTTGGTATCCACAATCACCAGATCGTCAACACCCAGGCACGCAATCAGACGCCCAGAGGCAGGCACGACGATCCCTCCCGCCACTTGCTCGGTGATGACTGCAAGTGCGAGGTATGGTTAGTCGGGTGAACATCCAGGGAATGGCATGCAACTCAGTTTGAGCGCGGGGACTAGGACGCGATGGGCTCACCTAGATTTCCATCGCCCAGGATCCTCGTTTGGTGGGGCTCTGCAGGGAGCAGGTCTGCCAGCGACGCAAAGTCGCCGACATCGTCCCAACCTAACAATGTGTCAATATTCGTTTTCGCCAACCCTGCGATCGAAAATATTCACCAAAAGTAGCCGGAACAGTGGCGACCCTTCCGGTCAATGCTGCGGGCTTCTGCGACTGCATTATCAATCGCAATCTTGGGCAGCGTTGGCCAAATCTCGGCGAGCGCCTTTTCCCTCGATGGTTGATCATCCCAGACTGCGGCAATCTTCTCGAGTCCGCTCGCTAGTTCAGGGCAGTACTCGGCATAGAGGGCCATGAGGACGCTTGCTTTGACGACGAACATGCCCGCGTTCCAGCGGTAGTTTCCGCTGGAAATGTATGCCGCAGCGGTGCGTGCATCGGGTTTTTCCTTGAATTGGGACACAATGCGGGTGTTGGGCAAGCCGGGGAGGTTGAGTTGACGACCGAGACGGACATATCCAAAGCCGGTCGAGGGATGGGATGGGGCGATGCCGATGGTGACGAGATAGTCGTGTCGAGCGGCGGCACAGCCTCGGTCACGGCACCCATGAATGCGTCGGCACCGCTAATCATATGATCGGCAGCAAAGGAGCCGAGGACCGCGTCTGGGTCGCGTCGTGCGAGAACCGCAGCAGCGAGGCCAATCGCAGCAGCCGACTCCTTGGGGCTCGGTTCTGCGAGCAGGTTGGACGGATCGAGATCGGGGAGCTGCAATTGCACGGTCGGCGCGTGGATCTGGCCGGTGACGACCATGAGCCGATCGGGGGATGCGAGAGGAACGAGACGATCCCATGTGCTCTGGATCAGGCTGCGGCCCGAGAGCGTGACGTCGAGGAAGAACTTGGGGTAGCTCTCGCGCGAGAGCGGCCAGAGACGTGTGCCGGCGCCGCCTGCGGGGACGACAGCCCAGAATCCGGGGCATTCAAACGACTTGTACTCCTGCGATGGCGTGCTGGGCACGTAGAGCGACGGCGGGCCTGTCGGGGCGAGGAACGGCGAGCGAGTGGGGCGGGCGACAGGGCTTCCGGGCGCGGTGGACGTCGAGAGAGTGCGCCCAGGGGGTACCAGGGTGGATGTCTGCGCACAGGTCTGTCAGCCGATGCCCAGGCACCGCATACAAGCCGCTCACCGAGTCGCGCACGAGCTTCTCGAGGACGGCGTTTGTGTGCTTGAGGTCGGCATAGTCGGCCTTGAGCGCTTCGACATCTGCTTGCTGTGGTGGACGTCAGCCAGTGCGCCGGGGCAAACGAGGCGCACGCACGGATTTCTGCAGACTGAGCATGATCTGCTGGAACATGGCCTCGATGCCGAGGGGCGCGTTGGCGGCGGGGGTGGCCATGGCGAGCGGGTGGGGTGGTGGATGGGGTGTAGTCAGCGAACTAGCCGCAAAAAGTCGAGTTTTTTAAGTCTAGACACCGACACGTCGCGGCGCGTCTCATGGATCGCCCATATCAAATGGACCCAGGTTCCGTTGCCTCCGGCTCCTTCGATCCCTGACCGCCGCCGATTTCATTCTTACTGTAGTCCGACGGCTGAATACATGGTTCTGATCGTCGTGGATCGGCATATAAATGCTATCTATTCTGTTCATTCTTTTGTTGTTTTTGCTATTGCGGCGTCCCAACGCCCAGCCGTCGTCTGCCATCCGACAGTACAATCTCTGGCATGTCGAGACACACATGCATGACCCCTCGGGCGGTTGCCGGTTGAACCAACTTAGTTTCTGTCACTCCCCGGCCGATGTCGCTGGCTCTTGGTCCTGTGATCACGTCACCTGCCAGACTGCGGTCTACCTCGGTGCGTTCATGTAGAGTACGAAACCGGAATGAAGCGTTTGCCACGCATAGCGGGATCCCTCATGAGACCTACCAGCGCATAACGCAAGGCATCCCAAGACCATCCATAAAAGGGAGCTCGACTTCGGCAATCTTCTAGCCTAACAATCTCGGCGTCTTTTCGTAGGCTCGCAGCCTATCGTCTGAAACCTCGGAGTTCGTGAGCAGGTGCTTAGGACAGAGAGTTACACGACCCGAGCATATGTCTTTGTATTCGTAGCAAAATACCCGCGATTAGGGCTACGCGAGCGATCGAGAAGACCAAGTGGAATAGCCTCGTTTTCCACCGCCTCGTCTTGGGAACGCCAGCCGCAGCACGGCCAAGCAATAAACGTATCGTCATGTCGGCCGAGACGTGTCATGTGGCAGGACCGCTTGCTGCTGTCGAGCCTGTTCAGCAGCAGCCCGCTCCGCGGGGCTCAACGTCCAAAACGCCACCTTTTGTCGATCAAGCCAGCGCCTCGCCTATCACAATGAGATCGTCAGGGCAGAGGCTACGTAAGTCCCAATGACAACATACTGGAGAAAAGACATGCTCTTTGTCCCCATAGTCTGCGTAAAAGATGTTGTAGACCGAAATGACTGTAATTTTAAATTTTAGAATCATATTCGTTTCACGATACCAACCCCTTGCCTCCTACGAGACCATAGCTGACTATTGCCAGATAGCGATGAAATTTGGGCGGGCGGAGCGGTTGGACAGGTGGCGCAGGACGAGGCAGAGGCGCCGAATGGTGGAATTCGGGTGGAGGTGGTGGTTGGGACATATCTCCAGAGGCACCGATGGCGGTGTCGGTGGCGTCTAGATAAGATAACCACCCAAGTGCGAGCCAGCTTCAACTCGACCTCGATGGACTCTCCCTCGGGTCACCAAACACCCACCACCCGGTCGCGTGCGCCCTCCCGCTCCCGCCCCCCACACCCGGTCCCTCTCCGACAACGCAACACATCCAAGCCCGAATACCGACAAGTTCGACAAATGAACTTACGGTCCATCGTGAATCCGATATCGTCATTGCCGTCGTGCCGAGCGAAGATCACAGTCCGTTGGAAGATGAACGAGCTGCGCCCGTCGATTCGAACGAGAATGTGACGCTTGCGCTTCGTACCCAGTTGCGCAAGACGTTGAATCGGATGGGCTCTGTCCCGCCTACGCCGACTTCAGGTGACTTAGTTTACGTTTTTCGTCTCTAGTTTCTAGGAGAGTACTCAGGCTGCTTAGATGACTAGGTCATATCGAGAATCCTCTTCGGGATGATGTATCTGTCAAATATTCGCCTGGACCCGGAGAGACAGCTTTACCCCCTGATGCGATTGTCCAAGCGCTCGAAACCCCGCAAGTCGATCAGTATCCACCTCGGGAGTATTTCATCTTGACGCATGCCGGGAAACCTGTGTTTGCCAGGTGCGTTATCTATTACTAGAATCATTCCCACTTTTAACGCTGTAGCGGCAGTCGTTTGTCCGCACCTCCCCAACCTAAACCCTCACACTCAACCTCTTCTTCCAATTCGGCACCTTCCACTACGTCGGGCTCGACATCCTCGAACCCCATATCTTTTCAAACTACGAATTCGGCTTCGTCGATACCTACAGTAGGGTCACCGGCCACACTTCCGCAACTTCCAGGCAGCGGAGCAGCTACCCCGACGCCTGGACCCATCTTCCTGCCCCCTCCGGAAGCGAGTCCTCCGCCACTGTGCAGAGTGTGGATATCGCCTCGGAGTCGCCCGAAGAGGATGTGAGTAGTGCGATGGGGCTTTTGCAGGCTCTGGTTAGCGTGTTTGCGGATGACGGAGACAGGATCCGGTCAGTCTCCATTTGTAATGTGCCACGAAGATCACCTATTGACATAGTGGGAATGGGTCAGGTGTATCAACGCAGGGCGCACGCGTATTACGTTTGTCCTCCGGGCCCCACTGTACTATGCATGCGTGTCCAGTTGGGGAGAACCAGAGAGTGTGGTACGACGGTTCCGTGACAAATAGATTTGTGACGGGTACTAACGCACCGGCTTAGATCCGACTGCACCTGGATTATCTCCACCTGCAGATTTTAACTGTGTTGACAGGTACGCAGCTCCAGAAGATTTTTGAGCGAAGAGGGAACTTCGATCTACGAAGGCTGCTCGATGGTAAAGTCTATGTTCGTTTGCGTACATGTCCTCGGACTGACCGGCACATGCAGGAACTGATCCGCTCATCCATTCGCTCACCGCACGTCTGTCGACAGACTTGTCCATCACCCTTGCGTCATTGCATACATTGAGGGTAGACCCTGCGCTGCGATTGCGCACAGCTGAGCTGGTACTTCCCAGCAAGGATACCAAGGTAATGCTCCACCACGCACACAGCATATTTATCTCATGCGTGCCTAGGACGTTTTGTACGTCATAGTATTCTCAGGAGATAAGGTCGTCACCCTCGTTCGACCTCGGAAGCATTCCATTCATCCATCCGGTGTGTCTAGGCTTGGTTTACCCCGCATGTACCTCGAGTAACCCAGAACATCAGATCTTCACCTCCTCCTCAATACTCTGTCCTCCCCAGCCTTGCGTTCTTCCTCGTCGGCGTCTTGGCTCCCTATTTGCTTGCCCAAGTTTAACCCCAAGGGATTCCTCTACTGCTACGTTAGTTTCCTGGACTCTGGGGATAATGGCGTTGGGCTCGCGATTGTCACACCGGACCGAGATGGGTTTGAGAAGATTAGGGCTTTGGCAGATGGAGCTGAAGCTGTGAGTTTCTGGTGGGCGGAGCCAAGCTGAGAGTTTATTGATCAGTTGGGCTAGGCGTTGGTCAAGGCAAATGTACCGAGCTTGTTATCCCAAGCGACACAGGCTTCGCCATACACAGTCGAAGAGCTGGGGATAACTGGACTTTTGCATTTTGTTTACAAGAGTCGAACTTTGGTGCAGGTTACGCACCCCCAGTGGGATCCTGCACTCAATCAACCGAGGTGAGTGGCACCATTCAAGTCGTGTGGAAGATTATTGACGCTGAAGATAACGCGTGCAGGCTTGTGACCTTGTACCAGACAATTCACGATGCATTGCATGCCAAATCTGGGCAAGAGACTGGTCCCAGCAAACTACAACTGATCAAGACGGACACGGAATGCGTGATGGGTTGGGTGTGTAGTTTTCTTTAGTACCCATTTACGCTACTCACCTGTATTACTTGCCATAGATCACACAACCGTTTGAGATCTATGTTACGGTCGAGCCTCAACTTCCGAAGAACGCCATCGTTGGTGCAGTCAATGCGATTGCTCGCTGGGTGAAGAAGGAAGAGAACAAGCTGTTTTTGCGGGATGCCCCAGTATTTTAATGATCTGATTATGAATTTTGGATCCTGGATTTTGGATGCGACGGTCAAATGCTGGATGTATTTATGTTTTCAGTCTGTTGGCTGCTTGGGATGCTTTGGCGCTTAGCCGGGTATTGCTGGCTCAGCAGAATCACATGATTATTGACGCTTTCTCCCCATTCACGACAGCTAGAATGGCAGCTACCTTTCAGCCGAGTGCTTATAGTGCTTTTGTATCAATACTCGGAAAGGATTCCAGCACACAACAATCCATAACACGAGACCAGCTGCTCGGCGGGCTAGCATACTATTTAACCAAACTACCGCCCAATTATATCCAGGCGTTGGTATCTATATCTCTCTGTTCACCTGCTCTCTGGAGCTCTTCACCTCGCATCTCGTCTTCAGAAAAGATACATCCGGCGGCATGGGGTATAATGCAGGCCGTACAGCAGGCCGTAATCGCGAAACATGCTGCGTTACTCGATGACCCAAACACTTCGTCCATTCTACCCCCACTTGGCCGGCAACGAGTTGTAATGGCCTTCAAGGAATGGACGGGTATGCTCATATCAGGATCGCAGGCTCGTACTGGGTTTAAAGACTGCTCTATCCCACGACTGGCGTTTCTCAGCGGCCTTGTGCTCGGGTTGCGGCAACTCGAGAGCAAGGACGTCCAATTGCCCAACGGGACTTTCTCGCGCGCCTGCGGAGAGCTCGTAGTGAGCGCTGCTGAATGTTTGGACCAATATGCTGCGTCCATATCCGCAGAGACGTGGGGAGCCCGGCATGCACTACGGGTTCGAACCGTCGAAGCACATTTAGACACCGTGGTAGAGCTTTGCGCTACCGCTTTACCTTTAGTATCGGATGACCAGCTCGAAGTGCTAGATTTGTCGGTAAGATATTCTTTTCGCCGTTGGTAAAGCCCGCATTAACCGGTTGGTGGAAGAAATTAGCCTGCGTTTGCCTTGGGGTGTTGTTGCATGTGTTCCAAGGGGGATACTGCTTTGACTCGCTAGAGTCCGAGCTCTGCATGTCTAATTCGGATGCTTTAGATCTCAAGGTACGTATTGGTTTATATGATCATCATTGCATACTCATTCTATTTGCCTAGCCCGGATCTAAGCTATCACAAACCTTGAAGAACACGCACTCGTCCTCTACCTACGTTCGGCTAGGGTCTATCGCCAAGCTGGCCGGACACGTTTTCGTGTGCATGGCGCAGTCCAAGTTTTGGCAGCCGAGAGTTGATCCCATTCTAAATTCATACATTGAAGGGTTTAGTCAAGCAAGCCTGAACTTGGAGAGATCTTGGACCAAGAGCCCTCTGTGTGGAGTGAACAAGGATGAGGATATTGGTGTGTTGCATGTAGTTTGCCAAGGGTTGTACTAATTTTCGATACGGTAGCTGAGAATGCTAGGCCGACTACGACAATAATCTGGCACATGCTAAAGAGTTTCCTCTTCACCACGGTTCTCGTTGCACAATCGCTGCTCGATACAACCATTTATTACCATGCCACAACGCCCCAACAAGGCAAAGCACTGTCAAGGAACATCCTTGCGGCCTTTAGTAGATTATCTTTCGTATCACTGAAATTTGGAGCGCTCGCTGCAGAAGGCGGGGGATTTGTTGAAATGAAACGGGCGTTCTTCGGTGCATTGGATGTTCTGGCATCCAATTCGGATGAGCGGGACTCTACAGGCGACCAGCGGTGTGTAGAGCTTATCAACAGTCTTGCTCGGGAGCTTTCAGGTGCGCACAGGATATCTGTCACTTAGCTTTTCACCTAATCCTACCAATTCGCCAGACATCGAATCGGCTGTCGGCGCAACTCATTCCATGTACCAAGGTCGGGCTGTGTATTTCATGGTTTGCGCCGAACATGTTATGAATCAGCTTCCCGAACCAACTATCGAGAACGTCGTTTTACCGGTGATACAAAGGTTAGCCCGCTGGACACGTCAACCAGCTGGGGCTTACTGACCCTGTTGATTATTAGGCACTTGTCTGATAGTAGCAACCGGGAGATATACGAGGCTGCACACTCCGTGATGCTTGCTATATTCGCCACGAGTGAATCGAACCCGCCTACGAGCCAGAAGAGTTCACAATTCAGTCGAGCTCATTTGCTAGTGCCAGCATATATTGAAATATTGTTAAAAGTAAGCCGACCAAGTCAGCCATCAAACATGTGTCTTACATCGCCAAACAGAACTCTACTGAAGGAAAGCTATCAATCGAGCAGTTTCGTTTGGCTTTCCAGTCTCTTGTTAGAAGTGCGGGGTTGAGCGACGAAGGACTAGCCTGGTTTTGTATTGAGGAGCTCTTGGCAGCGATTCGTAAGCTACCCGTTCCACGAGGTAGCCCTGGCAATAAAGGTACGCAGCACTGGGACCACACATCTCCGATTAATTAACGAGATCCTAATCCACATATTCAGCAGAGCAATCGTTGCTCCTGCGATTAGCACTTGTTTCTTCCATGTCCGCCATACCCATGTCCAAGCTTCCATTCTTGCTCAAGGCTCTACAGGAACAACTAGACCAAAACAAGGGGGCTGGAGACGAGCTAGCCAAGGCGGCCTACCATGAAATTATGGAGCGCCTGGGAGACCGAGAGAAGGATCTCGCGCTAAAGTGGTGGATGCGGCTTCAGCATGGTAGTAATATCCCATAATTTTGCTCCGATCGGCTTCCATGTCAGCCTTAGCTCTTATTTATCCAGCCGTTTTGCCCTTTGCAAATCCGCGATTACCATGCTCGCGATGTCTTACTATACTTAAACCACCCGCAAACTGCCGGTGGGAGCCCCGCCCGATTGCCGAAATGTATTTGTGCCTGTGGGTCACTTGGCAGTATAATAGAACTCGGGGACAAAAGCCGTATATTGTACTAGCATAGCTTCCTTTATCAAGCACAATTGGCTTGGCGATATCTATACAAGTATATCACATCGTGCGTTTGAGTTTCAAATCCCGATGTCGTACAACAGAAAAAGATTAGCTCGTCCCCAAAACCTACAGCCCTGAATGACCGACTCGGATGTTTCGCCGACGCGGAGGTGTATGCGCCAAATTTCGTAAATGCCCTTTTGATGTTTTTACCATCTGGGCCCTCGGTTAGCACAGCGAAAGCTCCGTTTTAGCCAGGATGCTATGCCCATACGACGCCAGGTTCATCTAGTCACGCGATCTCCCACTCAGGTGACGAACGAACGTGCCACCGTGTGCGATTCACTCGGGCCGTTGTGACATACTACAATTGCCCCTCGAGCTGAATACTTCAGGATCAGGTCTATCGCGGTGAATGGTACGACGTCTTCCGATAAAAATCGCGGCAATCGCGTTGGTTTTGCGCTTATCTCTCTCTGGGATACCATTGATTGGATCTTGATTCTTTGAATGAAGATGAGGCCAAAACCACAGGGGGCGTACGCCCGGCGAAGTTTCCGTACTTCTCCTCCTCTGGTTAGCTGGACCGGTTCAGTTCCGAGCGGTGGCTTTGATTGCAGCGGCATGATCTCGCACTCTGTAAACAGAACAAACTCAACCGGGTATATAAAAGACCCGGGAATGAACTTGGTTCATTAGTTCCCTCCTAATCGTCCCGCCCCTCTTTTCTCGTTCTCAGTCGGCTCTCTTTCTATCTTTACACTGCTGCGCCAGACTATTTGTAAGGAGATATGGGTGTCACCATTAACAGGTTAAGTGCGGGTGACGGAATTGTAAGCTTCCCGCCTTCTGTTACTAGCGGGGCACAGTTCTTATTGAAGTATCAGAATTTTCCAAAGAAAGGAGGTATTTATTACTGCTTAATACGTGTATTACTGTCCGTTATCAACACGAACACTCATTAAATAGATGAAATAACGATACACTACGTGGGGACACTACTGGACGGGACAACGGTAACGTTCTGGCATGGCAGGGGAACCTTATCAATTGACAATTCGAATGACCAGTTCGACAGCTCCAGAGACCGTGGAAGACCGTTTGTTACAAAGATTGGCACAGGAAAACTTATTCGTGGATGGGATGAAGGTTAGCAGGCTGGCGTTTTTTTAGTGGCATCCTCCTCAACCAACGCATATAGGGGTGCTCCAGCTTTCTCTAGGCGAGAAGGCACTTCTGACCGTTACGGCGGACTATGTAGGTGAATCACCCGCACACATAAAGGGACTAACCGAGAAAATCACTAGGCATATGGATCGCGCGGGTTTGATCCGGTCATCCCACCTAATGCTACTTTGAATTTTGAGGTAGAGCTGATTGCTATAAATTGACACTGTAGTATCATGCACATTAATTTATAGTCGTATCACATTCATAAATCACATGAGACTAAACAAATCGGTATAAGTGTTGGTTGGATGGCATGATCAGTCACGTGAATGATAGCATCGCTGCTCATAACCACATTGCTCCAATAAACCATTAACCTGCGATGGGTGTTACTGTAGAATTAATTAGCCCCGGAGACGGAAAGGCAAGTTTTAAAATAGAAATTGTTCTTCAATCTCACTCCCCCGGTTTGCGCTGACTTATAATCGCCACCACAGAATTTCCCGAAAGTAGGCGGTAAGCTCACTGGATGCTCCTAATCAAGAATTTTCACATCGACAATACACTCTGAGATAACAGACAAAGTAAAGATTCACTATGTCGGCACACTCGCGGATGGCACAAAGGTAGGACATGCGACCCTCTAACTAGGGCTCGCCTGATAGCGTTCGCGGTTGTAGTTCGATAGTAGTCGAGATCGTGGCTCTCCCTTTGAAACTCAAATAGGTGTTGGCCGGGTTATCAAAGGCTGGGATGAAGGTATGCCGTCTCTAGCCCTACTTTCGACTTTGCTCACCATAAACCAGGTGTCCCCCAACTCTCTTTGGGATCGAAAGCCAAGCTTACCATCACCTCGGATTACGTACGTGGCACTTGAAGCACGAACGCAACTGCTTATTGGGGGCTGCTCTTTGTAGGGATATGGCACGGGGTCACCCTCCAGTTATTCCCGCAAATGCTACTCTCATCTTCGATGTGGAGCTGTTGGAGATCAACTGATAGACTAACTGAGAACGGATGTGGACCAGCCGCGCTCGTTCTTGATTGTTGATGGTTGACGCAAATAGAGAAATCAGCTGGGCTGGAGTATCTCAAACTGGGCGATCCTTTCCCACAAATGACGGTTGTGCTTAGGATGCCAAATAGATACAATCGAGGGTACCCAAAACATAACTTGCTCGGTGCCCGCTTGTAAAATTGCGCATATCTGAATAAGAGTTCGCACGCTATAGCTGCGTGATATACGGATTTTTGGTGCCCACCCCTTTGTGTATGGAGGTGAGTATTACAGCATTGATTGAATCCAAACCGTGTACTTCTGGACCACACCCTTCAGACCACTTGACTCGTCAGGTGCTAGTCTTGACCATGTGTTCTACATTTACCCGAGCAAGCCGTGGCATTCCCGAGCGCAGAAGAAGGAGAAATCCTGTGATATAGTTATGTCATCAAATTCAGCCAATCCTAGCGTCTTCATAATGTGGATAGGCAATTTACTTCTAATGAAATGACGCGATTTGAGGACCTTGTGGTGTAGGAACAGGTAATTGTTGCCCGTGGTGAAAACTGGTTCGTGTGGGTCCAAACTAATTGGTGCCGCTATTATGGCATCTTAAAAGCGAGATGAATCTACGAATGTACTAGAGCTCTGCGAAAACTGCCCTTCTAACTGCTTGAATCACATGCGATCTTTGGTTGAATCTCTGTTCGTAAGCTTGGTACTCTCTGTGCCGAGCCTTGCTGCTATAACCTGCCTAAAGCCTGGTGCAACTGCAACGGCGAAATGGACCAATGGCGCAGGGAAAAGTTGTACGTGGACGGGGGTCGTTGGGTCAAACTTCGGCACGAACTCTATAAACGGTGGGGAGTGAGTCAGGCAACCTTCCGGTCGACACTCGTTGTAATGTGACATTTCTTCCGATTCTTTAGTTACAGTTGCAATGGTCGATGTGGCGCCGGATGCACTGGTACAGCTGTCGGGAATGCTTGGTGAGTCGACCAAGGCGCAAGGACTTTCTGTAACTGAGGTTCCATTTGTTGAAGGACTCAAGATTGCTTCAGTCATGATATATGCTCTTGGTTTAATAACGCTTCGGGTGGCGCTAGGTAAACCTCGTCGTTCAATTAAACAAATATTGGGAAGCTAAATAGTTGCTAACGTAGTGATCCCAATTGTGGAGGTGCATACAACGCTGCCATCGATGATACAGCTTTGGGCGTCTTGAATGGCTGTGGTGCGAATAACCCGAGTAATCCGGTATCTCGGCCTACCACTCAGCCCTCATGTGTGTAATAATTGTGATCTGGTGCAAATATACTATTGTACTTTACCACTGCTCTTCAACACTCGAGCATCACGTTGCCCATCTCGGCCAAAAGCAAATTCGCTAGTTAGGGCTAGTTATCGCCCCGGTTCTACCCAAGCGGAATTGACACCCGAGTAGCTCAGATTAGCATACGCTACTGGCGTTTATTCTGCTCAGGTAGAACCGGCGCTCTGACTAGCCCTCAGTAGCAATTGGATTTTGGCCGAGGCGGTTTGAGATGCATCTCAAACCGCGCTTTGTATATGCTTGGTGTTAGCGGTGTTAGTTCACGTGCTCAACTGTGGTCCTCCCTCGCACTGATCGACAATTATACAGAAAGCCATCCGATGAAAGCGAAGAAATCGATTTCCGTGGTTATAGTGGGAGGAGGTATAGGGGGGCTCTCCGCAGCTTTCTGTCTGGCTTCTTCGGGACATTCGATTACCGTCCTGGAATCAGCATCCGCATTTGATGAGGTCGAAGTAGGTGCTGGTGTTCGACTTACTCCTAACTGTGCTAGAATTCTCATAAGATGGGGCTTTGGCGACGAGCTCCGTCGACTTGGACTCGAGCCTTCTGTCGTGCAGCTATTCCGTTGTAGGTCTATGCATGCTCATTGGTTAAGTTTACAATACTCACCCCACAAAGACAACGGCGAGATACTAGTCGACAAGTCCCTCTCTAATGCTGAATATGTTCAACCATGGTATGATATACATGTAAGAACTCTTTCTTAATACTTGATAACTGTTTATTGTACTGGCTCGACAGCGTGGCGACCTGCACCAAATGCTCTTTCGAACCGTTTCTTTATTGCCGAACGTTATTTTAAGGCCAAATTCCGAGGTTACATCTTGCAATTTCGGCCAGAATGACCGAGAAATTATCGTTACTCTCAAAAGTGGCGAACATTTGGCTTGTGAACTTGTCGTAGGCGCGGATGGCGTTCGATCAATTATCCGCCAAAGCGTTCTTGGCCTCCCGGATCAACCTCAGAAAACTGGAGAGGCTGTTTACCGTGCGGTTATCCCCACTACAGTATTGAAAAAACATCATGAGCTACGGGACCTGGTGGAGATTCCAGGCCTTCGTAGTTGGTTGGGACCCGGGCGTCACATTGTCGCTTATCCAATAGTATGTAACGACTTCACCGAACGGCTAATGCTTCGTACTTCAATATCGTCAGCTAGAGAGGAAAGAGCTTGGTGAACGTTGCACTCTTCGTGCCCGACAATGGCGCCATCGAGTCTTGGAAAAGCGAGGGCAGTCTAGAACAGATTAGAGCCGATTTTCGAGACTGGGAGCCTAGGTTGGCGCCCTTATCTACCGATCCGAATATCCTTTTTACACGAGCAAACTTCGTTTCAGGGTACAAATGTTGCTGGGTGTTATACCCAAAGTTCTTCGTTGGGCCCTTAAAGTTAGGCAGCCGCTTACTACGTGGCATCGTGGTAGGATTGTTTTGCTGGGTGACGCTTGCCATCCAATGTTGGTGAGTCGATATGGTTCACACTAGATATAAATATTCACTTGAGTAACGCCAGCCCTATCGAGCTCAAGGGGCTGCTATGGCCGTAAGCTAGTTGCGCCAACGCGTTTTATTAGTGTTTCATAGACGGCCTTTATACGTAGGTCGAAGATGCCGCTGTTCTAGGATCACTCTTCGCTCAATATTCCGAGGAGTACTCAGTCGAGTACTTGCTGAATGCTTATGAAGAACTTCGGATTCCTCGAACAACCGCTGTGCAAAAGGATTCAGCAACAAATGCCGAGGTATTTCATTTGCCTGATGGACCAGCTCAACAGGCAAGGGATGCTGGATGGAAAGTTGCCGGTACGTTGGTGGCACGCATGCAAGCGGAAGTCAAGTCATACTTCAGCCGACCATCCCGGATAAGGACTTGTATGGTTATGACGTGTATGCAGCCGTCGAGCAATGGTGGGATCAAAAAATGGGATTGGCAAAACTTCGGGACGACAATGCATGTGCATGAAAATACATTTTTCTGTATGGTTTCAACCAGTGTAGACGGCCTGGGTAAAGTTGGGTGAGCGGCTTTTCGAGACTTCGGAGGAGTGTATTACTCACAGGACCAGGTTGCGTGTAGGTAGCGGGCTGATGATGATCAAAAAAAGCAATTGTGAATGTCGTGCATATATCCACATTGAATCGACACTTACAACAGGGTCTGAATAAAGTCATAGTCAGTTACCCACAAATGTCGAAATTGAACAAAAAAAAGACTCACAATAGACGTTGATCTTGATTCCGGGCTCCTGTCCGGAGTAGTAACCTGGGAATGCAACCAGGGGGCTGGGGGTCTTGGAACCTCCGCCAGTGACGTTGATCTGAGCGCAAGAAATGTAGAACTGTGCACCAGGATAGGCGCTGGCAGACTGAATTAACTCAATCGGTTTAGTGTTGCAGAACGCTAAGCACATTCTAGACCCACATGAAGAGCAATATGCTCGATGCGAACGAGATATTCACCCGACGGAATACTGCTTGGAATTTTGAAGTGAACTGCGTCATATCTATTTGGTTTTCAAGTTGATGAGGGACAGGCTATTGGGAAGTAGTCATTGAACTCACTATCTGTAGGGAACGAGATGCTCTGGCCACCATTGGTAACGGCGGATACTTGTGCGACCTTGAACCAGACATTTCCAGAGCCGTCAAAGCTTGCGGCGGAGCCGGGAGCCTTGGCCATGTAAACGTTCAGCACACCAACGTGATAGATAGCTTGGTCAAGAGCGAATCCAATCTTGATGGCATTCCGTGAGTTAATGTGGAGGTCTTTGCCCTTATGTAGCACATACCGTCGAGCCCGCTGCCACGGTAGCGGTCTTGGTAGAACCACCACTTCGCCCACCAGCGTTGCAAGTGAAATCGGTCGACTTAACGTCGGTAACCTATTAGAATAGTATATATTTTAAGTATGTCGCGATAGGGCGCTCGATGACGACACGTACAGGGGAGTTGTAGTTGGTATTCTGGCGAACATTGACGTAGTCGCCCGTCTTGGCTCCATTGACGATCAAGTTCGTCCAGCGGTCTGTATATGCGCCTTTGAACAAATCGTATAGCAGACAACGCCTATAAGTGACTCACAGTGAGCAGCGACTTGAGTCACAGCAGCCGCAGCGATGGCAAGAGTGGCGAAGAACTTCATCCTGAACTAAGGACTTTGGACGACTTGGGGGAGACTGGCCTGCCGGAGCTAGGCAAGTCACCACTTTATACTGAAAAGTGGTTGCAGTCTACCAGTCATTCTATCCCCATATGTGCAACGCGAAAATGTCGCTATAAAGGTAAACTACTCGTGACGACACCTCAAGCACGACGGTCACATGTTGAGCAGTTTGAGCGACGAGGGACCTAAGCGAAGCCAAAAGCTCGCTTCTATCTCGTTGATCAAATAGGAATATTATAGCTGCACATACGTCGGAGCTTTGGCGGTAGCACGTTTCGGTTCGTGAGAGCCTCGTTATACTAGCTCCGAAGCATGCCGCTCCGGCCGACTCCAGGGTTTTCCCGACCACATCCTCCTCGTAACACAAGCGCAAGAGTCCAGGCATTAGTAAGTATGACTGGGTCCGGCTTAAACAATATACCCGCCTCATTCTCCTTGGCTCCCGCGGCAAAGCGACATGCATCTTTGAGGAATTCGCGCTTAATAACTGTGGGTTCTAATCAATCACGATGCTGTATGGGGTCTTGAAAGAGGCTTGCCCGCGGTGAGCCCGAAGCTTTTGCGGGTGTAGCACATGGAGTAGGAGAATTGCATTATTTGTATACCTCAGATACACTCTAAAATAACCAGGGCGAGAGGAATCAAAACCAAGTAGATAGCAACAAACAGAGCACTGGAAAGCAAGGTCCACCAATATGGGCCGATAAGGGTACAGTAGTATAACATATGTTCTTTTGTAGATTCGAGTTCATATCAGGTTAGCAGTTGGTATTATAAGTTGGGGTGGTGGCGGCGGCTCTAGGCCATATTTTACGCATTCGTCATACAAACGCTGGCGAATATCGTAATACTTCCTCCGTTGAGCTAGTTGCGCAATCAACAATTTAGCAAGTCAAAATCTGGGTTTTTCACCCACCTGGACAAGGCCACAAGCAAGTCAGGTAGTCAATAGGGGGTAAGAAAGCTCGAGCAACCTCTAGCGCGATGAATAGTGACTGGTCACACTGCCAGAGTGACAGGCATCTGCCCGAGCGGTGTTACTTACTACTTCTGAGAAGAGAAGTAATCGAGTCTTACCGGGAAACCTGAGACATGAACCACCAGACGAAATACGGCCGTTTGCCGAGGACATTGCTTGTCATCCCAGTAACAGTGTGCAATCCCTGCATCAGCCGCTTTGCAACTTCTGCTTGATGGCGAACTGCTTGGAGCGTAAGCATGTGTGCATGTGGACCTCGAGGTGTTACTACTCACGCCATTCCTCGGCCTTTCGTCTATTGAACTCCTGGTGTACCTCGCTTGAAGTGCACATGGTCAACCAGGCTGATCGTTAGGGTCACAAAAATAACTCACGTATCGGGGGACGGGATGTATCGACGGAATTCCCAGGAAATGAACATTCGTGTGCTACGCATATCATCAGCTTCAGTCCACGTTGGACATTTACAGGTACATACTTGAACAAATATTCTCGCCCTAATAAAATGGTTGAGCCCGATTTTGTAAAGGAAGAGGCGATGCATACCTTGGAACAAAGTATTTCGTTCGTATCCGCACGTGTGCCTGTTGAGCGCCTCTTCAATGCTGTTTGTTTCTAGCCAAACGTTTACAGCAAACTCGGCTCGTTCCGTGTCAGTCATACGCTCGGCTTTTTTGCGCAGTGTCAGACAGCTGTTCCATAACATCATTGCGCGAGCATATAGCGCCCAGACGTTCTCCTGCGCGGAATTCGCCAAGTTTGGAATGCGTCGCATCATGACCTCGGCTGGGAAACATAGCGCATACTACATGTTTCATTTCAATCAGCTAGTTCGGCGCCCTATGCTCTACTTTGTACTCACGTTTGAAGCATGAATAAGGTGCAGCTCTGTGGGATCCTTGGCGAATGCTGCATCATGAGCCGTAAAACCAGCTGCCAGTGTCAAAGAACTCCAAACCAAGCGTCTGCTCTCCTCGAGGCGAATCTCCGCCTCGGTCCAGGTGGGATCCCAACCTGGTGATGAGACCCAGAATGGCGTCATTTGAACGTGCGTGGTGGTGCTCGCGATCGAAAGCGCATGACAAGAGCATGTCGAAGGAGCTATTACATTGCTACTGGCGGTAAGGGGATACTGGGCCGGCAACTCCAAGCTGCTGCCTTTCCTCGGAGAAAGACCCAATCTTGGCACCTGATCAGGAGAAAAGACCTTGACATTGGGATCCATGACGTCCAGTACGGTAAGTCCGAGGAGACGAATGATATTATCGAGGAATATCAGTGCTGAGTGTGAACGGGTCGTCGAATGCTCCGGATGGGCTGAAACTTCGAAAAGTGCTAGGAGCTATCAAATGAGGATCAATGGATATGATGCATATTCCTGACAG
This sequence comes from Ceratorhiza oryzae-sativae, assembly GCA_030998015.1. Classification (NCBI taxonomy): domain Eukaryota; kingdom Fungi; phylum Basidiomycota; class Agaricomycetes; order Cantharellales; family Ceratobasidiaceae; genus Ceratorhiza; species Ceratorhiza oryzae-sativae. The sequence goes on along the minus strand of JARWMV010000234.1, from coordinate 1,485,178 downwards.
GCTTGGATGCTTACCCATGCAGCTTGGGCCAAAGTGGGATCAAGTCGCTGGGAATTGAGGCTTGCCTCCAAAGCCGACTGAGCCAGGTCCCGCAAGTGCATCGCCCTTGCACGGCCGGTGCTCCCCTCTGTGGTGTATTGTCAAAAGGCAGTAGACGAATCTGCAATCAAACAACGTACTTTCGACCTCCGAGGATTGAGTGAATGTACTGTACGCCAGCGCAGCTAGAACCAGTGAAGGCTGGATATTCTCGCGGCGCTCCCGATGGTTGTAGTTGCTATCCATTTAGGTAAGCACGCAAATACTAGAAAATCACTAAGAAACATAGGCTTACGTCATAAACAGGCTAACGTTCATGAACGACAACCAATAATTACTCGACTTGAACAAATACTTGAGATCGGACGTGACCTGTTGAGCACTGGACATGTCGTAACGTTTAGCGCTCGCGAGACTGTAACAGTGTGATGTGCACACGTACGCTTCTGCCTTTGTTGGCGCATACATTTCCAACAGGCTATCCCACCATGTTTTGCGCATGAATGCAGCCGAAGGTCCAGACGTCCACGTGGACATGTTCTTGTAAAACATTCTTGGATTCAACTGATTTTGGCAACGGCGATGGGCGAGCGTGGTCCCCCCTTGACTTTGATCTTCAGAATCCGTGAAATCCCCCCTATTTAGATATGGGACGCGTTAGATACTATCATTGAGGCCAGTTTGGTAGATGTCATACTCTTCATACTCGCTTGGAGCGGCGCTATCGCTAAATGACCCATAAGTCTATTATAAAGTACGTGAGTTTGGCTTGTGCAGGAAAGTAAACGGCTGTACACACCCCAGAAACGTATCCAATGCTGCTGGCCGACCCATCGAATAACTCGACGCCACTCCCTGTACCTTCGCTCCAAACGCCTCCGAATCTGTCTGCGGGTGGCGGTAAAATTGTAATTTCTGTTGGAGTTGGGACCGTGGACACGTATCCGTCGAGCTGAGAAGAATGAGAGTCTACCGAAGTGGCGTAGCTCGATCCACTAGGCGGTGCATAAGCTAGATCAGTTTGTGTTGAGTAAGAACTGTCGGACGGCGTCCTATAGTGACGACTGTCTCTAGGGACATAGCCTGTGGAATAGTCATCATATGTGTTTCCATCAGAATTTTGATATGCAAGCTCCCCATAGAGGCTATCTGCGGAAGTTTGGATATCGGATGGGACTCTGTACTGTCCGAGCTCGTATGAAGCGTCACTTCCGCCCCCCGGCGTACCTTCGAGACTTGGAGCTACCAATCCGCCAGCTTGGCCGGTTACGTTTGTATCAAGTCCTGTCGTCACGCTCAAATCATTGGGCACATCCCCCCTACGTTGGCTGAAACCCGACGATCGGCCAGCACGCTCCAAGGCCGGAATCGCAAGGCTAGTTCGCGGATACGTAAGCCCAGCAAACATGTCCGTGGGCGGACGGAAATGAGGATCGTGCGTGTCCTGCAATCTCGTGAATACAGGAGACGTCGGCTGCGCGATCGGTAAACCTGATAGAAGGCCACCATTATTGATGGAGGCCTCAGAGATGGTCGCCGAAGTACGAGCCCGAAGGGGTGTCAGCCAGAGCTGGCGTAGCATATGAACGGCCTGACGGAGTGTTCGTAGCCGACGAACGTTCTGATGAAGAGGACGCATGAGCAGCCGAGGTGGAAGCAGACGGATGTTGTGATTCAATTACGCCAGAGGGGTTGCCGAAATTACTGTCCAAGTATGGCGTTTCAAGTCCGAGGTTATTATGGTATGCATTGTTTGATAATCCTTGATTGTCGAGGAGTGGCTGGATTGTAAGACTGGGAAGCTGGGGCAATCGAACGGGTGGTGACACTCGATCCTGCGGTGTATCAAGTGGAATTTCTGGTCGACTCTGAGTACGAACGATTGCACTACTAGAAGCGACCCGCCCTAGCTCGTGGGGAAGGCTGGGAGGTGATATCCCGCACGGTGTACCGATCGCATCGCTCGCTTGTTCGTTGGAAAACGAGGCACGAGGGACTTGATCGAGAGCCGCCCCACGAAGGACTCGCTTCTTATTCCTCGTCGGCCCCGCTTGAGAAGGAACGAGGAGAGGATCCGTATTTGATGTGGGTGTTTGCGTGGGGCGCACGATGCGAGATTTGGAGGGTAATGGAGCGCCGGCGCTGTCTTTGCGCGTGCGAACTCGTGTTCCAGGCTTCTTGTCTGGTCCTCTAGCGTTAGCCGATGCCGAAGAAAGACGGCGTCAGACAACCGGGGCAGGCCCACATGGTAGAACGAACGGGAACTGACCTGCGTTTGGGTTCGGGATCATAATGACACTCGAGATCACCACGGGTACAATTTCGACAAGCCGGCTGCTCTCCTCCACACTTGATCTTCCTCTGGCGGCTGTCCTCGTGTCAGCGGCGCAACTGTCAGTAAAGTGGATAGAGACCGACCAGAGATTGCAAGCGATGTAGACACGTGAGCGGGGAGCGCCGCCGTCTTTGCCTTTTGCCGCCGCGCCAGATCCCGTCTGGACTGCAGACAGTTGCTCGGATGATGGATCAGACATGGTGGTCGTGCACAAGTCTCGTCCGGGGTGGCAAGAAGAAGGACATAACTAGGATCGTTGGTTTATTCAGTCGTCTTGTAGCAAGCGCCGTTGTTACATAAAATACATCAGTTCTGGGCTGATCGACGGGGCATAATCAAATCGAGGGATCCGCATCCCAACACATGTGGCATGCGCCGCATGCCAAAGTCCCACTCAGGACCCCCGACACAGCTCGGCTGTATGCTCGCTCCAAACCCACCCCCGACGCAGCTCGGCTGTATGCCCGCTCTAAACCCACCCCAGACGCACAAATAGCACGAGATGTGTCTACACAACTCCAGTGAACTCGCTCATACTCGCCATGAAGTTTCTCGCTGTCCTCTCCGCCGTTGCTGCCTCCGTCTCGGCTGCCGCCCTCGCCCCGCGCACCGGCACGCCCATGACCCAAGCTGCGGCTCAGTCCAAGGTATGTGACGGACTATTCCTTGTTTGACTTTGTCCTGAACCATTCCTATCAGCTCCAAGCAGCCGGTATATATGCGTCTTCTTCCGGCGGCTGCACCAGCAAGACGAATCCTAGCTGCACCTCATATGACGGCATTCTCAGCGGAACCGTCAACAGCGTGATCACGCTCAAGAACGCTAGTGGCTGCTCTATTACCATCACCGGGGGCACCGAGACCGGGCATGCGAGCGGAACTTACAGGTATGGCCTAGTGCACTCTGTTGTAATGAATAGAGACTTAAAGTTGCGCATCAGCCATGCAAATGGATACAAGGTCGATATCCGCCACAACACCTGCATCGACAACTACGTCCACAACAGCTTTACGAAGATTGGCAACCGCGGGGATGGATATCCCCAGTGGAAGTCCGCAGCTGGAAACATCTATTGTGTAAGTCGAGAACTATGTTGCATGTGGAACATCGGCTCACTTTTCCACCTTAAAAAAGGATGAGGGCACTCACTGGGATGTGTACGTGTTAGTTTTTTGTCGGCTCATCTTGTCCACTGACTTCGTTATTCATAGGACCTATTACTGATCTGCATACACCTACAAAAGCGCTTTTCATGTGCCCATTATGATATTTGTTATGTTCGAGAAACACATGAAACACAATAATATCTGAGTTTTGTAAAACCAGTAGCCCTGGGTGAACACCCTTGGGCGCAAGAGCGGCAGATGAATTAGGCTCGTCATTGCAGCCTTTCATGCCTATTTCGCTTCCGGAGGAAATCCTCAGGGCCTTGCTCACCCAGGTTGCTAGACAACAGATCTCCGTTCAAACAGGGCCAAAGATAGTATTGAATAGGTTAGGTAATACAGCTAGCTCCTCTTGACGGATTTCGCTTCTGCGCGCATGGCAGAGGTGATAGCCCCATAGGAATCCACCATTAACCACAGCGGGATGAACACCCAGCTAGAGCATTTTCAATTGTCATGAGCTCAAGCCAATCCATATCAGGGCTAGGACTTACATCGTATTCATGAGCTAGTCGCGGCGATGGCCAACTTGCAATCAGTGCCTGAGCCATTCAGTATGAGAGTAGACGTACCACCAAGTAGACCCAGAAATACAAAAAATTATCCGTTCGGAGATTTTTAGATCCCGTCAGCCATTCGGGGCAAAAAGTCATCCATCTGATCGTATCATGCTTCGGTAAGTATGACTCCACGTCTTCTCAACGACACATACCCTCCGTAAAGCTCGGCTGTGCAAAGGACGACCACCCAGTAGTGTCTTCTCGGATCACCTTTCGCGAGTTGGTACATGATGTAGCAACATAGTGGACCAGCGCCAAAGACGGTCAACAGCTCGAGTGATACGACCGTCTCATCCGCCGTTCCCCATCTGAAGTCGGCGCGTGCATATTCACGCCCTAAGAGGCTGGTCAGATGATGGGAAACAGAATGGGCAACTAGATAACGTACACATTTCGGCAAACATACCGACTCCAGAATTGACGGTCCGTCCAAAAGTTGAATAGTACAAGAAGGAACCCTCATAGATAAAGTGAATAAGCGCGTCAAAGGCCTATATGGACAATAATCCGTTAGGGGTCTCTATCTTGAGGCTCTGGCAAACCAGCTTACGAGCCAAACAAACACGACACGGTCGGACGTGGTCGCGTTTTTCTGCAAGATTCGATTGGATGCAGCATAAGCGGTGCTGAGAATGGATATGACGCCGGCCAAAGAGTAGAACGAGACTGCTTTGAAGAGTGGCTCTGACATTCTAGACAGCTGGTTGGGGTGGGGAGCTAACAGTTCAGCCTCGACCAGGGAGCGCACCCTTGTTTGTAACGGGCGTCATCAGTAACGGCACCCAAACACCTCAGACGCATATAAGTGGTAGAGTGCTCGCCCCCAGGGGTTGAACGTGACATTAGAATGTGGTATAATGTTGATTGAGCTTCATTGATTCATTTATCAAGCCTATGTGGTAGGATTTACGTGCGACGACTGGGTATATGAGGGACAATACGAGGGACGATGAAGGCAGCACAGGCAATGACTGAAGCGGCGACCAACAAAGGAGAGTACTTGGAAGGGGGCGAAGGGTGTGTATCGCTTGAGGCAACAATATTTGTAAATTTCCGAATGTCACTCACGAGTAGCTCGGGACTGTACATGAGTTAGCAGGGGTGATGCCATGAGCGCGCAAACAAAAACTAAAAAACTAAAAGCTAGAAACTTACACCTCCCAAGCCGCGAAATGACCACCTCTCTCATGCCGAGCGGTGTATACGTGGTTTTGGACTATACTGCACCATCTAGAGAATCAACGAATAAGTATGCAAGATGGTGCAAAGGAAGTGATTGCCCACTCTTCAGGGAACTCGTAGATCTCTTTGGGAAATGTTGAGTATCCGAGGGGTGTAGGTGACCATGTGCTCACGAAGTCATCGTTACCAATATTATGGGAACGTTCCGTCAGTCTATTTTCCTTGTAGTATCTCAGTCCACCGGCCGGGCCTTTAATAATCAAAAGTCATGATATGATACTCTGTCATTTCCCCATTGCGTACCATTGATCCAATAACTGCTAAGTTTGTTAGTATGAAGGTAATGTCATATAAACGGTTTTGCTTACAGCATAGTCCACGTGATGAGTTCTTCAGGAGTCCAGGGGTAGTTGTCCGTCCAGCGATAAAGTTTTTCACCAATCCAAGCAAGAAGGCCGGCTGGACTATCTAATGGGCCAATTTGTTCATCTGATAAGCTCTGCTATCATAGTTGAGACCTACCAGTCAACCCAACGGCTAGAGTCTAATGGACAAGTTAGTCAGGCGTACGGAAAGCCAAATTGGAGAATTTCACCTGCGGTCTTGTACTTTGAATAGTTGAGTATCCCGTCTCGTATTTCAGGAAGTGTTGGGTGGATTTTAGCGCCTTTACTTCATCCCTGGTTATACCACCCGGGAGTCCACTGAATCCCAAGATTGTTTTGGTTAATATCCAGGGATTCCTGAAAAATGAAGGGGGCGCTGTGATCATCATATTGACGTGAGTGCCAATGCAGCTATCTTGGTGGTGTACAGCAAGTGCACGGCATACGATCGACCCCCTTTGTGTACGTGGCTTAGTGTTATACACACCGTAAGTAAATGAGCGCACCAATCCCCTCCTTGAGCTATATGTTTTCTATACCCGAGCTTTTCCATTAACTTATCAAACAGAAAAGCCGTCGCTCTCGCTTCCATTCCGGGTGTCCGGGTGCGTTGTGAGAACACAAATCCTGGAAGTCTATGAATATTAGTCAGGATCAGGATCAAGTAGGGCGAAAGGGCACAAACGATGGTGCCACAACATGGAACGAGGTTTCTTGGGGGTCCGTTGGGTCCGTGAGCTGGTCAATTATCTTTGACACCTAGCACGGCCAATTATTACGGCGAGCGTTTAAATGCTTCTACGACTGTACCCGGAACAACTTTACCTCGAGAAAGTTACCGGGCCATCCATGTATGAAAATCAACGGCACAGCGTTGGGCTTTTTCGAGAGTTTGTGTACAAAATGAACCTCTTGAGGGCCGTGCTCCAGAGATTCGACATGTGTAGTGAACTGCGGCAGGGTGTTGTTTATGTTGCCTTCCACAGCTCGCCAATTATACTCCGTACGCCAGTAGTCGAGAGTAGGTTTGAGGACGGAGAGGGGAATGCCCCAATCCCATTTCCGTTCGTCTGAAAGTTCGATTTCTTCAGGAAGGCGAGCTATTTCGAGTTTTTTTGACAGCTCTTCGAGCATCTCATCTGGAACCGATATCTTGAAAGGGTAGATATCATCACCGGGAACCATGGTAGTCTACTGTATGCAGAATGACAAAATTTGTCCTTGGCTCTAGGGTTTACACCACAATAGACAGCTTGTAGCTTTGATCACGGTGGACTAGGGTGAACGCGGTTAAGAGGCTGTATTTGGAGGCATCCCAATTGGGAAAATACATCGAAGCAGCGGTAAGCCGTATGAATGAATTCGTAGCCCGGTCACATGCCCCTTTTCTCCTATATATTCTTACATGATCAAACATTTGAGTAAAACGTAAGAGACAAAGCAAAGCATCAGTCCCCCAAGTTCATTGAAGAGTGCACGAGGGTGGAACAGGTACAACAACAGGTATTCGTCACGTGGTTATTTTCAGCTAAGCGCAAACCACGTCGTCTTCCGACGACATCCATTCTTTGTTTGGGTAATCCACATCTGCAACCTATGGCTTTTCCAGGAGGAATCAAATCCAACAAAAAGCCAGAAATTTTCCTTGACTGGAGTGAGGTTTTGATTAAGCGAGGTTACATGCTCGGTTTGCTTTCCGTTCTGGTATTCGCATTCGGCATCTATTCCTTAGTCCTGAGTCCGGTCCTTACTTATTTTCATGTACCTCCAGTGCGTTACTCATCCAGAAGACTTTTTCGTTAGCTGTACTGAATCTATTTATTCAGTTTGAACTACATCGCTCAGTCGTGGCTGACGTCCACTATAAATACTTCCCATTTCTCATGGTTCCCGCTGGACTTTTGTTTGTCATAGCAAACTGGGTTGGTTGGCAGTACTACCAAAACTCTTAGTCGGGTGCTTGATGATGGGAGATTATATGTAAACCAGTTATCCCTACATGGGGTTTAACGAGTGGTGACAGGTTATGAAGAACGATATTGGAAAAGGCGATGTCATGTTGGCGCCAAATTCGGGGTGTCGTGTTCGCATCCCTGTCTTTAGATATCAATCGTATGTACTATAGGAATAGTTGATAAACCTATGGCACCTTCGTTTTGGGGGTTGGATTCTTGGTTTGGGTTCGATAACGCAACTCTGCACGCAAAACCGTATGTCTTCCTGCGAACAATTAACCGCAAAATGACGCCCATGCAACCGATATCTTTAAGCCGGTTTGTCTTGTACCAAAGGTGCCCACCAGCAACCCTGACGGAAAGGGCAACGCGATCATAGAGGTTCGAATGATGGATTTGGATAGGGACGTGATGGTCGTGTAGAACTGGCGTGGCATAATATCTACGAACCGTTGACCGTTATCAAGTATATATGCGACGTTAAGGGCTGGAATTTCACTCCGGAAGGATGGTCGCCTTGAATAAAATATTGTGCAGGTCAAGTGTAATAAAGGCAAGGTACTTCCTTCCAATGTAAGAATACACGTTCTGGGTGAAGGCGGTCTCCGCAATCGGTATATAGAGCCATTTCCGTTTGGTTATTACATATCGTATTGTTTTTGTGCACCGAGCAAGTCGACGGACCACGCATATAGCCATCAAACACAGCTCTCTAGCATGCGGCTGCGTTCAATCTCTGCCTCAGCAATTATTTCAGAGAAAGGATATGGTTCATCTGTGTTATGTTAAAACGACAACCTTTTGTACCTCTCACTGGACGTGTTGTATATCGAATGACGGAAAACAACACTTGGATATAGTGAAGACGTCGGTCAAAGGACATCTGCTATTATGGATATTACGTGCCAAAATACAAAATAATTGAACCCTAATCTACATAGTGAGTGTTGGGATTGGTATAAAATAAAATTCATAGAAATAGAGCGTATAATTATGCCAAATTGTGTCAATACTCATCGGCTGCTCCAAGGTTTCCCTTCGATCTGCTTCTTCCTCGCCCCCGACTGCCTCGAGATCGGGATATGGAGCCCCGTGCACGACCGCGCCCTCTTCCTTGTCCCTGTCCGCGCCCAGAGTTTGTTCCGCTATCACCATTTGGGCATGCGTTACTCCAGTGACCCGGTTGCCCGCACTACGGACAATTGTCAGTTTTGAACAAAATCTTTGTGAGGCTCTCATACCTTGAAGCAGCTCCCTTGAGCGCCACCGCCGCCTTCGTTGCGGTTTTGTCTCGAAGGGCCAGCATCGCCATTTGGGCAAGCTAAGTGATGAAATCTCAGAATCTGGGGTGCCAATCAGATAGAGTCCTGCTCACCGTTGCTCCAGTGACCCGGTTGTCCACACTTCATCCACTACGTTGAGCTACGGAGGAACAGGAAAAATAAGAAACATACCTTAAAGCAGGTTCCTTGTGCACGGCCTTCTTGCGGCTGAGCCCTAGGTAGAGATCCTTGGCCACTAGCTTGGCTAGTATCATCCCACTCGAAGAAGCCACATCGCGCCTTTTCTGAAGAATTGGGGCATGCCCAAAATACTCGGCCTTTGTTTGGGCCGTCTTTCATGACAGTTCGTTGGACCGCTGTAAGTTTACAATTACACCGTCTATCGCCGTCTGGTACCTAAACGGATTGGGCAAGAAATTAAAAACCATATATTTCTAAACGGAAACAAACCTACTGCTTCTGGTGCTTTTCGTTTGGCCGGTACAACAGAATTTGGTTTGAGTGTGCCAGACGAAGGGCTGGCACTTCCCGGACCTGACGTATCGTCCAGCCACTCAAAGAAGCCACAAGTTCGGTCTTTTCCGCAAGAAAGGAACTTGCGGCCTTTATTCGGGCCATCTTTTACGACTGTGCGTTCTGCAGCAGGTTCGCCACATTGGCATGTGGCTCCTGGGCGCACACCATTGCTCGTGGAATGAGTATGACTAGTTCCACGCGATGACTGAAACGCTGAGTGAGCAATGTGTAGAATCAGTGCCCATGTGCATTGGACGTACAGACAACATACTGTTCTCGGTTGACCTGCAGAGATCTTGGCTCCTCTTCCACGCCGGGCAGCTGTCGTAGTAGCTGCGCCCCTAGTCCCTCTAGTAGCCGCTCGACGCCCACGTCCATTGCCTCCTCGACCCTCGTCGTTTTCTGAATCAGAGTCCGGCCCATCATCAGGTTGGCCACGGTTCGCTCTGCCAGCCGCGCCACCACCCCTCCCACCACCTCTTCCTCTCCCTCTTCCACGGCCACCCCCATCATGTGCCTCACCTCCTCGATTGTTCACGGGCAAACCTTCAATCGCGCCGTGTTGGCCGTTGATGTGCTGACCTACACTCTGCCGCAATCGGTCAGCGAAGATTTATTTGTATCTAGCATTCTAAGCGAACCTCAATGATCAGGTGGAACTGCTGTCTAGCGCGAACAAAAACGTCTTTGTATTGTTCAATGCTTTGGGCCATCATTTCGAGCTTGCTAGCCTGCCTGTTGCAAACTTGAACCATCATGCGCTCTGTCTAATGATGCAAGGATTCGGCATTACTAGACCGAGCGCGGAAGCAAAAAGAAAAAAACATACCTCGCGCCGTAGCAGTGGTTTACTCAAAGATTTATCGAACCCAATTTGGTTGTAGCCTTCAACAAGACCAATCCCTAGTGTGGACGGGACGAGATATTTAGTAGCCCCCTCCTGTCGGGTGATCACATATTGGCGGTCGATGATGGTCTGTATATGTTGGGCAATGGTAGCATCGGTGCCTAATCAAACTTGTCATAAAACGCGCATAGCAATCTATAAGAAAAGACAGCACACCTATCCCGTTTTTGTCCATTAGAGTAACCAAATCGGCCTCGGTTAACAGAGAAGGACTTGAAGTCTCCCCGTCTCTCAGTTCACATACGCTTGGCATAAATTCCTGGCCTTCCTCGAAGTCCGGCAAGTTCTTTCCCGTCCATTTATCATACTTGTAGACTTCTAGGTAGTTTTTTTCTAGAACGACGAGACCTTGCAGCCTAATTTATCAATATGTCTGTGAACAATATAGAGCCTAGGATCTGAACGTACCGGTCGCGAAAAATTCTTCTTCGTTAACTTCTACATCTACAGTAGTCTGGAACCCTTCGGCGTCCTTTGAGCAACACGCCAAGAAGCGACGAGTCACATATTCATACACGCGCTTTGCATCTGGTTGCAGATTCGCGGCGTGAGCGGTGGGATGAATAGGAGGATGTGCTTTGTCGTTCTTTTTCCCATCACGAGGCCGCTGAAACCCACCGTTCTGGAGACTAAAGTGTGTGGTCAGGAACTTGGATCAGAGCAGAGCAGCATCCAATTACTTGGTTGCAAATACACCCCATTCGGGATCCACCGTCTGTTTAGCGATTAGACTGTCAAAATCGAAGGCTGGGTCAAACTGGTCGGTTTCTGTTCGAGGGTATGATAAGAAGCCGTCTTGATATAACTTCTCCGCAATCTACAAGGAGTAAGTACTAGTCGGAATAATACAAACTAACGTACGTCGAGAGCCTTCTTAGGAGTCAGGTGCAAAAGCCGGGATGCCGCTTTTTGGAGCTCAACAGTTGTGAGGGGAAGGGGTTTCCTTTCAAGCGAATAAGCACCGTCTGAGCGACCATAGAGCCAACTCACCATTTCTTTGTTGGTTTCTTTGTGACTTTGGTGACTCGAGCGGTTGGGTTTTCAACCGTACCCTCGTAGAGAGCCACAGCAACGTCAAAATCAAACAGATGATTGCGCCGCCATAAGAAGTTCGTTTCTTCACCATCCGAGGCGTCGGGTGGAACAATAGACAAATATATGTACCAGAAAGGCTCTGGGACGAACGCTCTGACTTGTTCGTATCGCGATACTACAAAGCCCAAAGTAGGGAACTGACACGGTCCTAGTATACCGAAATGTTGGGGACGAAATGGGGTACAGAATCGACGCATGAGCCTACCATATGAGATCAAACCCTGTTCTAGCTGAGGGAACCGTGGCTGAAGTGTGAGCGTTTGCATTCTTGTAAAGGCCGCACCGAACCGCAAGTCAAGGAGTATTCGGGCCTCGACTGCATCAGACTGAGCACGGTCAAGGTCCACAGGATTCTGAGCTGCACGGTGAATCTGCCTATTTGAGGAAGGTTCAGTCGATATATAAAGCTAAGAAAAAAATAAACTCACGCTGGAATAATCGCACTGAAACGAGCACGCTTGACTCTGATTCGAGGATTGGCTCGCAGACACACAGTCTCGATCTCGACACCGATATTTTCCCCTTCGCGATCACAATCTGTCCATATCATAAGCATCTGAGCATGGCGGGCTTCGTTAAGAAGATTCCGTTCAATGCGCTCGCCGTCCTGAAAAAAAAAGTCAGATATCAAAAGCGCTGCGGGAAACCGAACGGCGCACCTTCGATACTCGCGTCTCAATCGGTGCGTCGAACAACTGAAATGGGTCGCAAGCATGCCATGATCGAAGGGCAGCTCCAAAATCCTTTTCAGTCAAGTGACCCGACACAGCAGTCATAGTGTAATCATCTCCAGTTTGTGCATAGTGAAAATCAAAATTCTTATGGTATGGAGACTGAGTATTTCGCTGTATCTTCTGTCAGTCCGGCCCGGGTTTACCAGAAAGTAGATTATACTAACTGTCTCATAGCGCCCTCCCGAGAGAATTTGAGCAACAGACTTGGCGATTGAAGGTTTCTCTGCAACGCAGAGCACTTTCATTCTCCAGAGCCAAGGTCGTGGCTGAAGATACAAGACGCGCAAGTCACGTGTATGGCGATCAGGTGACAAATCGATTCATAGCAAACATCGGTATTACAAATCCCCACTTTCTAGTATGAAGTTAACATCGACTCCTTGAATGCCGTTTCCGTTTCTCCTTCCCACGCCTTGGCTTGCTTCAACGCAGCTTCCAGTTCAGAAATCGTCATCGGACGCTTGACACCATTCTCGTGAATATATCCGAGTTGTTCAAACCGCCCAAGTGATTCGCCCTTGGGCTCTCGTACACGCGGACCCCAACCACGATCGTTCTGGTCGAGCACAGCCCGAACCGCCGCCGTATTAATGTCGCGATGCAGCTCTTCGAGCTTGACAAGTTGAATCTCCATCCAGCGCGCTCGTTTCTCAAGAGCTTGCGCCAAAACGGCCACATCATCATCCTTGCAGCTGGTCAGATCATCTGCGTTCTCCTCAAGGAATTCTTCGCCTTGAGCATATCCTTCAACACGCCATCGAATGACGAAGTATCGTCCCAGGTGGTACGCGGGAGCATGCGAAGCAAATCTGAGATCGTTTGAGTGAGGGTTTCCAGGAGTTGCTGGAAAGAAGAAACGGCGGTGTCAATCGTTCCTGAAGTCATGGAGCTTCCACCCGTCGATAAAGTGGAAAGTGCCTGAACAAGTGGGCCGTACCGCAACGGGGTAGAAAGCTTCGAGCCATGGCCTTGTCCGTCGAAGAATGACAGCCGTTCGATCTCATAATGCGACGCAAGCTCAATGAGCATCCGAATAACCGATGGCTCAGGTGGCATAGTGGGCTCAGTTGACTGTGGCGTGGGTGGGTTTGACGCATCCCCAAAATGAAGCAATGTCGATACGGGTGAAGTAGGCGCAGATGCTGAGCCAGGCTCTCCAGGTGCAGGTTCGTCCTTTGGCACCCGGAGGACAGGGCGAACAATAGGCTTGTTCTTCTTTTGTTTGCGCGACAGCACTGGCGTCTGGATGGGTTCCAAGTTAGAGGGTTGCGGGGGCAGTTTGGTCACTGGCGTGACAGAAGTTCTCGACGCTGCTGATGGCGTGCTGCTCGCTTGGGACACAGAGTTAGACTTGGCACGAGTGCCGACCCGCTCCGTTGGTCCTGACTTCGACGAAGCAGGCGCAGCCACCAATGAAGTTTTAGCCGAAATACTCGCTCGTCTAGCCGGAGCGTCGGTCGACCGCTCCTTGGAAGAGGTGGTCGCGGGGGCTGGTGAAAGAACGTGCTCGGTCGATACGAGCTTGGTAGGGTTGGCAGAGGCATCTTCGTTGGCCTTGACAGCGGGTTTCGTAGCAGATTTGGCATTGGTCTTTTTGGCAGGGATCATACCAGCTACCTTTTTAGCCGCAAGAGCAGCGGCTTTGGCATCCGCGGCGGTAACACGGGGTTGAATGAATGGTTGGTTCGTTTCGCGTTTCGGTTGGGGATCAACAGATGGAAGGGGCAACGCAGGAAAGTCCGATGGAGAGAGAATGGGAGAAGTAGGTTCGGATTTAATTATAGAAACTGTATAAGTTATGTATGTCAGTGTACCAGAGTTGCACAAAACGCAGTTGAATTAGAAGGGATGTTGTCCGCACATCAAGAAATAGGGGCTGAGTTATTTAGAAAGAATCCGGCGGCCTTAGCTTGTATGTGTGGTGTGCCCTTGAGCAAGGGGGACAGACATGGCTCGGTATGCGGCAGCCATCTCACGTAAATTAGGCACTTACCGGTGGTCAAAGCCGGCGACTCAGTCATCGTAGTTCCATGGATACCAGCAGCTGAGCCATTCGTTTGACCCGCTTGACGCATAGTTTGTGCACGCCCAGCAGGTTGCATGAATCCAGGAGGTGGAGAAGTCATTGGCACAGGAGGTAACTTAAACCCCTGGGAAAGTTCTAATCGACCAGACGAATTCGGGTCAAGCTGAAGAGCTTGTGTACTCTGAGCCAAGTCCTGGCTAGTTCCGCGAGCATCTTGAGGAGCAACGGACATTATAGCAGGATCATAAAACGGTTGAGAACCAAAACGAGGGTCAGACGAGTCTAAGCGGGGAAAAAAGATTAATCGCATAAAAGTCAGCGATACACAGTACCGTACAAGGGTATTACAGGCGGAATATAAGTACCAGTCTGAGGACGGCGTGGATCGAGGCGCACGCCGGAAGAATTGCCCCCCATGCTCAAGAACTCCTTCAGTCCAGCAGCGTTCAGCTCCATACCGTCTGAGAATTGTGGGTGGGCAACCCCAGGCGGGGGATACATATGCTGTTGCAGCGGGCTAGGCCCAAGCGCCATTTGCTGAGAGATGCCCGGCGGTCCATACTCGACTGGCGAATTATGATACGGCCAATGAGTCGGCACCGGAGAGGCAGACGTCTCAGGGGTATAGGCGGAGGCGGTAGACGGCAAATGTTCCAACATTCGCTTAGGGGATGACGTTGTCGAAGCGCTATACCCTACCGACGATTGGCCAAACGAGTCCTGGCGACGCGCAAAGCCAAACCTTGAGCTGGTTCGTTCAGCGGCATCCCTCTCCGAATCATAGGATCCGGATCGATTGAGCGGCCCGACACCTTCCGCAAACGGATTGAAGGCCCCAGTATATGTAGCTCTAGACTCGTGGTGATTTGGCGATGGGTACCCGGAAATATCTCGTGCAACGGACAGGCCAGGGGGAGGTGGAAGAGATGCGGCTGATTCGCTTTTCCTGAACGGGTCGAATAAACCCGATACACCACGTGTAGGTAAGGTGCTCTCCTGGTTGACCGGCGCAGCGTTGGAATAGGGCATCGACGTGCTATCGTCGCGAACATGGTTGCTTGAACTCATGTTGAAGCTGAAGCTGAAGCCCCCACCACTGAGATTAGATAGTGTTCGGTCAAAATCCGGGAACGGACTCTGCAAATTGGAGACTGGAGCAGATTCCCGGCGTGCCCGAACATCGTCCAATAGGGCTTTGGCCGCACCAGACATCTGGTACTGAGGGTGACTTGGTGTATGGTCGAAACCAGGAGGGCGCGCCAAGCCAGGGGGCGGGGGAGCTGAGGCAGCGTGTTGAGGAGCAGGAGTCAACCCGGGTGGTGGGGGTGGCGGCAAAGAGAGGCCTGGAGGGGGAGGGGAGAGAATGGCAGCTGGAGGGGACTGCGCCAACACCGCCCCACTACTATCTTTGACCTCTGTAGTTGCGCTTGTTGCAGCGTTTTCAATAGGAGCAGGTTCTTCGACACTGGTCAACGATGCCGTTTGTGCAGCTGCGAGAGTAGGGGACTTGAACGCATCACGTGGAGACTTGGAGGCGGTAGATGGTCTTGAAGAAGGAGCATTGGAGAGCCCAGGGGTTGATGGTCGAGAGGCAACCAAACCTGGCGGGACCGCTGACGCACTGGTCGGTACCACCTCTGTTGACTTGGTCGAGCGATCACGGTTGCGTTCTGAGCGTCGGCTCCGGCCGGGCGTTGCAGGTCGCTCCGACGCAGGAGCGCCAGATGACGCCCCGCGGGCTTTTCCTGACCGTGCTTGGCGGGAAGATTGATTTGCTGACGGAAGAGTAGCCGATATCGCTGGAAAGGCTGACGAAGTTGTAGGGGAAAGAACCGCGGGCGCAGGAGGTAACGCTCCACGATTTTGGCCCCATGAAGCGCCCCGGGGAAGCGCAGCACCCATTGGGGGTGCAGGAGTGCCTGAACACGATTGCTCGGCCAGATAGCCAGACCCGGTGAACAAAGAACGTACCTTCAGACTCATCACGCTTGCGAGGTGCTGCAGCAGCAGCTGGGCGAGATTCGCTATCTTTCATGGCGTGTTTCCTATCGGACCGTTAGCGGCTACCTTTAGTCATCGGAGCACACTTACAGGGTGGCCAAATCTTCCTTGGTGAAGCAATCACGGTCGTCTCCCCACTCGTGTAAATCCAAGCACGAGTGATTCGTACATTGCACGCCGCGAAGGAAATTCATACAATACTTGGTTGTCCCATAGCTCGCTCGCATAACTTCACCGCCACCACCCGGAGAAGGGCTGCCATCCACAGCACCAATTGCGCGTGCGGCGTCCTCTCGCCGATGATACGTAATGTAAACTCCCACGTCGGCAGCCCGGTTTACCGTGGCCGCACGTTTGACGAGCAGAATCTTGGAAACCTTGCCATATTGTCCAAAGTACTCGGAAGATCGCAGCGAGGGTATGAGCTACGGAACGTCTTATCAAAGCGCACATCGTCAAAAGACAAGCCTTACCTCTTCCTTGGCAAATCGAGATCCAAGTCCGGTTACATAGACGAGATTTCGCTGGACTATGCGCACGTTGGCCAAGTGTCGGCGGTTGAGCGCCTCGAGCTCCTTGCGCTCCTTCTCCCGCTTCCGCTTCTGGGCGTTCAGCCGCTTCTGCCTGGAGCAACATGAACGATTTGGCCAACATTGGTCCAAGTTACTCACTCTTCCGCAGTAACCGATTTGAATTCGGCTGGCTGTTCGGTATACTCCCGACGGCAGGCAGGGCAACGGCCGTTGAGGTTTTCCTTGATGTGATGCCAACAAAAGTTGCAGATCTGCCGATTAGTTAGCGACTGGACTCGTAGTATTCTGGCCAAGTAGCGTGCCTGGTATCCACACGGACAAGGCTTGAAGTGCAGGTCCGAGAGATCCATCTCTTCGAGACAAAGCGGGCACTCCAAGTTCTCCTGTGCGGCGGTGAGCACAGGTAGACAGAGGTCAGCAGCGTACATACGGCTTCGTCGTCGCTCCAATACGCGTCCTGGACGCCAGCGAGGACATGAGACTTGGCGTGCGATGCACTACCATGTCCGTTTGCGGTCGAGTGGGGCACGTGGGGCGAGCGGGGCAGTCGAGACGACATGTTGAGCAGCGAATTAGCAGTATAGAGGCACTAGTCGGCGCAGTGCTGTGAACGACACCAGAGACGAGAAATGAAGCAGGAGACAAGGTCGCAAGGACCCACCAGGGCGTGACCCCAGCCACCTCCCTTAGCGCCCCTGACTTTCCGACCCAGTGCACGGACCACCTCGCCCGCCATGCTTGCTGGCCCCACAACAAGCTAGTTCCATTTGCAGTTTTGGATATATTTTATTGCAGTGGCGTACAACAAGCAGTTCTCCAGATCAAATCCCCCAATTTCATAGGTCAAAGTCGTCATCATCCACGTCTTTCCGGCGCTGAAACTAGGCCGGAATATGAGTGCCACCCGCACATCGATCGCAACTTTCACCACTTACCACAACCGTCTTAGGCACGTTCTTGGCTTGAGACTCTTCCGCCTGCCCGATTCCAGTCAGTCCAGAGCGCGAGTCCAACTCGCGCCCAAGCGACACACGCACCTGCTCCAAAAGCCCAATCAACTGCTGCTCAGTCACCCTCCCACGGAGCTGGCCCGTTTGCGCCATCCGCAGCAGTATCTGCTCAATCTTGCTTGACAGCGCGGGCCGGACTAACGAAATTCGTGCCACTGACACAACCCTCATTTCAGTGCACAAGACACTTGAAACCGTTTGATTGACAACTTACATCGCTCCCTCGCACCCGAATCTAAAACGGTTGCCAGCAAATCCCGCTTCATCTGATCTTCCGATTGACGATTTGCCTCGTCTCCACCTTCATTGGACTCTCCGGCCGGAAACCCTCCGACTTGCGACGGCCGAGATGAGCCACCCTGTTGCTGGAGCTGGTTCAGTCGAGCAGCACGAATAGCGGCAAGTTCTGCGTCCTCCATTTGAGCGCTTATCCCCCCTTTTTTATTGCAATATCGCGTTCGAACGAAGCGAGCTTGTGGGTGTCGAGAAAAGCAACAGATGGTCGTCGACTTAAGCAGGACAAGATGGAGACCCTGATCCCAGAGTCTGGCTATCAAACCAAAATGGAAATTATGACACCATACACATCCACCAGGCTAATCCTTGACTACGGCTCGCCATGCGCCCTTGTTTGCAGCTAGTTCCCGTTGATTGTATGGTTGAGCAGATGTGCAGTGATCTATGAACCATGCACATCTCCGCTTTGTTGAGAAAGCGCATATAGCTGCGCTCCTATGTCCTTTGGGTTGCTCGGTGTAGCAATATCTGGGCTTATAAAATGAACCCCAATCAAATCAAGGTCTTGCCCTTGCTGAATGCGCTTTTGCCTCGTGCGACTTGTCTGCTCGCGCAGATGCCACTGAAGAAATTTTGATTCGCTCCCATCCCCATTTGACTCATTCAACCTAGGCTTGGGGCTAGCTGTTGCCTACAAATCGGGGCCTTGTATCATCTTCTATAGCGGCCTTTTGGTGCGAATATCACCGTTCGGAACAAGGTGAATAAACTCTCGGCTGTCTACTACAGTGGTTAGCTATAGGGCTGATCAAAGTCCAGTCAAGTTTTGATGGAGCGCTGAAGCCTTTCTCGTCCAATGTCACAGCTCAACAAAAAAATTCCAGCCCTCTGGTTAGTCACATCAAGTCTGAACCGCATGTGTGCCAAGTGCACAAGCTTTTGTATGCTAGATTTTCTTTATTAGAGTAAATCTATTATACATCAATCACAAAAGCATCCTTAAAAGCCCTCCAGCCGCGTGGGACATTGGTATATAACTGACGATTGCGATGTCATTATTGACCATGCTGATTGCTCAACATCCGAACAAGGGCAGGCGCCCGCTTACACGAAGGACATGGCAAATCATGCGGTGGCAGGGGAGGTTCCCTCTTCCAAAAGTACGAGGTTTCTTGAGACGGCTTTTTTTGTTGACATCGTGCTGCACGTCGCACGACCTGTTAGAGCAGCCAAATGCTCAAGCGGCGAGCCCTGGGGGACGCAAAGAGTCAAAGGTTGGGCCAACTTGGTCATTGAGCATGCATGGTTCTTCGTTTGGTTGGCTAGGTCCAGATTTATTGGTTCGAGAAGGAATTGAGGATTTTGGTAGAGATTTGTCACCGCGGCGAAGTGGCAAATGAACAGACACTCCGTTGCCGATGCCGTCTGGGATAGCCCAACATCGGCGATCCCTCATCAAGGCATCAGCATCGCTGTTGTGGTCGAGGCGTCTCCATCCTGGGTGTACCTTCCCGTTGTATGTGGGCAGAAATTGGGTGAGCACAAGTACACACATCACAGGCCCTTGGCGGAGATTGTCACCTGGGGCCATAGACTCCTGAGTGATAATTCTTTGTTCATCAGTCTCAGCGAGAGAAGGTTGGGTAGTTTGAGCACGTGGTTCAGTTGTTGGCGGAGGGGGGGGGGCACTGGTTCGTTGTAGAGGTCATCATCATCTTCCATATGTTCTTGTACACCCTGATTAGAGTCTGTAGGAGGGTTCGAAGTGTCGTCGCCGTTGACAGTATCGGTCTGGACGGGACCTTCACCATTCACGGACGCATCCAGTTCCGCTTCAAGCCAAGAAATGCCAAATTAGCATTCAGCTTGCTCCTCTTCCGCCTGAAAATCGTTTATTCGGCGAAAAGATGCTTGAATGTTCGCGCGTCTATTGCCGCTCTGGTTTGGCGATGGGAAGCTTCGCCAAAGAGTGCAGCCGAGAATGGTGAGGCCCTCAAATCCAACCAGCGCGCGGTAGAGAAGGTGGAACGTTCTAATAGGATTGCTTTGACCTGTCCCAGAAGCCACAGAACGAGAACTGGCAAGATCTTCTTCAAACTTTCTCATGATGCGTATTGTTTGGGGCTTGAAGGCCGCTTCTGTTAGTGCACCGCGCCTATAGGTGAATAAAGACTCACAAGATCTGAGCAATAGAACTCATCCAAGCCAAGTACATAAAATCCCCGATTGAATCAACCGACCTGAGGGAGAATAAAGTCAAGCAGCTCTTGGTCGCATACACGACCCATGGCACCAAGCAACGCAGGATGCAGAGCCACTGCGGGAAAGTCAAACCGACCATATTCGTTTCCTCTGCCCACATCCACTTGCATATATGAACTGCTTATGACCTGGATTTTCATTCTGACCTTCGATGGTCGTGGACGGAATTGCCACCCGTGTGGGTGGCTTGGCGGTTCTAATTCAAAATTGCTCCCGATGTCATGTGATGCGCGTCATCGCCTATCCAACGTTCACGACAACCCTAGCAATGGCCAAGCCGCCTGGTTCTATGCGACTCATCGCCCTTCCTCTGACAAGTTCTGCTAATCATCTTGTACGGCGCTCTGGAAATCGACACCCACTCATATACTACCATGTACAAATGCCCGAGCACAAGGTCAAGACGAACGAAACGCAGAAGCCTAGCCTATTCAAGAGAGGACAGAACAAGGTCACCCAGATGTGGATAGACTGGGGCAAGGCCCAAGGAGGTTGGAAGGTGATCAAGTTGCGCAATGCATATTACTCGGTATCTGTTGAGCGCGGTCGTGTTAACAATGCGTCTTTTGAAGCTCAAAGTACATACGTATGGGGAGAAATTGATCGACAGGATCGATTTCGAGGAGCTTGCGTTGGCATCCACCGACACATCTCTCGGTCCTAAAATCTCCAAGCTCAGTGCGCATGAAAGCGAAGGAAAGCGATTGTCGGAGAAACAGTCGGAAACTCATTCCGTTTCGGTATGTAAAATTATAGTCGCTCAATATACATGGCTAAGGCCCTGTACTTAGATACCCCTGGTCTATCCCCCAGCTTATATTTCAGGAGTGGATCCCTTGATCCATCTTCGCACCTTGCTTGCTCATCGGTCACCATTGCATCGAAGCCGAACCTGGCTATGGGTTGGGTTAACACCGCTAACTGCGCCATTTGCACTGATTCCTATTATACCGAACCTGCCGTTCTTCTTCTGCGTATGGAGAGCTTGGACGCACTGGAGAGGTAGGGTTCTAGCGAGGCCATAGTGAACTATGATTAAAATTTGGGGTTACTAGCGCATAAAGCCTCCACCTACCTCCTCGAACTTGTAGAAAATGGTGCAGTACATTCTACACCTTCGAAAGAACTCGATATGCTCTATGCAGACTCTGCCCCACGCCCGCCCCCCGGGAAACCTGCAACGCCCAAAACGTCCAACGACCCCGATGCCGACCCATCGGTTATCCTGTTGATACCAAAGCCGACTTTGACAATACCAAGAATACTCAAGGCATTTGGTTTATCCAAGGAGGCCGAGCGCTCCTTATCTCGAGCTGTAGAGCAGGCGAGGCTTAGGGGAGAATCAGATGGCGACATAGATGACGACTAAAGAAAAGTATAAATGTGAGTTACATTTGCTCATTCATGATTGCAAGCCTCTCAGCGTGCTCAGTTGCAGCTTCTTCATCGCGACTCATAACCCTCAATCAACCATGTGTATGCATTCACTGCGACAGGAAGCCAAGAGCCAAACCATTGTATTTTTATTTATTTGATTGTTATCGACTTGCAGAAGCAAGGCTACTCCCCCATCTCAATTAAATAGTCAGGCTTTTAGCCATAGCATTTATGGGTGTTTCCACAATTCTGGCTGATCAAACAAAAAAAAATAAACGCCGAGTAAACGAAACAACATTTTGACGAATGCTTCGCAACGAGATGCGCTATCAAGAATCTAAATACATCTGTGGACTCGGCTCGCAGCGGCGCACATTTATATTCATATATGGTAGGATGAGTTTTGGTCTCGCGTTGTATCGAAAGGCGTAAACCCCTGATTATGGAATAAAAACGCACCCATTAAAACTTATTAAAACGTAGTTGTGCGAGGGGATTAAGACCATATGATTTACTGATGCACGAATCCGAGGCTTGGTTGTTTGCATTTATTTGGAAGGCTTCGGCTGCGTTGATTAACTGATTAGAAATTCAAACCATCGTCTCAATAACTAGGAGTCAAACTTTATATGCAAGCCTGCTCCTAGATACACCCCTTTTCCGGAACTCCTTGGGCATCCTATGGCTGCACCGTTTAAGCTCGCTATCATAGGCGGCGGGCCATCCGCGTTCTATGCTGCATCTCGGGTACTTGCAAAGCTCCCAAAGGCCCTACAAAGTGCTCATGTTCATGTGTATGACCGATTGTGGACGCCTCATGGACTCGTGAGGTATGGTGTTGCACCTGATCATCCTGAAGTCAAAGTAAGCACCATTCTACTTTGGTTGATGCGAAATTCAACACAGCTAGTTTGGGGGTGTATAGATTGATATATATTTGCTCGGTAGAACTGTACGAACAAGTTTGACGTTACTGCTTTAGACATGCGCTTTAGGTTCTTCGGAAATGTGCAAGTAACCTCGACCGATGAATACACCCATGTATCGAGTGACCTACGACCCAAGACACCTGATCCGCCAAGGCCGCTATACCTGCCTTTGCCATCTCTTGCGAGACATTACACTCATCTGCTTCTCGCATATGGGTCTTCTATACCGGTTCTTCCTGAACTTTCTCCTGATTCGATCGAACCTACATCCGCACTTGACTTTGTCCATTGGTACACGGCGCACCCGAATCCCCACACAAAGATCGGTATACCCATCGATCGTCTCAAAAATGCAAAGCACATAACCGTCATAGGGCATGGGAATGTCGCGCTTGATGTAGCTCGCATAATCCTTTCATCGCCCTCACGGCTAGCACCATACGACATTCCCCAAAGCGTTGTGGAAGTCTTGAAACAACTCCAGGTTCAGCATGTCTCTGTCGTCGGCCGACGGGGACCAGCTCAAGTGTCATTTACTGCCAAAGAGGTTCGTGAGATGATGAATATTGAGGGCGTAGGCATGATGCCCATCGACTCCGAGTTGTTCAACCTCGGTGCCGAGGGATTATCTAGGCAACAGTCGCGTTTGATTGAGTTGATGCGCAAGGGCTCGTCTACACCCATCTCTTCTGCTGCTCGAACGTGGTCTCTTGAATTTCTTCGCTCTCCTCTAAGTATATCTCCGAGTAGTATTACGTGCTCCATCAACTCGCTCTCTCCTTCGCTCTCAGCGGTGCCAACTTCGGAGACTGTGACAACGCCCACGGATCTCGCGATCGCCTCGGTCGGATATCGTTCTCCATCCATCCACCCGGCGTGGTACGACGCGAGGCTGGGTCGAGTTAGGAATGCAGACGGACAGGTGGTGCGAGAGGACGGAACGGCAGTGCGCGGAGTATATGCGAGTGGGTGGGCAGCGAACGGCGCACGGGGTGTATTGGCCAGCACTATGTGGAATGCGTATGCTGTTGCGGAAAAAATAGTTGAAGATGCAACTGCGAGTGTTGTACCGGAGGGGAAAGGCAACGAGCAGATCTATACCGAAGATGATGTGATGTTGAAGGGTGAACCAGGGTTACCCGAGGCTGTCTCGAAGGCCCACAACGTAGTGGTGACCTACCCGGAATGGAAGCGGATTGATGCGGAGGAAATCAGGAGAGGAGGAGAGGCAGGCAAAGAGAGAGAAAGGATGTCGTGGGCAGAAGTTGTAGATTTTCTCGATAAATGTTAAACCAGGGTATAGTACAATCATATATCCGTCCTTGGTACACGTTTTGTTTGGGAAGCGCTTCGTGCGGGCAAACGCGACCAGTTTCGGGAGATTGCGTAATCCAGGGCGCTCATCGACTTGCAGCCAAACTTGTGTGGCACTCATGACCCTCTTGTTGGCCTCTCTGAGCATTCGCTAAAGCTCGAGGAGACTATCCATTTATTCTTTGACCGCTGCCTCTCGATTTGGGACTGCGCTCTGTTCTGGACGGTTATAATGAACGACCGAGCCAGCATTGCTTCACTTTCCAACGCTGCGAATGGCCAAGGATCTTCGCCAGTTGAGAATAAAAAGAAGCGGTGAGATATATCTGTTATTTTTGACACTTTAATCTCCTAAAATCACACGTATAAGACGTCGGGAAGATGAACGGTCGAACAACAACAGGCATCGTCCTTACTCGTCCGCGGCGACATATTTGACCAACTTTCTCAAGACAATTTGGGTAGTTCAAGCCGGCCCAAACCTGGGATTCCGGGGCTCGATGTATCTGGAGCATCCCCTACCCCACCTAGGAACCGCCAGCCGGATCGGAGTTTAGCACACTATGTATTTCCCTCCCCAACCAACAGTTCTAGAAGCTGCTTGCCAGGGGAAAGGAGCGTAAAAAGAGACGCAGCACTTATTGAGGTCGATGGAGGGCCGACTGACGCTGGTAAGATATATTTAAAAAGCCCTCGCGGTTTGTCTTCTAACAGACTATGAAAGTTGTAGGTACGATTCGGAGCCACGCGGTTGACCGGAATCACTCTCGGCCTTCAGAAGACATGGATAGAAGAATGTCTGGATCTGGAGAAGAAAATGTTCCTTTCACTGTGTTTTTGAATAGCACCGATGACCCGCATCAAAACAAGGAAGAGCCACCTCAGTCCAACTCGAACAACCACGAAACATCGAGCTCTAGCGACCCTATCGACGTTATTGGGAGCAAGACGCCCTTTGGAGAACGCCAACCGGCTCGTACCAAAACCAAAATCAAGACCAATCAAGTTGAGCACATAAATATTGAGGACGATGAAGACGACGAGAAGGCGATCGAAAAGATGATCAAGCCCGAGGGCCAGCCACCTAGCACCCCGACTGGCAAGACTCCATTCCAGCCGGGCAACGTTAAGAAGAAAATAAAGGCGAAGGAAAACTCGTCAATCCAGCAGTCTCTCGGCTCCTATTCTGTATCCCAGCCGAGCGGTGGTCGTTCTTCTGCCCAGCGCAGCGGTGTATCTTCGCCGCAATCCAAAAATTCGACTCAATCTAAACCCGTCATTATAACTCCTGGGTGTACGAGAGGTTCGGGGGTTGGCAAGGCAATGAAGTCTGACCAATCCAAGGCCAAGGTGTGTCTTCCGGAGCCAATTATACCATTTTAAACACTGACTCGATGCTAGGCCGGTCTCGAAGTTCATCAAACAGGGGAAGAAGCAAGGGCTCAAAAGCCAGTCTCTAAGTCGGGCACAAGGGATGCTAGTCGTTCACAAGTGCCCAAGCCCACTCCCGCTTCTTCTGGAGAGCTTGTCCTCAAGGTCTTAGAGTGGTTTTGCGGTAACAAGAGGTACGGCAATGGCCAACCTGGGGGGCAGCATCACAGGTTCCACTGTGGGTCTGAGGAGATCTCACTCCAAGCGGAACCTCCAATCCCTTCTCTTGTACTCTCGTCAAGCGATTTGCGAGGGTTCGAGGTTCGTGCATTCTTTTGATCTTTAGGGATTGCTTACAGATCTCATAATCCACAGGTTGTCGAATCGAGTAATAAAAGTTCGGATGTAGAAGAGTTCGTGCCTGTTGTGCAATTGAATGTTACCGCTTTATGCACTCGTTCCCCAGCCTGGGAAAAACGTGAGTGGATATATTGAACCTAATCCTGCTATCGTTGAGAGTTTGCCCAGTGTCAGATGGGGACAACTATCCGAGTGTGTTGATAGTATTCGATTTCGCGGATGAAGTAGATGGAAACAAATGGCGACGGATGGTAGATATATTGAATCGCTCTGCCAAAAAAAGCACAGTCAAGTACGATATTCCTCGCACATCCGCTTGTGTGGACTCAACTAAGCCGCGGCCCGTAGTGCTATAGCTATGAATGGCTTGATAAACCACGCCCGATCGCTTTCCAAGGGCCAACTCCAATCTACGTCTTCCAAGGCTAGGCCTCGAACAAAACCAGAGCCCAAGCCTAAACCTGGAGAAACGAACGGCGATATTGTAAAGCAGCCATCACCAGCGGTAGTTCCACCAACGATGCCTGGGTACGTGGCCAAGCCTCATCTGGCGGTTTACATTCAACTTTTTTCTGGCTCCTAGACCTTCGACCAGGACTAGGAACAGGACAGGAGCAATTCAGTCGAAAGACGAGCCTCCCACAATAAAATTAGAGTACGAAGGTCTCGACGAGGTGTATGTTCCGGTACCTTTTTCATTGTTGCGACACCAGTAGTCTAACACGCTACAGCATGCTTGTCTACCCCGCCGCGGGACCTGGTGCTGTGAACATTAATCGAGCCGAACTCTCGCGTCTGGAAGACAACGAGTTCTTGAATGACACGCTTATCGAGCTTGGTCTTAAGTAAGAGTCTGGTTGGGTGATTGATGACGAACTGCTGACAACGCATATAGGCTATGGCTCAACGAGCTACGGGAAAAGAGTCCTGACCTAGCGGACCAAATACATATTTTCAACTCATTCTTCTTCAAGAAACTTGACGCCGGACGGGGCAGATGTGATTATAATAGCGTCAAGAAGTGGACGTCAAAGATCGACCTATTCAAGAAGAAGTTTATTATTGTGCCGATAAACGAACAGTACTTATTACTTCTGATCTTATTTACTAATACATGCTAATCCCTTTATCCAGTCTCCATTGGTACCTAGCCATCATTTTCCTCCCTCAGTATGCGCTAGATGCACCGCCTCCGCAACCAGCTCCGCAACCAACCCGAAAGACTCGGTCTAATAACGCAGGAAATAGCAACATAGACCAAGTCCAAACATCTCAGGAAAGCGATACACTTCCAGCTGAAAGGTACTCGATCGTGGACGTAGAGGCTGGCTCTCCGCTGGAGCTCGGCCAAATGGAAATCGATACAGACCTTGCTAACCGATCACAACAAAGCATGGTCCTTCACGATGTCACCATGGTTGACGCTATAAATGATGCGGATCCAAAGCCCTCTGAACGTCCGACAACACCTGTTCTCGATGTTGAGGACGAAGAATTTAGAATTGAGGATCAAAATACCATCAGCGAGTGAGTATTGTCCTACTCTTGGTATACAAGAGACCTGATCATAACTTACTATAGACAAAAGTGCTGGATCCTAATATTCGATTCTCTGAAAGGGAAGCATACCCGTACCGTCCGTATTCTCCGGGAATACCTTCAAATGGAAGCTCAGGAGAAACACAGAGCCCTGATTGAGACCAAGGATGCAAAGCTAAGTGGAGGTTTTATAGAGGACAAACACTTGCCTGTGAGATATTAAGCACGCGGTCGCACGCCCATTACTTATAATATTCAGGTACCGGAGCAACCAAATTGGTGCGACTGTGGTGTGTACTTGCTGCATTATGTCGAAGCCTTTGTTTCAAACCCACTCGAGCTCCTTGTGCTTCCTGGTGTAAGTCTCTATAACCCAAGTTCACTCCGTATTCCGAGGGCTAACAATAATCAATCATATTAGCGAAGACGCAAATCCCTGCCTGAAGAAGTTGCACGCTACAAAGAACTCTGGCGCACCCGGGACGTCGTCAAGAAACGAGAAACTTTCCGGAAGCAAGTACATGATCTCTCGGAGGCTTGGCTTCGCTCGAAGTCACAATCAGCACAAGTTTTGAAAAGTGGCCCACCTTTAACTGGAGTCCTTCCATCCGACACAGACCTTGCACCCCCCTTGGCAAGTGTAGCTGGTGAAGCCTCCTTGATAGAGATCGAACCCCCTGACATTCGAGTCTCCTCAAACGAAAGAGTCAGTTCTCCCGAACGTGAATACCTCACCAGAACTGGGGTGCTGCCTTCCACACCAGACCCTCAACCGAACTTACCACCAAACCCTCTCTTGCACCCACCATTGGAGCGGGATGAAGAATTGAGCATTATAGAAGTGTCCAGTGTTGGGAACGAAACGAGGAACTCAGACGAGGTTTCGTCGCTTGCGGGGCACAAGACTAGACGCGGAAAGAAAGGTGGAGAACGACACCAGCATCCAGATACCTATTGGGTTTCGAGGGGGACGCAGCAATCGCAAGCACAGAAATCGCCCGAAGTGTCGCATATGACTTCGACATTTAGTATATCTAATTTGCCCGAGTCTCCTGATCTCTAATGTTTCTATTTTTCTCATACGACAGTCGCGGTTTTCATCATTTCACTTATTCACCTATCGTTTTGATGTACTTTCTAGCCGCTATTGATATTCGATTTATATATACATCCCTTAAACATCAGCGGTAGCGCCATTGTAAAAGTGAATGGTTTGGTCCGCGCAGCCCGCGGGTGTGTTGTAAGCGTATGGGCCTAGTGACACCGATTAGAACATTTCGAGTCTCGCCTATTTTAGATTCTCACCGAGATTGGCGTAAAGGACCTGTCCCTCCGTGGCGTCAGTGCAAGCGAGCCACGCTGCGTTATTCGGGCGGGTGATTCCATCAACCGTCCTGAAGATGGCATAGCTCAGATGGTGGCTGTATGCGCAAATAAAGCTGACGTGCTTACCAGGTGAGCGCATCACCGCTAAATACAAACGTGCCATTTGTGACACTACTGGTTTGCCACGAAACCTTGAGCTTCACGACTGAACTATCCTTGCGAGGCTCGACCCAGGCATAGAGTAATGAGCCGCTGGGCGTAATCTGAGTGAGTTTACCATTTGTGACAGCAAATTGGCCTGTAATCGGTTGTGCTAAGAAACCATACGCCCGGGTAACATGTGAGAAAAAAACTAACCAGCAGTGGAGGCGCTAGCCAAGACTGCGTCGGTTGCGGTGCCCGGTTGTAAGACTGCAAGTATTTGTGGAAATTTGGTGCAGCCACAGCACGAATCCAAAGGTAGTTGGGCAGAAGCGTTGGTCCGACGGTTCCCCCTCCTGTGACAGTGGTACTCGGCTTGCTCGTCGTGGAAATCGGCTTGCTGGTGACGGACCCGGAGGGTGCGGTTGTTGTTGTAGCACTAGTAGGCGCGGTTCCCGGAAGACATTGGTAGTAGTAGTCTGCATAATTCTTTAGAACTTCAGCGCGAGCACTCGAAGACTGTCTTCATCACCGTTGATCTTGGTGCAAACAGATCCCGAAACGCAAGTGGTTGCACCACTCCAACCAATTCCACCGCACTAAAGACCCGAGTCGTATCATCATGCTGCTAGCAGTGGAATGAAAGACGTATGCACACCTGGCCGTACAAAGGAGACTGTGCCAAGACGGTAGAAACAAGCAACCCAACTGCGAGAACGGCCTTTCCGAGCATTCTGTTAGTGAAAAGATAGGCGAGGGTGCCAAGCGACTTGGTTCGGCGTTTCTTTTTATACCACCTCAGCTGTCAACGAGTGCGGCAATACTCTGGTTTCTGGGTCATTTGCTGATTTCATTCCAGTCGATTCGAACCTTGGTTTCACCGAAGAACTCCGTACCGAAGAAACCTCGGTGCTCAAACGCGACGGTTGAATACCGGAAACCCGCGCCAGCGGGCACGTGTCCATCGTATTGCCGAATTGCTCACAGTCTTAACCGACACCAAGTCTGCGCTCATGATCATGTAGAATGTTCATTCGGTTAAGCCACTGCATCTTCCGCTAACATACGTTTGTCTAATGCCCGGGCTAGCTCCGCTGCACGAGCTTCGCAATCCTAGCTCAAAACGTAAATAAAATAATGGGCCAAGAATCTAGTATATTTACTTACCTTGATTAAAGATACCAAGTACGTCGCATTGAAATCCGTAGGCGAGTTCATCCAAGAGCCTAATAACAATGGTGTCTTCGATCCCTCTACTTTGGGATCTGGGCACGAAAAGACTAGTGATATTCGACTCGGAACGCTCAACTCTTCTGAAACAGTCGCATCCAAAAAGTGTGTCGGTGGAAGCTGTGAGGATTTAATTCAGAAACGGATTATGTCATGGCCTACTATCCTACGCTACCATGTTATACGTTATGCACACAGGCAAGCTTGTCCTATCAGCCAGAGGTTCGCCATCATCCCAGTAATCAGGTAATTCAAAGTCGCCTGCACCAGTCTTTCCTCCAGCTGGGTACAACTAATAAGAACATGCTATTATGATGGGAACAAAACACACCAGTTTGGTGTCTTGTCTTGACCGCGCTAGCGAAAGCGTCCCCCCCTTTTTGCACACGATCCGAGTCGCGGGCACGAAATGACACGGGATTAGTGCTACGATTGAACTTAGATTGGTTTGCGAGACTCCACGTTCAAATATACTCGCCGTGGAATACGAAGGTCCCATAGGGCTCCTCTTATGGACATCCAGATTACATCGAATAAGTTACCGTTGTCCGATATGACCAAAGAATCAACATGCACAAGCCAGGATTTGTGACCCGGAACAATCGTAAACTGAGGGTCGGGAATAAGAAACGGTACGAGAGTGGCCGCGCATTGATTTGATAGCTCGAGTGAAAGGTCATCTATGGCTTGGCCGGAAAGGTGCGGATGAGAACCAGGCGTACTTTAAACTTGGATACTGAGTGCACGTTTCACGAAACAAACCCATGCATACCAGGTTACAGTAACCTCGACTCTTCCCCCATCGCTTCCGCCTGAGTCCGCATATCTTGCAGCGTTCTTTTCGACCTCGAGTTTGATTCCTGTCCAAGCCTCCGTTTCTCCAACGCGGGCGCGGGCGCTGCCATTAGTGGTTGGTGCGACGCCGAGCTCGAGATGGATAGGTCGGTAGAGCAATGCTGTACGACCGTCCCCTCTTAGCTGCACGGATTCCGAGGTATTACCCAAGAGGGATGCTCGAATATACGCTGCTTCGGCTTTGGAAACTGTGTGCATGGTGGGTTGGTGGAAATAATCGGGACCAGAAGTGGTGTATGTAATTGATCCCCATATCAATCCGTCTTCATAGGACTGACACGAAGGTTCTGCATGATGAAGGGCAGTAGTTCCCACTAAGGCCGCCTGGCGAAATGGTATCGCGTCTGACTACGACTTTGCTCATATATCAGGAGATTGCAGGTTCGAGCCCTGCGGTGGTCATTTTTTCCCGGCCCCTTTGTCCGTCACTCAGAATCCTGGTTCCACGCATCGTCGCTTATCAAACAGATTTCACTCCAGTTGAACCAACAATAGGCTAGATTATATTATCGACACGAGTCCAGGCAGTGCCAGCTCACTGTTCACATTCCTAACCCTAACAATGTGGTTTTGAAGATTCATACCCGTGCTAGATATAATACCTGATGAGGAGCCTGAACAATCTCAGCAATAGCCACGCACCTGTCGTTTACCATTATGAGCAGGTAGCGAAGGCTTATGGCTCCGATACTATGGCCACGACCGGCTTGTAGTGAAAACCCACCCGATGTGACATACCCGATGATAGGTGTATCCGATCGAGTGGCAGCCAACTGTGGTGAGCGATAAATGGATTAACCGTTCAGCGCATAGATCCACTTGAAATCGTACCTTATTCTTATCGTCACTCTTATCAAGACCATCAAATTCCGCCTTCCATTGTGAAGCCATTTCGCGGGTCGCAAAACCGTAGAGTATTGCCCGATTTTGGGGATTGCCACGCCCAGGCATATCCAACCGTATGTGAATAAAAATAGAATCGTAGAGGGGCCGAAAAAGATTTTGCTCAATGGGCACCATGCCGCGGCGCACCCGCTGCACATTGATCCATTCTCCAAATGTGGTGGTCGAGTCGTTGTTGGTATTATTCGCGAGGTATTTCATCAGCTCTGTCGAATCGGGCGACGTGAGGAGCCACGGTTTTTGGCATTGGGAAATGCTAACAGCGTGATCCGTAGGAATGAGGTCTGCCTGGTTCGAGGTCCCGCTTATTAAACTTGCCCAGTCCGGAATCCACGGGCTACCTGTTGCGAGTGACTCATAATTGACACGCTTTCCTTTAGGTGTGCGCTCCCATTTAGCCCGTTCCAGTGCTGCTTGCTGCTCTGTGTGATCGTGAAAGGCAGAAGTTCCGACATAATCGTGAGGAAAGTACGGACAATCTACTTCTAGTCTCTGATGATGTTGTGCAGCTATACCCACAACACGCGTTCCAGTATGAACCAAGCTGTTCAAGAAAGCCATAGACCAGGAAGGAGGTAGCAAGATTGTCCATCCACAGATAGATTGAACATCTCGCGTGCTGCTGTCGAGATTCACAGATACAGGGGTCTGAATAAGGATTATGGGGATTCTGTCGTCTTCTTTGGTTGGTCGAAGGCGGGTCCCGGGTATGAGATTCTATGAATCAACATGAGCTCGATATATGCGTGAATAAAATATCAATCAAACCTTCGATCGTCTACGGTCCAGAGCTGCCTTTTTGAACTTTGGTGTTCGGAGCTTGTCGCGAATTTCTTGCTCCCAGAGTTCTGACTGTGCTAGTGTGGAATTGGGGGTGACCAATTCGGAAATAATTCCGGTGGAGTGCTTCACTTTAGTATTAGTCGGAGGGAAGCTAAAGCCCATGTAATAAGACGCTGTAGATCAGACAACAAAGTTAATTCTCACTTGAGCCTCGGGTCATGCACGGTAACTCCAACAATCATTCCAGTGGGGAAATTGCCTGGAGACCGAGCTTCCGCGAGGTTATCCCAAAACTGCATGGTGTCAGCTCAGAGATTTACTTTTGCCCTTTGTTATTCTTACCTTTCCTACTTCGCGCCCACAATCAGCCAAACGAAGCGCTCCATGAATAACCTGGCTGGTACGAGGCCCAACTAACTCAAAGGCATTGATATCCCCCGACAGGTCGGCTATTTCTAATTGGCTGTTAGGGGGAATATGCTCGCGTGCAGATTTCAAAGACTCTAAGACGCTCTTCAAGCTTGCCGGGTGGGCGCGGATCCACAAGGTCCGACTTCGAACCTCTGGAGATGCCGTTGATCCAGCTGCGTTCAGCTCAGCATGTTCGTGGTCTGAAGCATCCACTGGCGGCCTCCAAAACACGGTCCCTGGTCCAATCAGTCCAATCGGCCACGAATTATCATCGAAAAAGTGTGTTGAACATATTCGTGCTCCTGATGCATATCTGACAAACGATTTTCAGATCAAGTCGTGTCTATGTTTCGATGTTACACACCGCGCTGCCCAAGGACCTACGCCGCATGGATTGCAACAACGCTTTAAAACAGAAATTAGGGCTTCCATATGACCGGTCAATTCGACGGTAGCCATATAAGATACATCGTTCAAAGTAGAGCCATGCACAGCCGCGCGGTAAGATGATCTATAAGACTTCTCCGTCGGTCTTAAAGCCTATCATGTATAAGTAGAAATAATATACAGGGTGCAATAGACTCACTAGACGGTATCCCCATTTATCCTGCATATGCATACGTTTAGCGTGCCATAGGTGTGTTTCCAGCCAAATTTTGCTTTCTTAGGATGGTCAGATTCAGAGCAACCACAACTGTTGGCGAATGGAGACTTACTTTGGCGGTTGGCAAATTTTTCTGAACGTTTGGAATCACGACCTAAGCGTTTTTTACGCTTCAAGAGCTTGAGAAATGACTTGCGCTTTGTCGGGTCAATCTTACAGATGGGAGGTATCTACTCCTGAAACATTTAGATTGTACTTATCACATACCTCGTATTTTGCTTTCTCTCGGAGCCGAACTGGAACTCTCCTTACATCATGGCTGGCTGCCCGACGGCGAAGGTGTCGTGGTAGGGTCTGCCAAACCCGATGTATAGCCGTTGAGCTAACGAAGATCGTAGGCCATGTGTGAGTACTTATAAATACCCGGTGTAAGACACCTCACGCCGTGTTTTTCATAGCTGATTGCATCGCTCCTATCTCAAAACTGCGCGCCTGGACAAGAGAATAGCCAATTAAAACGTGAAACGGAATAGGAACGAGTTAAATAACCCACCTCAGCGAATCTTTCAACATCGATAGTAGCGGGGAGCCCTTCAATAGCTTGATATTCCGAGTTACCGAGCTGGTTAGGCCAGTCCTAATGTGTAAGAGTTCTGCTCACTATTCGAGGGCAGACCTGATGGAAACTCGACATCGATCTGTCTCGCTGAATCAATTTTCTGTTTCTTGATTATTGTGCTTGTTGTAGCACTCGATTCTAAAGGCCTTTTTGGCGGCATTGCCAACAGGGAGGTCGATGTCCAATATAGGTTGGATAGATTTAAGGAGTCAACAGCACGTGACCAACGGGTTTGTGGATCATTATATAATAAGCTGAGCTAAGCAACGCGAACCAAAGTCCCTATGGACTTCAATGCCCCAGCCTTTGGGAAGTATGTTTTACACCTTATTCCAAGGCGGTACGAAATGGCTTCAAGTCCAGAAACGAATCTAGGGATTTCCGGCTACAACTGCATTTAATTGGGTCTGCTGAGCGCACTAGACGCAAAAGGACTGATGGGCAAAGCTGTAGCTTAAGGGCGGCCATAAAGGATTTTTTATTGAACTCACCATCATATCTCAAGTTGCGTATACTGAGCTAGGAGGCTACGATCAGGTAAGAGGTCAGTGATATTAGGTTGAAATCAAATCTGGAGGCCGATCTAGTATGCAAACATTTTCGAATAGTATGAATGGGTCGAACCGGGGGGATGCTAGGTGAAATTGCCTGCTCCGTACCATTCCTGTATCCTAGCTCATCATTTTTTCTGGTCCCCGGAGCACGCAGAAAAGTCTACCGGGAGCACACTAGTGCTAGTATCTACATTCCTCGTTTACGATCGGGCGTTAAAGTGAGATTAATACACACTGTAGGAAGTGTCGGGACGTAACCTAAGGCCCCCGCTCGGGACTTCATTTAGAGCCTGTCACGGACAATATAAACGGCCCTTCGGGACGTCAAAAACGTCCGATTCGGAGCCGAATTGAACCTGATACACGTCCGGATCCAAAAACCACAACCGGCTTCAAGACTAATTACATAAGCACATATGAAGTCCAAAAGTGAAAAAGACGTCCACTAGAAGACGCGTAACACGTCCAAGGGACGTGTTTCACCTCCAAGCATGGACGTCAGATCGAGTCCTATGGACGTCCCCAAGTCCACTACTGCGGACGTCTTCAAGTCCGTTACTATGGACTTCCGGTAGTCCAGAGCGGGGACCTTTTCGAGGTCTTGTCACCGGACTCTTACCATTCCATATCATTCTTATTATAGGTTAGGATATATGCGATAAAAAGTAATATATTTGCGAGAGGTAGCAACATCGAAGGCGTCAACGCGTAGCAACATCAGCATCGTAAGAAATGAGAAAAGGACGTTAGAAAAGGACTTGAGAGATGAAAATGAGAAAACGGATGCTATTGTGCGTATAGGTCGAGCTAATCTCACACATACCCTGGTCTTCTGGCCAACTAGGCCTTCTTGCGACCAGAACGACGAACAGTAGCAGCCTCTTGGACAGGCTCGTCCTACGTGTGCATATTCTGTCAGACACGATGCGCCTCAAGACTTAGACGCATACCTCAGCAGCTACCCTACTCTGCTCTACCTTTGCAGGCGCGCGCTCCCCTTCTGCAACATCCTTCCCCCCTTTCCCTTTGCCGGTATTGCTTGTTTTCGCAGCGGACTTCCCCTTGGTTGCGGCGGACTTGCTCGTTCCAGGTACTTTGCGCGTCTTGAGCGCCCTATTCTCCCGGGGCTGCCGTTTCGAGTCAGTCCGCTGGTTTGTTGCGGTTAACAAGTTAGCACTCACCTCGATTAAATCGATATCTTCATCGTCACCGAGACCGACCTCTGCTTCAGGTTCAGCCTCAGCTTCGGACTCAGGTTCAGGTTCGGGCTCGAGCTCTGGTGTAGCCTTTAGCTTGGGCTTCACAGCCGTCGAATGCAGAGTAGGGTGGAGGGTCGAGTTGTCGATGGAACCAGCAGATTTGCCCTTAACACGGCCGCCGCGACCGCCACGAGCGGCAGGTGTACTGGACACAGGAGGGGGACACGGGTCAGAAGATGGGTCGTAGCTAGGGTCAACGGCGAGCATATCAACCAGGTCTTGGTACATGGGCGGCGTCCTAACGACTTGGCCTTCAGCCTGGCGCATGGCCATCAAGCCAAGTTGCTTCATGACGGTGGCCGAGATAGGTATGCCGCGCCACACAGTGGTGCTGTCGGATACGGTAGACGAGAACGGTACAATATTTGTTGCCCGAGTGACTGGAGTATTGTCCTGAGAAGCGGGCTCAGGAGTAGGGATAGTGGGTGCAGGAGGTAAAATGGAAGTATCCGTGGTGGCTTTTGAACGCGTGGTGCGTGTATGTGTGGCGACGCCAGTTGGTGCACTCGGAGGTGGAGATGACGATCGCGACGGCGGTGGTGACGGAGGTGGTGATGACGAGGGCGACGAAAGAGGGGACGAGCTTCGTACCGAATGGATAGTACAGCTCTTGTTTGTCAGAGCGGAGTGTTTGGGAGCAAGGCCAGTCCCCAGGGGTGAGATTGGTACGTCCTCAGATGTAGAGCTAGGGATACGAGCTAGGTCTGATTCGCCAGTCGAAGAAGGATTAGAGGAGCGAGTAGTAGAAGTGGGGGTATCCTGACACCGTGATAGATTCAGGATGCCAGTCGTTTGAGATATGTCGAACATGCCTCCATCTTCGTCCTTGTCGGTGTTGCTGTCTAAACAACAGTGTTAGTATATAGAATATAAGACTGTTAACGTTGTCTTACCAGTGCCTTGCTCAATTGACATGTCAATCACCCGATCAGGTCGCACATGAATCCTAGAAGAATCGTGCATTGTCATGTCCCTAGCGCCGGCTGCGTCGTCATTGTCATCATCGTTGCCAGGTAGTCTAAGGTCAAAGTATTCCCCAGCGTCATCTTCGTTGCACGTCGCCGCCACCTGATCCTGGATTACATTAGCGGGTTCGTCGGCAGGAGCACGTTTGCCGGCAGGGGCTAGATCGGTGGCAGGAGCTGGATTGGCGGAGGGGGCTGGATCGGCAGCAGCAACTGGGCCAGCAGCAGGCGCTTGATTGGCGGCAGCAGCGGGAACTGGGTTGGCAGCAGGAGCTGGTTGGCCCTCAGGTTGAGGGTCCGTGGCCGTATTTACCGTGGGTGCCTTTTTACTCTTCCTCTGTTTACGCTCGCCGTACTTCTTCTGGTACCCATCGCGCTTTCGTCGAAGGATGACATTGCAGAATGCTAGTGGGCCCCAATCTCGCAGCTCCCGGAACGGCCCAAATTCTGTGTGGATATGATATATCTAGAATTGAAATCAGCCAATGTATACTAGTGCGCGATGTAGTGACGTACCGTATCTACTGCAGTTTTCAATGCCGTTGAATCTTGTTTCGTAATCGGTAAGTTTGTGTCAATTCCATGTGTATTCTGCAGAATAGTCTTGCAGTTTTCCTACGAACGGGTTGATTAGCTTAAGATTAACAAGCAAATGGATATGACACATACGTAGACTAGATCGTAATCAATATTGTTCATCCCTAGCGCTTTCTGGAGGTTGTATCCTCCATCTCCTTTGCCCCTTCCAGGTGAGCCTTTTGGCTTTACACCAACCTTGACCGTAATAGAACGCTTGGGCCCAAGACCGTGGACTGCACCAGGAATGCGAGTGACAACCCATTGTCCATCAACCTTGTGCAGATTATAGCCAGCTAGAGAGTCAGAACGGTAAGTATTGGCTACCAAATAGGTCAAAACAAGGATGCGAAGCTTACTCTGCTGTGCAATTGCAGCTTTGAGGGCTTCAATTTCGAGCTTATTATTGGCAGCAAGCATAGTTGGAGTAACAAGAACAGATTTCGGCAGTGGGAGGGAGACGGAGGTGTTGAACAAGAGAAAACAAGAATGAAGGTGCGGAAAAGGACTTGAAACCAGTCCCAATCACAGGGTCCTGGGCGCTTCAACAAGGGCCAAATGCCATCTTGTTTGTAGCTTTATTTGTTGTACTAGGGGCAGACAATCTTAGGCTGGCCACCATTCGCAGCCTAGCCTGATTTGCACATTGTTGAGTTTTGTTTTCAACACAGCTAATAGGTTGTCTTAGGCTGGCTGAACTCATACGTTTAGAATCAATTAGTAAATGAGTGTCAATTGCAGGATGGTGAGTTGTTAAGATACATGCAGTACTGAAACAACAAAGTGGTCATACTTCAAAGGAGATGTAGGGAAGAACAGCAGACTCAATCAACATGTAAGGCAAAAACGGATGTAGTACAAACTTGTAATGATAGGGAGTGGCTATGTACCAACAGCAGAGGTGGACAACATGATGTCGAGTCGCTTGACAACCTGTATCACTGTCTATATATGCTACTTGCTTGTCCTAAATGTATAAATCTATTAGTTGAAACAGAACTATCAGCACAAAAATAGACTCACTACGACAGCATCCTTTCTGGGAGGTGGGTTTTTGGGTCATGGTACTTCTTAGCCAGACTGAAGCCGATGATGTTCACCTGGTGAGTGAAAGGTTAAACATATGTTGTATGAATAGTATATTTACTTACCCGGTTTCCACACTTTCCAATACCTGTTGGGTTGCCGATATCTCGAGGTAGTATGAGGTACCAAGAGTCAGTGCAACAGACAGAATAGAGCTATTTGTACACCGAAACCAGTATTAGTACAATACATGTGTTAAGTAATGTGAGTGCACTCACCCAGCTCTCATTGAGCATGATTCGTAATAGAGACTCGGCACAGGAGGTGAGATAAAAAGAGCACCGTTGAAGTGTGAGTTATCTAAGCCAAAGCCAGATGAGTTAAACCTAATGATACGGTAGGTGAATCACTCACAGAAGAATTGTGAGATGATGGGAGAGCGTAAGTGGGGAGTCGGTGGGTGACGGCTGAAGCCACGAGGTACCTTTCTACTCTAAAACACGAGGTTGAGGCCATTCATCTCAAACAAGTTGGGTACAGGGGAGGTATATTAGCAATCGGTGCTCATGATGCAACATGGTCCCACGAGGCTTACCGAGATGTCATGGAAGCTGGTGCGGCTCCAATGCTGTTGGTTGCGGCCATTTCAAAGGCATTCGAATGACAGTCTAAAAACCGTGGTGTGTCCTGGTTAGGGCGAGTAAAATTTAGGGGGCTGTTCTAGGGGGATACGATGCATGATAAAATGATAGGCGTGGTAGGAATACGTACAAAATATGTACTCAGATCAATACTCTCTCAGCGCCGCCATCGATAGTAGGAGTTTACGCATTTGATCAGCACGGATAGCCAGGTTTTGGGGGAGGTACTTACGCGTTTGTGTATAGTAGGGGCCGTCAGAGAACAGCGATTGGCCAGCACGGTTGTTTTTGGGCGGCTTGCAGGGAGGGTCGTGGTTGTGGTCGAGATTGTGGTGTTGATCGTTGGGCTGGACTTAGACCCTGCTCAATCGTTTGGTCAAGCGCCCAAGTCACGCTCTCAGTCCAGAGCGACTTGTGCTTACCTTAGACCACATCCCCTTAAGATGCACTCGCTAATTTTGTTGCAGAGCTCACACCCCCTACAACATGCCCATCTGCCCATGCTGCATGGGAATCTTTGCGACTGACCGCGAGGTTCGCCTACACATGGCTGAAAATCAACGGCGGATTGCTGCTGAAGTCGCTAACTTTGCCAACTACGTCCCTCCCCATAACAACTTGGCTCTCGGACCACCCCCAGAAAATGACGACGTCGGCAGGGACAACATCGCCCTCGATAATAACAATCGAGCGCCCAACGTTGAGATGCCTCCTGCCAACCCAGGTCCTCTTCGCGGCATTCATTTGGGAGCTCCGGTCGCAATGGAAGAAGAGTTTAATGGTGAGCGCTCACATTATCTGTAATAATTTGCTAACCTATTCTTATATTGGCCCCTAGATGATCATATGGATTTGGACGATGTAGGCGAGGGCGAGGGCGAGGGCGAGGGCGAAGACGTGGGCGAAGACGTAGGCGAGGAGAATGTGGTCCCTCCTCCAGGTGAGTTTAATCAACTTAATTTTGCTCTAATGTCAGGCAGCTCACCCCTCATTTAGATATACCTAATCCCGCTCCAGCTCCCTACCGGCGCCGCCAGGTAGTCATTGAGGACTGGGACAGCGACGACGAGCTAGAGGACGTTGAGTTACATGTTATTGACGCCGACAACGCTTCGGTAGGTAGCGTCGAGCAAGATCCCGAGTTCATCGAGCACCACGAGCAACTAGGTCTCAACGCCGACAACGAACCCGAGATGGACGACGGGGAATTATGGGCATACCTGCAGAACAATCTTGGCGATATTGCCGTTGAGGAGTGGAGAGATATATGTACGTCTGTAATTCTTGTCAATAGAGCCTTCATACGTATAGCTAACATAATTCAACTAGTCAACGGTGATTTGACCGAGACAGATCGCAAAACCCTCAAGTTTCTTGCTGCTCGCCTGCGTTCCCACTTCTCGCGAGCAACATACGAGGATTTACGTCTACATGCTTGTGAGGAGCTTGGGTTATCTAGCGATTTTGTTGCCTGGCGGCGTCTCAAGGTTCTCTCTGGGCTTGAGTCCCGCCTATACGACTGCTGTATCGAGTCTTGCATATGCTACCTCGGCAAGTACGAGGACTACGACGCATGCCCCTACTGCGAATCCCCTCGGTACAGTAACGGAAAGCCTCGTCGCACCTTCATGTATACTCCCCTCATCCCCCAGCTTGTCAGCCTCTTCCAGGACACGCGTTCCATTGCGGACATGAGGCACCGTGCCGATCACGAGACCTATCGAGCCGCCAACCCTGGAATAATCTCCGACGTCTTTGACGGCGAGATTTACCAGACGCTCCGACAAACTCAGGTGAAGCCCGATAACGACTACCGATATTTTAGTCGTCGCACTGACATTGCACTTGCGCTTGGCACCGATGGATTCTCTATGTACAAGCGACGACGACGCAAGGGCAACTCAAGTGCCTGGCCGATCAACCTAGTGAACTTGAACCTCCATCCCTCCATTCGAACTCGTCTCGAAAACGTCATCTGCGTTGGTGTTATACCCGGCCCAAAGGACTGTAAGGATATCAATTCCTTTCTCGTTCCTCTTGTTGAGGAGCTCCTAGAGCTCGCCGATGGCATCGAGACACACAGGGTGGCATCTGAGGGAGAGGATTTTGATGGTGCTAAGATCAGATTCACGTTACACGCATTTCTTATCATTCTATTTGGCGATATTCCTGCAATCTCAAAGTTGCTCAAGCTTAGGGGTCACAACGCAATCACGCCGTGTCGGACGTGTTTAGTTCCGGGTACCATATACCATGGTCATGGGACTACATATTACGTCCCTCTGACACCACCTGGGGATGTCGAGGCGGCCGACTTCCGCTTGGCGTCTCCAGAAGAACTGATTCTTCGTACACACGATAGCTTTATTTATTACTATAATCAGCTTTCTAGGATTGAAAACGGTGCAGAACGGACGCGCCTCTCGCAGGAATGCGGCCTCCATGGTAAGCCTGTGCTTGCAAACCTTCCCTCGCTTGATCTTTCTAGCTGCGCACCATACGAGATGATGCATCTCATATTCGAAAACCTCGTACCGAATATGGTTAATCACTGGCGCGGGACATTTAAGTGGATCGCACAGGGCGATGAGCCCTATATTCTGGACGAAGCCGCGTGGAAGCTGATTGGGGAGCGAACGGCTGCGGCGACAAAGACTATACCAAGCCAGTTTGTTGGCACAATACCCGACATCAACAAGGATATGGGCATATATAAGGCTGAGGCGTACTCGTTCTGGTTTGTGTACCTTGCGCCAATTTTGCTCAACGACATACTACCAAACGAGTATTACGAGTAGGTTTTTTTTGTTCTCATTTCAGTAGCCTGCTGACACGATTTACTTAAGACATTTCTTGGTTATGCGTGAGATCGTAATCTCGTGCCTCGAGTTCGAGATCACACATGCGCAAGTCGACGAACTCGAGAGAAAAATACGGGAATGGATTCAAGACTACGAACGGTAAGCAGTTTGCCTCTTTTTGCCCCCCTAACTCAATGCTTCGAATAGGCTCTATTACCAGTACGATCACGACAGGCTCCCAGCTTGTACTCTCACGATCCATGCGCTTCTACACATAGGATATTATATCAGGCGGACCGGCCCACTTTGGTGTACCTGGTCATTCGTAATAGAGCGCTTTTGTGGCTATCTGCTCAAGCCCGCTCTCTCGAATCGAGTGCGGCCCTACGACTATCTCAATAACTACATACGACGGCGCGCCCAGCTGCAGATTGTAGCACATGCGTACAACTTTCCTTCGCTTATACGGCCAGATACTCGTTTGTTTGAATACGCAGGAGAAATGATATCCTCGAAAGAGAAGATATACGATGATTGTGAGTAAATCTTGCGCACAGATTTAGGCACATTCTCTTAAACGTATACGGTTTTGTACTTACAGATCCGGACTACGTACTCGGCCAACCGGTGAATCGCCAGTATCAAGCCAGCCCACAACTCAAGCGAAGGTTCACCAGGTATTTTGGGCTCGCTGAGGAGAAGGGTCGTAGAGTGACGTACCAGGAGCTTCACGATAAGATTGACTGGGCTACGCTCGTCCGGTACGGTCGATTTCGCATGGCAAGTATGGGCGACCGAGTTCGCGCAGCCCGTCTGATTCAGAACAGCGCGATCGCGCGCGACAATTCGTTTATACGGGTACGTGTTCTGCAGAGCTTTATCTTCACTGTACCTAGCGATACTGACAAGATATCCCACTAGTACGAACTATTGCCGGACGAAAACTATCGACACAGATTTGTTGAGGACCAAGCGCATCGCGTGATACACTACGGCCGCGTTCAAGATATATTCTATGTGGAGTACTTACAGAACCGACCGTAAGTACATTTCATTCCAATTAGCTTAATTATGTACTACGTATGCCCCAGTGTTGAGTCTCGGAAACCATACCTACTCGCGCTTGTTCAAGAATGTAACACGCGCGGCCTTGACGCCACCCTCCCGGAGAATCCCCTCGTCACGTATGATCGGCTCGAGACCGCCCACATCATCTCGCTTGGCACGGTACACGCCGCCGTCGGAAGGGTAAAGGTCGATGGCCGAAACACCTGGGCAATTATTGACCGGAGCCGAGGTGCGCGCACACAGTTCAACAACGAGGACGGAATCCCTGATCCCGACTTGAACCCCGAGCTGAACTGAAATGCCGACGTCTACCAATTATTCTTCCCACTTTACCATCCATTCTTCATTTGCAGCTCCTCGCCGTTTATTTTCCGCTTCGTATTGCTATATCCCGTGTGCCGCCTCTAGTTCGTCATATTCTCCTGTCTCCGTTCGTCGTTCCCTAATTTTCACTCCCGTTATTCTTTGTTTCTGGTTCTTTCGCCGCCCACCCTCCGTGCTCTTGTTACACCTCTTTGAACCTTCCAGTTCGTGTTTCGATGTACTTATAATTTCTGCCCGACCCACAATTATAGTTATCTATTCTCCATGGGACGTCGATGCAAGTCCGGGTGCCTGGGACTTCGCTTGAGTTCCAGGGACTAACTTGAGTCTAGGCCGCCCGGAGCCGAAGGACGTGATACAGTCCAGGGCCGTCCTCTAAAGTCCAAATTGCGTGCCCAAATCCGTGGCCCAGCCCTTGAAACGGGACGCAAATGGACTTATTTTTCAGTGGGACACCCTTAACGTCCCTGGGGGACGTCAAACAAGGACTTAGAAGACCCAAGAACTTTGATGACGTCCCGACACTTCCTACAGTGACAGCCATATGACAGCCATAGTGTTGACCAAGACCTGGAAACGACTCAGGAGTGACATGGATATCTTGTCGGTGTACATACCTCGAACGTGCTATTCGCTAAATACCTGCACCCAGGTTAGTTGTGGCGGGTGATTCTAAGTATGGCTACGTTTATAAAGGTGGCAAAAACCTCACACGCGTACTCGGATTAACGCGTTGAACCCGAGAAAGAATATATCGTTTCGGTTTCGGTTTGAAATCAATCCAATTC
Source organism: Ceratorhiza oryzae-sativae (assembly GCA_030998015.1). NCBI lineage: Eukaryota > Fungi > Basidiomycota > Agaricomycetes > Cantharellales > Ceratobasidiaceae > Ceratorhiza > Ceratorhiza oryzae-sativae. Next base: position 1,441,186 of record JARWMV010000234.1, on the reverse strand, counting down.
TTTGAGCGCAAAGGATTTAGCTGGCCCGACGTTGACAATACAATTCTTGCCTTCGTTCTCTACTTCTCGTGACTGACTCTCAAGCAGCGTCGCAATCAAGGTGCCCAAGGCCTACCCACATATGTAAAGATGGTCGCGACACACGGGCGGCACAGCCATGAGATGTATTTAGTAGCGCCTTAATATAACAAAAGCTAAATGTTGACCCAGGTTTGTATGCTATGCAACGAGGCTGAAATCCCGCGCATTAAATTAGGCGTGAATCGTAATGCTCATATTTTCGATATATAACGCATATACGAACGCAGCAGCAAAATCGTAGAAGAAGAGGCACAACATATCACCAGCCGTACATGCCATATCAGAAGCATGGACTTCACGTTCATGAGAACTAGTATGGACCAGATAAAGAGCAGCCTCACGGTAATTGTTCTCGTTGGACTGATATTATTGAATTCTCGCCGCGAGTCAAACAGAGCGAGACATTGGTGGTCGATAAGATGTGCCGAGGCTGCAGCAACTCCCATCGGGTCATGCTTCTCGGTGTGATCGAAGTTCGAGTGATCCAGGGGCGGAGGGAGCACTTGAAACTGAAAAAATCTTCATCGAGGTAGTAGCAGGAGATGTACGTGAGACACTTCAAAGTGCATGGTTCAACTTCTATTGATGAGAGCTTGGTCCTTGAACGCCGTCACTCGCCTGGAGCCGATAATGAGCTGAATGTACTCACCATCAGGCAAACACCACGGCCCGCGTTGGCTATCCCAGTTCAGAATAGCACTGCTCCTGCGGTTCAGCCTCATCAGACGAACCGTTGCATCCCCGGCGAAGTTGACCGAGCGCAGTATCCAAGCGCGCGAAACGACAAGTTTAAATTAGTTACCGATGACTTTCCTATTTACTCGAATGGGAAACTCATGTTACCACTATTCCGGGTATTACATGGGCTGCAATCTAAATACATTGCTGCGCACCTAAACATCTAAGTCTTTAGGGAGTTTAAGGAGATTGAAATCGGAGTCTTGGAGCCCGAGCCACTGAATAATTTCGAACCGGTGGTTAATGCCATCCAAAGCAGGCAGGCACACTTCTGTCTCGTTGCACCCACCGGTGTGGATCATGGGGTGAATATAAACCACTCGTGCTACTCGTGAATGCAGCAACGACATGCTGCACATTATGCAAGGCTCATGTGTGGCAAACAGCGTAAGCCCGGTAAGAAGATACGCGACGCCATTCCGAGGTTCGAGTGTAGGATTATTCGATTTAGTATCTGAGGTAGATCTGATCTCGGCTATGCGGCGCACAGCTATCTGGGCTGCGTGCCGAAGTGGGTGGCCTGAACTGGTCCTTTCGTCGTGCGTTACCACAGTGGGGCCAGCCTGGCTGAAGGGCGGGCTGACGAACACACCAATCGGGAGCTGTTGTACATAATTGAGCTAACGTCAAAGAAATACACGCTTTATGGAAGATACAGACCTCCCCCACAGCCTTGGCTGCCATAGCAGCCTTTACTGCTTTGTCAATCCCTCGTCTCATCCAATCGATTTCCTCAGCGCTCCAAACGTGCGCTTCGGGCGCAATATGCGGGTTCAGTCCAACTGGCCAGATAGCATTCTGGCGAAGCAAAAGGACACGCTGGTTATTTATCTTCTATACCACATTTAATATAGGTCATGCCTTTCTCCCCAGCTGGGACTGTGATACAGCTATGCGCTTTGGGACTTGGGCAATATACGGTAAGCCCACGCCTTCCGGAAGTGTCGGCAAGTGATCTAGAGGTACTGTTGAAACCGCAAGGACAACCGATTTTTGGCCTGTATGGACGTAAAATAGTAGGCTCAGTTTACTGAGAGCCCCAAGTCGATCGTATAGCTCACCGTTCAATGTTCGGACCCGTTTTAAGTGTCTAAGTTCATCAGAGTCGAACCCGTACTTCCGAATGATCCTGTGTCGACTATGAGTATGCTGCACCAGTTCCGTTAATGCAGTAGCTGTGAGCATACTCCATGATGTTCCCAAGAACCGAAGGTATATTCACGTCAACCACCCACACATCGACTTTAGGATGATTAACAGCCAAACCCCTGTTTCTAGTAAAACAAAGCTCACTTGTAGGGACTGGCATATCGTCCGCCTCCTCTATCTCTTCAGCACTCTTGATTTTAATACGCCGAAATACCGAGTCTCCGCTCGACAAGGCAGCTGTGGGATTTGAAGACAGGCTTGCTCCAGTATCCACTATTTGCGGCTCTTGTGCCTCTGCCTCGTCGGCGGCCAGAGGGGCGATAGCATCCCAGATATTCCCTGTACCCGGCTTGGGCAATGTCTGAAGGCTAGTGGTACTCGATTCGTCGTCTTCGAGTTTGAACCAGAGCTTTTCATCGCTGCCATAGTAGATACACAGCTCCTCTCCAGGAAGTATTTGCCGGGTAGTAACATACTCGATTACATTCAAACGCTTGTCCAGGCGATAAGAGACATTTGGATTGCGAGAGTGATTGAATATCGCACCTTGAGACATCCTCTGTGAATTTAATATGCCCCTGTGTACTTTGACGGCTCACCTAACCCCAATGGTAGCGCCATAAGCGATTTCCCCGCATCGTTCCACACGAAAGAGTAGTGGTCAATAATCGTCAATTTGGCGTGAACATATTCTTCGGAGGTAAATAATAGAACCGGACTAATATCGATGAGTTTTCTGGGCAGGATAGCCGATGTAGCTACGCTTCCGGTTCGCCCAACAGTCAATAAATAAAATTTTGGTAGAAGGGAACTCGACGCACCAAATACACCTCTCCCCTTTCCATTTGTATCTTTTATGATTAGTCCAGAGGTGTTCATATGCCTGATGATGCGGCCTTCGTCGCAGCCCGGATTCTCATCCATATTGGATAGATGTGAAGTGTAGGCTTGAATTGATCGGCATCTACAACTAACATCTTATCACGTGTCGATCTCGGACGTAATCCGCCAGACAAGTCACTCAAAAATGGTTTTATTGGCACAGTTTGCTAGAGCCGGTTCACAATTCGGATTCATTGGTTATTTAGGCAAGGGGGGTTTAATATATATTATGAGTTTCATGGACTAGAAAACACATGCATCATGCTACAGAATTCTTTCTAGAACGAACAGAAGATACAGGGGTATACTGATACACATTAGGAAGTACCAACAACATGTATGAGAATCAATGAAATTCTACTTGAAATTCCCACGACTCTGTCCAAGTTGTTCGATCAGGGAATGCAATGTCTGGATTTCATGTGCTCCAGCGACTTCAGAGGCAAGTCCCCCGGAGTGCAAAGCTTGGAGAGCTTCGTCATAACACCTCTAGAGCACTAGAATCAGAAACTAATTTACAGACAGTAAAAGATTTAATATCGCTCACCTCTAACATTTGGGACTGAGCTTGTGCTTCTTCGCTACTTAATCCAGAAGCCAACTGCGCAATTGCCAAAGCAGCTCCTACTCGCCTGCGCTGCTCCTCGGGTATCATACTGGTTGCATACAGTCGAATGGAAGCTGTATGAGCAAGTATGTATATCGATACCCTAGCGCCCCCACTCATATTACTTCCTCCATGGCCAATAGACGCTTGATTGACAAAAGCTGAAATATTCCGGTAGATCTTTGAAGGGACGCTCTGGTCTGAATTGGAATATCAATTGCGTTAGTTCCATCCATTGTGCGCCGCTGAGAGTTGATGTGCTCACCAATTGACCGGCCTGTACGAAGACAATCGTCGATCAACACAGCAGCGTGATAAAAGGAAAGCGCCTTCAAGGAGTCAGCAAACGCGAACCCGGTGCTAGCATCCTGAACTTTGTCTCCCAACAGGAGCTCCGAGATGCTCATGGTTCTTATACCCAGCCCCAAAGAGTTCTGCACACAGTAGCATGAGCGCATGCGACTGGTCAATCATACAACGACTTACAGATTCATACATAGACTCGGGCAAAGGAAGCACAGCTGGGATACCCGTCGCCCCACCCAAATAGGCCTCGACGTCGCCAAGGCAAGCCAAAACCTCCGCCCGTAACGCCGAAGGAAGCCCAGCAACAGCTTCTACTAGACCATCGGCGGCATAGGCCAACCACCACATCATCAGACGGTCACGGTGTTCTTGCGGGTTGCGTGGCGGAACTAGGAACGAAGGGCTCGAGTTTCCCAACCTCGATCCGGTAGTACTCTGCGCCAGGCCAGGTGTGTTCTCCAGGGTGGCTGGTGCGTGGTGATAGTATGGATGCCAGAGCAAACAGCTGGGATGGGATCAAATTAGAACAAGTTGCATAGCCCTGTTCGATGAAACTCACCAAACCTAATTGCATTGCTAGCCAGCCACTGGGCCTCCGCGAACCGCCCGACTTCTAGCAAGTACTGTGCGGCAAGTGCTGGAGCGCATACAGCTCCAACAAGCAAATCACGAGCGTTCTCAAGCGAAGTATGTATCCCGCTGTAAATCTTGCTCAACAACAAGGGCTTGAGGACCTCTAGATCATGTGAAGTCGGACGAGTAGTCGGGCTAGCAGAAGCCGTAAGGATGTGGCACGCAACCAAGTTCAGGGCTACCCGGAGCGGCGGAGGTGGGGACTGTAACATCGAAAGACTGATATAGAGGTTATATTGGTGTCGATAGGCTATAATCGTCGTAGTTCTATTCGGGGAGTTAGAATAAGTGAATATACAACAGAAAGCTTGACTTGCAGAATCTCTTGCAGCGATGGCGCAACCTCTCCAGACACGGGGTCAACTCCTGGAGAAAGAGACGGGTCTGGAGTTCCTCCAGAACCAGAGGCTGAAGCAGTTGCAGAGGTAGAGCAGGAGACCCGGCACCTGTCCCAGGAGGAGACTCTGCACGCCGTCAATAAAAATACCAAAATTATGCCACATATACGTACGAGAGCCACGACTACTCATAGTTGTCAAAGTACGCTCCAGCTCGTTGACGCGCGCCAACAAAGTGCGGATTTGCGTATGGCTCGACACTTCGCCAGGAATATCGGAGTACTCGCACTCGATGTGAGCACGGGTACAACTACCAAGAAGGCTTTGCCCATCACATCTCTATTCAAGTGCATTTAAAGCTATTAGCTTTACCCATAATGCCCGAGCTTGGTTCAACCCATACCTTTTTGCGAGTATGGCACGGTACACACGCATAGCCTCGTTTTATCCGACTCACAGTCATCATGGCATCAAGCAAGTGCAGCGGCAAGAAAGACTAAAAGGTGTAGCACAGTGGCCGAGTCTCCGCTCGGGCTCCCAGCATTTAAGCAGCGTGCGCAGAGTATCGCATCCCGAGGCCGACGCCTACGAGCTATCCCAGAGTTTGCTATAGTAGATCTCGGGTACAAATGCCCATCCATCTCTGAGAACAGGCTGGCACAGCTGGTACGACGGAGCCGGGGCGTAGGCGTCCAGAGTATCTCGGCCCGCCGATTACTGCCACTGCAAGACTCGAGACTATACCTCCATAGTCGCATTGGAGGCCGTCGGCTAGCTAAACAGGCAATTCTGGATAACCCCCAGCGGCGTTAAGCGATACCGTTGTGGGTGCGGGGGCGGCCTGGGCATGGCTCTACGCGAGGGTTTTCGGTGCCGGTGGTCGTTGGAAGAGCAGAGTGAGACACGATCTGTGACGACATCAGGCTACCATCAAGGAAGCGCTCCGCTGGGTGTGCGGCACTTGTCCCCGCCGGTTCGGCCACGTCTGTGCCTACCCCGAACCGGCAATCCAGCTCTACGAAATAGCACCAGCCTCTGGCGCACCAAGTTGGTCCCCCTCGCCGCCCCGAGCTTCTGTGGCTTGTCTGTCCAATCGCCAGGGTGCTGACTGACCCCAACATTTGGTCGACGCCTTGATCGTTGACTCGTCCCAAACGTTAATATGTTTACCAACGCTCTTCCAATGACGCAGAGGCAATCCACCACTGTCTGCCACCACCCCAAGTCGGTCAACCCGGGGCGAGGATCGCGCAAGGCACCCGCCTAGCCGTCCTCACTCGGACAAAAAACGTGCAGGAGACACTTTGCCATAAGGATCTGGGCACAGCCGGTGCTGTTTCAAGGATAACGCTTTGTTACTCCGCTCGCCAAGCGAAACCGCCACCATCGGACTCGGGCCAAACCGTGTGCAATCGACGCGGGTTTCCGGATGAGCGTCTATTGAAACTACCCCGATTCATGCTCATGTTAGCCGTTGCAGCTGCGATTACAAGTGAGATGAGCAACTTGCACTAATTAACGGACCTCAGCAGTTTCACGTGCACAGCAACTCGGCCCGAGAACGGGTTCAGCCCTCAACCAAATCTCTCACAGCACACGATCTCATCAATCGACACCCAAAATATCTCACGATCAAAACCATAGGCCAAACACGGTCGCCCAACTCTCTCACTTGCATTCTGTGGACTTTACTTACAAACCAGAAAGGAAGAGAGAAGGGGTATCATCATATCAGATTGAAATGCACATATGCAAAAAAGAATCGAAACAGACTATCTTCACACCAAAGCCCGGAATGAGAAAAAAAAAAAAAATCAACAGTTGACCGTCAGTCAAAGAGAGAGAATGAAACACATGGAAGGACAGCGAGCAGACGTATGGTACACTGGACAGACGAGTTTACGAGCAAGGTAGGGATACACATCTCCCACCCAGTTAGTTGGACGCCAAGGAATGACGGACATAGGCGGGCTGGAACGACGAGGCAGAGTCAAGCAAGCACAAACGGCGAGCAAGCCAAGAAAGAATGGACGGCAAGAATGGAACAAAAGGAACGAATTGAGCTAGCCAACACCAAAAAGAATGTGTATGTTTCTATAACAGTCGGTCGAGATCAATCGAGATTTTGCAAGATTTGATTTAAAGGGTATGCGGGTTGCCGTGTTGGATGACCGAAAAGAGAGGTAGCAATAGTGAGGTCGGTAAGGGCAGCATGTACCCAGTTACGTCGAGTGCTTGTATCAGCTCGACCCAGACTTGCTTCCGTTGCCAGGGGATTTGCTCCTCCGGTGGCCACCCGAACGTGACTTGGTAGTCGCACCTGCCTCACCAGATGGCCCTGTCGATGGGGGTCTGCTTGGCGGCGACGTCGGTGCACGCCCGCCCGGAGATTTGCGCAAGGCTGGCCGAGGATGGGGATGCGGGTGAGCGTACAACCGGTCCATCGACTTGTCCCGCACGACCTGCGGTCGATCTTTGTCGGCTGGAGGAAGAGGTAGCCTGTCTACCTGCATTGGCGATTGATGGACGCTCGTAGACCCGCTTCGCTGCATGCCCGCACGCACGCGACTCGGTCCGGGCTCTCCACGAACATACTCCCGTCCGTCCCGATAAAATGACTCTTGACTGCGGCGTACCTCGTCCCTCAACCTGCCCACTTCTTCACGCAGTTCGCGAACTGCCATCTCCACCCTCCGATCCACCTCGCGTTCCATTCGATCCACCTGTGCGCGCAGCATATGCACCTCGGCGTAGGCGTCGTAGAAGGCCATGAACGCACTGCGTGAAATCGGAGGCGATGCAGGCTCAGGCCTGCGTGTTGCGCGCGGCGTAAGGTGTGGATGGTGTGGATGATGCGGAGTCTGGGCCGATGGAGGGAAATGCGCACGGTTGGGGGTGGCAATAAATGAAGATGGTGGCGCAGGAGCGTTGAGTGTGAGCGGACCAGGTCCTACGATCGCCAAAGGAGCAGACGGAGTATTAGGTGCCGCCATGCTGTTGGCATGCATGCGGCGGATGGGAACAGTGCGTTCATTGCGCGGGGTTGGCTGGGGTGGGGGTCGTTGTGCAGCGTGTGTTGGCGGGGGTCTGCCAATGTTTGGATCAAAACGGGTTACGTTGGGCGGCGCGCTGCGAATGGCGACTTCGATATTCGGAACTAGTGATAAAACGTCAATAGTTGACATAAATAGTCAAAATATACGTACCAAGGCCACGGCCATGTGCCTCAGCTGGTCGATCCGTGCCAGTGAGACCAAGACCGGCCGCATTGCCAATACTTCCTCCGTGTGAAGAGGAAATGGACGTATTCGGCGTGTGGATCATGAGTTTAGAGCCCTTGCCGCGACGATGAGCAAGGGTCTGGGTTTGTTGCGGAGGTGCACTGAGCGCTGGAGGTGCTTCTGGCGCGTCGTGGCTCGAGGGCTGGCTTGGTGCAGAGGTAGCAGAGGAGAGCGGTGGAGGTGCGAGACCCTGAGAGGGCGAGGTAGCAGGGGCATGCATCGTGTTTGCTGGGAGGTGCGTGCTCTGGCCCGAAGGTGAGCCCTGTGTGCGCGGCGGTTGCGTCTGGGCGGGGTTACCGCCAGAGGTGGGGCGGACGAGTGGGGCGGCGGGTGAGGGCACGCCTGCGAGCCCACCGCCGTTTTTCCTCTGCTCGATGAGGGCCTTTTGCTCCATGCGGATCGCGATGGTGTCCCGGACCTGGTCGAGCGCCCCGGGCGAGGACATGTTGAACCCGGGGGTAACAACGGGCGAGACCATACCGCTCCCTGGGTTGGGCGTGGTGGGCCCCGTGGTCGAGCTGGATGCGAGCGGAGGTTGTGCGTGGACATAACCACTGCCTGCACGCTCGAGCACGGTGCGATGGAGTGGGCGAGGCGGCGCTCCGCCCGCGCTGTTGGCCGCGACCCCGCTGATCGTAACACGGCGGCGCTTGCGAGCGAGCATTGGCTCTGTGTGGGTGTAACCCTGGGAACTTGGTGGTGCATATGGCTGGTGTGCTTGATGTGTGTGCGATGGCGAGGGTGGCGGGAAATTAAGTGGTGGGAGCGTCACGCCAGAGCTGCTGGGGCCGGCATGAGAGTGGGGGAGCAACGGAAGCGCAATGTGTGGGGGCGACACCCGGCGAGCACTCGCTGGCGGTGTCGGCGCAAAGTGGGCCTGGGAGCCACCCGATGGCGGATGCGGATAGCGCTGCTGGCCAGGCGGCAGAGGGCGTGCGCTTCGAGTGGTTGTTCCAGCGGCCGGGGTGGGCGGCGGCGACGGCGACTGTTCTACCTCGGACAGCTGCTCTTCCTTGACAGCGACGTGTGGGAGCGAGGGCGACGACGCACCCGAGGACTCGTCATCGCCGTCTTGGTCGCTGTTCCAGATCTCAGCACAAGCTCTGCACACGGGAAAAAACGTACCGGTCGCTTCGCATCCCGACATCGCCGTCGCCATCGGTGGTGCGCGGCGGGGGCCTGTGGTCTTCGTCGTCGGCGGGGGCGGGGCGCTTGCGGGCGGTGCGCTCGCGGTCGTCGCGGGGTGCAGTGCGGGTGTTGCTCTCTGGGTACGGGCGTGCATATTGCCGCGGGGGCTCGCCCGAGTTGGAGCGCGACGAGCGAGACGGCCCCGAGCGATGCGAGCGGGACGAGTGTGGCGACGCAGCCGGCATCGGGCTCGGGTCGAACGATGCTGAAAACGACGGCAAAGAGAACGCAGTCGTGGACATGGTGATCCGCCTCGAGGTCGGAAACACGAACCAGGCTCAAACACCTTATACTCGCTCATGTAAGCGGCGATTATCACATTCGTCCATATGCGCTCAGGGCCAAGTCTATTCACTCCCAGACACCTTTCCAGCCTTGCGCGCCCGATACAGCGCAATCGCCCGCTCCCGCTCCTGCTCCAGCACCACCCGCCGCGCCATCGGCACCCCCACCCGCCCCCTGCGCTCTTCCGCCCCCCGCGGCGTGCTCGTCAACGTCGGCGGCGCGAGAGCAATGTCGTGCAGTCGCTTTGGCGCGCTCGAACTGAATGTCTGAAACTCCTTTGCTCCTCCCCGTCCGTCTTGCTCGTCTGTCTCGTCCCGCTTCCGCTTCCGCCTGACAGCGCCCTCCGGCTCTGGCTCGGCCTTCTCCTTCTCTCTGCCCTTTCCCTTGCCTGTATGCTTCATCGCAGCTCGCACGAGTGGTCTGTGTGCCTCTTCCACCCGCCTGGCAATTCAGCCGCATGTCAATGTCAGCACAAGGTTTCGCATCCACGCGTATAGAAAGTCCCGACCGATTGAACTCGCCCAGCGTCTCTCCCGGCCGAATGCCGCCATCTTTTGACTTTTTGCCTTTATCCGCTTCCTGCGCCTTCTTGCGCTCCCTAAATGCCGCCCGAGTCGCCTCTGCACCTAACACTCGCGCAATCCCTTTGGGGATCGGCTCGCTAGCCAGGGGCGCGGGCGCAAGGTCCGTTTGCCTGTCTCGCACTGTCAGATGAGATGTACGTAGAAAAAAAGGTTTCACAACATGCTCCGCAGACTCCAGATGTGTCGGATACATGTGTATAGAAGACCCGTCCCCGTGAATAGAGGCACATCCAGATCCATGAATCCGAATTGGCTAGCCCAAATTCTTTACCACCCTGTTCATATCAGCCGGTGGACCCTCCACAGAGAAAATTTCCCTACAGTCCACGATCCCCCAACGAACCAGAAGAGAGAAAAAAACTCACCGGTTTTTTCTCTGGGCCTCTCGTATAGACCGCTTCGCCCGTTTGTGTGGCATCAGTTCCTAGCCCTAAGAAGCACCCTAGCCACAGAATATAAACAAAAATCTAGGTTCGACGGCAATATATCAAACAGTCCAAGCACCCACGAGATAGAATTTAAACGATTCGACAGAGGCAGATTTTGAAACTCGTCCGCTCAAGAATTCCCCGGCGCGGATGTACCGGTGGTGGTAAAGCATGAGGCGAGACTGGACGGCATCACGGGCCTGGCGGCCGTGTGATAAATGATGATGCGCGGGACCTGATCGTGATTTCTCGGGTGGCAGAAAAAATGACCACCGCAGGGCTCGAACCTGCAATCTCCTGATATAAGAACAAAGTCGTAGTCAGACGCGATACCATTTCGCCAGGCGGCCATGTCCATAATTGCCGGGCAGCCACTATATCGAGCTAGCCAACTCTTCTGTCTACCTGCCTCTTCCTGATTATCAATCTCACTCCATTCAACGCCACCGAGTTGGTTCACAGCATTATCTTGACCAACATCTAGTGACAAGGCTGGGCGCATAGATTCTCAGGAATACACGTTCGCTGTCAGTCCTGGAGCACGCCAACATTCCAGTGAACTACATATTTGTCTTCTTGATTAATTCGATCGTGTCAGGTCGCCAAAGCTAGGGGCTAGTTCTAGCTTTATCGTCCGATTTGACGAGATCATGACGTTGCATTTTACTTGCTTCTTCATCATATGTGACCCTTTCGAATAATCCCAAGGCACGATTTGGGGCACTTGCCCCAGGAACCTTCAAACGAAAGATCAGTTTGATGGTTGTATGAAGCACTCGATCGAATTAGGTACATGTATAGGCTCGACGCCGCTCAACGGGTATCCAAATACAATTGCATATATGCACCCAGTACCACCTCGTTTCGCCCAGCGCCACTCAGGGGGTATTGCGCTCGAGCTGAAATGTGGTCGAGGCACTTCGTACTAGAACATATAATCGACCCCATCGATCGAGAAAATCAACGGGGGCGTCGTTGGAAAACTCTCGTTCGGGTGTAACTTGTGCAAGGTTGTGCATTCTGCACTGCAACCGGATCTAATTCCTTAGTGACATGAAGGCGAAATTAGGTGGGTGGTTGCGTTGGGAGAATCAAGAGCGATTGACTAAAGCATCTATACTAGGGATGGATCCAAATCGACCAACCTGAGCCCCCTCGAACTAAATGTTGAAACAATATGATGGGCTCGATGATCAAATCAAAAAGGCAACAAGTGGATGCGCCTGACCACCGTGACAATATAAACCGAGGCTACCCTAGATCCCTGCTAAAAATAGCACCCCTGCCGCTCTAAAGGGAGTGTTTGGTGCCATGGGTACCCATTTCCGCTTCGATGAAGGTGGTGCATTGCTCCGGGAGTTAATGACAAAGCTGTGGAGGAGTAATAGTGACAGCGGGTAATGAAACCGATGATACAACTGTGCTTTCGATCGACAACTCCTTTGCCCCATCATGCTCGGCATCGTGAGACCTGCGGTGGATATGCTATGCAGCCGGTTGGGAGTGGGAACAAGCTGGTGTAGGTTGAACATCGAAATAGGAGGCTAGCAACAGCAGCGGGCCGGAGGTTGTGGCTTAGTAGAGATGTTAGGTTAGATTGCCCGATAAAATGTGCTTACGGCGTACAGAGTCCATCCATCGACGATGATAGCTAAAATAAATAAATAAATAAAAACTTCGATGCCCGAAATCGAAGAACTCGGTGTCAATAGTCCTAGAGCCGGGGGCTATAACTAGCAGCACCTACGGGCCTTGTTGTGATGGTTTGGTTGCTCTTGCAACGCCCAAGCCGAACGAGTGGAACGGTGCAAAACCCTGAAGCTCCTAGCCTGAACACGCCAAGGGGCCACCGTCCGACTCTCCCTGTCTGTCGAGTGTATACGATGTTTCCTTCGCAGACTACGTCCCACTGTGCAAAAAAAATAAGACGCAAGGCTTCCTGTCTACCCAAGTCGTGGGTCCACAATATTTGAGAGAAGAGTGTGTATAAGAAAACGGAATTACGCATACACGAATGAAAATGCCAGGTGATAGCCACCCAATGTACCGTACAGCAAGAACTGAGATTCAATATCCCAGGGCACTGCGAGCGACGATTTATCAAAAATTATAGACTACACAGACTCATTTGTATCAGCATTTCTTTTGCGTCGACGCAAAGATATGCGCTGAAGGCAGCGGGTCAGCGGATATTCTGCAACAAGGAGCGAGAGAGGGAAAAAGCAGGTAATTATAGGAGATAACAAAACTAAAACGGCGTAAGCGATCGGGGCGTCTGGAGGGAAGCAGTGGTAAATGAAGCGGGCGTCGAATTTTGTCGGAGAAATGGTCCATTCGGTCGGTGGCGTGAGGCCTGGTAGGAAGGAGCATTAGAGTCACCCAACCGTAGCACAAAACCGATTTATCGACCAACCGACATCACAAAGAACTACATCTCTAAGGTGTATGACATATGTTCTCTTGTCGTTGAGCGTCTTGTAGGTCCAACGGACATATGCTAATACAATTAAAAGAGGCAGACAGGCGAGACTAAATGCGACAGTCTCTTGGCCAGGCCCCGACAATGATTTCGGCAAGACTTCCAACAATGCAGAAACAAGTAGACCCAGAATTATCACCAAACAGAAAAGGTATACTGCGATTTGATTCAATCTCCAGCGTGGGAGGGTGCTCCATGGGTCTGTATCTGGTCCGTGGAAAACAATCTGGTGCAAATGTTCAGCTGGCCTGTCGTCCACGTACAATACGCGTTTATTCGTCCTGAGCACCAGAGAACCTGGCTTCCAATGAAACCGGTACCACGGCACATCAGTGACAGAGCAAGCGTGAAAGTACTCTGCGCGCAATGTCCATGTGACTCGCGGCATGGGTCTGCACAGACCAGAAAGCCCAAGAATGATCGTGCGACACAGAAAGTAACAGTTATGGCTCATAAAATCATAATCGGGTGCACGTTGCAAAAAGGCCCACAGTATTCTGCACAAGTGCTTCAGCCTCATGACGTCTCGTCCGTCATCTGCCTGTGAGTTTTCCGATACGACTGAAGTGAATGACCAGATGTTGCGCTGTGAGAGTTTGTGGAACAATGGATCGTCTTCATTAGCTATCGATACAAGCAAGTTGGCTGGAGGGTTTGTTCTAGCAGTGTAGAATCTGCAGAATCCGCCGGTTGCTCCCAGACCTGGACTTGAGCTTTGCTATTGCCCAAAAACCCTGGACCGAATGCATGCAGCGCAAGAGTTTCAATCGACGTCCGACAACGCTTGACTCTTCCGAGCGTTTCAACCCTGAGTTTGTAGACTCGGCTATCATATGAAACCTCAAAAAGGAGATACTGGTGGTAAATCGGCCAGATATTCTTCTCGAACCAATCGATCCGAGTGATCGGGGCAGACTGCAGGTCAGACCACCGAAAGATCATGCTGCAGAATTGGCCAGCAGTAAAGGTACCCGTTGGGAATAGTGAATCACATGTGTTGATAGAAGGTATTATGTAGCTGGTTGCGCCTAGGGCATGAGAGTGCACAAAATAACCCTACAATTAGAGCAACATACGAACATGAGACCCCCCAGAAACGAATTGCAACGGGGAGCTCCTCGCGACGTTAGTGGCCGCTACACGGTCCTGAAGGGCAATTGATTCATGGTCTTGGGTCGGGGGAGTAGGCTGCGTGGGCAGCATGGTAGGGGAATGAGCGTAGCCCAATGGTGAGCGACCAGGTCATCCTGGTTAATCACTTTGTACAGGCGCCAGCATCGCCCATCCATGATGCATATATTCACCTGTCAAAAACCTTCAAAACTCTCCCCATTTGAGGGATAGTGCGCGAGTCGAACGCCACGACGGTAAGAGGGCTATGCAGCGTCGAAATACACGTTCTTTCTCACTCATAAAAACAAAACGAACTCATTGTGCAAGGGCCTGAACACAAATGCAATCGACAAAGAGACAGAGTCCATTGAACCAACAGAAAAAGAACAAAACAGAATAATCCAAGACCGATACACACAGTCCGTCCAGATCACTTAGTGATAAACTAAACTAAAAAAAAATGCTGGGAATCAAACAAAACGGGGTGGTTTAGGCACAGCCAGTTGAAAGGGGTTAAAAAGGCAGAGTCGAAAAATGGGATAGCGAGACTGGAGAGACAGAGACAGATGCGTAGCCGGATCGCACGGACCGTAGCTAATAAATACAAAAAACACGAGCTTGCTTGTTGGATTTGGGGTTATAGATCGGGACATGTATGCGTGTGGATGGGATGATGAAAATGGACTGGATCTTCACAAGAGTCTTTCAGCTATTCAAGAAAAGGTTGGCGTTGATTTTACCGCTTGGTTGTGGCAAATCCAAACGAGGTGCACGGTTGAGTGCCAGGCGCCCAAAAGTCCTTGATTTTCCTCCGAGCGCGCCGCCACGGAGATAGTTTGCGGCCGACGGTGGACAAGGGCTTGTCTCGTCGATATCTGCAATTGAATCGCCGTCTCGTCGAGCGTCGATAACGAACCGCGTGACCCATTGCGTGGTCCATCCTTCGGCTGATAGACGAAGAGGTAGACGAGGAGGCCGAAGTCGTCGTACTGGTCCTGTTTGAGGACGAACTACTCGAGGCAGAACGTTGACCCTGGGCAATGGCAGCTGCAGCTGCCTGCTTCTCTCCATACGTGTACGACTTGGTTCGTTCCCACTTGCGGAAGTTGTTCAAATCGCTGTGTCGTGCGCGAAGGTGAACCGGGTCATCCATCTGGACGTACGAAAATGGAGGCTCGACCTGGCTTGGCTTCTCCTTGAAGTACCGAGAGAAGCCACCCTCCATAACGTATACTTCGGGATAGTGAACCTTGGGATACGAATGGCTGTTCAAAGCGCGATCACGTGAGCGTAGATGCTTGGCACTGTAAACAACAACGCGTCAACAAACACCCCGAGAGTAAATGCGTAAATATGAAACTGACAATGTGGGCGCACGTTTGACGCTAAACTCGCAATGAAACACCAGGATGTCTTTTTAGTGCCATCCCCGCTGCGACTGGGTTCGGGTTTGTTGTCCCCTAAGAGGTGATCCTCAATAGCTTGGGTCGTGTTGAGGTTGATCGCGCCAGGGATGTGTCCACCTTCGTACTCATATTCGAAGCGGCAGTCGATGACGGTATACGAGTTGATCTGAGAATCGTAGTGGCCCAGCAAGCAAGTCGTCCAACGTATCGCAATTGATACGCATGAGCCCGTCTTCTCGGACCTTGTGGCACGGTAAAATCTTTCCGTCTGCCTCGTTGTCCCCAAACCCGGGCAGGCCCAGACGTGTCAGCGGGCTGCTCTGAGTGGGTTTTGATTCAACCTTGGCCCGTGTGGGGAGCAAGTCCCGCCGGAGCGCGGGGGCAGCCTTGCGTGTCGCATACGCTCGCGCTGGGCTCCCGTCGAGCTCTTGCGAGTCGTCAGAGCCTAGGTTGGCCATGACAGGACTGCCCATGACCAAGGCCGAGCTGGTAACGCAAGCAGAGAACGCACGACGAGTGGGAGGAGGAACACTAGTTTTGGGGACAGCGCTCAGCGAGCCGGTGCCATCAGGGACGATGGTAGAGAGCACAGGTCGTCGGGGAGCGAGCGTGCGTTTTGGTAGCGCCTGTTGGGCCTGGGCTTGAGCAAGACTTCCAAACAGGGAGCCCTGACCACCGGTAGTCGCGGAGCGCTCAAACGGCCTTCCCAGACCGATTCCGGGACCGGGACGAATGGGCCGAGAGGGCGATGTTGGAGGCGAAGATGAAAAGATGGCCCCTTTTTCAGGCGACGGGGCGCGCCCAGATCTCCTCAATTCCTCTTGTTGGGCATGTGCGATTTCTTCCTCGAGATCAAATTCGACAAATCCCTCGGCCTCTGGCGAGCGAGGTTCCAGTGCACTGCGGTTTGGTGACGAGGCTTCCAGGACGGGCGAGCTAGGCTGGAAGAAGAGCTCGTTGAGTTCCGAGGGGACATGTCCGGCTGGAGAGCTAGGAGCGGTGACGCTGTGTGCAACAGATGCATCTGCATCGATATCCATCTCGATATCCATGTCATCGTGCGAGATCGATGCATCCCAGGCTACGGGCGCAGCGGCACCAGCAGCAGCAGCAGTGGGAGAGAGGGGCTCCTAAGTCACGCGACATGGGGTCAGACCGTGTCGAAAATATGACGTCACGCGAACAGCTCACCTCGGTCGTCTTGCGCGGATCAATCATCGTCTGGCTACGGTTGCGACCGACCTTGGTTCGGCCGGGCGTGGCGGAAGTGTCCGGGGTGGGGTCATGTTCAGTGGTCTGGAGCCAGGCCGAGGGCAGTGCTGCACGCGTGCGGGCCGTGTTGGGCTTGGACATGCTGGCGCCGCGCGGCGAGTGCGGGGGCGAGCTGCTGCGCGCCGACTTGAGTGTGCTGGGCGGGCGGAGGAACGAGCCGGACACGGTGTTGGTGTTGGTGCTGGCGATGTTGGCGACGTCCTGGCCGAATCCCCGGAAGAGCTCTTGCACGAGGGCGCGCCCAGAGAGGCCCTTGGTCGAGGCGAGGCGCTCCGAGGGCGAGATGACGCGCATGGTCGACGCGATGCGACGTGGGGCCGGCGAGATGTCCATGGGCACGGGCGACGAAGGCGTGTGCCGCTGGGTCTGGGGCGGCAGCAGAAAGTGGGAGCCGGCTGGGAGCTCGTTGGAGCGAAGCGGGGGCGACGACGGCGGGGATCCGATGGACATGTTGGACATGTCGAGGTCGCACTCGACGTCGGACAAGAAGGGCCGGTCGCCGTCGACGAACTGGACGTTGTGCTGGGGCTCTGCGATGACGGGGATGCGGGGGGCGGCGTAGGTGCAGGATGCGCGCGAGGTGCTGCGGGGCCGGATGGTGAACACCGAGGACGGCGCTGAGGACGGGGGCAGGAACGCAGACGCCATGTTGGCCTAGACAATGATGGATCGGGGGATGCTAGGCAGCTAGTCCGTGCTTTTATGGCAGGTGCTGGGGCTTAGTGAAGATCACCCAGTGGGAAAAAAACAATCAGCCCTAGGTAATGAATCGCGTGTGACGAAGCACAGAAAGGAGTCCCGCTACCGACGTCCACAGCCCACGAGCCCACCGTCGAGCTAGATCCCGATTCAGCCCCACTCGTCGCCGCCGCCAAATGAGCACTCACCTATCGAAAGAGAGCAGAGAGAACGAACAACCGGTCTCGTGCACGCGCCGCGTTTTGTTGACCCAACAGGGTCTCGATCCGCAACAACTGCTTCAACATTTCCTTTCTGAAACCGTACACTATTTCCCGCCCTGTCTGATCTCCGCCACCTCGGGAATCACGCTGAAACCCATCCAGCATATATATATGCGCACCCGAAAAAAAAAACTGTCGAATAAATCATTCATATACGTCCATCTGCCTCATCCGTGACATCATCCAGGAGGCCCACCGGCGCGCTTCACCAACATTCGCGCGGACGCGAACACGACACGCGCTGTATTTCAGCGCATTACTTGTCGGATCGCTCCTCCGGCGCGTCGAGCCGACCTTTGTCAGCCACCGCAAAAAAAGGAACACGGGCGTCAATCGGTCCTCACCCGACCCTCGCGTTCCGCATACACCGGGCGAATCAGCGCCCGATATTAACCTGTCCACACGGGTAGACCATGTCCCGAAAGATTCCACTCCACGTCTCTAATCGGGTCGCCTATGTCTGGTCAGTCGATGGTGAGTCGAAGCAGTTTTTTCGGACTTGGAGGTGAAAGACTGGCGGCCCGTACTTTTGTTCGTTCGCTTCTGTGGGTGCGGACCGTAGACATTGCCACCCTGCGCACGGAATATAGGATCTGCGGCACGTTGACCGGAACACTGCCCTCGATCTCTCAGCAGAATGTGTTCCTTGGCGTGCCTCTGACTTTACTCCCCGAGGAAGTCGCCACTCTTGTGGACACAGGTACCGAGCCCTGTTCCCCCTATTGTGCATTTGATCCAATCCTCGTGCACAGGCAACGCATACATAGTAGACGACGCTCAGTCCCACTCCCAGCCGACCCACGACCAACTCGAAGCGTGGGTCGAAGCGCGCAAGGCGTCCATCGCACAAGAGCTCAAAGAGCGAGACGACGCAGCCGCCCGTGCAGCAGCTAAAATAGACACGAGCGACAAGGCGCAAAAGAAACGCGAGGCGAGAAAGGCTGCGAAGCAGCAACAACCTCGAGCAGAGGGGGAAGAGCTTATTCCCGTATCGACCGACTCGCAGCAAACTGCCCCGACCGAGTCACACCAGACGCATACGGTTCACGTCCCGAGCGAGTCTTCCTCCCTGCCGTGGTTCAATGCCAAAGTATACCATACTATTTCTCAAGCACGCGAGGCCGGGATATGGGTGTATCCCTCTGACGAGAAAGAACGAGCCGAATGCGCCGTGTTTCGAGATTTATGGGAAAAGGGCAATTATCTTGGACCTGGAATCAAATTTGGAGGCAACTATCTCGTCTACCCAGGTCAGTATTCGTCCCCTTACCACATTTGAGCTGATGATCACACCGGATCCAGGCGATCCATTACGCTTTCATTCACATTTCGTCGCCACAGTCCACCCCTCGAAAACATCTCCCATCCGTCCAATGGACATTGTTGCATTCGGACGACTGGGTACAGCAACTAAAAAAGTACATCTGTTGTGCGGATACGACGACGATACAGGAGATGTATCGTACTACTCAATAGAATGGGCGAGCTTTGGCTGAGCTTTCTGCCTCTTTCTCAGTCCAATTTCTTATTGCGCACTCTGAGCCCCGGCCCTTGTCTCCCTCGGTACCCAACACCTTCTCAATGCCTTCCATTCCACTGACAGCATGAGTCGGACTTGCCCGCCTTGTTCTCTTTCCTCCCGTCGTGAAATCTAGCGCGTGTGCAACTTGATCGTTGAGCCAAATGACAGGGGCAAAGAATGGGATTCGGATAGGAATAAACGGCGAAGGGAATACGGGTTCTAGGTTGGTGTCGTATTCAGCTGGTGGGAGAGGTTGGTATGGATTGTCTGGCTTGGGGTTGGCGTACATGGCCATGATTATATACTGCGTATCGCGAGGTGAGCGCAAGAAGCAATCAAGAGACGTGTGACCTACGGCAGGATAGACAAGAGCAAATACAGCTGCATTTGCGAGGCTCGAGCCACTCATGCACATGGCAGTGGATGGAAGGCCTATTGTGACATGCTTGTGGGCACACAATCAGACCAGTGTCGAGCAATGGCTTACCAAAGGCGAGGAAATACGCCCATCGTTCTTCTTCATGTCTCACACGTTCGCTTAGCCTCATTCCCCTGGCGATCCACATGAATCTGCCAATGCCCCGTCATCAGTTGAACATTCGTATCGTCTTGAATTCGGATGCTCACTCGAAGCAGTAAAACCTATGTGATCATTAGAAAGAGCCAAGGGAGAGTGTGAGAATCCGTCGCTCACGCGTCAATCCAGCATACGAATATAAACGCCACTGTGGGTCCGAGGATGGGGATGTATGACAAGACGAGCGAGATGAACATCGAGGAGAAAATGAGGATGAAGCGATATGCCGAAGTTGCAATTGCATTTATCATTCTGTATAAGGGGATGAGCAAATGGATCAGATCGGTCGATTGACGGAGGCTTGCCCGCTGAATCCTCCTGCGGCCGGGGTGGCGCTGCGTCCGTGTTGAAGCTGGAACGTCTTCTTTGCTATCGAGCTAGAGAATGAGCTCTATGAAAGTCGATAGTCAAGACAAGTCGGTCCGTGTCGAGCTTCGGCCTATACTCACTTACATTCAAATAAAGAGAGACCCCGATCACGGGGAGTAGCCAAAACACCGTGTAGAGCGAGCCAAAGTTTCTATGTAGCCATCGATCCTGTTTACTTGCGAGAAGAGGAACGAATATGAGGTCGAGCGTGTAGATGGACGCGAGAGAGAGCGAGTTGAGCAGCAGGGATTTAAATACTGCATGTCGAGTTAGTTTTGTTGATTCACATGTCTCGGTTCACTGACCGTTTGAACGCACTTCGGCGTCTCTGTCAAGTGGTGGCTAAGATGAGGTAAAGGTACAAGGATCGACGCGGTACTCACTCGATGACTATCCTTGCAACCCGGTCCCAACGATTCGCGTCCAACAGCCCCTGTGCGAAAAACCCAGCTTGGAGCTTCGCAGTCTCCGAAAGAGGCAAGAATTTAGGATATGTCGATGCAGAAGGTTGGTATGGCGTTCCGTATGGCTGATGATGTAAAGCTCGGGGCTGAGTCGTGGCGGCTGGTGGTAACTTGGTCTCGGTCGTCGGCGGGGTCACACTTGGTGCCGTGCGAGGCAACGATGCGTGTGGGGTCGACCGGCGAGTTGATCGTGTGCTTGGGGCAGACCGAGCCGACATCGTGAGCCGTACGTGGTCGTTACGGTAGATGTGTGACAAACAACGGTCGCGTGTCCAGCAGGGTTGGTGTTGGCGTGGCACTCTCCGGTCGGGGATCATCATGTTGAATGATAGATACATCTGTAGGTGCTTGGGCAACAACAACAAAAGGGCTAATGCTACTTGTACAACAACGACACGGGACAGGACACAAAACCACGAAAAAATTGTCTCGAATTTTTTTGTAGATTATTTTCGAGCTTTTCGGCGAAGGCTCCCGTCTCTCTTTCGAATGCTGGGGGAAGAGCTAGCGCGGGGGGACGGGCGTTCTTCTTGTTCGCCTGCACTGTGTCGTCGGGATGGCCTGATTTCAGGTGCTGAAACTTCCTCGGCTCCCCACTCTTCACCCTCTCCATCAGGAGACTCGACCCAGTAGCGCGCAGCTTGAAGAATAAGCACTCCGGTGAGAACGACGCTGCACACGAGATGAGACGAAGCAAGAGCAACGGTGGACTGTCTGGATGGTTCAGGAAAGGCGGCCGACTCCAAGGGTAGGGGCTCAGAGAGCTGAATGAGGTCTGCGGAGGGTGCTTAGTCTTTCATTCTGGGACCCGAGCTTAGTACCCACTAGGAATGACAGAGTATCCGTATACAAATACCGCGCATGTATAGAGAACTAGTGACACGTTTAGTTTGGGGCAATGTGACAGCTGGTCTTGAAAATTAACTCACAAATGCTTGCCCCATCAAACATCAAGTTCCCAGCCCGTCCGTCCCAAAAGCTCCACAGCAGGGCAATTCCACCGAAACCAGAGACAGCTACGGGAACACCTTTCAAGGTCGACGGCATCGATGAAAGTATATGGTAGTAGGATGCCGAAGTACGGACATGGGCATCGGTGAGCGGCAGCTGCCATAGCGTGCCCCAATCAGCGATCCAGTGCGTGCTCAAAGTGCCTAAGATGCCCATGAGCAATTGAACGAATATATTTCATTGAACTTACCCAACAAAAAAGATGTCCCGCAGACGGCCAACGCAGCTCGTACGCCCATGTTGTCGTGTATAAGAGTAGCACCGCCAGCGATGATGGGTGTGGCAGAATCACATGCTCATTCCCACCAGTTGCCAATTGATATCAAGCGCCGGTTCCTCGCGTTTCCAATTCCGTTTCCGTCTCCACAACCAGCATGTCCAACGCCCAAGGTCTCAATTCGCTCGCGACAATCATCAAGCGGTGAGGCTATCCAAATACCATTTAAATCGTGTTCTAACGAAATTTCAGGCTTGAAGCTGCGACGTCTCGGCTAGAAGACATTGCACTTGCACAGAGCTCTGCGACCAATTTAAAGCAAACCCTCGACGCGCCATCGGCTCATCCAGCTGGTGCACGCGCGTCGACCGCTCCAGCTGCGGCTGCAGCTCCGACTCCCGCTCCCGCACCAGCTCCAGTTGAGGATTCACGTAGTGTCATAGCCTATGATGAGATGATTACTACGGGCAAGCTCGAGCCCTTCCTGAAACTCGCAACCGAGATTGGCGGGCCTGTTCAGGAGCAGGTATGACACGAAATAAACGATATCAACATCCTATTGATATCATATACAGTCAGAACTGGTCGGCAAGCTTTTCCGCAACCTTAGAGGATTGCTTCAGTGCGCGTCGGCATGTGCGAAGCCTTCAGATGCTGCATTCATGACCATGCTTGGGCCCCTTCAGGCCGATATTGAGGCAATCGGTGCTATCAAAGACAAGTATAGGAAGGAGCGTGATCTGAGCAACCACTTCTTTACATTAGCCGAGGGCGTTCCTGCCGTCGGATGGGTGACAATCGTCAGTAGCTCAATGGCTATTGACCTTGTGTATGCACTAAACGAGACGCGTCTTGTCGGTTTTAGTCTCCCAAGCCGGCACCCTATGTGGGAGAGATCCGCGATGCTGCTTCCTTTTACGGGAATCGCGTTGTGAAAGAGTACAAGGAAAAGTATGTGTAGCACTTCTACACTCGGACTCGCTCTAAGGCTTCATTACCGTAGGGACTCAAAACACGTCGATTGGGTTCGCGGTTTCCTTGCTCTGTTGGATGAACTCAAGAAATACGTTATCGAGCATCATACAACTGGCCTGACCTGGAACCCCAAGGTGAACACATCCGACTGCCCAAAAAGAATCGTTTCTCACTATTTCTTCAGGGTGGGGACGCGACTCAATTCAAGGCCAATTCGGGCGGTCCCGCTCCTGCTGCTGGTGCACCGCCTCCACCGCCTCCACCACCTCCCCCGCCACCGGCCGATCTTGGAGCACCTGCCCCTTCTGCGCCGGCCGCAACCGGTGTATCGCGGTGTTTGCAGAGCTGAATAGGGGAGAGGAAGTCACCAAAGGTTTGCGCAAGGTGAACAAGGATGAGATGACACACAAGAACCCTGCGCTGCGTGCCTCGGGCACGGTTCCTCATTCGAGCTCGCCAGGTACATTTGGGCGTTTGGTTTTCGGGCAGTAGCTGATGGATGTGTCTGCTTGACAGGGAAGAAGCCGTCTAAACCGCTCAAGCCTGCATCGTTGTCGGCCAAGAAGCCTCCAAAAATGGAACTTTCTGGAGTCAAGTGGGCGATTGTGAGGTGCTTGGACTGATTGTTCCACGTGTTGCTAAATTCCATATAGGAAAATTACGAAAACGACAATAACGTGATTGTAGAAAACACCGAATTATCCCATGTGGTGAACATTTTCAACTGCAAGAATACGACTATTCAGATCAAGGGCAAGATCAATACGGTTACCCTTGGTGAGCATGTCGGCGACTATCGGTTCGACGGTACCACTAACCTAAATATGCTGGCTAGTAAACTGCAAGAAAACATCTGTGCTCGTTGATTCTCTGATCGCGAGCCTTGCGGTTACATCCTCGCCCTCGTTTACGGTTCAGATCACTGGGGTTTGCCCGACCATCCAGATTGACAATTCCGATTCCGGTCAGGTCTACCTATCAAAGCAGTGCCTCGATGTTGAGATAATTACGGCCAAGTGCAGTGCCATCAACGTGAGTATACCGGAAGAAGGTGAAGAGGAAGGTATATTTGTCGAGCGTGCCGTACCAGAGATGCTCCGTACGGTGGTTCAGAATGGAAAGCTTGTCACGACCATTGTAGAACACTCAGGCTAACGAGATTGTATAAATACGATCTTGATTTGTATACAGTCACAGCACAAATGGAATATAAAATCATCTAATTGAGAGACGCTTGGCGTGGCATCAGCCCCGATCAACTGTAATTTATTACGGCATGCTGTGGGCTTGTACACACACGATCTTCTCTGTCTCCTTGCCGCGCGACCATATTTTAGGCTCCACCACCCGGGTTATTTTTTCAGTCCCCTCTTGTTGTTGCTACCCCATGGACGAGCCAGGATTCCACGCAAGGAAACGCGCGGCCAAGGTGCGCGACATAGCGGATACATACAATCAATGGATATTAACACCAGGCGAATCTAGCAAGATGCCTATTATTATAATAATCCTCAACATGGGTACGATGGCAGGTATATGGGGGTGGAGACGGTGCAACCGTGAGTTTTGTTAGCTCGCTGCATCCACAATGTCCTTTAATATCTTCATTCGACGACAAGGATGAATGAGCCGTGGGTGGGAGGATTTCAAGCCCAGGGGCAGGCATACGGTGGGGTGCCTATGAATATGGATCAAGGGGGTTTTCCGATACCGGGGCCATCGCAGCATGGGTATGTCAACGATCCTCTAACGTTTTTTCTGTCTTTGACAGTTTGGTCGATCGCAGCTACAGTGAGCCGAACTATCATCATCCGCCAGCATGGGTGGTACGTGAAATAAACATCAAAGGAGTAAGAGTCGCCAATTGACGCACTCTGGGTTAGCCTGATCTCAAGATACCCATGCCGACGTTGGACACGGGTGGGTCCCTTCCAAACTCTGTACATTGCCCCTGTCTCCAACCGCTTTCTTTTCCAGGACATGCTCAAGGATCAATTAGCCCCGCCCCTCCTTTGAGTGCGGTCGAACGTTCTGAGCAATATAGGAAATACCACGTATGAGGCCCCACCTTCAACTTATGTGCGGACCGCTATTGCGTTACGACTCGGTAGTCGGTGGGATTTGGTATGGTGGGGTGATGGTCGTGACCGCAGACTCTGGGAGCCAATACGATCCTCACCCAATGCTTCACGTTGAATGGGATCCGTTCAGGCCCTCACATGTGCGAGATACGACACACAAACGGAACCAATCGTTGAGCAGCGAACCCTCACCGATGACCCTACCTCCAGTCGCCCCTGGCATGCCACCACCTATCCCGTACCCCTCCGAACCACATGCCTTCCAGCCGGTTCCGCCGAGCAAGTTTCAACCTTCTGCCGCCGCGCAACAGACCGACATCCCTGGGCAAGAGATATGGGTGTACCAAGGTGGTTCTGGGTCGTTTACGTTTTGGCGGTTTTTGATAGAGATACCGCTCGGCCCCGAGGAGATGGGGGTGCGATATCGTGTTAATATGGGGCAGGAAATTGAGTTTTTTGTCCCCGGGATAAACCAAAACCTGCGATGGGCTGCCCATTCCTGGTGAGTTGGAGTCAACGGCGCTTGTCGCTCTACTGACCGGGGCAAATAGCAATGGGTTCAGCGCAGGCGTCAACCCCGACGACTTTCGCGGACCGGGTCATGCGAGTGGATTCGACCCGCTGTGGACAGACTTGCTCGAGAAGCACGCGGAAAAACCCTATCATGCCTTGGTCGGTGGAGGTGACCAGATTTACTGTGATGCGTGAGTGCCTATACACACCAATGAAATTGACCTCAATTTCACCTCCAGATTAATGCGCGAACCGGAGCTACAGGGCTACGTTTCTCTCAAAACTCCTAAGGAGAAAATAGCAGCTGCGCTCACCGATGAGATCGCAAAAGCGATAGATAGGTTCGACCCTATATTCATTATCATGGCTTGATTGTATGCTAATCGTCAACACCAGATTCTATTTCAGTCATTATTGTCTTGTATTCCGCAACGGATCCTTTGCTAAGGCTAATAGTTCTATGTAAGCTAGCACAAAGAATTCGCCAGTGTGCCAAGCACTGACTCGCAGAGACGAGACCGATGGTCAACATGCTTGACGATCACGATCTTATCGACGGGTTTGGCAGCTGTAAGTACGGTCCCAATCGATCATACCATCACTCTTATAGCCTTTAAGATCCCGATGATCTTCAGTTATCACCTATCTTCAGAACGTAGGTTTCTCCTACTGGATTTGTGGGCTATGTTCTGAACAGTGCAAATCATTAGAATCGGGTCGCGCGGATACTTCTTTTTCCTCTTATTCCAGTGGTTTGTTGTTGGTGAGTGGCATCAATTCACACGTTATCGAGCTCGCTAACACAAAGGTGTTAGACGAGGTTGATGGGGTTAATCCAAACCCTCGGAGTCACACCAATAAATCGATGATAATAGGAGGCGATGGGCCGTGGATACCTGCCCCATCACATAGCTTGCTGACCTATATGGGCCCTAAGGTCTGGATGTTGTTGCTGGATTGCCGGTACGTGTCAAGTCACATTCGTTAAAACCGGCTCATTAAACGGTTTATGTAGTGCAGAGCGGAGGAAAGACCTTGTATGTAGTCCAACGACATACCAGCGGGTGTTTTGGCACCTGAATCAGCTACCTCCCGGAGTGGAGCATGTAATCATTCAGCTGGGTTAGTAGAACAAATCAGCCTATGCTTTAGCTAATGGTACAAATTTAACGCATAGGTATCCCGATTGCATATCCTAGGATGAACTTCCTCGAGTAGGTCGCACAAAATAGTCTGCCACCACCCATTCTCATCATAATGTCAGGACTGCCCTGGAATCAAAGTTCAATCCGTGAGTTAATGGTCGGTTTGTTAAATCTACTGTGTACCTGAGCTCTCGATTAGCCTCACAAGTTTGGCTC
Organism: Ceratorhiza oryzae-sativae; assembly: GCA_030998015.1. NCBI lineage: Eukaryota > Fungi > Basidiomycota > Agaricomycetes > Cantharellales > Ceratobasidiaceae > Ceratorhiza > Ceratorhiza oryzae-sativae. The sequence continues at coordinate 1,414,364 of JARWMV010000234.1, read as the reverse complement.
AAAAGGGGTCGTTGGGATTATCAGGCTTCGTCAATAAATTTAACAAAGATCGTAAGCCAATTCGTTTTGTCGCGCCAAGCTTAACGCTTAGCACATGTGTGTGTTCATAGCCGAGCTACTGGACGACCTGAACGACCATTGGACAGCCAAGAGCCACAAGGTCCTTTTTGGTGTTCATTCAATAACAAAAGCTAGTTCTGACATGCCACACAGAAAGAGAGAAATTTGTTTGTAGAGAGGGTACAGGAGTACGCACGCAATCGCCACGTACGGATCACCTTCCTCAGCGGAGATGTCCACTGCGCGGCTGTCGGGTACTTCATGACCTTGGTGCGGGGCAAGGCACGGGCAGTTGAACCTGCAGCTGACCATCGATACATGCTGAATGTGAGCTCAATGCTTGACTTTTGAGAGGGTCTATTCACATATTTTCAGGTTGTCACAAGCGCAATTGTGAACACACCGTAAGTGATCAGGTTTTTCTCCATGGGATCGTCCACTAACCCATAAACTAGACCTCCTGTCGGTGTCTTGACAATGGTGGGTATGCTTGCCGACCGGCCTCATAAAACCATGCACTATGCAGATACCGACGAATCGATGGTGATGAGTATTTAAAATCTATCACAATTAGCCCGCCTAACCCAGACGAATTTAGGTACCCATCTTCCAAACTGATACAAACGGCCAACCGCTCAAACAAAAATTCATAATGGGCCGAAGAAACTATACCAGTGTAGATCTAGACCAGCGGACAGGCGAGTGACATTCGACATTCGTGTGGAGGAGAGTAAAGGAGCCGGGCGAACTGTCGGCTATGCTGTGAAGGCACCTCCACCTCGTTGGTAACCTCAAGATTTATTCGATCTGTATACCCACTGTATATCCGCATCTGAGAGCTAAACACCAGTAGTAATTGATTTTCCTTGTTCTTTTTTGAATTTATGTAATTGTGTTCGGGATACATGTATAAGATCGGCGGTTTGGTTCACATTACACTGCATACCTAATACACAACATCAGTCAGTATTGTTGGCGAGACTCGAGGAAGAGGCGTACTGCTTTGTCCATTCCTGAGCCTTGGCGAGAAACTGTGCTTTGTTGTCTTTGAGTTGCTAGATCAAGGTCCATGTCACAAGTGACGCTACAAGCCACCTCACACCCAACTTACTGCAGCAATTTCTGGTTCATAAGGGTCATCTGGACTTGGGTTGTTGACTTTCTCGGAAATCGTAGCCAAAACTATGTTCGGTAATTACCCGAAACGCGATTATGGGCACTGGGTTCATCAAAACGTACCGGCATGCATGGACATTGTTGGTTTCCACTCATCACGCAGGACTGGCAAACAGATCTGACCCTCTTCGTTGATGCCTAGAGGTAGACAGGTTAGGTCGGCAAGAGATTTACATAGTGATGGGATAAATGCGTACCCGGGTGGTAGATCTTGGTCGAGAACACAACCTGGTGGAGAGCTTAGTTGAACCGGATTAACTCCATTTCGACAGCTACACACTTTTGGAGGTTTAAAAGGGTATTCTTCAGGAATCTCAACCTTGTACTTGAATGTGCCTTTCTTGTAGGGGCTTCCATCCTGTATCGTAAGGTCTATTTTTGCTTCCAAGTTTGTGTGGGTAAACCCATACCTCTGCTTTAATGGTACAGTTCCATACCAAAATGTTATCTTCGCCCGGCTCAACGGCCAACCCCTAGAGTGAAACGTTAGCCGCCGTTAAACCTACATCTTGTCTTGTGGCTCAATCTTACATGGATCGGTTTGTCTTGGATTTCTTTCAAGTCCTGATTGTAATTTCAATGTCTCTTCTCGGAGCAAGCTGATTTAAGACTAACCTTTTGAACTCGGCGTAGGTTCACCATGGTCGTGGCTGCTTAGTAGGGTCGATTTCAAATTATTTGGCTTCAGATGAAGCACAGCCACCCTTGCCCAGCGCTCGGAACGATCACGGGCTTTCGTCGGTTCTGCTAAATGCCATCCAGGGCGCTCCACATTTCGTGGAGCATGGAGCATCCAGGCCCATAGCAGTTTAAACAGCAAGCCCGCTAAAGATGGCGACGCAAAAATATTCTGATTCGTTACACTATACGGTTCTACATTTTGGTCCGATTCCTGGAATAAGTCAGGAAGGTATCATGGCTCCGAGGTATCAGGTGCCTATTGGACAGATTTAGTCCCCGTAAGCAGTCGCTCAGACATAGGGAGAGCTAACGCACAAATTTTTAACGGAATGTTCGCTGTGTGCCCCAGTTGTTCAGTTTCTTGCGGATCACGAGGTCAGGCGTGACTCGACCCCGGTCGTATTGCTCGAATACAGGATGTGGCGTACACGATGAGATGGGTTTCGGTGCATACGTTTGAGGCGCATATGCCGGCCGATCGGGCACCTCCGAAGGAGACACCGAAGGTGAATTAGACATGGACCGGGACATGGATGAGAAGAGTAGGGAATCTTTAGGCGGTGTTGCCGCTTGCCCGTGGGGGTTCTCGGAACCTCCAGCAGTAAACGGATGGGCAGTGAAGGGATCAAAAGAAGAAAGCTGATGATGTGACATGGCGGGGCAAGTGATGAAGGGTGAGTAGGCAGTAGGCTCAGGGCGAGGTGCGGGGGGCTCCTGGAGATGCTGGAGTCGGGGGTGGGGGGCTTTATAGGTCGATAATCGGTATTGTGAAAAGAAACCTTATTATAACCGGTGCCATCCGCTCCCTTCTATTCTATTGCCAATTGGGGAAATCACGGAACCCCTCCCCAAGTCCAGGTTTGAAAACTAGAAACGAAAAAAAGAATATTCCCGTTGCTCGTGCCTCGAGTCCAGACACAAGTTGCTGGCCGCGAGCGCGCACCGTTGTTCCATTCGAGCAACGCCGGATCTGCGTGTGGATCATGTGGTAGTTTTCACTATTGTAAAGGGATGGAGAGGGTGGCAGAAAACTCCGAGTTTGGACACCCATCAGAGTCAAACGACTTTTGATTTGATCGAATGAAGGTGCTCTGCAACGTGGTTGTTTTAGCGTTCAGCCCGGCGCGGTTAGTCCGAGCCGTGGATAATAACCCATTGTCAGATGACTATCCAGTAAGCATATACATTCGATGTACGCACAACATCCTGAGCTAATGATTGATTTGCCGAAAAAATGGTGAAATCGAAACCTGCTTTTTCGGCCGTTTTCTTCGTGGCAGCCTCGCAACAACATTCGTCGTACCGCTTGAAAAACTGGCTTTGGGCGCTTCAAAACGGGAAAGCGTGAACATAATATTTTGCTTACTCAACAAGTTCTAGGAATTGAGCATCGCGGCATGACGCCTATCGTAGATCTGTGCATACACTCAAATGGGTTTGATCGATCTTATTAAACTGATGTAGACAAGCGGCACATGAGAAGTTGATACACATTGTCGAAAAAAATGATAAGATTGCTCACATGACATCCGTCTAGAGCGGCAGACGCCTCCAACACTGAAGATGTCATTGATGCCCCTAAACGTGAGTGACGGTGATCTTCAGAGGGCGTGTTGGTAAGCTTTAGCCTCGACGTCACAGAGGGTCAAAGTGCTTCGAATGCGAGTACGATCCGGTTCGAGGCTTGGAGGCAAACTATGGCTCTGCCTGCGGCACTAGGCGAGCACCTTGGGATCTAATCGACAGAGGGGGGGATCGAAAGCATGTCGTCATCGACAAACACGTTGTGCCCCAAGTCTGTCGGCTGGTATACATGTACAACTCTTACAGGGCAAGGTCCACGGCCGCAGCCTCGGCGCTCCGGGTCATTTGTAATACCCGGGGGCCAAGGACAGAGGCAGCCAATTGAGCGACCGATGTATGGCTATGAGTATATGCGGGTCAGTTGTGGCATTCATCCTGATGACTTGCATGAACGGAAATCTCGGATGTTAATCACGTGTCCGTGAGGGATCTGCATCCGGCCAGATGATTCACGGTCGGAAGTTTAGCTCACTCTGCTGGCAGCTTTCTAGGCGTCGGTCTTGGGCCCCTCTGTCTCGCATATACAAAGATCGCAATATGGCTACTTCTGTAAACAAGACTGTGCATCCTTTTGATAAAACCCAGCTCGATACCCTCCTCACATCCCGTTTCTTCTTTGCACCCGCATTTGAGATCTATGGCGGTGAGTCATTTCTAGTTTTACACCAGGTTATCACTAAGCAAGGGATGGGAACAGGCGTTGCTGGGTTGTATGACTATGGTCCGCCTGGGTCCGCCCTCCAGGCCAACATTCTGGATGTATGGCGAAAGCACTTTATTATCGAAGAAAATATGCTCGAGGTCGATACTACCATTATGACTCCTTCGGCAGTATTCGAGACTTCGGGCCACGTTGCTAAATTCGCAGATTGGATGGTCAAGGACAAGGAGACCGGCGAAGTACTTCGTGCTGACCATCTCGTCGAGGGTGTTTTGGAAGCGAGGCTAAAAGGCGACAAGGAAGCCCGTGGTATCGCGGAGGAGGTTGTGGCGGACGACAAAGATGCTAAGAAGAAGAAGAAGAAGGTGAAGAGCACGGCTGTTAAGCTTGATGATGCAGTTGTGGAGAAATACAGCACTATCCTTGCTCAGGCGAGTATTTCAAGACACTGGTGACCGAAGCATCTAACTCTATCCCTTAGATTGATAACTATACTGGTGCTGAGCTTGGTGCCCTTATTAAAGAATACGACATTAGGAACCCCGATACTAATAATCCCGTCAGCGAGCCAGTCCAGTTTAATCTTATGTTCGATAGCATGATTGGTCCGACCGGGAAGCTCAAGGGTTACCTTCGTCCTGAAACTGCTCAAGGTCACTTTGTGAACTTTGGCCGTCTGCTTGGATTTAACAACGGAAAGCTTCCGTTTGCTAGTGCTCAAATTGGTCGCAGCTTCCGAAACGAGATCTCTCCTCGTGCTGGTCTGCTCCGTGTTCGCGAGTTTACCATGGCAGAAATCGAACATTTTGTCGATCCAGAAAACAAGCAGCACGCACGATTTGACGAGATTGCAGATTTGAAGGTTCGCTTATTGCCCAAAGGTGTTCAAATGGAAGGGCGCACTGAGATTTTGGATATCACTATTGGTGAAGCGGTTGGACAGGTGCGTAAATCTCAGACGGAATTTCGTATATGTGTTTATGCATTGTATGCGCGTAGAAAATTATCGACAATGAAACCCTTGGTTATTTTGTCGGTCGCATCCACCTATTCCTTCTCCAAATCGGTATCGACCCTGCGCGACTCCGCTTCCGCCAACACATGCCCAATGAAATGGCCCATTATGCGGCCGACTGCTGGGATGCTGAAATCGAGAGTTCGTACGGTTGGATCGAATGCGTTGGCTGCGCGGATAGGTCTGCTTATGACTTGAGCGTGCATAGTCAGCGTACCGGCCAGGCGTTGGTTGCGAGCAGGCATTGCCTGAGCCAATTGTAACAGAACGAGAGGTTGCCGAGTACAACAAGAAAACCTTTGGAAAGAAGTTTGGCAGGGACATGCCGGCCGTTTTGGAGACATTGAACAAGTACGACGAAGCTCAATTAACAAAGCTAAAAGAGGATCTCGCTGCTGGGTATGTGCATTCACTGAAAGAGACGCATAATCCACTGACTGGTGATATCCGGATAGGAAAGCGTCTGTTACTGTAGAGGATGGCCGTAGCTTCGAGTTGACTACCGATCTCGTAACCGTCGAACGCAAGACTTTCAAACAGAGCGGTGTGTTGACCCGCTGTTCTGTTCTGAAGGCCTATACTTATGCGTTTGATAGTTCGAGAGTTTACTCCAAACGTGATCGAGCCGTCGTTCGGTATTGGCCGCATCCTGTATTCTCTTCTTGAACACAGCTACTGGAGGAGGGAGCAAGACCTGGCGCGTGGTGTAAGTTGGATCTTCTGTACTCGGTTTGCGGTTGGTGCTAACCACTTACTGTAGGTTTTGTCCTTGCCCACTTGTGTGGCCCCAACGAAGGTCTTGCTCTGCCCACTCAGTGCAAACGAGGTGTTTACGCCGTTGGTCAAGGATATTTGTCAGTAGTTCCCGCACAGTCGCATTGGCGCTACCTGGATATCTAATATACTGTTTAGCTGCCAAACTGCGTGCCGCCGGAATCTCTGCCCGGGTAGACGATTCCGGTGCAACAATCGGAAAGCGGTACTCGAGAAACGATGAGCTTGGGACACCGTATGGTATCACGATCGACTTTGCATGTGAGCAAATCAATATTTTCTGGCTTTGTCATGTATCGCTAAGCTTCTGCATCCAGCCGTGTCGAAAAACACTGTGACCCTTCGGTGCGTTCCTGTCCCACAGTCCATAAGCCAAACAAAACTGATAATATTTCCACAGAGAGCGTGACACGATGGATCAGCGCATCGGTACCGTTGATGAGGTTATTGGAGCTGTTTCCGCGTTGGTTAAAGGAACGATTGACTGGGCAGAGGCCTGCAAGAAGCTACCAGCATATGATGGCGTGCAGGCGGTGGATTAAGCGGCCAATGATTGATGTTTAGATATAAACTGCATGCATTGAATTGAGACAAATTTCACGATCATGGGAGCGTCTAGGAACTTGGACCACACGATCTCAAGCACATCACATCACAGGATTACATTGTCAATTGTGAATACAAGTAGATCAAGCAAATACAATCCCCTGCAGAGATGATGATGACGTCAGTATCTCTGTAAAAATTTCGAAAAGAAAGAAGCAAAGTGCCCTCAGACTTCCAAGGAAGGACATCGAACTCTCAACGCGCCGACCCCCTCGCCACAGCACAGCGCGCATTCGGCCCACAGCTCCGTGTTGGTCACTCCTTGCGGAGGGTTCGAGACCCGGGAGCGGGGAATATATGCAGGGCACAAGGGGGAGTACTCTAAAAGAGGGCGCTAGAGTGGAAACTGCGAATCGACGGATAGGTTTACATCGTCGGGCGGGGATAGGGGGGGGGTTGCCAAGGAGAGAGGGAGGGTAGACTTACATTAAGTAATGGGCATGAAAACAAACGGAGAACAGAAAGCCTGTGTTGAATCAAACATCGTTAGTATTGAGCTCGAATTACACGAAAACGAGCAAAAGAAGATTCAGACGAAAGAACGCTGGCATGCGTATCAAAAGGCGGGACATGGTCCCTCGCCCAGTTGCGACACCGGGCACTCTTTTTCTCGGCATGGTCGTATAAGCCGGGGAGAGAATTAATGGTCATCACGACAATGGTATAGATTGGATGGGATGGAGATGAAGGATTACCTACCAAGCTAAGAGGTCGAGAGTGGGAGGTAGCATGATGGTCACACCGTGCCTTTTTATAGGCCTGCCCAAAATTTCGTTGGCAAATCAGGGTCGAGGTTTGTCAGCAACGGCTTGTGGTTTAGGCGGAAAACGATGAATCATAGCCCGGAGCAGCTAGTATACAGAGAAGATGGTTTTATAGAAAGAAGCAATAATGTAATCGAAAAAGAAACCTCCCTGGACCAAGCTTAGGCACTACTCTTGATTCCACAGTTTACCTCGCGTAATTTCCAGAATCATCCTTTGCCGGAGATACCCCATATTTGCCTGGGTAAAGGCAAAATCGGCCCCACGACTGATAGCCTCCATAAATTGACAACTGAAGACGCCGCAATCAAAGCCATTATCTTGTTGGGGTGCACTCTGAATGAAAGGCAAATCGTCAGAGACGAATAGACGGTGTCATGCCAGCATACCTTATCAAAGTAATCTTCCCACCCTGTAAAGTCGAAGTCGGTCTTTTTCTTGTCTCGGTGCTCCATGTTGAGGTATTCACGAAGGCGCTATCATGACTTGTCAAAAGCCTTGCCATGTCAAGACTGGAAATTTCCATACACGGTAGACTTTTCCATTCTCATGGCCCATACTATCGTAATACTCAATCCTCTTCTTTGCGAAGTTAATAGCTGCGCAAGTCCAATGCATATTGCCTAGGTTGACAGGGAGTATGACGACGTCCTTCTTGAAAATATCAATCTGTGCACCATGCTCCACATTAGCTCTAGAATATTCCTCCCAAAGGTTCAAGTCACCTTCTTAGTCCACTTTCCGATTCTCGCCTTTTCATACCCCGGACTCTCCAACTTGTCAAAGAAGAACGAATTAAAATAATGGGCATCGAGTGCTTTGCATTTGCCCTTTTTAGCCTCTTCCGACCTTGCCATGATGAGTGCACCGTAAAAATTGATGATCTCGTCGTTGAGCCATTGAGCAGGTTTAAGTCGTGCAAGATCGTTGTGTGCGACTTGTTCACGGGCAACTTTTCCAACAACCCCCTGCTTTTGGAGTACTGCATCGACCTGCGATAGCGAGACTTGTTAGCTAGCGAAATGCGGGCATAAAGACATCCATACTTCTGCTTTATCTTCGGGGCTAAGCGATGTAGGCAGAGGCTAACGGAAAGTGCATTAACATGCGCAGGATTAGTTACCGCAAAGGAAATAGGTACCGGTTTAGCAGGTTTATAGATACTCTGTAAATCTTCCAGAAAAACCGAGAAATCTGCTCTAGGAGTACGAGCACTGATGAATAGGAAATCAGCTAGGGTGGCAACCGAGTGGGCCGAATAAGATTAACCTGTTCAGTGCATCTCGAGCACGTTTGATTGCTCCCTCGAGCATAAGTTGACCATATTCGACCTGGCCCGGAGTCAGCGTTGAGGCTGATGGATCGAGTCTTGAACTTGCCTCGAACTCCTCTTTGGACTTTTTGGAAGTTGTCGTCGAACGTTGGCTCGACGTTGTTTTGAGACTAGGTGACAAAAAGGTTCTTGATGCTGGTGACAGTGTTACGAATTGGCACACGCCAGCAAGGTAAGAAACGTACTGGCAAATGCATCCCTCGCGTACACTCGGCCGAGCATTTCCATATATCTTACATATTCTAGGTAATAGCCAGGGGTTTGTTAGAACCGGCCGAGATGGAGCATTATGTTTCTTACCATCAGCTTCAGCGGCGCTTTGACCTGAGGCCACCATGAGTCTGCTTGTTACAAGAGACGCGGAAAATTTGGACTCACCATTCTTCATCCTCAGTTGTATAAGCTCCAGACGTCGTTGCTCTTTCGCCTGTGCAAGGGTCTAAGGCGGCATGGTTAACTCCGCGAACCACTTTGATTATTGCCTTACTTGTTTGTGACGTATATGTGGCCTGCGGGGCTGATGTTTCGAAACACCGTTTGTCTGTGCCCCCAGACTAGCTCTTCGAGGTGATCGCGAGATCGTCGGCGATGTTTGGCCCGAGTACGACATGGAGGCGCTGTTGAACGACGAGTCATGCCTCGCGAGCGGGGTGAATACCCGTGTTCCATTGGCAGAACCAATACGTTGGAATGGCGGGGAGGCTTCTGAGGGGGACGGCGGAAGGGGGGTTTGGGTTGCCAAATACGGAGTGTCTACATTGATGCTGCTTGGTCGCTCTGGGGGGACGGCCTCTTGACCGTTGACGTGAGAAGCCTGGGGCGAGACTGGGACGGCTAAGCGTAAGACGCCGGGTCGGGGTTGGGCACTCACTCAAAAAACCCAAAGAAGACCATGTCCTGTTCACTATAACCGAGCCGGCGGCGATGACGGCGGCGACAATGCCTGGGGCGCCATCGGCATCGTCGTGGTGGTCACAATGGGCACGGAGCGCGTCGTCGGCGATGGTTGATTTTCGGTTTTCCATGCAGCGCTTGTTGCGAACTGAGGAATGGGGGTGGTCCGTCCTGCGTTTCATCGAGTTCACATATGGCATCGGGAACGCGGTGTGGACGACGGGAGCAGCCATCAACACATCACGTCAGCACACTAAGCGCCCGGCTCCTGCCTTTTATGGGCTCCTCGAGGTCGGGAGACACTCACTCACGACCTCGGCGGCCCCCAACTCGTCGTGCTCACCGCTTCTGCCAGCGCACACACACCCCTCGCCGTCCAGCAGCAATGGGAATGACACATCGCGAGTACCTTGTTTCTAATCGCATCTATGGCTGTAGGAAGTGTCGCACACACCTTACCACCATTGAGAACATGATATCTAGGGTGCGCACCTGCCTCCCCCCACGCTGGCCCCCGCTAACATCCCATGTATCACCCGCAGGCGTTCAATGGCCAGCACGGGCGAGCGTACCTCTTTGAGACCGTGTGCGTCCTGATCCACCGCTGTCCTCACTTGCATGTTCTCACTCCCGTCATTGTCAGTGTCAACATCAAGACAGGTCCTCCGGGCGACCGAGCCATGACCACTGGTATGCATACCGTCCGGGACATCTACTGCATTCGATGCGGCGAGACCCTCGGGTGGAAATATGTACGTCCCATGACCGACTATGATCCGACCCCAGTCTAACGCACCCCGCGCAATCCAGGATAAGGCATACGAGCAAACCCAGAAATACAAGGAAGGGAAATACATCCTTGAGCGTAATCTCCTCGAAGACGTGCAATAATCGCTTTCCACCGCAGCAGTAGTACCCCGATATACCATCTGGCGGGCGCGCCTCTCCGGCCCGGTGTCGCCACGACCACCCACCTCTCCCAACCTCAGGGCGCGGAAAGCTCTCATCTCACTCTCATTCTTGAAATTTGGTTGATTGTACGAGTAGGTTGCTTCTTCGACACCATCCCCTTGCCCTTTATCCTCTATTCTCGGTTTCCAACCTACCCTCCTCGCCGCTACCCTTTTCCCTAGTTTTGATACGTGGACTGATTTAATCTTGAATGTACCGCGTACTCTACTTGGACAATTTCATTCTCTCGGGTTTCCACGGAGGCATGATTTACGAAAACGTTCAACGCCGATCCGAATGCAGGGGGCGTTTTGACAACATTCCAATACAAAGGTCGATCTTTGCCAAACCTAAACAAGCAATGTTATCCGCGTCATTGTTATCGCTACTCGAATCATTGCGACTATGTATCCAACCATCCGAGCCCTAGAAACGCATCCATCGACAGTACCATTGAGTCGACACTGCTTCCCCCCGTCATAGACACGTATTCACTCATGAGGTTGTTTGAGACCCCGTTTGATTTGGCTTCTGGTCCAGCTATTGGCTCATACGCTGGAGGCGGCATTTTGTATTGATCCAGAGTTCCTTCTGCGAGCTATTTCGTTCATGTCATAGCAGCACACCCTGGGCGCGAAAAGATAAGTCAACTTGCCATGTGCGAACGATCCGAAGCGAATTGAGCGACGAAGCGTGGAGCTGAAACAATTCGGAAAGAGCTGCACACCAAGTCAGGCTTTCCGATTTGCGACCAACGGGATTAATCGTTGACTCGCCTCTGAAGTTTTCGGTCGAAGGTACCGCCTTCGAACAACTCGGGATGAAGTGTTTTCCGAGTGTAGTCTAAGCAAACGCAGTCGACTGCATTGGGTTGACATGGAATGCGCATACAACCGCACCTTTCCATGACGAGAGTTTCCCCAATGACGAATCAAAGTCTACAACGTACAACTGATCTAGCTCATCAGGGCCACCGGTCACCAAAACCATTATGACGTGGTAATCCCTATCAGTGGTGTCTTGATTTATTACACGACTGTCTGACGTTCAGCTTCAGCTTACCAGACGACTGGTCGGCCCGTCTCTGGCGGGTATTGAGATGCATTTTGTTCCCACAGCAATACCTACACACTCATGATTAGGTGTCAGATAGTGATCTGTGTGCACTTGCTGTCTGAGTCACGTTTGAGATAAAAACGATATAGATATGTTTCAAGCTTTCTGGAGCATCCAAGAGGAGCCTTTGGCTGGCGAGGTAGATATTCTCTTCGCAGTAGCACGAAGTGTATGGGGTACCAATGTTCTCGATATGTTGCTCAATGGAAGGATTTGATGTTTCGGACATGGTCTAGTGGTGGAAGGAAATCAAAAGCTATGCTTTCATCATTACAAGTGCAAATAACTAGAAGCCCTAAAAGAAACTAAACTCTAAACTATTCCTGCTTCCAGTCCATAGGCGTAAACTCTCTCTTGACCTCCACTGGGGCATCCCAAGCAGCGCTCGCATCGACCGCTTGGTATACATATGCTCCATCCGTACCTAAATGCGATAGTCCTACCTCGGGAGGTTCTTGAGGCGTCATCGTTCCAGGCGTATGCGTTTGGTCGACAGGGGGCGTGGCGGCCTCTGCTTTGAGGGCTTCTCGTCGTTTTTGGTCGTTTTCACGTCGTTTACGCGCCGCCTCGGCTCGGCGGGCTGCTTCAGCCTCGTTGGCTTCCAGTGCGGCTTTTGCGTGCGCCTCTTCCTTTGCATCCAAAGCCCATTGTTCAGCCATAAATTCTTTGTATCGTTCTTGGAGTGGGCGCCAAGTTTCGGGTTTGATTTCTGGAGTGGCAGTCGAAGGAGGGTCAAGAAGAGCGTCAATGTCATCGGGGGTCTGAACTGAAAATCGGGGCCTGCGTTAATTCGAGCTAGGCCACCTCCGAAGACTGAAATAAAAGGATAATAGCCTAACCACCCGTCGTCGAATACGTTTTCGCGCTCGCGTTGGAAAGCCCCAATCCCTCCTTTTTTGGACGTCTTGGTTGAGGAAGACTTGGGATCTACCCGGAGCTGGAGGTAGTCGTATATGTCTTCAAATGCAGTGCCTTGGCACTCCCCGTTCACAAAAAACGCAATTTTGGAACCTTTTAGGATAGGGAGGGGGCGCATGACAGGCGCTGGTGGAGGTTTCTTGCGACCTCGTTCGGGTAGACTTTTGGCGGACCGTTTTGTTGGAGAAGGCAACGCTGGAGGCGGAGGTTTGTTGTTTTGTTCGAGGAGGGCCTCCATCTCTTTTGAGACTCTGTATTCCATGGATTCAAAGTACAGTTGGTGTTTGAACTGGATCGGGATACGCTTCCGCATAATTCGAGCCGGGTCCGTTGGATCGCCCAACACGGCCTCTCGTCGAGGGGGTAATGAAATATATAGGCCGACGACGTCGCCTGATTTGAATGGCCTGCCGTATGGTTTAGGCCGAGATAACGTAACCTTTTCGCCCGTCTTGTCGCGCATACCGTAGCTGTATCCATCCAGACCAACAGGCCCATTCAGAGGGGCCTCACGTCTTGCCCACCCAAGACGGACATGGGCGCCCTCGGGGCTCGATACATCCCCTTTACCCTCTCCCCCTCCCTTTTCAATGGTAACTTCGAAATACCATTTACCCTCACGTACGGGTACATTTAGGCGAGCGCTTCGATAACCCTTATCTGTGGTTAACCGAAGCCCGTCTTCGGTAACTCGAACGAACGGACTTCGGTCTTCCCAACTGACGTGGACACGACCTGCAGGAGGCGATTCGAGTGTTCGACAGATGACGCCTTGGATAGTGGAAGAAGGACCAGCAGGTATGTACCGAAACCCCAGCTTGTTCATTGGAATGTCCGCCGTAAGGCGAAATTCGGACGTGTCTTTTTCGGAGACGGGTAGAAAGACGGGGCCACGAGAGACTCCCTCGAGCTGCTCATCAGTCGTAGCTTTGAAATTGTAAATGATAGGTTGCGCGTGTCCAATAATGCTTGTAGTATCTTCCGTCTTGGGAGCAGTGCGTGGTGGACCAGTTCCCTTCTTGCTCGAAGGTCCTGGACTGGGGCTATGAGAATGCTTGAGGTTGGATTGAACGTTCGAAAGAGCAGATTTCTTCTTGTTAGGAGGAGGATTGGGACTATTTCGAGAATTAGTTTTATGGTGGTCGTCTCCGTCTGAGTGATTCGGAGAGTAAGCATCGTCGACGTCGCTTTGGGGGAGACGCCGCTTCCGACTTGGGTTTGATAGTGCAGACATGACGCTAAGAAACCAACCAATTATCGTAACAAGCTAATTTCTCGATTCAGTTCAATATCCGGAAGATCGAGTTACTGGCACGCCTACCTTTGAATTTTGAATGGAGTGGCTATCGAGACTTATACTCCAAGCGGCATGAGTAGGCTCGGGAGGACGATTTGATAAAATTTAAGTAACTGGGTTTGCGATTTGGCAGGTCTTGTTTTTGCAAACACGAGATTATTTGGAAACCCGTCAGTCGCCTAGTTGTAGTAGAAAATGTGGTCAGGACTTGGAGGTGTTTCAACGGCTAGCCACGTGATCGTGGTATGTCTCTAACAGACTACCACTCCCATCGCTCAATCGCAAGAAAAACGATATTCGATTATCAACTGCCTCATCGTTTTACTGCCACTAAAATAGATTTTTGAGTTTCCATTCGCACAAACTACCCGGGCATGTCTTGCCCCGCCTGTCAAGGCACCAATCTGCAGTTCAACGAACATGCACTTTGTTTACTATGCCTGGACTGTGGCAATATCCTTGAATCAAACCAGTCCGTCCTGGACTTCTCCTTGGAAACTGAAAATGGCAGAGGTACGGAGTTTGGCACGGGTAGATCCATATACAATCGACCTTCAATTCTCGTGGCTCGCAGTGGAAGAAATATACACGGTGATACGAAGGAGGCCCGATGGAATCGAAACTTGGTGGGTGGGATCTTTGAAAATGTAGGTTAAGAGTTTTAATAGCGAAGGGAATAGGAAACTACAAAATCTTTTCTTGCAGCCGTCACTAGGAACATGCGCCAACAGGGATGCACTGAGCGTGCGCAGTTCATTTTGACTCAGGCTATGCGAGAGGGAAAATACCGCTGGGGTAAATCTGCTGAGCGCGTTGCTGGGGCATCCATCTGCATCGCGTTGAGAGAAGCAGGGAAAGCCGAAACCATTCGTGAAGTTGCTGTTAGTATCAACACATTCTCTCATTCGTGGGCGTGTCAATTTTAGAGACACCAACTGACTAGCTTATGTAGGTGCATATCCAATGTCGCGAGGAACAGCTTGCACGAGTTTATCGCAACCTCGCAAGTAAGCTTAACATCAAGTTTGAGCCGTTGGACCCGGCGCTTCTTGTCCCCTCAATATGGAGCCACACACGAACTTGCCTGACTACCCCACCTGCCTCAGCGTCATTTCCCTCGGAGCTTGCTAGGTTTCTCAACGAGCTTATACCTCGCACACAAGCGATTCTCAACCTTGCGCTCCAACTCTCCAACCTCATCCTTCGTGTCTCTCTGACCCAGGGACGCCAGCCTCCCCTCGTCGCCTGCGCTCTTCTCATTGTGTCTCTCTCAGGGGAAGCCGGTAAACCCGTTCCAAAACCTACAGTCCTGTCCTCCGCCCTTTCAGAACGATTTGGAGGGACACGACGTGGGATCTTGGATCGCGTGCGAGAAATTGAGCGGGTCATTGAGGATTGGAAGCGCGAGCTACCTTGGACGGAACTAAATGTCCCACTCAACCAACGCAAACGATCTACCAAGATCGCACAATTTATCAAGGACGTCGTTAACTTCAAAGACGATCTCTGGGCGAAACAAATCGAAGCAGTCGACCACGCGCGATACAGCCCTTCAACGGACGCCATGTCCGATGACGAAATCGATGACAGCACGTCCTACACCGAGTCTACGAGCGCAACGGGGTCCAAGCGAAGTGATCATCAGGCGGCCAGTGAGACGAACCACAAGCGTCGTCGCCTTAATTCAGGCTATTATGACTCGGGTCGACCACGCGCGTACGTTGTCGAACAGGCAAAGCCTGGAGCTACTGCACGCATGCAAGCTTTAGCCTCTTCCTTGAATTTGGACACGGACGAAATACCTCGTTCACGTGCATCCAAATGCATTCGCGACGAGGATTTGTTCGCGGAGGGCGAATTAGAAGGACTCATAAGGACTACCCCAGAAGTAGAGTCGCTTCGCACCCGCTGGGAGGAGGAAAAGCGATTTGAGGGTATTCCCGAATGGACCGAGGATGCTGAGGAACCCCTGCTCAAATTACATAATTTTGAGGAACTGAGTATCCCGGCTATACGGGAAGAAGAGGAAGTAATTGGAGAGTGGCGAGACATTTCGCCATCTAGGTTTAACGATGGCTCTTATTTTGATGATGGTATGGATTAATGTCGCCTTGGATTATAATTTATTTCACTCTCGTACCTGCCAATGTATTCTTATGCATCATCATACACACTTATCGTACACGCATACATTCAATTTAATACATTCAACGGCTCACATAGACTGCATCAAGCTAACATGGCCTCAGCTGGTCTTCTCCGCTACGATTGCCTCAATTTCCGCTCGTTTTGCGTATCCCATTCTATCGGCAACATAATGTTGCCCGACAACCTCAATGCCGACCTTCAAAATCTCGACGACAGTACCCTCAACCCAATCATGCGTATCCCAAAGCCCGAGCCACCCGGCGGTCACCCCTTGAGTGACACTCGCGTGGGCGAGTTGGTGCTCCGGGTCTACAAGATAGAGCAGGAACTGTAACTGTTGATGTTCGGCTCGTGGCTCCGCCGGAGCAGCCGGTTCGGTGGGCTCAGCGCCTGGGATGGCGGGGATTTTGGTAGCTATTGAAGGCGAGAAGAAAGGTTGAACGCGTATATAGACGGTCGAGTAGGTCGTCGGATTCTGTAATGTTGGAGATTTGGGCTCTGCGGGAAGATGAGCAGCACGTATTTTGACGAGCTCCGCGATTTCAGCCTATGCGAGGTGTTGATAAGTAGGAGTACCAATAACAATGGGAGTGCATGCCTCGGCAAGTTTAACAGCTTCATCGTAGCTATGAACCGCATTTAGGTCACGTTCAGCTAAACCCTCCTTTGGGCGGGACTCATTGCCTTTGTTGACGGTCAAGTCGCCACCTTCAACTTGCTCCATGATCTAAACGAAATTTAGGGGAAATTTTCAAGGTCTGCGAGCATAGGGGAACATACCTTGGCTAATGCGCTATAGACAAGTCTTTCAATGCCGTCATATCCCTCCATGTCGTGACTAAGCCAGACTTGAATAACTTCGTGCTCTGAGATGGGAGGCGCAACCGCATTCATAATCTCGTTGAGTGTCGAAAGCGAGACATTCTTAAGATCTTGGCCTGTGCACGACATAAATAGTGGCTCAATGCAAGATCTAATTCCACCTACCAAGTTTGTCGAATTGTGTAGTCTTGATGTAATCCACCATACCCTCACTCCATTTACGAGCTTGTTCAGTACGAGCCGCAGCTACAGTCGGTATAGGTGGCAGGTGCTTCGCCTGCTCTTCGACTACCGATCTAGCTTGCTGGAGCGCCGCCGATGCACTGGTCCAAACATTGCCCCACCCCCAACCCGATGATGCCGCAGATTGACTGGGCGTGTTCGAAGCCTCGGCTGCTGGCAAACTTGATGAAGCAACAGGTGGGGTGCCCGATGGAGGTACACGAGACAGAGGCGTTGTTGCACGAGAAGACTCAACGCTCCGACGTGGGTTGGTGTTCGCCGAGAGACGAATGCGCTCGGTAGGTTTAGCCACAGGTGCCGGAGTAGACTTGGTAGGCTCTGAGCTCTTTTGAGTAATCTCGTCAATGAAAGCGAGTGCGTCTGCTCCTTCGGACCCAGGTACTGTTCCGGGCGCAGGGGAACCACCACTCTTCCTGCTCACAGGCGGAGGGACAGGGAGAGAATCGAGGTCATTCAAAAGCTCCTCGGCCTCTTGCTGCTTTGATTTAGACATATCTTTCGCTGACGCGCCAAAGCCAAGAGTTAAGTGTGGTGGTACAGCGCAAGTCCATTGGTGGATCACTGGATTTCAAATAAATAACAATCAACAACTACTTGCCTAGCCACTCCTCAAACTCTACCACTTCAACAGAATAATGGGTGACTGGCTGTCGAACGCCAACGAAGCTTTGTACCTAAAGCTAGGTTATTATTTTATATTAAGCGTGCACGAATTTGGATCAAACACAAGCTTTATGGCTAGTTCGCACAACCGAAGATGAAGCTTCTCTTAACGAAGAGGAACGCGCCGTGTGCGAAGAGTTTCACCCTACCTTTACATATCCAGTAAGTAATTCCACTGCACACCCTTGAGCTTTATCTCATAGTTTCTCTTAGATATTTGGCGACAAAGAAACTATTTATGGATACGCGGACCTTAAGATTAATGTTAGTTGCTTAATTGCTGCTCAGACAAACTAATGTTTAATACTTTCGAAATATAGCTTTTCTTTGCTTCCGGTTCTCTGGCCATGTATTTGAACGTCTCTTCATCTGCCAAACTTCCCTCAAAAACCGCCGACGATGTTGAAGGTACACTCTATAAATTCATACCTCCTGGTGCGTGTCATCGTCCTATTCCCCGGCCATATAATAACCCGGACTTCACAGATTATAACAAATATTTTGATACATTCAGGGGCATCGTTGAGAAAGACGCAACCACGTTCCAACCACTTGGCACGAAGATTCACACCTATACGCGACGCGTGCCTGGAAAGGGGAAAGGAAAAGGGAAGGAAACAGGCCCGATTGCAGAGGATGACCCAGACGCTGTGGTATATGAGGTCTATCATGCAAGTACTTTCTCCTTGCGATACAATACATATGACTCATTAACGTGTTTCAGTCGACATGGGATACGCCTGGTTTCCGAGAATACCATCGCCGTATGCAGCTATTTATCCTTTTGTACATTGAGGGCGGAAGCTACATTCAGGAAGACGAAGATAAATGGGAGTTTACGGTGCTGTAAGTAAAGCCTTGCGGATTACTACAGGATCTTAATGCTTGGTAGATACGAGCGCCGAACGCGTAACCCAAAAGACGCACAAGCCTCTAGTTCCTCTTCATATACCTACCATTTTGTTGGCTATTCCTCCCTGTACCCGTTCTGGTGTTGGCCGGACAAGGTTCGCCTGAGACTGAGGTACGAATTCCACGATCCAGCACCAATATCTGTTCTAACAGCCGCTACAAATATTAAAGCCAGTTTATTATATTACCGCCTTACCAACACGCCGGGCATGGCTGTAAGTAAATTAGCTCCGCCACCCCTCGCATCTCAGAACTAAATAGCGAAAAAAGCCGCTCTGTACAGCGCAATCCATCAACTCGCGCTTACACGCAAAGACGTGGTCGAACTTACCGTTGAAGACCCATCGGAAGCATTTGAAGATCTGCGCGACCGAAACGATCTCAAAATGCTGTTATCGCTCAAGGTGAGCAAGGCTATCAGTCTCATCAATCCATAGCCGATTCATTGGAAGCTGATGCACGATTAGGCTTTCATGGAGGAAGGTGAAAGTGGAGGGAAATTTGGGCCTCCGGCAGATAAGCAGTGGATCGAAAAGTGGCGCCGAGACCTCAAGATAGCTTCAGTGAGTGGGTGAGGCTTTGACTCGCCAATCGCGCTACTGACGCGATGTACTCAACAGCGCCAATTTCACCGTCTTATTGAAATGCTTATTCTACGGAAACTCGCCCCATCCGCAAAACAGGCTCAGAAAGCGTTCCGCTTACAGGTAGATCAATATTGATAGGGTCGAGCCACCACCATCGCTAACCCTACTTTTATCTAGGTCAAGGAACGCCTATACCGGTTTAACTATGTGAGTCCCGATGGAAATCTACACGTGGAACAATTCTCATGTCGGAGTCTGAATGCGTCTCACCTCGAACACATCACAGGAGGTTCTGGCCCAACTCGACAAGAACGAACGGCTCGAGAAGCTCGAAGAGACCTTCCAAAATGTCCGGACCGACTACCAAAGGATTTTGGCGATGGTGAAGTAATCAGCTACCAGATAATGTCCAAGACAACATATATGATGAGTGTAATGTACTATACACGACCCGAACAAAAAGCCCAGCCTATTAACACGATTATACACCCGCAAGCTGTTGAATCAACCGACACGCAGATTCGAGGAATAAAAAGGGGCTCGTAATGTCGTCCAACTTGCGTCCTTCGCCGCCTACTCTCCCCTCGTGTACGCGGGGATTATCCGCCTCGTCAAACGGAGATGGGGTTGCTGGGTCAGGCGAAGCATGATAGTAGCCGACGTTTCGGAAGTCCACGAGGTAATTGATACCGTCAACCTAAAGGAACGAGACAAAACAAGCGGGATTAGCTCGGTCACAGGGCACTGCAGGGACAGACATGCCTGGTATAACTGCAAGTCTGTTCGAATCTTTCCATCATGGGTAAGTCAAACGGACGAAAATAGGATTGCGGAGCAAAAGGAAAAATAACGTACAACTACGTCCTTGATACGACACCGCGTCTCCAGAAAGAAGATATCCGAGTCGTCGCGAGGATCAGCCTCCTCGCCTGGTTCGAGAGATTTCTTCTTGCCGAAGTTTGGCTTTTCTCTCCACTCCCAGCCCAATACTTTCAGGGTGTTGTACAGCTGTGGTATTGTTCAACGAGTGAACACCCCAACCTGAAGCATAAAACACGTACCTCGAGCATGACCTCCATAGGAGGACTTCGAGACCGGATGCCAAAGTCTATAAAAGGCAAGTAGCAGGCATGCATGCGCACAATAGAGAAAGGGTCTTACGCCATTTGGTCCTGTGTGGTTTCCGAATATCTGCTGGCCGCGCAGCTGCTTGCTGTGCTTCAGTATACGGCTCCAGTTGAGGCGTGTCTGGTTCTACACGCCCGGCACGTCAGAGATCCATCAGTTGATTATATCCTCAACCCAGACTCGCCGTTTTGACCGGGCGGCAAACTACTATCAAGCACGGCAAAGTTGTGCTCCTCACCGCTCCAATCAAATTCCCAATCTTCGTCAACATCGCTGTCTTCGTATGCAGCACCATCTGTTTCATAAATGCCGCGCTGGTTTCCGTTGGTGAGCTACAGAGTCGATCAGCCAACATGGAGGCAGCCATTAGGTCAACATACCGTAAGGTTAGACACCAAGCCTGCTCCGAGCGCCCCGTCCGTCGCCGCTTCTTGGGTGCGCATGCGTTCATCCCCTAGGGTGCAAGTTGCTAACCTCAGTCCGCGCTAGAATCGAGATTAGCTCACAGTCGAGTGTCTTGAACCGTTTGTCCTTGGCAATGTTGTATGCAACCTTGATTGCGTTGTCACCCTTTGCGTGTATCGAATCAACGACCGTCTGGGCGTCGACTCCGATCGCTTCCGAAAGCTCGTTGACGAGCTCCTGTATCGGTTGAACCGCTTCTGGGGGTGCGCGAAGCTCCTTGGGTGGGGCCAGAATATAACTCAACGACTCGATGCCCGTGTGCACGCCCGGCGTCTGGGGCGTAACGCTGAGGTATTTAGGTAGTCCAGCCAAGAACCAAGGGTGTTTCATAATCTCGGGCATGGTTAATCGTTTGATGGGGTTGACGACTATGCAGTTTTTAATCAGATGAGCTGCGTCGGGCGGAATGCTATTCGGCATATAGTATCTCCCAGCTAAACGAATAGAATTGGTCGACGTATGAGCATAGATAAATGGGCTTACTGCATATCTTGTCCATCAAAACTTGGGTACTGTCATCCTCAAATGGCAGTCGACCAGCGAGCATCAAGTAAAGAATCACCCCTAGGTTGTCAGCATGTCATTATTCGCCCCGCGGTGCATATGTAAAACTATACCGATTGACCAAACATCGACCTCCGGACCAGCGTAAACCCTAGACAACCATCAGGAATGGTAGTATAAGGAAATAGCATTAGCGTACTTGGCACTTATGACCCTATTCCAGCAAGCAATGTTCAGTTAGCAAGGCTGTCAGTATGGCGGCGCTCGGACGAACTCTGGACACGCATAGCACGGCGAACCGCAGCTTGTGCGTAAAAAGTCGCCGTCCGTCATAACGTTACTTAGACCGAAATCGATGACCTTGACATCGGGAAGCGGCCCAGACCAGTCGATGAGAACTGTTGCATTATAAGTAAACCTGAACTTTATCGCGACGCAAGGTGACTCACTGTTTTCTGGCTTGAGGTCGCGATGGATAACTTTGTACTTGTGACTGTGTGCGACTGCAGAGACGAGCTGCTGAAAAATACTGCGCGCAGTCTCTTCTGGCAGGGGACCGTGTTTTGCGAGTGTATCGAAAAGCTCGTCGCCTGCAAACTCGATGACCATGATAATATCCGTTGGCGTATTGATGACTTCGTAGCTTGGGCACGGTTAGTCGGGGCAAGGCTCTTGGGAATACAAGCTTACATTTTGATGATATGAGGATGATCCAAGAGCCTCAGATATTGAATTTCTCGGATCACTCGAGCGCCCAGCTTCATGCTCTGTATTCGCGCCTTTGAAAAGTATTTGAGGGCAACTTTTTGGCCCGTGAGAGTATGGATAGCCACTGTATCCACGCTAATCAGTGAAAGGGATTTCTTTGAAAAAAATCCATCACTTGCACTTGACATGCCCAAATGCGCCCTCGCCGATGTTCTTGAGCACCTCGTACTCTCCCAGTCGCCTATGGTTGTCTGGCTGGTCGTATCCGTTGTCCATCGCCGGACGATGAGATTAGCTCTGCGATGGAGGTTGTGGGTTTGATTGGCTCGTCCGGGATCGCGTGCCCCCGCAAAAAGCTGCGAGGCGTGTCGATTGCCGGAAGTCGCCGAAAGCACTCGAAGGGGGTGTAAGGTTACGCCGGGCGGCGCAGGAGCGGGGTCGGCAGGCGCGGGGACGGTTTTCGACGGGGTCGACTCGATTGGGCAAGGTTTGGCAGCGATGGCCCGTTGTGGTGGTGGGCTGGAAGCACCCACGTCAGTGATGAATTAGCCGCGACTCGTGACACGCATGCCCCTATGTGGCTGTGGCTGATCGGCATGCGTCAGGGGGATAGACACTGCGCATATACGCTGCCTACCTCCGCCGCTGCCGAAGCGGCCTCCCCGCATGGCATGTTCGGGGGGCCGCGCTCCGACTCTGCCCGCAGACTGCGTGCGATCGCACTGTTCGTCGCCGCCGCTGTCGCTGTCGCTGTCGCCGCCCGCGCTGTCGCCGGCCTCGCAGCTAGGATGAGCCGCAGGCGCATATACCGCGTTCGAGCCAGAGCTGGACGCGCGCTGGCCTCAGTTGGTGTGTTCGGCGCCGCTCGGCGTGCTTATTGCCGAGATGTGAATTCGCAATTATAAAGCCACCACTGCCGACCCTTATTCTGCCCCAACCGCAAGTTGGCTGGGGAGAGCCGCCCCAAGCACCTCACCACGCTCATCGCGCGTCCTCGGTTACAGCATCAGCGATACGCCTATTTAAATCCCCAACCATTTTCCCCACTCGTACCATCATCAGCCCGCATCGCATACTCGCCCGATATCGTGCGCTCAGACCTTGTTTCATTCGCCTCGAACATCAATCGTACGATGCGTGAGTCCACTCTGCTTATAATCAGGGCGGCTGTCTGTCTATGTGCGGTTTCAGCCCCCCTCCCAGCGCTTTCGGGCTCCCACTGTTAGAACGTGTGAAGCTGACGTCTTGCTGCAGAGTCTGTGCAATACCAACCCGCGTCTCGTCTCCGCTGTCGAGCGCGTTTGCCCGTCGTGAGACACCCATGTCGGCTGCCCAGCCCCGTCGCGGACCCGCGTTCCCATCGTCCCGCCCGCTGCGCCCCTTTGCGTCGATCAATACGGCCGCGACCAAGCCCACCCCGGGCGTCAAACTCATCGAGCCCAAAGACGCCGGCCGCAAGTTTTTCGTCCTCGGTCTCTCGCAGTCGGAGCTCGCGCGCCGATGAGCGCGGCCCGAGCCCAACACGCACGCTTTCCCAACACCAAAAATCGACCAGCGACCGAGTGGGGTGGGCGTTGTATGCCGAGGGCTCTGTCGTTGGCCGACTCTGTACACTATGTCCGTTCTAAACATGTTTCTTGGAACCTGCTCGGGTAATCGTGTCTCTTTTATTCGCCATGCCTGTTTTTTTCGATCTTCTTGTACGGGATATGTACTTTTAATTCACTTTGTCATTGAATTTCAACACTGAATCGCATCACTTAGCTCGGGAGCCCGGCCAACAACAAACATGGCCAAACAGGGATGATGAATACGCAGCAGCCTGACGTCAGCTTGTAGATGAATGACAGGCTTAATTAACATGGGCAGGCAACGTTGTGTTGGACAAGGCACGCGTGTAGAGCAACGTATGCACTGCGTAAGGATGTGTCAACTCAGTCGCAGGACGCGCATGGGCTCCCCCGGACCTCGAAAAGCTGTGATCGCCGGTTTGGGCCTCGTGCTCGACACGGGCGGCAACGCACAACGATGTTGCCGCTGCAGAAACCCATGCTTCTCTGGAAAAAGCTGATTTTTGGGCTATAAAAGGCGGGAACCTTGTGCTGGTGCCCCGGAACTAGCTAGGCTCGTTCCTGAACCACCTATCGCCCGGCGCTCACCGGCTCTCCTGCTCTCTCTGCGCTCGGCCTTGCTCTCTGCACCCGGCCAGATCTGTTCTCCTTGCACTCGACATGGGTGAGTTCCGCCACGCCACACCTGCCATCCACCCCATCTGACCCCTCCGCGCCAGACCAATGGCGTGTCACTGCCCTCGGCGACGGCGCCGTCGGGAAAACATCGATCGCCGTCCAGTTCACTCTGCATTCGTTCACTGGTCAGTGCCTCTCTCCGTCTCTTGCCCAAAAACGCTAACCAACACCCCGTACAGAGGTAACTCGCTCTCTCTCTCTCTCTCCCCACCGTTCGCTCCGCTCACACCGCCCCAGGCCTACGATCCGACGATTGAGGACGCGTATCGGAAACAGACGATGGTCGATGGCAGGCAAGTCTCTCCTCGATCGTCCCACGACCCCGGCTGATCCACCCGCCCGTTAGCGTCTGCCATATCGAGATCGTGGACACGGCCGGACAGGGTGAGTCTCCGTCGTCTGCTCGCCTGGTTCCCTTTGCCTAAATATGTCATGTCCCAGAGGAGTATTCGACTCTTCGCGACCAGTGGGTCCGCGAGGGCCAAGGCTTCATCCTCGTCTACTCGATCACCGAACGCCGCTCGTTTGAGCGTATCGAGACCTTTCGCCAGGCCCTCCTCCGCGCAAAGGGCCGTTCCCCCCCGTTGTTTGTCCTCGTCGGCAACAAGTGCGACCAGACGTACGAACGCCAGGTAATGAAGCACGAGGGCGAGAGCCTCGGTAAGCACTTGCGTCAACCTGTCCCTTGGTTCTCTGTCTGATAGTCTCGTCTCTCAACATGTCATGTTCAGCCCGACAGTGGGGGTGTGACTTTTTCGAGACAAGCGCTCGCACGGGGCACAACATTGAAAAACTATTCCAGAACATCGTCCGCTCACTGCGCCAGGTACGTGACGGGGCAGAGCTTCCGCCCAACGGAGGTGCCCCCATCAGAGCAAACACCGGCCCGCCGCGGCCGGTTCCCAAACGGACCAAGAGCAGATGTATCATCTCATAGACTGTTTGTGAGTCAGCTTGCACTATCCGATTGTCCAAGCAATCCTTAGCCTGTGCTTGTAGGCAGATCAACAACCGACCCTTAGAAAGAAAAAAATCCTGCAGAGCCGGCGTAAGATTTCGTTATTTTACATTACGTCCGGTCGCGGACCCTCGATTTTGCCATTGCACACCCTCTCTTTTATTTCCTTGTCGTTACTATCACATGCCGTTTGCAGCAGTTTCTTGACGCTTTCTCCCTTCTTGCATTCGCCATACCCCTCAGATTGTCTTACATCTCTTTGTTGACTGTACACTAAGGCTATCTTCACGGAAATGACTCCGATCGGTCGTTCTTTCCCTCTCTGGTTTTTGTACATTTTCCGGTGTAACGTTATCCGTTCAAAGACACACTTCGTGTCCCTGTGCTTTCGCGGTCCGTAGCTGCAGCCTCCCTGTTTGTTTGCTTTCATTGGGATCATCATTGCCGAATCCATACATATGGTCCAGACTCGCCTAAAGCTGAAATACAGCCTTTCATTATGTTGCGGTCATATGAAAAAGTAAGCTTGGCTCTGAAATTCCTAGTTGATACAGTCAGTGTGCCTCGCAAGCGCGCCGCACCCAATCCCTTCGGTAGCCGAATTCTCTCACTTCGGTAGGGGTTTGTTCTGTTGGCAAGGTCGAGAACAGGAAGACAGCATATTATGCTGTAATCATGTGTAAATTGAAAACAACCTTTTACTTTATTACACACAACAGGTCCCATGCGGAGCGCTCATTCCGAGCTAGACCTTGTCTGAATCATAGAACTGCGCGGGCTAAAAGGGTCGCGTGCCAAAGGCCTTGACTACCGATATTCGTGTGCGAACAAGGTTCTAGTCATACTAGTTTATATATATACACGCTGTGCAGTACGCCTTATGATTGGTCCCCGAGTGGTTTGAAACTGACCGGGAAGCTATCCTATATGCTGCAAGTCAGGGATTGAAGAACTGCGATGCGCCTGTATGCGAGCCAGGCCGACTGCTATCTATGCTTCGCACGGCGCCGGCGCCACCGTTGTCATCGCCTGAATGAATTGACTTGTGTGAATGGGCAGGGCTATGAGAGGCTGATCGCTTTGCTAGGGCTATAGGGTTGGTGAACGTTTTTGCGTTCACTACCGCCTAGAGGAATGCGTAATTCCGTCGGAACCCATGGTTCAACGTTTAGATGATACACCAATAAGCTAACTTCTGATTTGACCACATGCGAGGGACTTAGGGTGAATACGTATTGCTAGACTAAACGAAAGCCCGACCGAGGTACAAGTTACCCGGGAAGATAAGACAAATATCATGCCGAACAAGATACGTGGGGGGGGGTCAAACTTTAGTTTTAGGGCTCCTGATTATCTCCAGGGGAATTTCCCCATCCGGATGGTCTAACATATAGCCTAGCTTAGCCCTCGGAGTCGAGGGCTAGCTCAACTGTCATGTGAGAGTGAGAACTACGGTCCGACCTACGCCGACGTCTTGCTGTCACGGTCAGCTAAACGGCGCACCTCTGTTTCCTGTGCGAGACCGTTCCGCATCCCGCAATGATAACCACCCGCGTTACAGGTATGAGACACGGACAGCTCGCCTTGCCCGGCCCCACCTGGGCGGTTTCAGCCCTGGTGCTCGACGGTCCGCTCATCGGTGATCACCATTGTTCCATAGGGGCCATAGATTGAGTCCGCAACAAAAGGCTGCGAGTGAGCCGAGTCAAGCTCTGCGAGTTGAAATTGGAGAGCTTGATCGCGCCGCGTGGCGCACCTATTGTCATGGTCCATCTCCGTCATTTCGACGGTGCGGCCATCCGTTAGGCCAGAGTAGGAGAGGTATAAAAGATGTCTGCAGAGAATGATGATCCTCAATAACTACTGCGTCACTCTTCTGCCTCTTGCTCCTCGGTTATTCGTTGCACCACTACACAGTCAGTCTAGTTTTATCCCTGACTTTCTTCATCGTCTAACGTTCTCTCAGTCACACCATGCATCGCTTCCAGTACCCTTGGGACGAAGACACCCCCCGCTACAAGAAGCACAACATCTCGTTGCTGCCTGTTTCAAACGCTACCCCCACTACCCGTTCGTTGCCCAACGTAGCGATGCTCTCTGCCACCGTGCTCTTTGTCTTTGCGCTGGCCTCGACGATGGTGTACCAGCACATGCCAATGCTACGCGCGATCTCGCTTTGATTATGGATCGTCTCGAGCATGTTTTCAGGTGAGATTGGCCGGGTCTCTTGCTTATCTGTGAACAGAATGCTAAAGTATCATCTTCTACTATTAGGTCTTTCTATGCCACTATGCAACCTATGGCCTGGAGTATATGATTGTATTACTAGTGCTCTGCCGCTTTCGCTCTTCTTCGTATTTATAAAATCAATTCTTCTTGAACCAACCCTGTCCAAGCCAAGAGCGCACCCGAAAGCTATTGTTCATCGCCGCTTGATCGATCGTTGGTGCCTTCTCCTGCGCAAACCATAAAAGTGGTGGTACATCAAGACGATGACCCAGATTACGATCATTATCGGAAGATTTCCTGACAGGTTGCCAATCGCGTTCATCAATGCAACTCGTGAAAGCTCAATTGGGTTACCAATTAAAAAGACTACAAAGCTCGCTACCAAGTTGTAGAGGGCTAGGCCCAACGCCTGCATATGTTGTCAACGAGAAGAGCCATTGCATTACGAGACACTACAGACCTTGGCGACGTTTATCATGACACCTAACACAGCTTGAATCAAGGCGGTAGTAAGATAAATAACATTAAAAAATGCATTTGTAATGTTATACGCTATCCCCATGAGGGCAATCGCAAGGTTAGGTAGAGCATACTCAAGAGACAGCATAGTGAGATATGTACAGAACTATTTACAACGAAAAAGGGGTGGTGGTCGCAAAAGAGCTTCTGCGCAGCTGAAACGGGCAACTTATATATGCGCCATCAATGCACACGTCATCGACGAATCCAAGAAGTACCTAGTCAT
Source organism: Ceratorhiza oryzae-sativae (assembly GCA_030998015.1). Taxonomy (NCBI): domain Eukaryota; kingdom Fungi; phylum Basidiomycota; class Agaricomycetes; order Cantharellales; family Ceratobasidiaceae; genus Ceratorhiza; species Ceratorhiza oryzae-sativae. The sequence continues at coordinate 1,386,173 of JARWMV010000234.1, read as the reverse complement.
GATCACGTGCCACGGTGGCGCTAATTGGTGGCTGACAGGGAGTAACCTGATCACGACCAACCACACCCTCATCGGCTATCTTGATATGGCCGAGCAACGTAAGTGCCTACCATTAATGCCCGAAAAGGCGCGTTTATCTCATTATTCGTAATAGGGTCGCTGCATAATATTAATATCCCACTTATCAAGTCACCTTCGTTACGGGTCCCCCGTCCGGTGAGTATTTGGTGGCACCTTGCACCTTGAGCATGTGACTGACCTCCGTTAGGTCGAGTTGCCATCTGACATCCACCCTTTGCCGGACGATGTAACAGCCTATGTAGGTAGCTATGGGTGATTTTGCGACAAGGCATCCTGACGTGGTCTCACAGTTTGTCTATCCATTTACCATCGAACCTCACATCATCACACTCGAATCCTCTCGACGATCGACTTTGGCAGCACATGCCGCACGAAGAGATGCGTACTTGCGAGCCCGGGAAGAAGAAAAAGTTAGGAAGAAAAAGGAGGCACTGAGACGGATCGCGCCCGGATTCGATCCGGACATGGGTGCGCTCTTGCCAACAAAGCTGGTTCTGCGCCGACTGCTGTTCTTCATGTAACGGCGAACCATTTGGAGGCCACTTCGCCCGCGCCGAGGTCCGCTATGGATGATCTGGTAGATCAGTTGGCTGCGATGGAGTCAAGGATTAGTCCTCTAGGGGCTTCGATGCAGGCGAGGCCGAACAACATAAGTTGATGTAGGTGATATTATGATGGAGTATGGTTGTATAATATTTTACTTAAATGTTACTACCCGGAAGCTGCGAAATCTCACGAGGAACCTTACTGGCTTTGTACTTTGGGAGTTTTAGCGTCGATCCCGCTGTTGAAGCCAAGTCAACCTACCCTCATCATTTCGACCGCTCTTTTCCATCCTAAGGAACAATCGGAGCAATCTTTCAAATCCCTTCCGACATCTTCGTCACATTCCATCATGTCGGCGACATCTGAGCCCGAGTGCATATGTTCTAGGACCAATCCCCGACGAGCTTCCCAAGCCGCTTTAGCGGGGGATGTCCCGTGCTTGGAGCATGCTCCGTATTCATGTGGGAAGATCGGCTCAGTTGCAACGATCGCTTTCAGCTTCTCTAGTCTGTGCATTTGGAGGACGAGCAGAAGGTGGTATGAGCTCGCTGTAGGTAACGCTGCGATTTCGGAAAGCAGGCGCTCGTGCATAGGAGGATGAAGAAGAAAAGAAGACGCTAGAGAAGCGATGTCCTTTAGACCGAGTCGAGAGGCAAGACCGTAGACTTGCAAGGGATATAGAGGTGCATGGCTTCGGACGTGTGCATGTAACCGAGCGAGTATATCATCGGACAGATCGTATTTATCGGCGATGTCGAGCAAGGTCACGATGAGCGGCCATGGCAGGAGGCTGCTCAGAGGATCCCCCTCGAGCGGAACTGCGGATAAAGGTGCTGGACTGTTTGCCGTCGGGGGAGGAAACTCGGGTGGCGTCTCGAGCAAGTTGACCAACAGCAAGAGAAGCTCGTGGCGTTCATCTACTTCAACGATTGGCAGGTTGGTGCTTTCTAGTGCGTTGGTTTGTTGAGCAAGCGCCAAGGAGCCAATCTCGATCATGGACCGGAAAACGTGGCTGCCGAGCGCAAGGCGCTGAGAATGGGCAGGAATGGCGCCCTGGGCTGGGTCCTGGGCGGATTTGACCACAACGTCGTATGGATCGCCGGGAAGGTTCGCGGGTGCCTGCATTGAAGATCGGTTGTCGTGGTTCGTTCTTCCCCGGCGGCAAGATGCAGGATTTCATTTGATCTATCGATGATGCTGTTCTCCACGAATCAGGCTCTATCTCAGCCAACCACATCTGAGCTGGCGTGAGTCACTTTTTTGAATACCAATTCATCAATGCTCGCATTGGGCATTGGAGGCGGGTGTGGCTGGATATATTTGGATCGCATGAATACAAAACGGGCGCCAACCAGGGTGCATCAGCAATGAGGCAGGTCGAACATCGTGGGAGGACCTGTGGTATAAGACCTGGGTTTTTTTCGGTCGGCGGCGGGCTGGTCCCTCTCTCCGCTGTCGGCCGCTGCGTACATAATCACACGGGCGATAACTGGGGGCACGTGCTGTGTGACCATCTCCGACCCATCATCCGAGCGGTGAGCACCGTCGCCGAAAGTCTCGCCGCCGTTGTACTCACGCCCGCCTGTCTCGGCTGCTTCTAGCTCTGTCGCCGGCTCTCATTCAGGCAACCTGCAGGCTCCAGGTGACTGCTCAAACTTGCCACCCGAGAAGCCGTCGGCGCCCCCACATCTCCCCTGAGCTCGACCGACGACCGAGCTAGCAACCATGAAGGCCTTTTCAATCAGGCGTAATAAACAGAGTGTGAGTTTGGCTATCCCCCGCACTGGCACCTGTGGAGCAGACGACTAACGTCCCTGTCAACAGGCCCCGGATTCCGCTACGCTGGCCGCCGAGGATCCCATGAGCACCTCGCAACGCTCAATTTACAGCTCGGTACTGAGCACCTCGCGACCTCGAAATCGTTTACACAAGCCCAACCGTTCGTTGGATGAGACGCACGACCCTTCAGGCCAGGTCCCAAACGGTGATGTCATTAAACGCCCACAGCGAAAACTCGTCAAGCGATTCCGCCAACACCAACGCTCGGACTCGTCGCCTGAAGAGGGAGGTAGCGTTACGGTAGGCACTCCAGCACATCCCCTTGCTCCTGGTCGCCGTGCTGACTACCGGTGGGTAGCCTCCTGAGCAGAAACCGCAATCGAATAGTTTACCTGCCACTCTGGGCGTGAGTAATCCCTTTTTTGTTATACGTGTAAATACATTAATTTACGCTATTGTTTCAGCGTCACTCTATGGACCAACCGGCTCAGGGATGGAGTGAAAGCGAACTCATTTTGCCATCTCGAGGCCGGGTAAGCATTACGTTTAGAACGTTAAACTCGTCTCTCACGTTTTTGCTGTAATAGGGCCCTCTGGCATCTCGACGTCACTCAGTCGGGTCGTCGGCTGATGTGCTACTAACCCCCATCCGAGGTTCGACTGCTATCAGCGACGACTTTGTGTTCCTACCTGCTGGTCCAGTTGTCGAAACAGACGAAATAGTCACTTCACCCGACAGTGAACGGCCGGAGAGCCCTGATCCTACGATTGCCACGCTTGTGACAGAATCTGAAACACACCACGAGGTCCAACATGAACGTGGGGAAAAGGATAATCACCCAGACACCACGATCCAGACACCAGGCGTCACGGCCAATGCCTCTGGTAGCGAGCACGAGGGCTCTACTGCTTCCCAATCACGCTCCTCCCTCGCAGAAACCCAGACGCTTAAAGACACAGCCCCTCCATTGCACATTAATGTCACTCCTGCGAGTCCTATAGAAGCAGTTGCGGTGATTCCTCCCTCGAATGATCATCCGCCGCCGGTCGTCAATGTGATTAGACCCCCGATGACCAAGGGCACTTCATCGCAACTGCGTCCTACTCTTAATAATCGTACATCCTCAAGCAAGAGGAAAGAAACCCACAATCTCGTTCCATTCCCCACCGAAAGTATCCCCGAGCCCGGCCCCTGGCACTCTACTCTCAAACGAAGCGAGGCAGATCATGAAGCATTGATTGACACTACCGAACCAAGCCTCGCCTTGTGGGCTACCTCGTTTTGGAGAACTCTAGTCGGGATTATGCGCTTGGCTATGGAATGTGTTCTCTGGCTTGCTCGTAAAGGCCTCCGCAATGATCTTCGCTCATGGATGTCCTATTGGTTCCTACGAGAGCTTACTGTTGTATTGGGCATTCCGTTGCTCATAACCACAATTGCTCTGTGGGGCTTCTACACAATGGTGCATCCGCACTACGACCTCTCCCCCATGCCCGCACGGCGACTCTAATTGGCCTAGTTTCGTGATTATTCGTGTATTGTATCGTTAGATTTTGATTCGGAGTTTGTATATGCCTCTTTGCTTTTACGATCCTGTGGATTCGTTCTTTTATGCCCTTAAAGTCAAATGCCTAATGAAAATGTGATTTAGCCAGCTATTTCTGATGAGGAAATTCACATGGCCGTAACATGTGATACCGGCTCTAACGGCTCGTTGCTTTCCGGCGGTGACTGCTCTCCTGCTATCCTTAAGCGACCCACCATAGCCCCTTGGTCAACTATAGACTGTATTTTGGTGTATCATCCTGTCTCTGTTTGCTGCTATCTATTGCACAACTGCTTAGTGTGAGTCTTGTGTCTGACCCTTGCTGTATTAGTAGGCTGACGAGATTTATCCCATAGCTAGTTCATAATGTCTTCACTAGAAGCTATTATTCGTGACCCTCGTTTCCACGACTATCTCGCCATTCTCAAAGGTGCAAGGAACGGGTTTGTGTATGGGGTCAAGATCCGGTTTCCTCATGCGTTGCTGATGGCAATTCTCTTCGGCCGCGGCGAGTGAGTCCAGTCCCTTTAGCTGCCTCTTAGATGATCGTAACCATTTTTACAGCTGGTCGCAACGTGCGCGAATGATCTTCAAGGCGACCAAACAGCATGCGACCAACTTGGCTAAATTTGTGACATTGTATAAAACCTTTCTATTAATACAACGAAAGGCGAATGGTGGTAAAGAACGGGGTGCGGACACCTTTTTGGCGGGTTTGCTCGGAGGATACATTGTATTCGGCGACAGGACAGCCATCAACGAGCAGGTACGTCATCGATTATGGTTCCCATGCTTTGGACTCATTTACCCTGGCCCAGATCGTATTGTACGTCTGCTCACGAGTCGTCGCATCTTTCATCCCACGAGCATTCCCTTCACCTCCTCCCAACCCCAATGCGAGCGTGACGACACCGGCTCGGTCGATTCCTCCTGACTCGAGGATATTCTCAGTGTTTGCTGCAGTGTCGTGGGGTGCGGTGATGTGGTTGTTCAGGAATCAGCCGGAGACTCTGCAACCTGGGATGGCCAACTCAATGCAGTATTTGTATCGGGATTCCGAGGCTTGGGGAAGCTTGAAAACCTTGTTGTGGCATAACAAGTAGGACTTTTTTGTGGATGTGCGTGTGTGTATAATATTATGGTATTGGCGAGGTTACAGGGGTGACAGAGGCCGGCTGGGGATGAGTGATCAGGGTCCGGTCTACGTCTGAATTTTGTTAAGCGCTGAAATTATTCTGGATCTGCCAACGACCTTGAACCAAACCAGCTGTGCTGAAACCCCCTCGTATTATAACTAGAGTTCGAAAAAATCTGTATAAGTATCGAAAAATCCGGTATCTATTACGCTCATGATGTCTGACTCGGACTCTTCGTCTTCGTCTTCCTCACCTGGCTCTCCTGCCCCACAAGTACCTCCCAAAGCTGAACTCCCTGAGCCTCAACCACAAACGACTACCACAGGCATTCAATTGGACGATGCATCTTTCGAGTCGCTCTCCCTGTCGCAACCAACTCTCGATGGCCTCAAAGCGATGGGCATGACCCGCATGACTCCCGTGCAGGCACGAACGATCCCGCCGCTACTCGCGGGGAGGGATGTATTGGGCGCCGCACGAACAGGAAGTGGAAAGACGTTGGCATTTTTGATCCCGAGCATCGAACTGCTGCATAGGATGAAGTTTAAGCCTCGAAACGGTGCGTTTGTGTTTGATATCCTTGTGGTGAATGCTAAATTAGACTTGGAATTTTTGGTTCGTAGGCACTGGCATTGTTGTTATTTCGCCGACTCGGGAGCTCGCGTTGCAGATATTCCACGTCGCGAAGGAGATCATGACTGGGCATCATTCACAGACGTTTGGGATTGTTATGGGAGGAGCGAATCGGAAAGCCGAGGTCGAAAAGTTGCAGAAAGGCGTTAATTTGTTGATTGCGACCCCTGGAAGGTTGCTCGATCATTTACAGGTATGTGGACTGCGTGTTCCGAGCCAGGAGGAAATATGAAGATGTCATTTGTGATCTAGAATACGAAGGGATTCGTGTTTAGGAACTTGAAGGGGCTGGTGATTGATGAGGCAGACCGGATATTGGAGATTGGGTTCGAGGAAGAGATGAAGCAGATTATTGCTTTGTTGCCTAACGGTGAGCGTTACGGAATTGGGTTTTGTTCTGTGTCTCACGAGTTTGCCGCAGACAACCGACAGTCGATGCTGTTCTCTGCCACGCAAACGACCAAAGTATCCGACCTTGCTCGAATATCGCTAAGGCAGACACCAGGGCCTTTGCATATCAACGTAGAGAGCCAGAATGCGCCAAGTACAGTTGATACGCTCAGCCAGGGATATGTAGTTTGCCCGAGCGATCGAAGGTATATTTCTACACTGACAATACCGTTCTTGCGTTAACATTGGATTAGATTTTTGTTGCTATTCACGTTCTTGAAGAAAAACCTCAAGAAGAAAGTTGTTGTCTTCTTTTCTTCTTGCAACTCGGTCAAGTATCACGCAGAACTGCTCAATTATATCGATGTTCCTGTTTTGGATTTACATGTTCGTCTCACTTGTTTGGTCGTAAATGCACTATTGACATTTGACTAGGGTAAACAAAAGCAACAAAAGCGGACGACCACTTTCTTTGAGTTCTGCAACGCATCCCAAGGAACCTTGCTATGTACGGATGTAGCCGCACGGGGCCTTGATATTCCCAAGGTTGACTGGATTGTGCAGTTTGACCCTCCTGGTGAGACAAATTGTGTGCCTGACGATCAGCAATATATTCACTGCGGTTTATCAGATGACCCGAGAGACTATATCCACCGTGTTGGACGAACTGCTCGAGCTGGCAAGGCCGGCAAGAGCCTAATGTTCCTTCTCGAGAGTGAGCTTGGGTTCCTCAGATACCTCAAAGAGGCACGCGTGCCCTTGAACGAATTTAGCTTCCCTGCAGACAAGGTTGCGAATGTCCAGACCCAGGTGAGCATTCTCTCCCCAATCCCCAACGCCAAGTCGCAATCGTAACTCAATCGCGAAACAGCTCGAAAATTGCTGCAGAAGAATTACTATTTGCACCGATCGGCATTGGATGGATATAGGTCTTATCTGCAGTCGTACGCGTCCTATTCGCTGAAGAAGATATTCGATGTGAACAAACTCGATCTGGCCAAAGTGGGCAAGGCGTTTGGATTTGCGGTGCCTCCGAGGGTGAACATTGCCATGGCGGGTGAGCGGCCGTCGAAGGGGGGGAACGAGGTCGAGGAAGACGAGGAGAAGGTCAAGTCCAAAGGCAAGCGAAGGAGAGAGATGCCGCACGAGGCTGAAGAAGTGGAAGAGGAGGGCGAGGGGTCGAAACGGCCGAGGAACAACAAGCAGAAACGCGTTGAGCAGTTGGGGAAGAAGCGGGTCGAGCGAGAGGTATATAAAAAGGGCCAAGAGCGCAAGGCACAACAGGTGGACGGGCAGCAGTGGTCGCGGTAGTCGCCTGGATGTATTTATCTGAAATTAATATAAGCGCCGGCAGTGCCTGGGGTCTGGCGCGTGGTGACGTCGTGGCCGGTTGTGTTTTTGCCTGGTGCTCTTGTCTGCCACCATCCTTTGGCCACGTTGAGATCGGACAGCGTAAGACTAGAAAGAGGAGCGAGATCTCGACAACAACAACAACGACAACCGATGCCTTCATCCCAAGTTCCCCACTACGCCTGGGCGGCGGGCCACGCCCTCCTGCTCCTCTGCACCTGCTTTTATCTCCCGGGCGCACTGAGGCACCCATTTACGACCCCCCGCACTGCCTATTCATATCGGAGTAAGTCTGCTCTACAATAGTCCAGCCGCGCGGCGTAGCGGTCTGACAGCAGGATAACAATCATAGTGGCCTATATCGGAGGCTTGACTAGCTACGGGATCGTCTGCTTGTAAGTTGGCTTCATCTATCTTATACGTGTCATCTTTGATCTAACTGCGTCACAGCAAAGCACTTGGGGTATGTACTCGTACCTCTACGTTGGCTGCATGGTGGATGACACCTGGTTTCGGGAATGCAGACGCCGGCCGTCAGCCTAGATTTCCTGAAGCGCGCAATGGCAGACGAGGCAAGTGCAACACGAGGCGTACTGCGAAATCGGACACGTATGCTTATCCTGCATTTGATCGATAGAACTGCCAATATTTCCTCCTCGCAATCTTCTGGCTTCTCACCAAGCCCGTTTCGTGTGCGTATGAGATTAAAGCCAGATAGGTTCGTAACAGCTGATGATTTGAGCACAACAGTGTCGCTTGTGCCATATGCGATCTTTTCGACTTTCCATGTGCTCACATTTGTCCGTACGACCGTGTTGCCCAAGCTTGCCCCGCCCAAGCCGCCCGCGCGCGAGGGGGAGCGTCAGTCCAAGGATACGCCCCTTCAAAAGCAGCTCCATCAGATCGTTAAAGGTAGGCACACCCCGCTTGGTTGAGTTTTATCTTATTAACGATGATTATAGCACAATACGACCCTGCGATGAACGTCTGCGCCCATGCCGAACTTGCCATTCTCGTCCGAACGATCATTGGTGTCCCTCTGTGGGTGACGCGGTGCGGCTGGATTTGATTGCATACTGACGTAATGATGCGCCGCAGTTTCTGGAATGGATTTATGGCACCGATTGCGTTTGCGCACTTCCTTAGGTTGAGGTACTACTACTCCATGTTCTCGCGCAGTGCCATTCGTGGCGCCGACGCTCGTCTAGCCAACTATGCCAATACTGCACCCGAGCCAGTCAAAGGTGTTTATCGGAAAGCAAGGGAGCTCGTCGTTCGGTGGTCTGGAAACGTGTTGGCACCCCAGCCAGAACAGCCTGCACCAGTCCGTCGCTGAAGGTGAAAAAGTAGAACACGTTCGGTAGATGGGACCGGAGGAGCGATCTGGATGTCTCGGATACGAACAATTTTTGATATGTGTGCTGCTTCAGATGTGATACATAAGCGTATTGAGGAATGAGAAATGTATTTGGATCCGGTTGTGTGCGGCAATACAACGGCGGAAAATCATTTGTTGGCAGGTGTGTCACGTTGCGGGCTGCGATCCGGCGCTTGCTGGAGTGGTGATTTGGATGTGCTCCTGATCTCAACTGCGGACGTGTTTTTGTTAGACCACACTCATTCGTCGTACGCTCCTTGTTCTGTCTTGCTCGCTGGCCGACCGATCCAGACCAGCGACGAAAAGGCATCTATTGAATCAAACAAAACACTTTTCCGCTCCCTTCTTCTCTCCCCTCTCGACCACCACCCCCCCCCTCCCGACCATGGCCTCCTTCCGCGCGCCCTACCACCCCTCCCCATCGTCGACCAGCATCGCAGACTCGGAGCGAACAGGAGCAACACCATATCAACAGCAGTTCTCCCAGTTTCACAAGTCGCCGTTCCTCTCCAACGAGCCACCTCCTTCGCCATACTCCCTCACGTCACTGAACCGGCCCCAGTTTGAGATGAAGCAGTCGATGTCCGACGTTAGTACAACACACGGCCACGCCGACCCCGAACTTGCCACGGTCGACCACGGTGTCCCACACGACCCTGAGGTCGAGGAAGACCCGGGACCACCGTCGTTGCTCGTTCGCGCGCGGAGGCTGATTCCCAATTCGATGTATTGCCGGCTGTATCTGTTGGCAGTGTTGGTCGAATCAACGGTGGACGTGGTGATCGAGGGGATACTGTATCTGAAGATGAGGGATTACTACGAGGGCCTGAGCGCGAGCGACAAGGCAAACGATGATCTCAGCATCAAGAGGTTGCCGGTCTACCTCGCGATCTTTGCGTTTGCTCAGTGCGTCGGTATTCTCTCGTTCGTCTGCTGCACTTACAAGTCATGTGCAGCGTTTATCAATTTATCCTCGCCATGTTCGCCGTACATCAACGGAACACCATGCAGTTCATGTTTTTGGCCCGTAAGCACCGGTTCTCATAATACATGCCGTTCGGCTAACGTACTCAACCCTGCCAGTTTTCAACCTTCTTTTACTACTGTACTCAATCATCCAAATCTCCGAAATCCAGGCCAAGGCCAACACCATCATCAATACGGCTTCAGTAACGACCGTACGGATCTTGACAACTTCGATTCCTTGCGTCATTGCCTTTGCACAGGTGGTCTACCTCGCTCTCGCATGGAAGATTTACCAAGAATTTGGTTGGAAGGTGCGCCGGTCATTCATCACGCCTTTGAAACGCCGATTTTTAAATTTCTTGCGGCTGGCAGGTGTACAAGCTTCTTGGCGCAGACAGGCGTGTCAAGAAGATGTATGCGCATTATCTCTTCTACGAGTGTCTTATCAAGTTTGACGGGTTCTTTTGGGTCGGGTTCTCGGTGCAGGTGAGCGTTATACCATTGTTCAATGCTGTCACTATGCTAATATATTTCCAGTACCTTGCCCTTGTGCTTAGCCCAGGTGATGTTGAATACTATTTAACAATCGTGATGACTCCCGGTTGTTTCTTTGTGCTGCTCGTTGGTCACCTGGCCGCGCGACACGAAAACAAGTGGATGATGGTCAGCTTTTTCTTGGGGTGCTTGGCTGCACTGGTTTATTTCAGCTACAAGGTAACTTGGCACCAGCCGAGATTCATTTCATTAATTTCCCGGCTGATTACATTTAACTAGCTGTTCCGTATATGGACGCAACGCTTCACACCGCAATATTCGGGGGTGTTCAAGTCGCATACGATCTTTGGTAAGCCAATGTATTGGCTTGGTCAGGCTTGGATTTACTCAATTTTTTTCCGACAGCTGCGATCTCCATCTTCTTCTTGCTGATCACGTTTGCGTGGGGCGTTGTTGTATGGAACAATTTTGAACATGGACTGAAAATTCAAAGTACGTGCTTGCTTAGCCTCGGGTCTCTATATGGACTGATAGCCGTTGCTCGCTAACAGTGGACAAGGCCGATGAGGCCAAAAAGCGGGCAGAGCGGACCGGCACAGGTCACCAGCGATCCGGCACGGTCGTGTCGAGCTACATGATGAACGGCACAGGGGGTGCAAAGCGGGCCAACCGCATGAGTATCGAATGATCGCCTTCTCTTTGTGCTCTCCCTCGTCCCTGTGCTTTTTATCTAGTCTATGCTCATGCCCTCCCGGTTCGCCCACGCCCCTATCTGTATCATCAACACGACCCACTTCCGTACAGTATCCACCCTTGTTTGAACATAGTCTCACATTCCTTAACAAAGTTTGAGAGTTGAAATTGGTCTTTCGTTTTCGGCCTGGACTTTTTTCTTACTCTTTTTTCCATTTACTTTTGTTCATTTGTTCTCAATACCCTCTTTTGCGGCAGCTGCCGCTTCTATATCATTACACTGTGTCATTCTCATTCCTGTGCAGAGCACGTTCGTGGGCAGGTTGAAACATCGGCCGGGCAGCGCCAACACCACGGTTAATTTGAGGACCATCATCCCGAGTCATTTGTTCATCCTTTTCAATAACAAAATTACGCTAGAGCCTGGTTCTCTCCCCCGTCCCTGCTCATACGACTCGGCCCCGGGAGGTCCAGACAGGGTTATTGAGTGCGATCCGACCGACCCCGCCTTCGTACAGCCCGTCCACGACGAGCGAGAGGTTGGCTGTACGGGCTCGTCTTCCATAACCCAGAGTGCGACGGCCACCGTGCTGTGCAAAGGATTAGTGGTTCATTCTATCAAGCGTGAGTAATATGACGTTACTTTTTGCCGTGATAGTCTAGGACGCCTTCATGCACTGGGAATTTGTACTGCGGCCTTATTGCGTGGTGAATCAGGCGCAGGCTGCACCAGATGTAACATGTTGAACTCACCCCCACTCAGAAATAAGACGGCCCATGGACCACCGTTGACAAAAAGGGTAGCGCGATACGGTTGTTTCTTTTCTCCAAACACGAAGCTCAGATGAACGTCCCGACCCGAGGGAATGTTGAGGTCAAACTCGGTGCGGAAAAACCCGACACCAGCTTTCCCGCTCGGGAGCCCTTGGCTCAGCGCACGCGAGGTCCATGAAGCAGTGTTGAATCCGGGCAGATGCCAGCCTGCACGTTCAGCGTAGAGCCCACCCTCGTTGACTATTCCGCGAGTTTTATCTGGGAACCTGGAAAAAGATGTTATTTTGAGTGCGTCAGGTGGGAAAGAGTTGGGGACATACTTGGTATATCCACCGAGTTTCCCCTGGACTTTCCAGGTGTCGAATTTCGCACCGTCAGGGAGTTGGAAGCCACGAACACCACGGGGTGATTTTGACGTGTCGGCATTCCCTGCACGTAAATATTAGGACTGAAATAAACGTTGATGGACGACATGCGTACAATCATTGGTTCATTCATGCCCATCTGCACGGATAAATAAGTCGAATTGTTAAGATATGAGGTTCCCCAGACGTACATTGTCCTGAAGTATGGTGATCACATTTTTTCCCGCGACCAGAGATCCCTTGGGGAACACGTAGACTTCGTCGGTTTCTTCAATCGCGGGATCGATAATTGGCCAGATGTATGCAGGATACGTTGAGCGACCGCGGGTGGTCTTGATGAAATTCCCGTTCAACCACACAGACGCTGCAAATGCTTCACCTCCATTAATAGAGAGGTTAACGCTTTTTTCGCTCCCCGTTGCGTTAAAGTGACCACGCCAGAATACGGATCCTTCGCAGCTAGAGTAGATGAGACCAATTGATCGACGTAACAACGAAAACGCATACAATCCATAATCACACCCATGCAAGACTCTCCCATCTCCATAGTACGGCTTGTACGGAGAGTTTGTAGTCGTGTGGTTTGCGATGGTCCATGCAGAATCGTCGTAAGCGGCGGCTATTTCAGGCAAGCTGTAACCAACATACACATTAACAATCGTACCATTAACATTGGGGTGTGCTTGCCTATCCGAGTACTTCCAGTTTGACAACGTTGGCACCTTCACTTGCCCTTCGAGATCGTCAGTTTGCCTCCCACAAATCCTTCGATGGCACTAGAAGGTGAAACAGATACGCTCTTTCCGTTCCACGTAAGTTTTGCACCCCTTGGTATACCATATACGGACAAAATAGTGTCTTTGTCCAAGTCCCCAGTTAAAGCGACTGTATCGCCCCTTATCTCAGCTGAGCGAACAAGGTAAGGCCCACTGACAAGAAGGGTACTGTTTGTGTCGAAGCTCCAGTAGCTGCCAGTGCTGCTGGATACAGTGGGCTGCCAGAAAGTAGCGATAGTACCGGAGGTTGCGAATAATACAAATGGACCATTTGGGCCGGAGGAGACCGCGGTAAACCCTTCAGTCGTGGGCTTGAACGTGAGGATAGTATACCCAGCTGGTCCGGTCGCCATCGTAGCAGCTTTATCGCCGCTTACACTTGTAGAACCTGTGAACTTGACAGCGGTTGTGTGCTGTACACCAACATCTCCCTGAAGAACAAGTGTGTCGCGTCCATTGAGTTTACCAGCATAGAAGACTTCAGCCGTTGAGTACAGTGCGCGAGATGACCCAAATGCAAAGTCTGTCACCACCACTTTGGATTGGCGACCGGCAAGCGTGACCGGCACGGGCAAAGATCCAACTGAAGCTTTAATCGTGAGGTTGAAGGTGAGGTTTGCGCTGTCAACCAAGGATGAGCATATCTCAAGTTGACGTATTGTCCACGACGTACGTTGATGGAGAGAATGTCTGTCGGGCTATATAAAACCCACTATTCGTATCCGGATTTCGAAGTTCGGTTACGAAAGCCATTGGATCGCTAACAGCGACGCCTCCACTGGTGCTATTTCCTACGACATCTGTTTTATAAAACTCCGGAGCGCTGCGAAGGAATAGTCCTATAATGCATGTTTGAATCATAATTCGTAATCAAACAGCACCAGTCAAACCTTGCTTTTTGAACTCGGTGTATTTCGTAGACAGCCTCCGGTTCTCGCGGATCGCAGCACCATTCTGTAAAAATATTAGTCATAAGTATGATATGAGCAGCGTCAAACTCACGTCATAGCTGGTCTATGCAATTGTATGAGCATGTTAATGGAATATACCTAATTGATTGACTCACATAGCCTTTGTGAAATGGAATGTGGCCCCAGGAGGTGCCACCGTAGAGCATGTATGCGTTGAAAATCTTGTTAAGGATTAGATATGGTATTATTTCATCCCTTGAAAGCGTCTCACCTTGACATTTTGTGCCCACAGATTCTTGTGGAATACATTCTAGATATCCGCGGGTGAGCGATATTATTGGATAATAGGGTTGTAGAACAGTTACCAAGTAGTCTGGTCCGGTCAAATTATAGCATGCGTCGAGACCCGGCGCCTGCGGATTACATGGATATTTAGATGTGATAAAGCCCGGCTGTTAAATGTTATTGACCTCAGGTCCCCTGTCGCACGAGTTAGAATTAGCTAATTAATTTATTTTATGAGAAGACATACCAGGGGTCCAACGATCCACTTTGAAACTCGGGGATGAAATTAGGAGCTTTGACCCATGTGTGAGAGATCAGTTATACGGTATGTATGCTTGAAGCCTACATACTGTTAGGGTTGGCCGCCATGTGATAGGAATAGTAATTCTCCACCACGGGTGCCCGAAATGTTTGGTTTCGGCAGTCAAACCCATTTGAGTACGAATCTATGATGTGATGAGTCCACTTCGTATCCTTATGTACCACACACTGATACCCACCTACTCCGTAAAGGTCCACCTGTTTCCTTGAGCCATGAATCTCCCGCGAAGTACACATAAAATAGCCCGACGCACCTTTCCAAGCCCACTAATGTAGTTGCCATTCATTCCTCTGTTAGACGTTGATCAGAATAGTCCTATAACCGCAAGCGCATCCAACACCCACGGGTCATTAAAGGTTGTAGGCACCACTACACCATACTTGCGAAACGCGTTCTGCAAGTCAGCCATCATACCGGCCTTGCCGGGATTTCCTGGTGTGTAGTCGGGAATAGTGAGTGCGTGTAACCTGGCTTGGCACATCACGTACCTGTGTTTTCGGGTTGAGGATACTCGTTCTCTACTTGGATGGCTATAATTGGCCCGCCTTCGTTGACTTGATATCCTTTGACAGCCTCACTAATGGCCCTGACATAAGGCGCCCAAGCGGCAGCGTAGTCGGTCGCATTGGTTCTCAAATGTCCAGCTACTTCAGCAGTGACCCAATGAGGGATCCCACCAGCGGAAGTCTCTGCGTTGATATATGGCCTGTGGCAGATGTTCGAGAACTATAATTGCCTGGAGTGTTGAATAAACATACCCTGGTCGATACACAAGAAAAATCCCTGAAGCCTTCGCGGCTTCGAATACCGGCTTAAGGTCACGGTAGCCGTCTAGGTCGATAACGCCACGCGAAGGACTGATTATTCCCCTGGCATATGAAACTCATTCAGGTCTATTGCAACGAGGTCTATGGTTTTGAAGAGCGCACCAATGGACGTAAATGCTAACAGTATTGAACCCGGCTGCTTTCATCTTCTGGAAAATATCTGGCCAGAGGTCTGGGATCTAGACACAAATCAATGAATAACTTCAGGTAAAATCTAACTTATGCTCACAGGAAGCCTCCACGAGTGGAATTCACCAGACCTATGTTAGGGTTTAGTAGGACATTATTGTGTTTGAAGCAGATCATATTTACCAAACGAATATGCGCTGTCCCCGAACATATAAACTATACTTGTCCCATTGAACGGCTTCGGTGTATCCACTAGATTGAAGAGAGCCTGCGCGTAGCACATCAGAACAGGTAGTAGGGGCTAAATGTGCTAGCAAATAGGCGGCTATGGACGCCGTAGCTCTTGAGATTTTCATCGCGTTATCTGCCAACTGGGATGGTTCAAGAGCGTCCTTAGGTTTTTATGCAACGTAGCAGACAGGGCAGCGTCCCGGGACGGTGCGTGATTCGTAGCGGCCGAAAGACTAGAAAAAGTATTTTGGCTATTGCGTTTCCCCATTCAGTAGGTTTGTGCGCTTCTTGTTTCTCCGAGCGATTATTTCAGCTCAAGCACATATGGTTTTCAAGGGCAGGAAGAAGAGATCAAATAATGGAAGACGTGTAAATATACGAAATCATCTTCAGCGCAGCATCACATGTGCTAGGGGGGGGTCTAGACATGTTGATCCACTCATGTTACAGAAGAGTAACGGTGGCGGTATTCGTCGCGCCACAGCTCACGATCACGTGCGCTTCTCCACGTCAACGACGCTTGTTCTCGCAGAGTGTCAATATGTCTACGAGGTGTGTATAAAGACCAGTATTCAGAGAATTCAAATAAAAACACAATATTAATATAATAGATTGACGGCACCCACTGGCCTTTCCTACCGCGACCGCTCGTCTCTCCTTCCATCGGGCTCAAACTCGGGTCGCTCCTCGCCTTATCCCTACTCTAACACTCCTCCACAGGGCCAAAGATTTGCAGAGGACCTTGAAGGCCAGAATGACGAACGACTGGAAGGCCTGACAGCCAAGGTGAAGATACTAAAAGACGTGAGTTCAAACCATGTAATTTGCGGAACTCGCCTTATTTTTTTCGCCTCAGATCACAATTGGCATCGGGAATGAAGTGCGGGACTCTACGGTACAACTTAGCCAAATGGTGGGACTGGAAATCGTAGCTAGAACTTGTCTGACCACCCATTTGGAACATTTTAGAACGATGCATTTGCTGAAACTTCTGGCATTCTTGGCGGGACATTTCGCCGTATGAACGCGATGGCTACCCGACAAGGCGGACGGTGGGCGTGCTATATGATATTCATATTTCTTGTCTTGTGCTTTTTTGTCATTGTTTGGTTCTTTCGTCGGATATCTTAGTCTTTCAGTACTAATAGATACTTTCAACTACATCACGGTCAAGTTCGGTTATACTAATGGCGCCGCAAGGAAGATACAACCGAGGCGGGGATGTAAAACATACAAATATAGGGGGCGAGAAAAGAAAGCGCATTCAGAGCTTATAGACAACACCCTCAGCAAACATGATGTCGTTGGCTGCCGACATCGTTTCAGCTATCTCCGTAGCTTCTATGCGACCGAACAGCTGGTCGACCGGAAGATTTTCGTTGACAGCCTCCACGACGGATTCTATGGTGATTGCATCATCCTCTGCGAACCGAGAATGTAGGAGTTGTGCAAGGCGACTTCGGAACAACGCAACACTGCATTTCAAAACATTGAACGTCAATTTCATAACATGGGGCCACATGCAACCAACTTACCGCTCGGGCGCGACTCCGCTCGAGCCTTGCGAATCGAGAGTTTGGCTGTGTTCTGCGTCTTGGGTAAGACCACCGTTGGCGTCACCATTCGGTTTCCCTTTCTCAGCAGCCACTTGGGCAGGAGGAGCAGTCTGAGGCATTTCCATTCGTGGGCGGTCCCATATCCTCATCACTCCCATCCTCCTCATCATCTGTTTGTGCACCTGGGCCGGCAGCCCCAGTGTTAAGCTTTCTTCTTTTTCGTCGCTCTGGCTTGAGGACTTCCTTGAATAACGCGAACTTGAGGATCTCCTCCGCTGCCATTGCATCTTGTTCCTCAACCTTAGGAGACAGCCGAGCCTTAGCATGAGCCGTCGCGAGGCGAATGAGTGTCTCAAGCGTACGAGCGGTTAGCGGAGAAGTCTGGAATTTGCGTTAGCTTTTGTTTGTAAATAGACGTTTGGCTACCAATACATTACCTTCTTGTTATTACCTTCTAGCTCGTCGTTTCTCAGAGACGCATATACTTGAACGACCCAGTCCGCTGCTGCTTTAGTAAGAACCGGGGCTGGCTTGGCCTTGGCGTACTGAATATACTTCTTCACAAACGGAATGGATAGGATTTCCGGCTTTTTGGCTGCTGCGCGTGTAGAGCGATTCGTAGGATTGGCGCCGGCTACACCACCGTGTATCAGTGGGTCGTACTTTTCGAACGGCTCAGTGGTTGTCCCTGAAGCATTGGCGGTTGCAGCAGCCTCAACTGACAGGCTTTGCGCGAGGTTTTCATTGATAGGCGTGCCTTCATTCGTACTCAACGTCAATATCAAGGCTTTCATAAACCAAGAAATAGGGATCGTACCTTCTTCATGACCCGGTGGGATGTAGCGGTGCATACGTAGCACATGGTCCGCGATCTTTCGATCTCGAGTTTCGTCCACATCGTCTGTCACAACAAACAGCAAGTCGAAACGTGAGAGCAATGAGTCGGGTAAAGCAATGTTTTTGTGTGGATCTTTGTGCACATCGTACTAAAAAAAAAAACGAGAGCGTTAGCTTAGTAGCGGGTTGGGCTACATTCGATGCACCTGTCCATAAATCGGGTTGGCTGCTGCGATCACGCTACACCTCGCGTTCAAGCTTGTATGAATACCAGCTTTAGCAATTGTAACGGTCTGTTGTTCCATAACTTCGTGAATTGCCACGCGATCAACGTCGCTCATTTTGTCGAACTCATCAATGCATACTACGCCCCGATCAGCTAGTACCATCGCTCCAGCCTCCAGCCTCCGCTCCCCAGTCTCCTTGTCAGTTGTGACAGCTGCTGTCAAGCCAACACCCGAACTTCCCCGGCCGGTCGTTGCAATAGCCAGAGGTGCAGTGCTGAGTACAAAGCGTAGGAGCTGAGACTTGGCGGTACTAGGATCACCAACCATGAGCATATTGATATCTCCACGAATGTGGGTACCATTGGCTAAATTCTTTTCTGCTCCTCCAAGCAGGAGAAGCAAGATGGCGCGTTTGATATAGTCGTGGCCGTAGATAGATGGAGCAAGCGAAGTCGACAGGAGGCTAACAATCGTTTTTCGCTGCGCAAGCTTGTTGATGTTTCGGATGTCGGTATCGGTTAGGCGAGTCTGCGCAATACCACCTCCAGATTTGGTTGAAAGAAGAACAACATTGTTTGCGAGTATAAGCGTCCTAAATAAATCTATCAATAATGCAAGCTACACAAGTAGCTACCTTGAAACCTACCGGAATCCACCCGCCCCGCCGCCACCACCAAGGGCACGATATACCCCCACCAGCGTGATTCTGTCTCCGGGCTTGCACTTGTCAACAAGGTCGTCATCCATGATCACGTCGACGCTTCGCGGCAGCTGCCCAGGCGGAGCACGTTCAGGCATCTCTTGAATACTTATGCGCTGGTGGTCACGGAAAGTGCTGTATCCAACCTCCATCTGCAGCGGGTTCTCATCAGGATCTACGAGGGGAGTAATAGTGGAGGTGGGGCCTTGGCTGGAAAGCGTGGTGCTGTCTCGGTAATCCACTTTGTAAAAAGTAGTGGTCTTTTCGCAATAGTGGATCGATCGCAGCATCTTCGGGCGTACAAGCGAACCTATCACATGCAACTGTGAATTGTGCATATCATGGACTATAGTTTGCTTACATCGTGTTACAATTCCTTCCAGACTAATCATCTTTCCTATATGCATGGCGCGCAGCGTCCGTGGGTTTACGTGGTGGTCTCCAAAGCTTCCTCGGAATCCAACATTGTATTCTTTGCCAGCAATATCGTGTTTGTCAACATCGTATTGGATTTTGACTCGCTCTAGCAGCGCAGCGTCAAAGGCTGGGATGTATTCATGTGGTCTCTTGAGAAGTCTATATTCGCCATGGTGCCGCAATTAATCATCGCTGAGCTCCCAAAACTGTGTAGCTCACCCAATGGCATGCTCTGGGCTATAGTCTCGAAGATCGTCTATATTTACAATGAGGCGTGTTTCCTCCAACCTAAGCATATTATCGATCTCCGCAATATAGTCTGTTGCGTCAGGGCGTGAGGTATCCTCCAAAAATTCTTGCAGCTGACGGCTCCTGTCGCGCATCGCATCATCAATGAGATTTGGTTCCGGTATTTCTGCCATGCTGGGCGTCTTTGAGCGGACGATGTAAGGGATGTGGTCGTAGAAGTTAGTGTTGAGGGCGACGCGCAAGGATAAACGCGCTTTCAACAAGACCAAACATGATCAAGTGCTTTGATAATTTCTGCACAGCGATGGCTAACTATTTACACCGTTCGCCAACATCCTGCAGCCTTCCCTAATCGAACTCCTTCATAAGAGCTTTAGTTTTCCCGTGACCTGATTCACGAGGCTAACAGGACCTGTTCGGCCAAACAGCGATGTCATTTGGTGAACCGTACAATGACTACACCCAATACGCACCTGGCCCGATACCAAGTACCGTTCGTGAACCGGCAGCTATTTGCGTCCGCCCGCTGTAGTACATAATTAGATAGTTGTAGGAAAGTTAGGTGGTCAAACTCACGCGTCTTGGATTGACCTGGCGCAAAGATTGAGGCTTTGAGCTGTTGCTTGCAGTAATAGCAATTCATCTTCCGAATTACATTTTAACGCTATTTTGGCTTGGCCAATTCGCTCCCAGTGCCTCAACAATGCCGGATTCGTGGTCGATAGCGCCTTGTAGCAAGCCAGAGTCGCATGCCTTGACAAGCCAGATCTCTGTGAAGACCAACACCTAGCACACAAGCAAACTCACCCGCATTGTGCAGCAATCTTCCCAGGAGACATCCCCAGGTCTGTTCTAACTACAAGCACCTGTCGAAAGACATGGGTAGATTGAAACAACGACTAGAATGACATTCACCGACCAGTTTACACTCCTCCATTAACCCGGCTTTTACATCCCCTAGATTCCCGTCCCCTTCATTTTCATCACCAGATTCTTCTTCTTTGGTCGAAGCAGCAGGACTAGGTTGTGGGGTGACGTTTGTGTACTTCAGGCTTGAGCCTACTCCAACCCAGTATCCGATAGTCGCAGAAACAAGCCCTACCGCTACGGCTAATGCGACTAGAAGATCCGGTTGATTTTAAATCGAGCTATTCTCGAACGAGCACACATACCTGGTGAGTGGGTTGACATGAGCTCGAGTATCAGGAAGAACGTTACGGCTTGATGCTTGTGTGCTCATCAGGTGACTTGATCGCAGATCCCTATGTGTGGGGCAGTTTGTCCGCTTTGCTGGGCGTACGATCCGTCCATGGTGCGTATCGCCCTTGATATGGTTTCCTGCGTTGCGTTTTTACTACGTTTTTATACTTCTTTTTCCGAGGCTGAGTGCCACAAATGCTCAGGATTCTTTGATTCAGAAATGCTCATTCCTGCACGCTCGCCGGCTAGCGAAGTCGAGAAATCGAGGATGATGCCCTTGTTACTACGTGCTATTTGCGGGACACTATTTCGTTAGAAAACCCTAGTTATGATAACGCCAAATGTTCCGGTCCCTTTTGCGGGATCGAATGCCCACACGGAGCAATTTCGGGCGTCCATGCTTACGATTGCGTCGCCTGGATACAATTAGTTCGTACCACGTGTTGCTACGTTGTTGGCAAGACGAGAGGACGTTCCTTGATAGACCCTAGCCGAATATTGTTTTGAATCCCTAAGCTCCACATTACCGACTTTGACTCTGATGCCCAGGGTGATTTGCCTTGTCCCACCAGCACGCGGCAGCCATGGAAGCGTGCTAAGCTCAGAAACGCACATTTGGCTTGACAACGATACGATATTCAGACGTGGAAACCAGCTGAAGCTCACAATGAGGCCAAATACGTGAAAAGTTGCTTCCAGATCTCGCGCTTGCGTATCTCTTCCAGACCGAGTTTAAAAGGCAGTCGATCTCGCCCCAGAACCTCACCTTTGCACTCTTTTTATTTCTTCATCCGAGACAGGTTCTTGGTCCAACTTACCTTTCATTTCTTTTTCAGCGCAACTTTCTTTTTCACTTTCTTTCTACCAACAAAATTACTCGACATCTGCCTCTCTTTGCGTAATCGACATGATGTACACCCGCAGCCTTGCTCTTCTCGCTATCTACCTTGTTTCCGGATGCTCCGCTCTCCCAATTCTCCGCACGCGAGAGGTGCCTCAAGGTAAGAGCCGCTTTGGAGGGCCTCTCAGTATTTCATGCTTAACTGTTATGATAGAACACTCGCACGAAGCAATTCTCCGTGCCACTAACGTCGCTTTGAAGCTCGACAATCCAGACAACATTCAGGACGCTGTATTCGGGCTTCTTGGAAATGCAGCTGCTTCGAAGGGTAAAGGCAACATCGAAGTAAGCATATACCCTTCTCATGTATCCTCTCGTCTTATTCGATCCTGTATAGGACCCCGACTGCTTGCAAACTGCCACAGCCGATCGAGCTTTTACAAACGCCAAGAAAAATAACGATATCGCTGGCATGACTGCTGCTCTCCAATTCCGTGCTCTCGAGCGTAACACCGGCTCAGTTGGCTTGAAGTCGGTTATTTGCACATCCTTTAAGCCTGTCAACCCACCGATCGCGGCGCTCACCCAACACCAAGACCCCGCTTCCGCTGGAGCCGCTGCAACTAACAAGGCTATCGTTTTGGAGCTTGCCAGGCAGATCGCCGCCATCGGCGGTAATCCTATGGATGCGCTCCAGACCGGTACTTTCCAACCCGGCAATATTGGTGATCCAACCGGGAAGGGTAACAGTTGCGAGT
Organism: Ceratorhiza oryzae-sativae; assembly: GCA_030998015.1. Taxonomy (NCBI): domain Eukaryota; kingdom Fungi; phylum Basidiomycota; class Agaricomycetes; order Cantharellales; family Ceratobasidiaceae; genus Ceratorhiza; species Ceratorhiza oryzae-sativae. The sequence goes on along the minus strand of JARWMV010000234.1, from coordinate 1,363,774 downwards.
GAGTTGATCTCTTGTGAACTTCTAGATCAGTTTCTCAAACCGCGTCTCTGTAGCGACGCGAACGATGCGAAGGGTTGTATCATCTCTCAGAATTTGATCGTCTTCGACGCAACGGAAGCTGAGATCAATGCTGCCGTAAGCGGTGTGTCTGCTGGAGGCAACACTGGCACAGGCAACCTTGGTAATCCCAACACTGGTACCGACTGCACGGCTGTTCCAGTGACTATAACTGTAACTGCTCCCGCGGCCTCTCCTACGGCAACGGACGTTGCAACCACTACGAGCACGCAGGCCGCCGAAACCACCACGACGTCCATACCTGAAATTTCTTCTGCTGAACCGTCGTCTACGTCGACTTCAGCCCCTCCTGCTGTGTCCACACCCGCGTCTAAGTGAGTTCCTCTCGATCCCCCCTAAAACAACGGGCTCTAATATGAAATGCTGGAACAGTGGAGGCTCTGGAGGCTCCGGAGGAAATCTCCAGTCATTCTCCGGCTCGCTTGGTGGCGTTACGGCCCCAGCGGTAACAGCCAGCGGTAGCCAGTTTGTGGTTGAAGGCAACAGTAGCTTCAATAACCTCAGGAATGCAATTGTTCGCTCCTGCGACGTCCAGAACAACCAGTGCGCAAATGCGAGCAACGCCGCCGGCCAGTCGAAGACCTTTACTGTCAGCGACTGCAATGCTGTGAGTATTCTTTCTTATTCACTCGCAAGTCTTACGACTTACCATGTCGTAAATCTAGCAACAAGCCGAGTGTATCAAGCAAGCTAATGCCGCTACCTCATAAGAGTATAAATTACATTTTCTTGCTGTTAGATCATTCGGGTCTCTTGCGCTTCATTGTCTTTTCCGTGCATTTGCCTTGTATATTTTGTTGCTTTTCAATTGAGTTACGTGCATCAGGTCATGGTTTCTTGTGAGCGGCAAGCCATAAGTACCGAAGTCCTGTACATTTGACGCAGGCATTTCACGCTGTACGCTTGATTATTCATAAATCGCACCTCTAAGTTAATCTTCAAGGACTCTCTGGGGTGTTCCATGAGTTTGGTTGAGGCTACCGGTTGTATGCACGTTGCTGGCATAACCCTTGGTTGTCCGCCACAACTTGGGGGCCTTTCACATTTGCAATGATAAAGGCGATATTAGAGTATTTTATCTGTTAATTCTTGCGCAGTGGGCGTGCCTTGCGGCATATACCAACAATGGGTGTGCTGAACGTTCGAAAAGGTAAGAGATAGCTTGTTTGTTTGGTTATGTGTATCTTGGGTTGGCTATAGGCAGCAGGCGCCAGCGTTGTTTCCTCCAGTTGTTTTTGATAGCTTGTTTTGCCGACTTTCCTATCGAGTTGAATTGATTGGAATTTCTGCACAGAAACTTATGTCTTCCACTCTTAGAGACTTTGTTGCTTCTGAACTAGGAAAACTTCCTGGATCGCGTACTCTGACCCTCCATGCCTTAATCTCCTCTCCACAACGAGAATTTGAGTTATTTCCTTATTCAAGGCTTGAAAGAAATCAAAAAATTAACTCCCAAAACATTCTGCTGCTTGTTGCCGAGACTCCTACTCAAGGCTCGTCAGAAACAAACGATTCAACAAACGCGCCACGTATTTTCGTCGCAGCATTAGAGGCTACTCTATACCTCTTTCCGGGAACTTCTTCTTCTATTCTCTACATAGGAAAAGTGGATACCACTGGGTTTTCTCAGGTTGCTCCATCTCCAGCTAGGACACTCGTGCGCGCGACGATAGACTATTACACTCGGTCAGACACGCGACCTCTAGAATGCGGGCAGCGAGTATGGGTGCATTTGTTCGCTCGCGCGCAGTCCCAATACCTATTTCCGGACTCGTCACTGTGGAAAGCGAAACATGTGTTAGGCGATGCAGGACTCGTTCGGTGGTGGTGGAGTCTCTTTGGGGATGTTGCTCGCGACGTTGCAAGCTCACACCAAAACCAATCAGGTGAGTACTTCTGTTGGGAGAGGGGTTCGGCTATTTTATTCTAAGAGCTTGTGCCACCACTGCCAGGTTTTGAAGGCACAAAGTTATGGTATATTCTACCGGGATTCACGGAGCTGGAAGCCTACCACACGTTGTCATCAGGTTCGAGCTTCAAAATGGCGCAATCCAGCGAGCTACCTTGGAAGTACGGACACCCATATGATGACCCGAGTGTTGTGTTCCCGCTTTTGGGGAAATGTTTAGATTCCACACCCCCTTCGGCCGAATCCTTGCGGCCTATGTCTATCGCACACATCATACCCATATTTCCAGATGACCCGAAGGCACGTTTCATGGGCGAAATAGCCAGCACAACATCTGAGCATGATGTACCTCCCCCTCCGCCTAAACCGGTTAGCCCCCGGAGTCGTAACGTTTCTTCATCTATCGACATTATTCCCCTCCCTTCCACTTCTCCGGAATCGCCCACAAATTCACCGCTTAAGAAACGTCGACGGGTCGGCGAAGAAACTCACTCTGAGGCTTTGTCTGAGAGGGTAGTCGCTCACGAGGGCGGGAAGCGCGGAGATAGCCCCGAAGAGACTGGTGGTCATTCTACTACAACCCCCTCATCTTTGCCTGATAATACGTCAGTGGCAACAAGCGTAGAGTCTACTATCGAGCAGAAATATTCTCCCGCACGCCCTTCTGCTGCACTAGGGTCCAGCAAAAGTACTGCGTACACGGAACCTGACCTAGTTCGTCGAGGACGTCAAGCTCTCGAGGCAGTCTCGGTTCAAGAATTTTGGGAACGCATGGGATTTCGACAAGAATGTGCTCTCGGCGCAATAACAGCCTTTTTCGTTGCGGCGTTTGAGAGCCGTGGTGCCTGTCCGAAACCCTCAGATACTAAACCGGCCAAAGAATATATACCATTTCATACGCACACGCGCATCACTCAGACGCTGATGAATCATGCATTTTCAACAACCGAAAAAGCAGTGCGGTCAACTCAAATGTTGGAATCGACTATTCGTACTCTGTGCGATGGTGCATCGCTGAATCCCGAACAAGATGTCACAAAAGGCCCTTCGGATACCTCATTCTACCAAAATTGTATCTTCAAAACGATCAACGTCAACAATCCACCACTGGTGCCGCGAGAGACTGTACCACCCCAACCTCAACAAGTGAATGTTCTCCAGGTAAAACGGAAAACTCGTCGTTGATGTAGATACCCTCGATTGAATGTACATGCATGAGCTTTGCCAGGTGCTAAGTGAGGCGCTTACGATAAGTCTTGAGAACCCTGTTGGAGAAGCAGATTCACATGGGCGATGCCTAGGCATCGAGGGCATCACCCTATCCATCAACTAACCACAACTCATTCAAAATCAACCATGATCGCTAGGGCTTGCCTGCAACGCACGCTTGGCCACTCTAGCCGTCGTTCTTTCACTACGTGCTCCCCTCGATTTGCCGAGACAGCTGGCACACTACCAGCAGGCGTCGAGGTCGCCCCGGTCAAAGTCAAGCGGCCGATAGGGGGTCTACGCGGAGGGTGTGTCATGCAATGTTCATCGAAGACATCGAGCTATGCGAACTAATATAGTTTGTAATCTATTCGAACAACAGAATCTTTGGGTTTTTGCTTGGGTTCTCTCTTGCTTCGACCTATGCCTCATACCATCTCTTGGAGGAGTATCAAGCAGCATCCGCCCAACTTCAAATCAGCGTGGAAGAGCTGCAGGCCAGCACCCGCAAAGTATGTCAAGCAAATATCCGGCATCAATTGATTCATAATCTTGGTGCACGTCCATCGCTAGGTTTCTTCCCACGTGCGCCGAATTGAAGAAGTAGAGAAAGACTTGAAAGCTTTGGCGGATAGTACTGCTGGGAAAGAGGATGTTCAGCGTGTGCGAGGAGAGATGAAGAAGCTTGTGGTGCGCTGTATTTTGCCAACTGCCATTGGATTATTTTAACGGTGCCCTTGTGCCTAACTTAGGACGGCCTTCATATTGGTATGAAATATGGACTCATAACCTTTGAAGTATTGTTAGCTCAATTTTTCGGTTTGCAGAATTCTTGGACCTACGTTCTCACGTTTGGGGGATGCGTGAGTGTCTCGTGAATAGCCGGTCTTTGTTTACATAGCTAATTTCGTGGGTTGTAGAACAAGATTTGCATTCGGTAACCAAAAAAGAGAAAAGCACTTAGCTTGCTTGAATGTTATAGATTTACCTATGTTTCAATGGAACAATCGACGTTTGATCTATCTCTGAGTTACTCCCTCCTAGCGTCAAATCGAATAACCAGTATGGTATGAGCGTATAGAAGTAGCCCAGACGATTCATATTTTCCATCACCCAAAACCTCCTCATCACATGATATACAGTTTTAAGATGCCAATATCATGGTTATACGAAAATTGTCGATTTTCGTATATATATTTGGAAACATGGATTCCCAAACTTGATACCCCGTCTCATCTTGCAAACCCGACAATTCAACTCCAGTGAATTTTGTCACCTTGTGCAACAAACCCAATTGAACCGTTCAACTTTAACGGCACCGAGTGTGATTTGGGTTCCTCCATACACCATTTCGATGACGCTTTCGTATCTGGCTTGCCGTTCAGGAGAGTTCGAAATAGTGTTCACAAATGCTAGGGCTGAAGACTACGAATTGTCGAGCGAAGAAAGGACCTGGATATACACAAGGCATATAAGGATATAGCAGGAAATATGAAACACAGATATGAGGGTTCGAAATCTAAACCTGGGTGCTTTTGTGAAATATATAAGCCGGAAACCGCGAAACAAAAAAAAAAAAAGTGGCCGATCGGGTTCGTATAACTGATATTAATAGTATGGCCCATCCACATCCATAGCATTGTAATCGAAATCTGCCCACCTCCACTGAATAGTAGGAGGCTCGGCATCGACTCTTGGACCTTGAAACAAGAATTCGCCATATGGTGTGTGGATCATCCCCTTGATTCGTCCTTCAGGCCTATGTATCTTTAGCCACCCTTGGTTCTCGGAGTTGGATGGAAGGGTTTCTTTTGACCAGTCGTCACGCCCACACCATTCAAAGCGAACATAGCCGTCGTCTGCAGGACCCGCGTTTGGTTTAATTCGAGCAAGGCACGTCAGAAAATCTGGCAAAACAATTAAAGCTTGAAACGATGTGTTGATGTTCCCGTCGACAAGTACTTTCAAGAATGGTTTTTGGTAAGAGCGGCGCACCTCTGTTGATCTGGGAATATTAAGGGTAGATGACGCTGAAACTCATGCTAAACCTACTCACGTGCATTCAAGTTCATAAGTACCGCTGAAAGCGCCGGGAATACCTTTACGAACTGTTGTTGAAAGCCCAAATTGAGAGATCGAAGATTGTGATGACGTGGGCTGCGAAGAGGACGGCGGCGTATCGAACTCAGAATAGGGTGGGGGATCACTAGAAACACGATCTTTCAAAGGGGCCACCTTGCGAGGTTTCTTGACGGGCCGTCTCGCCTCTTTTATCTCTTGCTGAACAGGGAGAGGCCGGCCGCCGGAACTTTGGGCCTCGTCTCCGTCGTGGTAGTAGATGTGAACGATGGTTTCGGCCTTGCGTTTCCTCGAGGCTGCAGGCTTCGCAGCTGCTGTGTCTGTGCTCGAATCTGTTGCTTTCCCCTTTGGCTTCGGTTTGGGCTCGGCCCTTTCCTTGGATTCGACTTTTGCTTTCGACTCCCTGCCCTTCGGCTCGGCCTTTGGTTTGGGTTCGGCCTTCACTTTTGATTCGTCTTTTGGCTTTGTCTCTGCCTTGGGTTTCGGTTCAGGCTTGGCCTTTGGTTTGGGGAGAGCAGATGCGAGTTCAAACTCAGGTTCAGGCTGTCGGACAAAGTCAAAACGTGCAGCCAGGTGACATTAATCAGCTTACTCACTTTGGACTTTACGGCTTTGCTTTTGGTTTTGGGGGCTTTGGCTTCATCTCGCTTCGTTGCGTCGCGAACTTCAGCGTTCAGCCGCCTAAACTTGGCATTTTGCTCAACCTCGAGATCGATGATGTCTTGGGGGAGTTTGATGCCACTACGTTGTCTGATCGCGTTTTCTAGGTGGACACGGTATGTGCTGATAGGAGCCTGAGATGGTACTGTAATGCCGTAATGTATACATTGTGCTGTGGTCAAAAACTCAATCCATCACCCAACTAGATTTAATATTCCAATGTCAATTTACACACCTTTCCACCATTTCTTTGGCCGTTCCCTATCCTCAATTGGAGTACGCTTCGATGTCTTTGCGGGAACCAAAAGGTCCTTGAGAGTAGCTGGTTGTTCGCGCGCAATACCTTCATGCAAAAGACCATCGCCTAGACATTCAAATTGGCCGATGCTAAATGGACCAATAACTATTGGATGCAGGGAAGCGTCGGACATGATGTTATATCAACAGAGTGGTACTACAAGCCGAAGTGAAAGTCAGGGCACACTACCGCCTAAAACGCCCCACACGCGTAAGTCACGTGGTGAGTAGTGTGGCGCGGACTGCTTTCGCTATTTGGTTAATTGCACCATACTATCAAACAACGAATTCCAGCTTATTCCGTTGCTACACGGAAGCATTCAACCACGTTTTGGCATGGAAGTATTTTATTATGACGTTCTTTTTTATGTCCTTGGCAACGGCCCGTTCTAGATATAAAACCCAAGACAATCTGTCAGAATCACCTTGTGGCTTTGCTCCCAGGTCTTTCACTATCTTTCGTTTGCGCCGGCCGCACTACCATTCTTTTCCCCTCGTTCTTTCTTATTCAACGCATCGTGTTTCAGCATGGTCCGCTCCTTACTTGCGCTTTGCCTTTGGCTGGCTCCACTCACTGTGCTTGGGGCTCCGGTACCTCTAATCTCCAAGCGTGCATTCCAAGCCAAGTCGTGAGTGCTTGCGGGATAGTTTTTTGGTATATTCTGAGTATATATGCCATCAAAAGTTATCCTCAGTTCCAGATTTCGTCAACGCCGGCTGGTACAGCCCAGGCAGAAGCCGCCGCAGTGTTTATCGCTCCTTTCAACGGAGTCGACTTGAAGACAGTACCTTCCGCTGACATCAAAGCTATGAGCAACATGCGCGTGGCAGCTGAAAATGCCGAGGCGGACTTTAACACGGCAATTGCCGCTGCCGGAGGAACAAAGACCGCGGCGGGAGCCACCCTCCAGATTGGCAAGATTAAGAACAAGGTGCTCAAGCTGACAGGATTACTTCAAATTGACTTGATCAAGGCGAGCTTTTGTTTGATATGAAATCTCGAGCTTTGCTAACCTGAGTGGCTTTAGAAAGCCCAAGGCGACAAGACTGTAGATGCTGCGATAGCAGACATTCAGACCAAGCTCGCCGCTAACATCAAGACCGATGTTGCGAGCAAAGGCAAAGCAAGCAAATCGTTCTTGGTCGGCTCTGCCGCCATCCAGAGGAATACCAGAGCACCATCCGTGAAGCCAGTCGTACTTGCAGCAGCTCTTGTGACCCCATCGACTGCGACCAACTTTGTTCTCAAACAGTAAGTGTTTGGGTATATACACATCCTGAGTTATTATTGACAACGCATGCACCCAGGTATCAGGATTTCCAAATATCGTCTACGCCGGCCGGCAATGCCCAGGCAGAAGCCAATGCTATTTTCGTGGATATGTTCAAGGGTGTTGACCTGAAGACTGTCCCAAGCGCCACTCTAGCATCCATGAGCAGTATGCGTTCAGCTGCGGAAGAGGCCGAGGCCAACTTTGTTTCGGCAATCGCCGCCGCCGGTGGCCAAAGCACGACGAAAGGGGCTGCGCTTCAGATAGGGCTGATCAAGAACAAGGTCTTGAAGCTCACCGGCCTGTTGCAAATAGATACGATTAAGGTGAGCCTCGACTTTTTGTATTTGAGCTTAGGTCTGGACCTGGATGTTGTTTTGATTGTTTCAGAAAGCGCAAGGTGCAACGGACCAGGATGCGAGAATTGCAGATATCCAATCAAAACTCGCAAACAACGTGCAGCAAGATAAGGCAAAGGCGGGAAAGACAAGCCTTTCATTCCTGAGCGCATAGCTTTTGTGTTTCTTGTTCTTAGATATCACATTCCTCAATACTAGTATAACGTTGCGAACAGTTTATATGGCATAGGTCGGAAGAGCCATGGCTTTGGGTGTGCTTGCTAGGTGAGAGGATCCTGAATGAGTCGCATCCTTGCGATTTGGTGCATAATGTTGAGGCATCTGGCTACATGAGTGGTATCGACGCTCAAGGCTTGCCCAGATTGGCCTGAGGTGGATATTCTAGCCAGTCGGCGCACAACGACCAATATCTGCAAAACGGTGATGGATGTGTGCACAATCTCGCCAAAAAAATCGTACAAATATCGTGTTCAGAAGAGCATAAACACACAAAAATGGCCAACCAAAGTATCTACACGAACGTCCAATATATATAAAAACGCCCCAGCTCCTAGCTCGTCCTAACATTCCAGCGTGCGACGGCCTCGGTCACGAACCGCACCATCTCTTCCTTGGCCATTTTCTTGGCGCTATCTGAGATCCCTTCGAGTGCGTCGACTGCGCCAGGGCTGGCGAGCAAAGGATCAAGTTCAAGTACTTGACCAGTGCTTGTTGGTAACAAAACAACCGCCGAGGCACTACGCTGGGGCCTGGGTGGGGTTCGTGGTACTTGCAGCGACTCAGGTTTCGCAGCAGCTGTGGAATCGGCATGTGAGTGCGAGTTGAGCGTAGAAGAATTTGAGGGCGGAAAGTCATGGTTGGATACGAGGGTCGAGGTAGAACTAGCAGAGGGATGACGGTTATGGTTTTGGCCGAACATCTGAGCAACAGATGCGGCGGAGTGGGAGCGATCGGGACGAATACGAATAGAAGACGTGCGTTTCGACAGGTTCAGCGGAGGTTTGGAAGACCTCGGTTGCTTCTCACTATCTAGAACGAGTTGATCTTCGGGCGGGCTATAGGGGAATTAGTCTTGGGCAATTAAGTAATGTGTTGGGACTTACATATCTTGATCTAGATCGAGAGGATTGGCCAAAGGACTTCCATTGGCGCTGAACCATTGCTCTCCTTTTCGCGGCATTCGAGGGTATACGGGAGCAGACGGGGGAAGTGTGGGTGCAAAAGTTGCACTTGTGGGTGGACGTGCCGCAGCTGACGCAAGTGGTTGAGAAACGGAGCGCGATGTTGGTTGTGTCGATGAATTCGTTGGTCCGCGCGGGTTGCCCCGGTACGGCGAAGGAACGACAGAATTGCTCCGTAGGAGGGGGGCAGCCCGAAGAGGAGTGGCATTCAAGCGTGGGCGTGTGTGGCTTGGAGCGGGCGGGGCAGCAGAATGAGGAAGTGTACGGTTCGTGGATGGAGTCCTAGAGACACGGGAGTTGGTATTTCGAACGGCAGAGGATGGAGGAGGCGCCTTGCGAGCTGGGCGCAAAAGGTTAGAACAGATGGTGAATCTGTAGGCATGCCCATACCAGTTTTGGGCGCCCGCGAGCCTTCTGCCTCTTGTATAGTCTCTTGGACTTGCGAAGCCTGCCATTTTCTAAAGATAGGCCCTAAGAAAAAGGTCGGCTGGAGACATACACACACACCTCTTGGCCCCTAGCTCCGCGTCTTGGGCAGACTCCATTCGGGCTTGCGCCATGCCTTGCAAACAGGCGGATATCGACCCATCGTACTTGTCCGCGAACTCTCCGACTGTAAGAGAGCGCAACGCTCGAGGAATTCGGGTAACTTCGTTTTCCTGACGGACGAGAAAACGAGCAAGGATATCTGCGACATTCGATCTCATGCGAGCCTCACGATCAGCAACTAGAGCATCAACACGTGTGATTAGCCTAGTTCCATTGATCAGGCATAATTCAACTTACTCTCAAGATCAAAATTCTCAAGCAGTTGTGCCTTCTCTTCCTCGGTGAACCTCCTGCCAGGCTTGCTGGACGAGCCGGCTTTGGCAGACTTTTTGACCGGAGTTCGGTGGTCCATGTTCTGCACGTCGGGATTGGGCGTCAGTATATTCCTCTGGATCGCAAGACCTGTCATTAGCAAGGGCAGGGCGGTGGCCGGGACACGGTGTTTGTTGTCGCACTGCAACACAACGCATCACGTGACGATCGCCCGTGACGTAATCAGGCCTCATACTTGCGCATTTAATTCGGTTATCGATATCCAAAGCTCGGCTTGCTCTACTCCCCACCGCAAGTTGGATTTCCCCACGGAATACCGGGATCAGTCAGCCATGCGGAGCTGACACGCCGCCGCTGACCATGGTGGATTACTCATTGGCCAAGATATCGTCAGCAGCCGCTTCACACACGCCATATGGATGCACGGCGGTTGACATACAAAAGGCCTCCGATTGGGACATATTTCTAATCCCTCCACTTTTCATTTCCTAGCTACATTCAAGCAACATGCCCGAGACTATCACGCTGTATTCTTCCGAGGTCAGTGCAAGTTAAACCAAACCGAGCAACTCGAAACTCATGCGTCCCTAACGCCACACCTAGTACTGCCCCTTTGCGCAGCGGACCGTGATCGCGTTACGGAAGCCGAGGCCGATTATACGGCGTATGAAGTTGACTTGGTAAACAAGCCTACGTGGTATGCACCCAAGGTAAACCCTGCTAGTAAGGGTAAGTGATGATCGACAAGGTGCTGAGCGCCGATCTCACCAATAAGCACTACTCAGTGCCTGCCATCGCCTATGGAGGTCCCAAAACAGATCCTGCGAACCCGTCTCCCGAATCGGTCAAGCTCGCGGAATCGCTCATCCTTCTCGAGTTCATCGCAGACCTGTTTCCTGGCTCAGGTCTACTTTCGTCCGACCCGGTCCAGCGCGCGCAGACGCGATTCGTGATTGACGTGTTCAGCAACAAGTACCTGCCAGCACACTTTGCGTTCACCAGCCGCGGAGAAGCTGTCGAGGCTTTGTATGCGGGGCTGTTGGCGCTCCAGGAGCAGCTTGAACATGCTTCACCGCTCTTGGGCGGGGACAAGCCCAACATTGCTGATATTGCAATCGCACCTTTTCTGCTCAGACTTCACGCGCAGCTGAAGAACGACGTCGGTGCATTTGCTGAGGGCCAGGGGCCCCAAGTATACACAGAAATCTTTGGAAGCACGCGGTTTGCGACGCTCCAGAGATATTTCAAAACTCTATCGGAGAGACAGAGTGTGAAGGACAGTTTCCCAGAGGTGAGCCGATCGCAGGCCCGATGCACAAAACAGGAATGACCGGACATTCTTCGCAGTCGAAGTATCTCAATGCCGTAAAGTCGCGGCTGAACGGGACTCGTAAATCAGTAGTAACGTAGGAAAGCAACCAGTGGGTATGGTGTAGTCCAGAGTTGGCAGTAAATACTCCGGTCTGCACGCGCCACAGACCAATTTAGCAAGGAGAAATGATGTGGAGCGTGTGTAATGTACTCGAAGATTAAATGCCGCATGACATCGTGGCTTGGATAGGTACCGAGGGATCAGCGAAGAATGGTGTTTCGGGTGCAACCTACAGATAACAGTGCTCCGATTCCACCAAATGCCCCATGCAGTGACAGCAGATATGACCGTTGAAGTATGTTTGTGCGACGAATATCAGGTTCACAAGGGGGATCCCGCCTCGTGATCTAGGGGGTGGGTATGCACCAGCGGCATCCCCACCCCCTATACGCATCCCAATGTTTTTGGGCAGCGCAAACAGCTCCAAAGCTTCTCAGCGTACAGCTTCCAGGGCCAGGGTCCGTATTCGGGTTTCGAAGGCAAGGCTCTGTTTCATGTTGGACACGCCAAGCGCCAGTCGATGTCCTTGATCTTCCGCGGTAGCCGCGATCATCCTGTCTCTGCGCCCTTGATTTATCGACTGTGCGCCCAGAAATGACCCACGGCACGTGCGTATGGCCCGTTTACCCTTTATTCTGCGAGGCGATGCCGACCAAAGCGATCGTTCCAAACGGAGATCACCACGCGAGAACCATCGGCCATCCCCTGATGCACGATCGTTACAGGCTTTCGGCGCTTCAATCTTCTAGGAGAAACCCGAGTAATAAGGCGTATGCAACGAATCGACAAGTAAATCGGGGAAGAAAGGAGTGGCGCCATTTGTGAAATGTTTAGAGTTTGGGGTACAGCATGCCCGGCCTTGGCCCTGCAGGCGACTGGGCACATGCGCTCATAGACGATCTAACGCAGTCACCGAGGAACATGGACCCGTGGGTTTCCCAATGATATTTGTCTACCACTACATGAATGTAACCGAAGCGAGTGCATACCACAACAGAAAGGAGAATTGGCCAAAGACGACATGCATATAAGCTTCAACAGGTGGGAAAAAGATGGGATGCCAGAGAACGACAGTGTGGTAAAGCGAATTAGAGGCGAGTACGAAGGGCGCACTGTGGTATTCGTCACAACATAAGCAGAAAAAAAGAAAAAAAGAAAAGAAAACCGGCACAGTGCGGTAATGCGAAAGGGACACAGCTACAGTGAAAGAAGATATTACAAGAACTGGCCCTTGCAACCGCTCAGACCAATAAGTATGCATAGGTTTTGATATGGTGTCATTCCAATTAGGGGAACTATTGGTTGTTGTGGACGTTGTTAGGAGCATTCAGGTGAAGCCGTTGCTGGTGAGCTTGCATCATACGCTCGCGAGGCGAACTCGCACCGCGTCGAACGTCATACGGTCTGGTTGGGACGCAATCTCCGCCGCCAGGGGCTGAGAAAGGAACGTGATCACGGTGTCTAATGCATCCAGAGCCTGTTTAGCTGTAGGGGCCTGAAACATCGAACTGAACCCGGATGACATATCGGTAGACCGGTGCGAGGGAGCGTCGTAGCTGAACCCGGAAGCGTCACTGGGTTGGCGCGAGTGAGTTTGAGATATAGGAGTATGCCGGGGGTTATGAGCCAGAACCAACGGGTTAGCCGAGGCCGAGGTGGAAGCCGATAGAGGGCTGGGGAAACGAGGCATGGAGGCGCTTGTAGGAGTGTTAGTAAGCCGCATGTCAAGCCTCACGGGGGACACTGGCTGGACTGACGAGCCTCCGGGTTGGGGCGAGCCGGAGGGCGTACACGATGATCCCATGGCCCTCAATGCAACAGTGTGAGAGTGGCCCCGAGGTCGCATACCAGCATCAGCGGGGGCGTGATGGGACATAGCTGCGGACGGAGAAGAGGCAAATGACGAGGGATTTGAGGACATCGGAGTGCCAGATACGAATAAGCTGAGGTTCTGGCTTGCTGATGCCGCAGAATCCGTCGAAAACGTCGAAAACGTCGAAAACGATGTCTCAGGAGGAGCCAGCGAGTCGGCTTGTGTCGACAGAGAGGTGTAAGAATTGAATGAATCGTCACCATGCTGGTCGACCTCATATCCGCTGCCGTCCTCAATCCGGGTGGCCTGAGAAGCTGGGATCGGCACGTCGTCATCTTCATCCATGTGGTCTGCGTCGTTCTGTTCCTCGTCTACGGTGGACGCTCCCTGCTCGTCCTGAGACCGTTTGGTGAGATTGTTCCGAACCTTGAAGTTTTCAATCCAGCCACTGGACGCTTTGAACTTTCCCTCAGGGAGCCCGATCTCCGCAGCGCATTCTCGGGCCTTGGTCTTGATGCGGTTGTCCGTAATCGCAATGCCGTTCTCCTGGCACTCTTTGACCCACTTGAGGAGCTCGGCTTCGATCTCGGGAAACTTGGAAGGTCTAGAGTAGGTGGAAGAACCAGCTCATGAGCCGAGGGTAGTCGTCGAGCATATAACACAACACACCTGTGCTTGACTGGGATAGGCTTTCGTGTATGCGTGTCTACGCTCAGCCACTTGTCTTTATTCTTGAGGATCTTGCTGATGGTGCTACGTTCAACACCATACTTGAGGGCGATGTCTTCTTGGCGGGCCTTTGGCCTATCTCGAGCATAAGTGCAGATCTCTTTGCGACGGGCATCGTCCAGCCGTTGCTTGCCGGCGCGGCGTCTGATAGGAGATACCGAGTGGCCATTGGCAGAAGGCCGCTCAGGGTGACCGGCAGAATCGAGGGGGAAGGGAAGACTACCCGGGACCATAGCCGACGAGCGAATGGTGGGGGAATGGCCAGGGGCTGTGGAGGAAAGTGGTGAACCAACTGTCGACGAAAGCAAAGAAAGCGGCGAGGTGGACAGCGCGTATTCACCTATGCCAAATTCCTGGTCACCGGACGGTGACGCAAGGCTCGAAAAGTCCAACGGCTGGGCGCTGGTCGCCGCAGTACTCGCTGGCGAAACAGAGCGTGCGGAGCTTGAGGCGATGGACGAGGGCGTGTAAGGGGGGATGCTCAAGCCTATCCGCGGGGTCGACGATCCATACGGCACTGCGGACGATGGATGTAGGTGGGGCTGTGGCGAACGCGAGGTTGCATACTGCTGCTGACGATGATGATGGGGTATGGCCTGTTGGTGTGGGCCGCGGTACACAGCAGAGCCAGGCTGGGGGTGTGAGACCTGCTGGCTGGGATACATGCTCATGAAGTAACTCGAATCGTGAGGCATCGTGAGAGGGAGGGACAGGCCATTACTGACGCGGTCGCGGTTCATATCGCAAGTGGGCGAGTTCGAGGGGGTACTGTAGGCGTTGGCGCTGGTGGGATATACGGCCGACGTGACGGCGGAGTCCGAATGTTGGGATCGGAGGTCTAATGGGGAGGCTAAATTCGCAGCAGCCTATTAAGTACGGGGCAGATCGTTAGCACAGTGCAGTCGGCGTGACAAGTAACAGTCCAAAAGAAACCGGAGTGTGGCTTTGGAGGATTTGACCATGGGCATGGGACCCTAGGTCGGGTACCGGTTCAAGGACTAAGGAATAAAGGATTGAGGTGGCAGCGCGAGAAGAAGCCGATCCCAACAAGCAGGAGCCGCATCAACTCCGTAGAATGGTGCCCAAGCAACAGATCCTCCTAATCTGGACCCGCCACGCGCTTCATGAAACAAGTAAACACGCATCCACACGAAAGCCCTTGCGCCCAACACGGACACATACTCGGCAAAGCCGTCCGCTCGCCACCATGACAGGGCGGGTCCACCAGGAACGAGCGCACAGACAAATACATAATTAGAATGACGACGCACCTCCTCGCTGGCCTTGTTGCCGAAGTTGACGTCCAGCCGAAGCCGGCCCGCTCGTATTTCGCTGCCGCCGACCGCCGGTCGTGAATTTTCGGAAGTATCGTCGGGCACTCCACTCGGCCGCTGAAAGGGTACACTTTGGGGGGCTGGGAACGGTGCTGACCAGCCCTGAGTCCTATCCTGTACTGGTCCACCGATATAATTATGTTCGACAAATGGGCCGTCAGCCGATGCGAATTCGGGGTCGAAAGGCTCAGGGGGATACTGAGAACTAGAATACGAGTCGAATTGCTGTGGTGACGGGTAGTAGGGAAAGGGCTGGGCATCCATCGTTCGCAACCTGGGAATTCGGGTTCGTGGTGAGATTGAATGGGGCCATATGGGCAGCCGGTGTAACCGTCGGGGAGTCGTTGGATCGTTAGGCATGTCGTGGTCGTAAGTCGTTCAAAGGGGTGAGGGTGAACGAATTGCAAAAGTCGGAAGAACGAATAGGTATATGTCCGGAAGCCACGCAGCGTCGAGGCGTTGCCCGAACGATTTTGATGATTTGCGTGCGGTGGTGATTATATAGGAGAAAAATGGAGAAATGGTCAGTAAGTCAGAGCCACGTGTTGGTACTCATGCAAAGGAGGATAATGCGAGCGCAAATGGGCATAACAAACGGTGGCGGGAGCCGGACAAGCCCGGAATGGACGTAAATTAAGGATATCCTGAGTGGAAGATGGGTCGGGAGGCAAAAGCGCGCATGCTGGGTGGCAAACAAGAAGCGACCCAAACACAGATCGCATATGAATCCTGGTGTGGAATCCACTCGTGACACTCAGCCCAGAAGCGACATGGTGTGAACGATGTACGGAGGTCCAACCATGACCGACTGGCAGACGATCTTCCGAATCAACTCGGGGGGTATGGAAGAGTCAATATAAAACGGAAGCTTGGTTGCCAACAACATGACGCCATGACTATCACCGACGCACAAGCAGGGTAGTAAATTGAAAGAAAATTAAGGCGGCAAGGGGGATAGACATGATAGGATAGGAACGGCCCAGCAAACACCACAGAGAGGCATGATGTAACCAAGGCGCCGAGCCGCCACCCAGACACGGTTGGCGTCTCTCGGACAAGATGCCCAACACCAGATAGGAGACCATCATATAGAAATAGAACACTCAGCCCTGAAGGTGAAGACTCTACTCACCAGGCTCATACACCGATCCGTCGCCGTATACGTGAAGGAACAACCCCAAGGGGTTCTGGTCATTAACAAGCCGATAGTCGTGAGGGGCGTGAGTGGTCTTGCACTGCAAAGCCGGTGCAAGCCACAAATGTCGTTATGATCTATCGCCGGAG
Source organism: Ceratorhiza oryzae-sativae (assembly GCA_030998015.1). NCBI lineage: Eukaryota > Fungi > Basidiomycota > Agaricomycetes > Cantharellales > Ceratobasidiaceae > Ceratorhiza > Ceratorhiza oryzae-sativae. The sequence continues at coordinate 1,347,377 of JARWMV010000234.1, read as the reverse complement.
CTGGAATCGTGGGGCCACAGTCGGGCTAGATCGTCGTGGGTGCTGTTGCTGTCGTTGCCGTCGTCACTGTTGGCAGGCGGATCGGCCGAAACGGCAATGTGACTCGACGTCAGGCAAGCACAGCATCGCACGATGGACTTACACGAGTCTGCAACAGAGCAGGCGTAGTCGTGGACGGAAGCAAGCGACCACTTGTGGTCGGATGCTCGTAGCTTACACCGGCAGTGCCGGGGTCCCATCACTCCGCATTCGGGAGGACCCTGACCAAGAACCGGCCAGCCCGCAGCTCCCCCACCCATCGCTGTATGCGTTTCCGTGCGAATACCGCTCATATGCCTCTGCATATAACCTGCACTTGCTGTTGGGGCACCCTCGGCCGCGGGCATTCAAACGTCAGGCCCCCCTGCATTCCGATGCATATCCACACCTAACCCCAGCGGCCATGCGCCACTTGCATCTGCGCTGAATGCTCTACCCCAGGCTGCTGCAATCACATGCTCAGAAAATGTAGGACACCCACAAGTGAATGGCCGGGCGCGCCATAAACTATGGGCTTGGCCCCGACCCGGACTGAAATTTTGAGCTCGATTAAATCGGAGCAACCGGCAGAGAGCACATGTATACTCGCGCTTTGCACCAAGCGCCGCCCAGATCTTCCGTAAGATTACACTGATCATTGAACCATACGATACTGCCTGTCTCCAGGCATCCGCCCAACTTCCTTATTCACTCGGACACGCGTTGCACTGTTCTAGGTCCAGCTCCAGGAGTCGTGGGCCAGATGCCGGCGAATATCCCTCTCGGTGCCACTCGCCGCACTTCGGTCGACACCCGCCGGAGTTTAGCTGATATACATGTCTCCCCGGTTCGTAGCGGAGGGACTGAGCACCGTTTCTCCTACGTAAAGTCAGCCAACCCACACGCGTCTTCGAGGGGCGACCACCCCAGAAGAACTCGTGGAAATATAATCTCGCTTGATTCATTCAAGCGAATGCCCACGCCTGCCAATGACGTCGCTTGGACCGTCAGGGGAAACTGCCAGTACATATGATCAGGCGCAAACATAACCCCCCACAGCTGAAGCTGGCAAACGATCCATCACTGACATCCATGTTCAAACGAAGCGTTCTGATGATTTAGAAAAGACCTATTTTACTGAGCACGCCCGTGATATCGTTCCTTGTGCTAATATAAACTTGTCTGAAATTGTGTTGCACCCCGTTAGCTCCGTTTGATACAAAGGTATCGACTTCTTGTACCTTTCTCAGGTAACACTATTTCTTAATCTCCCTGGTAATCTCAGCGCGAACATATCCGTGGTCGTACCCCCAGGCGGAACACGTGCAGCCCTGGTTTCATCTCTCATGGTACTTTGGGGATGGAGCGCCACTCCGATTCAGGCCAACGTTCTGGGTCGCCACCGTGTTAGGAATGTCCAGCGCAGCTTGAATAATCTTCAAATTCGCAAGCCGTTTTTGCGGCTGCCAGTTAGACAAGTTGCTGGATTAGATGGGTGTCCTTATTGGGTGACATAACTGTCCTGCCTCAAAACCGTGTCGATCCGTACTACACGTAAGCGATGACACTCATGTCGATCTCGGTTAGAGCAGTGTTGTGGTTGACTAACTGTTTAAAGAACAAATTAAACCGTCAGCGAAATGAAGCAAATCAGCTACCCAGGCTGAACCCGCGTTCCAGAAAGGAATGATCGATCGAGCCACGCACCGGCATTAACGGCTATGTGTACAGCTTTGGCCCCACCGGGCGTGGTGTGAGAACGGCTTGTGATCAGTTGCGTGTCTGGGTGTTGGAACTCCGAATTTGTTGCACCGAGACATCCAGAACCGTAACAGAGTTCATGCCGCCGATTGCCCTTTCTTTTTGGGTTGTATGCAGGCGATACGGTCTGAAAACGCGAGGGCACCTTTATCTGTGAGAACAATCTCCTAGAAAAGATGCGGGATAGCGGACCATTTGAGAATCTGAGCAGGTGTACTGTCCAAAGGTAGCAAATCTAGTCCAACAACGAGCCGGCAAACTGATGAAAGACTATTATAAAAAATGTATTCCCTTAACCAAAAATGCATCACTCCGCCTCGACATATCGTACACGTGCAGCTCAGACGCAGGCCTGGTCATTTCTTGCCGCCGGTCTTTGCCTTTTTGCCTCCAGTATCTTTCTTGTCGTCGGCCTAGAGGAAAGAGCAGGTGAGGACGTGGGGTTCGTTTTCAAACAGGCAAGGCTAACATACCTTTCGTTTTGACCCAGCACCCTTTCCTCCAGCGGGACCCTTGCCAGCAGCTGTGGTCTTTGCCTTTGAACTCGCCGACTCGGTGACTTTGAAGAATCCGTCCAGTCGACCTTGTTGCTTAGTGTTGAGCATTTTGAGTAGTTTTTCAGCGCCCTTCCGTACTCGGTCCTCGCTGAGATTACCTCCTGTTAGCACCAGCTCTACCAAGATGTGTATTCAGGCGAACTTACTTGAACCCCTTTTCTACGACTAGGAATTGGACGAGCCCGTCTACGTCTGGTGCCTCCCATATAAGCTACAGACGTCGATGAATAAATGGTACACGTAGTCGCTGAGATCGAAGAAACGTACATCTATTTTGTCAGCTGGTGTAACATCTGGCTGTAAGAACAATTTTTTCGCTTCCTCCCAAGGATAGTGGTCTGGTACGTGGATGCCGCCGCGACGAGCGGGCGCAGGTTTTTTGGAAGCCTCCTCGTCTTCCTTCTTGGCTTTGTCTTTCTTTGCCTTCTTGTTGTCGCCTTTAGCCTCGACGCCTTCCGCATCGAGTTCCGCATCTTCGTCCTTGACCTCAGCCTCGTCCTCCCCTTTCGCTTCGGTTCCGTCCTCCATCTTGCGGTCTTCTTCATTCTGCTGCTTTGTCTCCTCTTCGTCGAGCTTCATCCCAGCTTCAGAGCTGGCGGGAGGCGATGAAGCACGCATGGGAGACGAAGCACGCACAGGGGAGGAGGGAGCAGGGGGCGAGGTAGCGACCACCGTATCGTCCCAAGGATCCGACTCTGCACCCCCATCTCCTTCTCCGCCATCCTCCTCATCCGATTCAATCCTCTTCTTCGACTTGGCCTTGTTCTCCTTCTTCGGCACAGGCTTTTCCTCCTCTTCCGACTCCATCGCCTCATCCTCATCCTCGTCGTTTTTGGATTTAGACTTGGTTGTTCCCTTCTTCTCGGCTTTTTTCTGTTTCTTGAGATCTGCCTCTTCGCGCTCGGCCATCTTTGCGTAGAGCACCTTCATGACTTCCTTCAGGCTTCCGTGCTCCTGCATAAGCTTGAACGCGTTTTTGGGCCCCACTCCCTTGATCGGCTCGAGATAGTCGCATCCGAGCAATATGCACAGTTCGGTAAACTAGGACCACCGAAAATATAAATGAAATGGTGTCTAGGTGCTTTCCAAAAGGAGTAGGGTGGCGGCGAGACATACCTGTTCCATATTCATACCTAAACCATCAAGCGCCTTCTCTAGAACGATTTCCGAGATCGGAGCCTTTTTGGCTTCTGAGAATGTAAGATGGCGATAGAGTACCGGTGCATTGAATGTGAGCGTGTCCATATCTTCGGAGCCGGCGGCATAAACCTGCGTATGAGACATTTAGGAACGCATTGATGAAGGTCAGCAGTGTGAGAGGCGATACATGGGTGAAAGGAAGGAATGGGGGCAGGGGCAATTGTTTAGTAACATTAGGAAATATTCAGTTCGAATGTCGGGTTAATTCAGGGGGATGAAACAAGGAGCCCTAGCCAAGGCCGGTGATCTATGCTGCGACTTACCTTGCCACCTCGCGCCAACTCTGCGCACTGTGCCTCAGCCTCCGAGGGCGCCTAGAAAGCAGGTTCGTCAAATGAAGTCGAGAGCGGGTAGCCCCGAGATCTTCACTGACAACAATACAGGGGATGCCCATCAGCTTGAGGAGCTTTCGACATTCCTCATTGTGTTCACGCGTGACGCGAACCGTTCGTCGTGCGAACTTGTCGACCTCCTCAGCCGTGCCTTGTTTCCTTGTTGGTATTTTCGTTAATAGGTGGCGAACTAGTAAACTCACCGACTTCTTTTGCCTCTTCGCCCTCCTCTTTTGCTTTTTGTCGGCCTTCAAACCGCTTGGAGAGCTATGAAACAAGGTTGGCCCAGAGACGCCCACGAGTCTATATGGAGCACGTACGACGCCTGACTTGAGATCGGGAGGCTTTCCGTCAAATACGTAGGCCGGCTTGATTCCATGTTCGACCATACGGATCGTCCGGTAGAAAAATCCCATGAGGTGGCTAATGTCATCATCTGAGGTCAGTACGTGGTTCGGCCGGGGACGAGTGTCTATACTTGCCTAGTTGTCTCTCCGGCATCATTCGTGAGCATTTGACCGTCCTGCTGCCTAACTGCAATGAGAAACTGATAGATACTCATAGACGCGTCGATCGCGACTTTTCGTCCAAACAGCGTTTTAATGTCATATTCCTATCAATCGTTGGTTTCTCTCGTTTGACACGCTCAATTTTTGACTAACTTTGATCGAATTAGGTGCGTGTTCGGTGAGCAATCCAGTCAGACCTTTGATGCCCATGGTTGTTGTTGTTCGAGACGGCGATTATTTGTGGCGTGCATGTCACGTGCCACATAGACGCAGCCGTTTGATGCAGCGTCGACCTTATCAGCTTCTGGCGGACACGAGGCAATGTAGTGCGGCCTAAGCTTAAAGCTAGATGGACGAGATACGCCCGGGCACGAACAAAAGGCTGCATTCAGTCCGATGTGGGGGCATCGATTCCCCGCTATCCAGTGCTACAACATTAGCCCGTCGTTCCGTAATGGGGACCCCAGCCGGTGGAGCATGTGTCTAATCATAGCGGCTCCTCTCGGCGGGCCCATCGATGCGTTTGGCGGCGCAGTGGCGGGCGGCGGCAACGGCGGGGGTGGCGGCAACGGCGAGCAAGGCACAGATGCCAGGCGAGATCAAAGCATAAGTTTCACGCGGTGGCTCGCAGGCTGCTAATTCAGACAGCTGACCGAGGGACAGGAACGTCCTTGGCAGCGCGCTGAGGGTGCCGAACCGGATGCAAATGACGATGGGGCCAAGCATTTGCAGAGCTGAAATACCGATTTGGTCGGCCGGTCTTATCTGTTCTCGACCACAACCTCGCCGCGCAGACCCCCCAGCGGAAACAGCGTTCCCGACGACCGTGACGATCCCGGCGGCGACATTGCTTACGAGTGTGAGTGCGGCCCTGACACCTCGTTTCTCCCATGTTCTCACCTGTTTGGCCCGTTTCAGCTCGGCCCTAGCCTTAAAACCTCTCGGCTTTCGTGCCGGCGACGCTCCTAGCAGACAATGACCTTTCATCCAGTGAGTGTTGGCTGTCTTTTCCAGCGCTGGCCCATCTTGGGCACTATGAGCAGCGTCGTGGGTTGCTGAGTGAGCATTCCCCACACGGAGCCTGCTCTTTCCCTGAGCGTTGCGCGGTTTTCGCCGCTCCTGCACTCTCTGACGTCGTCTGTTGCTTGTCCTGCGGCGATCATTGCTAATCATCTGTTCAAGTTCGATGTCACGACCCTCATCTGGCGTACGCCGTCCTAGGCGGCTTTGTCGTCATGTTCGGCATGTTTTCCCTGCTCATTCGTGAAAAGGCAAGTTGATTTTTGCGCTACGTCCGTTGGCTGGCTCACTTCATCCTTTCGCCTGTCTAGGCCTACATCGGCGAGGCCGTTATTGCGACCGTCTTCGGTATTATAATTGGCCCCTACGTGGCCGGCATTTTTGATCCCCGCGGTTGGGCAAGCTCACACGAAGTCGTGAACGAAATCACACTTGAGGTCACCCGTGTTGTGCTGGCCATCGGCGTCTTTGCTATTGGCGTTGAATTGCCGAAGCAGTACATGCTCAAGCACTGGCGGTCACTCTTCTTTCTGCTGGTTCCGGTCATGACATATGGCTGGTTCGTCAGCGCTGCGCTCATCTATGCGTTGATCCCCAATCTCAACTTCTTGAGCTCGCTTGTCATAGCCGCCTGCTTGACGCCTACTGATCCTATCTTGGCTGCTGCTGTCGTCGGTGGAAAGTATGCTGACAAGCATGTCCCACGCCATTTGACCGATCTCCTCAAGGCAGAGTCTGGGTGCAATGGTGAGCTACTCACTATGTGTTCTTGTATGATGCGTGAGCGTATTTACATCCCGGAACAGACGGAGCGGCGTTCCCCTTTCTTTTTATTGCCATCTATCTCATTTTAGAAAAGTCGGACAGGGTCGCAGTTGGTGTGTAGATTTTGGGCTAGAGATAGCTGCGCGGCTGATAACATCTTCCTTACAGGCGAATGGTTCTATGTTACCTGGCTATGTGAGTCGAAATTGGATGTCATCATGTGATAGTCCCTGACCGGTGCTCCAAACACAGACGAGGTCGCACTTGGTATTGCTTTCGGTGCAGTTCTTGGGTTTGGCTTCCGCCATCTGATGCGCTTTTGCGAACGCAAGGACCTCATCGATCGTCAAAGCTACGTCGCACAGTATGTCAGCCTCGCAATCCTCACGATAGGTGCGTTCTAGAGTGCCTGGATAGGAAGGGTGTGACTGATTCTCATCTCCATCGTGCCTTTTTGGCCTTGGCGTGCTTGGCTAGGCGCAACTACGTTGCTTGGCTCTGATGACCTGCTTGCCGCATTCGCGTGTGGTACAGCCTTTGCATGGGACGGTTGGTTTAACCGCCAGACCGAGGAGAGCATGTTCAGTAACGTAATCGGTGAGTGTTTACTGTAGCAGTTGTGGCCCTCTCTGACGGTGGGCGCCGCTAGATCTTCTTTTCAACTGTGCCTGCTTCATCTTTATCGGTGCATGGATTCCATTCGAGGACTTCAATGCTCCCGAGCTCTCAATTTCAGTCTGGCGGCTCATCGTACTGGGCATCTTGGTCGTCCTACTGCGTCGTTTGCCCATTATGCTTGCGCTCTACAAATGGATACCTGATGTCCATACCCTGCGGGAATGTGTTTTCGCCGGCCACTTTGGACCTATGGGTGTTGGAGCCGTCTTTATTAGTACCCTCGCGGCCACGAAGCTCCCAGAGCCCTTAGAGATTGAGCCCAGCGGCGAGCTTGTCGGTGGGGGTCACCCTGGCCAGGTCGATTACCTAGGGCATTCGATACAGCCAATCGTAGCCTTTATGGTACTCGTCAGCATAATGATCCGTGAGTAGCGTCGCCTTTGTCTTCTGTTGCTTACGTTTAACGTATATACTTTGATCAGACGGATTGAGTATTCCGTTCTTCTCTCTCGGCAAACGTGTGCACTCGATTCGTCATACATGGTCTCGACACAACACCGTTGAGGGAGGGCGACCCGAGTGGCAAAACCAAACTCGCCAGATAAACCCTGGAGAAGAGATTGTGGTCAACCGAGACGACGCGGTTGAACGTGGCGAAGCTGGCGCCTTCGATGAGAAGCGGGCTAGCATGGCAACCACACCTGGAGAGGAGAGCAGTGGAACCGTTGGAGATGGAGAGCACACGCAAGGGGAACATATCACTTCGACCGAAGGACGGAAAGGACGGATGGGTGGAGCAACGCCTGAGGAGGAAGGTATTGAGACTACCGAATGGAGAGAAGGTCCCCATTTGGTCATCGAAAAGAACCCTGGACACGGCGAAGAGGTTTGTCATTTCTGCTCTACTATATCACGGATATGATGAAGTAGCTCACAACTTGTTCCAGGTTGAAGTTGAAGTTATCAAAAACGCATTTACGCACGACTCCCCACGCTCTCAAGCTAGTTCGAATCATCACCAGCATCCCGACAGGAACACGTTTGCCGGAGAGCGCGAGCATGTCGCCAATCAAATCGTGGATCATTTGCGTTCGATGGAACACGAAGCTGAGCATGTGGGCGAAAAGCTTGGGCTAACTCACAGCAGTGAGCGCCCAGCGCATGCTTCGGAGCAACCCTCGCCTGTCGAACCCCAAGCGAGCACATCTAGATCCTCAGATGACGAAAATGAACCTCGCCTTCCCCCACCTGCCGTCGTTGCGGATGAAGACGAGGGTGACCGATCAAGAAGTCAAAATCGCACAGTGCGGAACCATGTCCGGGACCGACTTCTTGGCCGTCCTCGAGCCGCGACCGACCGCCACGGACATACGAGGAGTTTGTCTACCGGTGGAGCCAGAGATCCGGCCTCGCGCCTGCGAGCCGATTCGGTGAGGGACCCGAGGCGTGATGCGAGTCCGGCACGGTCAATTCGATTTATGGATGACCGACCGGACTCGTCTGGAGGCGTCGAAGGTAATGGAAACGGGAACCCGGGTTCGAATGGCAGCGGGAATGAGACATCTGGGTCGAGGGTGATGTTTGACTTGCCTACACAACGACCAAAGTAAAAGATTGGAGCAGCTGGGGAAATGCTTTGGACTTGCTTTGTTAAAAATCCCCCCCTTTTTTTAATTGCACATCTTAGTATTTTTTTCTGTTTGCATGTATGATCACTGCATATTTTGTAAGAGTATTTCAGTGGCGAAATGTTCATATTTTGTGCAAGGGTTTTGCTCTGTGCTATGGATATAGGCGAGTGTCATGGAAGATGACACCAATCGTTGTGTAAGGACTCTGAGCCACCTAAGCCTGGCTAACCTACCACTACTAGCAAAGTTTAGGGCAGGAGAGCAAGTCGTATTTTCCTTACACAAAGAACGATTCAGCACAGCACAAAACCTGGTTCGTTATTGCTGGAGCGACAGGCGCTCAACTGGAGAAGATGGTCACGTGCTCGCTCTTTCCTGGTTGTTGACCGCATCGACGACGATGCACACACGTACACGCCGCTCAACGCGGAAAAAGGCGGCAGCCGCCGAGGACGAGGAGACGGCGTCCAACGCGTCCTTTTCAGTTTCCCCCGCACCACCACCTCCCGTCTCCCTCCCCGATGACTTGCTCGCCTCTCAGGACGACCTGCTCGCACTTCTCGGTGTCGAAGCAGACTTGGCACGACCGACCAGCGAATTGCTTTTCGCTGCGTACAGGGCTCTGCTGGGTCCAAGAAGAATCGCGAGCCGAGATTGTGCGCAAGGATGTGGAGTTGGAGCAGGCTATCCAGGACCACGAATCGCGTGTGAGCGAAATCGAGGCGACTTTTCAGCAGGCACAGCAAGAACTGGAAGATGAGAAGAGAAAGAATGCGGAGCAGGGTGAGTTTTTACTTTTGTGGGTTTCGTTTCAAGCTTGTTTATTGGGGGAATTATTTTAATGTAGCCGCCGCGAATGCTGCTCTTACCACCCGGCTCGAGAACATGAATACCGCCACGTCGACAATACTGCGCTTTCGAGAAAGGTAGAAGAGGTTGAACGAGAAAAGCGGGACTTGTTGGTTGTTGTCGATCGTCTGCGGAGGATTCTGCTGCCACCGAAGCCGAGCTAGACACGTTACGGTCGCGCTTGAAGGAGACACGCGCTGAGCTTGTCGCCGCGCAGACAGAGGTTGGGGAATCCAAATCAAATGAGACTACGCCAAGGTAACGAGCATGGTTCATACTGAAATGAATGTTCTGACCATTGCCACTGCTCTAGTTCAAGCTTGAAACGACCACACAAGAGCTAGAACTCTTGCGGACGGACCACGCACGTATTAGCAACGCCCTCACTCAAAAGTCGGAGCAGCTCACTGCTTTACGCCGTGAAACGGCCGCGCAAACGGCCACCCTCGAAGCTGAACTCTCCGCCGCCCAGAGTACCAACAACAGTCTTTCTGGCACTGTAGCTTCCCTTCGCGCGGCCCACGACAACTTGCAAAGCGAACACACTGCGACTCTCGAGCGACTTTTACAGATCGAGGGAGACGCTGGAGCCGAGCGCGCACAGTCCAAGGCTCAGGCAGACGCTCGGGAGCGTCTGATCAAGCTGCTCGAGGAACGAAACGACGAGGCCGTCAAGCGTGTGCGCGAAGTCGAGGGCGAATATGAGGCTGTTCTGGAGCGTGCCGAGCGACGAGAAAGGAAACTGGAGGACGAAAGGGACAAGGCAACGGCGCGTGTTGAAGAGCTAGAAGGTGTTGTACGAGGCTTTGTTGCTGGAGAGTTCGCCCCTGGGGCAGACGTATCCATCTCGATCGGCAACACTTCGATCGCCCCTGGTACGCCTGGCCTTGGAACGCCTAGCCGGTCTGTTCTACCTGGCACACCTAGGAATATCGGAACACCTGGTCCTCTTGGTCACGGCACTCCGAACCCTTTTGCCACCCCCTCGATGTTATCTCCTACCGCTCAGCTAGCATCAAGGACCCAGCGTGGAGGCAAGTCGTACACCGAGGTGTATGCCGATTATGTGCGCATGTCGGATGAGTTGAGCAAGCAGAAGCTCGAGACGAGGCGGCTGGAAGAATGCTTGGCTGGAATCCTTAGGGATATCGAGGAGCGGGTGAGTTTTCATTAGCCTGGATATCACAAGCCGTATAACTTACTCGGAACTTGTGGTCCAGGCTCCGTTGTTGACCGAACAGCGTATTGAATACGAACGATTGCAGCAAACTGCTGCCGATCTGACACAACAACTAGCGGACGCTATGAAAGCACAAGAAGGCGTCCGCGCGTTGGAAGGCGAACGGGACGCATGCAAACGAGAGGTGCGTGGTATTTCGTTTCCCAAAGGATGTTATTCAAGGATTGGATTGTTAGATCGAGGTGCTTGAGCAACAACTTGCCGATTTGTCTCGCCAAGTTGTCCTTCTCACTCGGGAAATTGCACTCCGCGATGACCCGTCGCTTGCGGACGAAGAATTTACCAACGGGGACGAAATGGACGAAGATGGTAAGTACTTTTCCCAAGGCTGTCTCCATAGTATCTAATCACAATGGTTTCAAAAAGCTTCTGCCACCGACGCTCTCATTACTTCTGAGCTCGTTCTGTTCCGCAACTTGCCCCAGCTGCAGGCGCAAAATTCGAGATTACTCCGAATGACCCGCGAACTCGGCGTGCGCCTCGAAAAGGAGGTTGCAAACTCGAACGCGGGAGAAAGTCTGGACACTGCGCTGCGTGAAGCCTCAGAAGTTGTCGAGCGCCTTGAGCGCGAGGTTGAGAGCCTTAACCTACGGAGTGAAAGCCTCAAGCGTGAGCGTGACGCTTGGAAACGGGTCGCGCGCGGAAACGCAGCTGGCGAGACGTCTGGCCCCTCTGGTGAAGCCACCGAGGAGCGAGTCCCGACAAAACTCATGTCTACACGAGTTGATGAAGAGTTGTTGAAGCAGCTTGAAGAGCGGTCGCAAGAAGCTGCACGGTTGAGGGAGGAGCTGGGCGTGGCGCAACGCGAGGGAGCCAAGTTGAGCGCTCAGCTGGCCAAGCGAGCGCTCAGGTTATGTTCCAAGAGGGTGCGTTTCGTTGTTTTCGCCTTTGGGGGCCGGACTCTAACATAGTGACGATATTTAGAGCAGCGCAGGTTGACTGTTCAGACTGCTGAGATGCAGTCCCGCGAACTCGCTGAGATGCAGAGACGGGTGAGCGAGATGCAAGGTCAAAACACCCAGCTGGAGATCGTCGCAAGGCAAGCGGGGTACGTTTTTTACATGGTCTGGTATCCGAATCAAGCTCAACTGAGTTCCGCCACCGATCCATAGAGATGTTGCAGAGGAGGCTCGTGCCACAGCTGAAAAATTACGAAATGATGCTGCATTGCTGAGGGCTGAAAATGATTTGTGGAAAGGCAAGTTATTCATTCCTTCCTGGCGAATTATTCACCAATCGATTCCCATGAAAACATAGAAAGTCGAAGCTCGGTTGATGGAAGAGAACAAGAACCTGGCTCGCGAGCGTAGTCACTTGAACGATTTAATGAGGAATCTTCAAACCATCCAGCATGAACATGAACGCTCTGGTGCTTCTGAGAAACGTCGCCTTGAGACAGACGTTAAGAGGCTCGAATCAGACTTGTGCGGTGTTTCAGTTTTCATCATAGCCATTTGCTTATCGGTTTATAGGGAGAATGTCCGCGCGCGGTTGGAGAAGGAGGCCGATAGGAATCGTGCCACCATGCTCCAGAAAGACTCGGAGCTGCGTGAATTGCAGGGCAAACTCGGCCGTGTTGTAAGCTAGAGGTCTAGATGCTTCGACACCCAACTGACAGGATATTTCAGACCGACGAGTTCAGCAAGACCCGAGAGGCAGCTTCAGTTGCTGAAAATAGCCGCGCACACCTGCAAGAGCGAGTTGATGGACTACTCAAAGAGGCCCAAACGCTGCGAGAGAGATTGGCGGTGTATGAAGGTCGTACCCTTGGTGCTCCTATACCTGAGGGATTGAATCGTGAGCAACAGCTAGAGATTGAGCTGGGCGACGTGAGGTAAATTATTTAGATGGAATGTGTATGTCAGGAACTTATCTTGCTACTTAGGGCCTCGCTCAAGATTGCAGAGATGGACCTGGCTGCAGCACGCGAGCACGTTGAACAATTCAAGGCGATCTCTGAAGCCTCTGAACAAGCGCTACGCGAGCATATGGAGACTTGGGATACGTACAAGGAAGAGCAAGAGGGTCTTATTGCCCGTAAAGATGTAGGTTATCATACGCCTAGCTCTCGGATTGTGCCACTCATTTGTCCAGGCCGACATCAACGGACTTGAAGAGCGTCTCCGCAGCTTGTTGGATGACTTCACCAAAACTTCTTCCGAACGTAACCAGTTGCAGCGTGACCTGGAGGCCCAGCGTGTATCCGCCGAGTCTGAGAAGAAGGAGCTCGAAGCCGCCATCGCGGATCTTAGCAAGGTGGACAGCAGTGCCCAAGCCGCCCACCAGTCCGCACAGGAAGATCTGCGAGCCCAGGCTGCACTTGCTCAGGTTGGCTTTCGCCCTGGTTACAACTTGTAGCCGATTATTAACTTTGCTACCTTACCTTAGCAAGCGAACGAGAAATACGAGCGCGAGTTGCTTGCTCATGCTGAAGCTCTCAAGCAGATCAACCAACTCAAGAGCACTATCACTTCACTTCAAACCGAGGTTCGGCAGGCCACTTCCGCGTCCGAAACGGCATCCGCCAAATTGCAGTCGTCAGAAGCTAGCTGGAATCGTCAGAAGGAAACGATGGAGAAGGAGGTTTCTGAGCTTACTAGTCGGTACGCTGTTTCAAGGCTCACGAAATGACTTGATGCCAACCAGTATTTTCAGGGTACAAGCATTACAGCAACAGAACACTTTCTTGCACAGCCAACTTGAGGACGTCAACACCCAGGCTGCAAAAATCCGTTCCACCGCGTCCGCTGCGGCAGAATCGTTGACCGCCGAATCGGGCGATACCGACACCGATGCCAAATACATCAACTGCGAGAAGTCATTGCGTTCGTACGCAAAGAGAAGGAAATTGTTGACTTGCAGCTCCATCTCGCTCAAGTTGATAACGCACGCATTAAATCGGAGCTTGAGAGGTTGAATGCTTCATTGGATGAGACGAGGGCAACATTGCTTAAGGTACGTTAAGCGGCAGCAGATTTCGACAATTGCTCTAACCTGCTTGTGACAGGAACGCGGTCAGGCAGCAGAAGCATCGGTGTCATCGACTCAACACGCAGACCTGGTTGACAAGATTAACCAATTAAACATCCTCCGCGAAAGCAACGCAACTCTTCGTTCCGAGTCAGAAGCCAACCGCAAGCGCGCCGAGCGATTCCAGAGCCAGCTACTCCGACTCAAGACCGAGCAAGAACCACTCAAGCTTGAGCTCGCAACGGTGAAAGCGGAGCTTGAAGAGCGTCAGCGCCAAAACGAACAATTCCAGTTGGATATTGAGCAGCTCAAAGAGCGTTTCGCTTCAGTCAGTCGATAGTCCCCCTTGCGTCGGAATTGTCTAACTTTTGGTACCCAAAGCACGACCGCATCGACCCTAGTCAACTGAATGAGGCCATTGCCGCGAAAGAGGCCGCTGAGGCTGAGAGCGAGAAGCTGCGAGGTGCTGCCAAATCATGGAAAGAACGTTACGATAACTTGACCGCGCGCTCGCGCGAAGAGTTTACCAAGCGCAATAGTCAGATTGCCCAGCTTGAGGCTGAGAAGAACCAGGTCGTTGAAACTTCACGAACGACGGCAGCTGAGCTGGACCAGCTTAAGGATGAGCTTGCGAAGATGAAGGCGGATGGCAGCAACGAGGCTCAGATCAAGACCCTCGAAGAGTCGAAGGCCGCGCTCGAAGCTTCTGTAGCTGAGCTGACCGCCAAGGTTGCTGCATTGGAAGCCATCGCTCAGACCGGGGTACCAACGTCAACCGAATTGACGGGCGAGCAACAAACGCAGATCGTGAGCGCCGATCGATCCATTAACCAGCCAGCGGACTAACATTCGATTTAGACGCTCCTTCAGGCCGAACTGGACGCAGTAAGAAAAGAGAAGGAGGCACTTGAAGCGAAAGCTGGAAACTCTGGAGAACCATCAAGTGAGCTTGAGCGGTTAGGCAAGGAGCTCGAGGAGTCGCAGAAGAAACTGCAGGTAAGTGTGCTTCAGAAATTGCATAGTTATATCTAATTCTTCGTTACAGACTACAGAAGCACGCGGCTAGAATCCTTGGTGATGCGAAAGCTTTCAGGCGCGACAAGGTAACTCATCAATCGTCTCCCCGTAGCATCACGCTCACCCAGCGACCAGATTGAAGCCGAGAAAAAGGTCCAACAACTCACCTCCGAGCTCGAAGCGGCCAAGTCAGCTGCCGCAGCCAAAGAGTCCAGTGCTACGAGCCAAGATTTGGTTGCCCAGCACGAAGCTGAGAAGGCTAGTGCGATCGAGAAGGCTGTTATGGAGGCCACCGAGAAATTGCGCGCCGAACTGGCTTCAGCCGAAAAGCCTGAGGGGACTGTGACTTCAAACGAGATCGCGACACTCAAAGCATCTCACGAACAGGAGCTCAAGCGCCTCACTGATGAACATGCAGCAAAACTTGCAGAGGTGAAGCCAACCGATGGGGGTTCAGAGGCAGTTACTGCCGAGGCTCTCAAGGCCGCGCGCGAAGACGGTGTCTCAGCTGGCAAGAAGGAACTAGCATCCAAGCTGACGCTCTTAGAGCGAAAGTTGCAAACAAAAGACAACTCGATTGCGACGCTCACCGCCCGGAATGCTGAGCTTGAGAAACTCCTCAAAGCCTCCAATACCAACGCGCCTGCTGTAACGGCCGTTCCTGCTACTGCAACGGAAGCTAAAGTCGCCCCAAAACGCACAGGCTCCATATCTAATGGATCTACCGCCCCTCCACCTGCTTCTACTTCAGGCGCTCCCCCGGCTAAACCTGCTGGGTCCGAAGGCTCAGCCCGAGGTGCCGCTCCGACACGCGGTGCTGGCCGTGGTGCTCCAGCAACGGGTCGCGGTGCAGGCCCTTCGGTTCGTGGAGCCGCAGCTCGTGGACGTGGTCGCGGTGGGATGACTGGTGGGTCCGTGTTGGACGGCGTGAACGCGGTGCTTGGAGCGGCTGGAACCCAAGCGAGCGTAGGTACTTCGATTGCAGGGGCCGCAAAACGGCCGCGCGAATCAGAGGGTGGGGCTGGCGGTGACGGTGCCGGCGACCTAGCCAAGCGACTGCGCAGTGCAGACGCTGGAAATGCTGCGGCGAAACCAGTCGAGGCATCTTCTAATACTGCAACCCCGCCTACCAGGACCCTCCGCCGCGCAATCGCGGACCTCCTCCAACTACCCAATAGAATGGAGCTTCGTTTTGTGCCGAATCATTAATCTGCGCTTTTTGGTCTGTTTGATGAATATGTTACTATATAGGCTTCTGCTCTGTGTTATTACAGTCGAATCTTTCTCACACCCTAAACTAAAGTATGATGCGCACGCAAGGAGACCGAAACCATCTTTCTTCTACAATGATACTACGAGTTCTTAATAAATACACAAAATTGTGTTAAACCACGCGGGGAAGTTCAAGGGCTTTACAATTCGACCACTGTCCCTCTGGGTTGTCGAGGCTGACGCTATCAATATAAGCTCTTTTGGCACGCTGTTTGAATGGTCTGTCAACTTGAGCTGTAAAATTGTGCGCAATTCTGAAGGTGATGATTGGGCTACCATTTCACGTGCTTCAGCAAATATTTACTATGGATATTTTCAATCATGTCATGGAATTTCTAGAGTATTTAAACAACAAACCTGCTGGCCCAGGTGGGGTATCGCAACGCATAGCATATACCAGTAGCTGGTAAAAACAAATATGAATGGAACCTCCAGGTAGAACTTGTGCTCAATCGATCCATAATTTGCAAAGGCTTGTATATGCACAGCTATAATACTTCCATCGTGGAGGACAAAGACAGCCAAAGCCCCTATCCACAAACTAACAAACGGTCAAGTTCAACCGTAGCATAATGATTAAGCTGAGTATCGGCAACAAATGAGGAGACACGATAGACACCAATAAAATTATTTGATAAATGGTATTGCCCATGTTTCACAGAGGAATACCCTGTAGCGAAGGTGGGCCTTTTGAGGGGCACCAGTACGTTAGCACATAGGCGTCGCGAGTGGGGCAGGAAAGAAAGCAAGGAGCTCACAGTAAACAGGACCGTCACCACGGACGGAGTACTACATGGCGCTGAACGTGACAAGCGGCAAGGAGTGCAGCAGCCTCGAGCCACACGACATCCGATGTGGCATACAGGAGATTACCTCGACGCAGTCCCGTGGGTGAGCAGCCGATGTCCCTAACTCGCGCGGACGCCGTAGCGCCAGGACCAAGCGCTCAAACCCGGTGGACACACGCGCTTCTCGAGGGTTTAACGAAGCTAACCGCTCGTAAGGGAGGAAATCTAGAGGAATAAGTGTTAGACGCGGAAGATAGGGGCAATCGGAAGACTGGCTCACCTCCCCGGCGGCCGCTGTATGCTCAGGTCCATGAGGGTTATGTGTTGGATAAGACATGGAGTCACGCTAAAGTCTAGGATGCGGGTGGCTATCAAAGGCGGTCAGCTTCGAGTTCGTAGAACTGGACAAGGACATACGTATAGCCGTTGCCTTTTGATGGGTGGTGGGGTTGGGTAAGAGGTGGGTGGTAGCGCTTTGACCAATCGTAGTGAGGGATAGGCAAGCGGGTGGGTGGTGGTGGTTGAGAAAGAATCGCTGGGTGGGGACAGGCCATTTTATACCCCTAAGGTCTATGTGGATCCAAGCAGGTGTACATAGCGGACTCACGTGAGTGTGATAAAGTATGACGAGGGGTCTAGCTCGCTGGCTGAAGCGGGACCCCGGTAGCGAGCCCATGCCAGTCGGTTCAAGCGCATATATATCAGCCATCTCCCGCTAATCGCTAGTACCGGTTCTGGCGGTGGTAGATAGTTTGGTTGAGCCTTTTACTTCACAGCGAGGCACTAACTACTCACGGGTCTGGCCACCTGCTGCATATGTCAAGTTTGTGCTGATAAGTGGCTAATGAAATACACGGTCGGAATGCTTAATTACATTCGCGTAATTCTCGTACTTTAAGCCCCAAGTCTGGGACATTTCTACTGACTTGAGAAGATTGCGGTTCATGTCTGAAATTTCGTCTTGAGCTGTAAGCAGGCACAAGGTCAGGGGGGGCGAGCCGCTTCAAGTGCCCAAATGTCAATCAATAGGCCGACATAAATACTACTGACGTGCTAGATTCCCCATCTACAGTTCGGGACAAAACCGCTCGCAGCAATCAAAGTTCTGACTTCGAATGCTAATAACTTGAGACCCGGCGCATGCGACCACATGTATTTAGCACCGTTTGATAGCCTTATATCTCAGCTACAAAATAAATATACATGAAGCATACTTGATTGCGAAACCGCATACATATGAGCAAAACAATACAAGATGTGCATACGAGCAGTTTTGTCCCCAAAAATCCAGATATCTGTCCAGAGATATTTAATATGGAATCGCCTTTCCTTTCCTTTTCAAAACCATAGCCATGCGCCTAGGCATGCTTTCTATAAGCTTTTGGCAGTAGTTTTCGCCAAATTGGTTCCAGACATCCTGGACGCGATCCCATAACTCCAGGATCCCTGCAGGTGGGGCTTCGTACTTGCCTAGGCGCCGTTTAAGCTCTGCCCAAAGGTTTTCGATTGGGTTGAGGTCTGGAGAGTTGGCTGGCCACTCCATTACCTCAATTTCGTGATCATTGAACCAGTTAAGGCAAACATTTGCCTTATGGGAGCTGGCGTTGTCTTGCTGAAAAATCACCTCTCCAGGCTCCAATCCCAAGAGCTCAAGGCTTCGTGAAAGCTCATCACCTAAAATCTCCAGGTATAACTCCTTGTTCAAGGTGCGCTCCAAACGACACCCCAAAGCCAGTTCCTGACCATCCCATACACCCCCAAAACATGAGTGATCCTCCACCAAAATTCGCAGTTGGAACAATCTGCCGATCTGTGAGTGTTTCCCCTTGGCGAGCCCATGTCCAGTGAATCCCATCTGACCCTAACCGATTGATTTTTGTCTCATCTGACCATAATACCCGTTTCCAGTCCTCCATTGTCCAGTCTTTGTGTGCCTCAGCAAATGCAATCCAATCACGGATCTGCTGTGGGGTATGCCTTGGTTTTTTAGTGCCCTTGACTGGCCTTAAACCCGCCCCCTTCAGTGCGCGACGGACAGTTTTACAATGTATGGACTGTCCCGTAAGATTGCAGAGCAATTGGGTGGCCTCGCGGGTGGAGACTGAGTTATGGTTGGTTACAAGTCGAACAGCATGGCGAATTGCTGTTGGATTCAGCTTGCGAGGACACCCACCCTTTGATTTGCAGAGGTCTGGGCGATACCTAGCACATATTTTTGTAATAGATGCAGATGAAATTGTCAGTCTAGCTCGAATTTGAGAATGTTTATGCCCAGAATCAAGTAGTGAAAGCACGGAGTCGATTTGATCCTGAGTGAGTGGAGGGGGCATACCTAGATGACTGGTTTGTTATTGATCTCAAGGCTATATGCGCTATATATGCTATACATAGGCTGCCAAAAACACTGCAGATCGCAAGACTGAGTAGTTTCAAACAGGTAGGGAAAACATGCAGATTATGAAACTGGGGACAAAACTGCTCGCATGTACCTTCTGTTTTGTCTTAAGGTTATCTCTGAGACCACATGATGAAACATGTTACATATATATTAATTTTGTAGCTCAGATGTATAGCTATCGAACGGTACTAAATACATGCGGTCTCGTGTGCTAAGTCTCAAGCTATTAGCGTTCAAAGTCAGAACTTCGATTGCTGCGAGCAGTTTTGTCCCGAACTGTACGTCCCTTGACCTAGCCATTCAGTGTATTCATATGTCGAACGCATTCGTAGAATTAAATTGAACTAGGTGCGATTTTAGAATATCTCTGTTAGTATGTGAACCAGTCTACTCCTTACAGCCAGTGTCATCGACCCAGCCGTACCTCGCTCCCTGCTGGTACCCAAAGGCAACATGCACTCGTGTAATAAAAACCACTACGTATCCAGAACCCAACTCGTTTCAGACGGCTTGTCGAGTACACTCCTCTGTAGGTCGAGATGGACTGGGTGATTGATGCGAGGCAGTTTTGCACGTCATAAGTGGCTGTATCGGCAGCTCTTTAGACAGGCCGCTTTGTTGCAGGATGTTTTACCTGGGTGGTCGGGTACTCCACGCTGTAGAACCTTTCGCAGTGATGAGACAAATAGGAATATCCTCGATGGACGGAAGCTACTGCTTATCCTTGCGTATACGACCCGTGCCACCATTTAGACATAAAGTTATAGTCAGAGCGACCCTTCATGGGGTGTCTGGCACATCACGGCGCCGGCGACGGCTCAATTGGTCATGTATTTTACCAAAAAGCGACGTACTTGAGACGAGCGAGAACCACTTGCGCCATGTTTGACTGAAACTCCAGACGGGATTTCTATCAGAGTTCTGATCGTTTGCGCCGAGGCTTGGTCGAACGAGTGCTAGTGCCAAACAAGATACGGGCGATTGGATATTCAGGGTGTCTGATAGAAAAGAGGTGAAGCGGCTGTCAAAGTGTTTCGTGCGTCAACCAGGGCGAGCGGCAGCCTTGAGCGCGGTTGAGGCCTCCCACCGTTGCCTTGCTCGCCCAGCGTGTATCTCTCGGCGTTCTTCGTGCGCCCCAGGTGAGTCCGGTCGCTGCCAGGCTCATATGCCCAATATGGACGCGGCGCTTACGCAATCCAACTCGTTGATTTTTTTTTTTTCGCCGCTAGCGCGCTGCCCCTGCCCTCGTCCTATCTGCGTGTCGAAGACATGGTGCAAGGAAAGACAAAGGGCATGCAGTCCAAGGGGCCTGCTCGGGCTACAAACAAGGATCCGAAGAAGGGCAAACGAGTGGTCGGTCGTTCTCCCGGTCTAATGTTTTCCCTCTAACTCTGCGTCTGGTAGATCGCACCCAAGAAGGCTGCTGCCGTCAAACATGCGTCGCTGCAGAAGGTGTGCACATTCCCCGCACCTGCAGCACACCCCACTCACCCTACATGATTCTTCCAGTCGTTGAGTGCCAAGATTAATAATTCGATTGAGCGTCAAATGGCGACCGCAGCCTCGGCGGGCAAATTGACAATCATGCGGAGTGTGGCGTACGTTCATCTCTGTGCTAGACCCCACGACTTTTTCTCACACTGCCTTGACAGGGAGTCGGCTACATCTAGCAGTAAATCATCTTCGTCCAAATCTTCAAAGTGAACGGTTAATATTGCTTCTCATGTACATCAGCCATTTATCCTGTGTTCTATCCGTTTTTGGTCACTTGGGCGCTTTATCTGGTTTGTGTTGGTCTATGTACCGAGGGTGATTATGTTTTGACGTTGAATTGCAATCAGTTTTCTGCTCGCACTCCTTGAAGCCTGGACTCTTTATTCGTAATCCTTTTCTATTCTGTCTTGCCCGCTGTCCTGTCACATGGCCCACGCTCCTTCTATATTCCGATTGAATCCATCCATTTCTCAATATCCATCAGCGCACCGCTTCCCGCCAGATTCTTTGCTTTCAAAACGTCAACCCATCCCGTATTTTCACCCTCCCGAACAATTCTGCTCTCCTTGATCTTATCGGAGGACGAGATGACGGCGATAGAGAAACGAGGCTCGTAGGTGAATTCGTCTATTGATGTTGGCAAGAGGTGCGGAACGCAACTCGCGTTCGATATGGGCGGTTCGATCAGGACAAGGCCTGACGCCGGGTTCGACTCGACATAAGATTGAGCGACAATACATGTACCCATTCGGGCGATGATCACAGGAGGGAACGGAATTGCCGCAAGTCGAATGTGTGAACGAAGGTCTACTCATCGAACGTAAGTATGGTTCAGGTCGGGTGCGAACGGAGCTGTGCCCTAGTACCCTGTGTAAAATGCTCAAGCAGTGCTTGGGAAGTCTTGCTAGAACTGTCTTCGGGAGCAGGGGGTGCCAAATCTACCTCGAGTGTGGTGTAACCTCGTTCTGCAAACATCGCAGCAAAGCCCTGCATTCTGGATATTCGTTGAGCCCATCCGAACCGAATAGCATTCCTAGGCCACATACCCTTCCTTTGAGCCTTTATCCCACTGCTCGGCGCTCAATATGACCAATGGGGTAGGTACCTCTCTGCGCCGCCGGAGACGGGCTCCGTAGCATATACTTCGTGCCCGACGAAGCCGAGCGAGTTGCTTGGTTGTTGAAGAACAGCCCAAACGCAGCAAATGTAAGTGGCTTTATTTCCGACTATAGCGACTTGTGGAACAATTGGAGTGGCATCGAAGGCAAGCAGGAGGCAAATTGGATAGGGGGAGGATCGTAAATGACGTCAAGCACCGTCACGGTCTGTTAGCCAGGTGACCACGCGAGACCCTGTTGCAGATGACACTCGCGATCCACCCAATCAAAGCGCTCAGCCACTTGTGACTTTTCGAGTCTTTGTGTCTATCTTGTTGGCTCATTTTTGAAGCCGCGTGGTGTCATTTATGCTTACCCTCGGCGAGGTGCAACATCTCAAGTACTGCCCCTAGTTTGCTGAACGTGGATAACCTCAACGCGATATTGGCATCGTTGGCAAAGGCGCCTGGTGTAGGGGCAGCTTGAGTTGGGTTCAGAGCGGCGGGCATACACCTCTAGGTGGACCGTGTACGATGGGGTTTGACAGTAGGCCTGGATCGCATTCTTCGGTTTCACCGAGTCGGTTGTAGACAGGCCCTTGGTTTACCACAATGGAAGCCAACGGAGACCCCATAACCGTAAACGGTTGTCAGAACATAGAATCGCTTTTGACAATGCAGGGGTAGCAAGGCCACCTAAGGTATAAGTAAAGGTCACCCCATCCACGCATATACGAGCCTGACGTATCACCTTGGTCGGACTGAATGTAACTTACAAGATTCATACTCCGCTATGTAACTTCATCGGGCATTCCTTCGACGTCAACACGAGCCCCACGCCGTTGGCCTTTCATGTCGTTTTAAATACTCTTCCAGAAAATAATAGACCGAGTTTCGTTCATGACACACTCTATCCCTGGAGTTTTCAATCATCGTCTTGCAGGTATCCGCCAGGTTTTGAGTCTCAACTTCCACCGAGCTGTCGTACATACCAGTAGCCCCAATGCTACTTCATCAAACGCAACACTAAAAGTACTCTGCTGCGGGACATCAAACAACTCCAAGATCGGTTCCGAAGCAAACGGAACAAACCGTCCATCGTTTTTGGATTAGTGCAATACATACGCCGATCAAGATGTTTCAACCCGAGTGGTCAGTATCACATTATGCCTTGATGAATAATATCAACAAATTCGTCACGCGCAGGCAATTCTGGGGCGGGACGCAATACAAACATAAGCCATTTCCACATTTTTCCACGCGGCGATAACAGTTGGGGTGGCGTCCTCAGCAAGGCTGATACTTGATCAACTAGATTCGATGCCGAGCGGCACAAAAAATGCTCTAGCCAGCTGAACTTTTGTGACATTCTAAACCAACGATACGCCACCTGAACCAACCAATTCACTCACCAGTTCTGCCCCGAAGTTGATCGGGACCGTCGATGAAATCGGCGGGCTGAAATGCTTCGACGAAACTGAGTCGTGAGTGATTACTTGTTTCCCGCTTAAACGGAGACAGCAGCCAACCTGGCGTTACTTGGAGATGAGTGGAATCAGAGGCATGCTCGACTCGCACTACAAATGCTTACTACGAGTCAAACAGAGTGTCGATCCATATGGGCTGCTCAGCTCCAGCCGTTGCATAGACTTACACGAGTGAACCTGCATATCATAATGGAGCACTGGGTGATCTCGCGTAAGGGCCTCGGATGATACTTGGTGGGTCGGTTAAAACGGAGTATTGAATTAGGACCTGAGCATATGAATAGGGTATGGGTGTGTGAAACGTAGCGAGAACAACATGCTTTGTTGTACTCTGTCTCCTCCGGGTAGAGAGTAGCCCGTTTCCGAAGCTGGGGCGGACAAGCGACGGCTTCACTCGTGCATTTTGGGCAAGCCTACTTGCATCACACAAGCGACTTAGTGCGCATAGAATCTTGGATTTCCGTTTTGGTGATGTACCCTGATATTGATTGTGAAGATCACTAATGATCCAACTGTGGCGCTAAAAGTCAAACTAGAACCATTCCAAGCACATATTCACAGAGGCGCCCATTGGTCATCGGTTGTACGACAATTCGTGGCTTGGTGAATGAGAATATACATGCACGCATTTGCCGTACATTGAAACACCATACGCCCTCGCTAGTTGGTGAGTAGTATCCAGACAACAACGAAGTTTGAGGAAAACGCATCTATATCTCTCGGTGTGGCAAGTCAAACAATGTTCAAGTCGTTCGTTGGCGCGTTGCGCGCGGGAATGAGGGCTCGGGTTGTTCCTCTGTTGCATCCAGGGGCTTGGCCCTCTTGGGGAGTGATTAGAGTTGAAAACAATCATGAGCGGGCGAAGGCTTGGTGAAATCCCCTGGAAGTTTGTTTAAGAGTACCGAGGAGAAGGTTGCACAGATTATCGATGAGGTCTAGCGTTGCTTATTGAATTGTCGAGATATTTTGAATCGTAGATGTACAAAGGGGTGATTGAATGGAACGCGACCTGAAAGCCCAACGATTCAAACCTAGATGACATTGTGTGGACCTGCGAAAGACTCGCCCGAACGAGAAAGCGGTCGCGGGCGAGGCTGTCCGAGGGGGAGAATAATCGGGGGTTCCAGCCTAGTGAATCATTTGATTAGCGCTTGATGAACAAATGTTGGTTCTGTCGGCTCCGGTCATCAAAGACTCGGGTCCTGGGACGGGCGTTTCCCACCGCACCTCGGTCATCGCCTGCGATGGGAACGGCTGTGGGCCCGAGGGCGGCGTGTTTGGACGCGGCGAGCAGGGCGACTAGAAGCGCATGCGGGCCCTGGGGCGGCGGCGTGGCGGGTGGAGATCGGATTTAATGTAGCCGTATGTGGAGATGTTCTCAGCACGTGTGATTGACAGACCGCTCTGAGCTGGGTTCCCTCAAGAGCCCGGCGGATGCGGCCTGAGAGAACTCCTCGTGTGCTGGACCCTCCACAGTCTTTTCTCGACCACCTCCCCTCGTTCGCCGCCGCCGCCATGATCCCGTTCACAGACGACCCCACACACCCGCCGACCGTCGTCTTTCCGAACCCGGGTATGCCATCTGTCCCGAATATCGTGTGTTTTGCTAACGTGTCGTACTCTGGCAACCCGACAGGCATGCAAGCACTGTCTTCTGTCATCCATCTCCTCGGTGTCACCGTCCTGGCCTATTGTTTCGGACGCCGCACCACGTTCCCAGACCTCACCTGGCCCCAGGTGTGGTCCACTATCACTTGGCCCCGGCTCTGTGTCATTCTCGTCCTTGCCGACTCCTGGGTGTTTGTCTTTTTGTGTAGGGCACGTTGCCGGTTTGTCATCGGATAGGGACTG
Source organism: Ceratorhiza oryzae-sativae (assembly GCA_030998015.1). Classification (NCBI taxonomy): domain Eukaryota; kingdom Fungi; phylum Basidiomycota; class Agaricomycetes; order Cantharellales; family Ceratobasidiaceae; genus Ceratorhiza; species Ceratorhiza oryzae-sativae. The sequence continues at coordinate 1,322,504 of JARWMV010000234.1, read as the reverse complement.
ACTCGTGTGCACAGCGGGTGTCTTGATTCTAGGTTCCGGTCTGTCCAAAGACGACACGAGCTGCTCCCTTGGTATATTCGCCTGCATTGCCCTCTACGCTCTGAGCAAAATCCTTACGTATGCATTCCTCATGGAAAAGGTACGTCATTAGTTACGTCTTTTGCCGAGTATTCGCACTTATCATCTCCTAGGTGCACGTTGTGTGGGGTGGAGCTCATCAGCCTCGCCTCAAGTCCCCTGTTTATCGCATTTGTGTGATCACGATGACGCCGGTTCGTATCGGCTTATTTAGCCTCGCATGATATTCACATGTCGCATCGATGCAGTATGTTGTCATCATCTTGTTAATGTTGCTCGGGCGCATTGCTTTTATTCGCACAGACGGAGCTTGTGTCATTGGCCTCAAACGTCTTGCGTGGGTACACGGTATCGCTCATTCGTCTATCATCCTAATCCCCTTTTGCAGATCGCTCTCGTTGCTCATATACGATCTTTATATCAATGTTAGTGTGCCGCGGAATCATATCCGACATACATTGACATGTCTTTCTGTAGATTTTCCTCACCGCAATGTTCATCTGGCCTCTCGTTCGAAGCAAGCTGATCAATCCTAGGCTGAAAGCCGTGGCAACTCGGACATTGGTGTAGGCCCAATAGTCTATATGCTATATTTCGGTCTAACCTTCCCACACTACCAGTGCTGCTTTTGTGGCCCTGACCACATCGACGTTTAACATGGCAATCCTGACCATCATGCATGGAAAACAACTTGGCTGGGTTTGCTTGGGAAGCTGTGGAACGGACGTGACGGTCAACGCGATTGTCCTCTTCTGGGTAACCTCTCGCTCCAGCAGCTCGGCCGTAAACTCGGCCCCTCAACCAACTACCAACGCCACAACGCTCGATCCAAACCAACCGTCATTCGTCCAGGGACGTATGTCTCCGGGGCCCGGTGGACCAAACCCCAACCGACGTTCCGCGGCGGTTATGATGTCCCCAGTTCCTCGCTCCCCTATCACGCCCAACAGCCCCACCCTGAATGAGAAGAAGTATGATGCAGGATTTCTGAGTCCATCAGTGTGGAAAGGCCGCTTTAGTTTGTCGATGGGAAAGGTCCGGAATAAGGCGGTCGGAACCGAACACAATCAGGATATGGATGTGAACCCTGCGCAGGCTGCCTCTGGCTCGCCGAGGCGTGAGGTTTGGGAAGGCGACGGGGAATCATTTGTGATCGTCAACCATAGCCAGCTGGAAGAGGGCCGTTCAGCGGTGGTGATTGGGGCACCGCCTCCAAGCAAAAAGCGCGGAGCGAGTCGTGCGAAGATTGCAAGCGGTGTCGAGGCTAGTGCTACGCGAAGCTCAGTGCTTGGTAGATTTTTTGGGGGAGAGTCGAGGGATAGGGACCACGGTGTGGGGGTTACGGTTACATTACCACCCAACTTGACCATGCGGATGAGGTTGGCAGTGGAATGGGCAGTAGTGCCAGTCTTGACAAGACGACCGTAGGTGGGAGCGGTCGAAGGAGCGATGATTTAATGGAAAAGGTTGTCCACGAGTAAGCGTGTTCTTTTTCTCTTGTGTATTGTTTCAGCTCTCGTATTTATCACTCCTTATTTTTGAGCCTGGACTTTTTTCCTCGTTTGCATGATATCCTCGCATTGGCATTGCGCATTCGCTACGTTTCTTGGGATACCGCCAGTGTTGAACTGTTTGTTCATTGTATTATATTTCTGTGCAGTTCTCGGCCGCCGTTCATTGTCCTGCTGTATCATTTTTGATTGATAGACCATCCGCGATTTGTTCTTTTGATCTGGTTGTGTGCGTGCATAATACGCGACCCTAACGTGGGCTTTTCGGCCATCAACGCTCAATAACGCTCGAGTCGACTTTTCGGGCAGCATACATGTGGGTGGCGTCGACAATACAATGGCAAATTCCGACGGATTTTAACTCGAGTCATTTAAAGTTGATGAGTGACAGCCCCTCGGGAAAGGTTACCTTTCGTGTGCGGACGGCCATTGCCGTTGTATGCTCCCGTAATCGAGGTCGATCATGTTCCTGGAAATGTAGCATCATACCGGTACCCACTCGTTAAGGAATATTACAAGCTGGCGACCTTCAGCATTGCTTTTCGGGTCGAACACGGCCATTACGACGACGCGAGACGTCGGAAATCGTGCACAACGTTGTGTGTTGGATGCCCGATATAGACTAGCGCACATGGACCCACGGGACCAAATGATGTGCATTAAGCGCCAACAACGCGTCCGAGTGTTCGATCCGTGTTCGACTCTGACCGCAACCTCGCTCGAGTCTGGGTGTCCGCGCAGTCGCTGGACGCAGCCCCATTCGGTATTGTCTCTCTCAGGTTTCTTCTCTTATTCTATCTCTCCGTTACTCGCGTTTGAATTTTTTTGGCTGACCGACTCTTGATTGTGGACCTTGCTGTTTCTGTTTGCTCACTGTCAGTTGCTGCTTGTCGTCGTTCCCCCACCCTCGGTCGACGATCGATTATTCACCAGAAGCAGCTGCCCTACTGTGTTGCATCACTCTAGCACACCATACCACCACATTTTTACAGATTTTACCCTGCACCACGATATCACTGCATCCACGTCCAACATAATCCCAGCTATGCCACAGCCTCCACGCGGTGTGCTCAAATCGGCCGATTCGACCGCCTCGAGCCGTTTCCAGTCCACTTCTTCATCAGTTGTCCATCCATCTACGTCTGAAACGTCCCACTCGGCATGCGAAGACAAGCCAGTCAGGCCGTCCAAGAGTCATGTCATTTCGTCCGGAGAGAATGGTTCAAACGAAATTTTCAGCCTCTCGGATCAACAGTTAGCGAAAAGATGAAGTTTATTCAAGAAGTAAGTGTCCCGTGTTGTTTGCCGTGTTGGATCGTCGCGTTAAACAGCGTTTCAGATCGGGTTCGGCAATTGGGGCTCCGTTTGGTTGTGCGAGCCCCGTCTGGCGGAAGACCGCGCGATATTTGGAGAACGAGTAGCCGTCAAGCTCGTCCATCGTTCCAGACTCCCACCACCACCGCTCGTGTTCGTTCGTTGTGGAACGAGATGAAGATCGTCCGCGCGCTGCGGCGCGAGGCGACCGAAGAAGTCGTCGGTGTCGGCCACCCAAGCGTTATTCAGTTCTACTCGTTTGTCATCACGCCGAGCTACGCTCTTATTACGATGCAGCATTTGCCAACGGCTGTCCCAGTCGAGGTTCCCGAGTTTAGGGCCAAGCCTTGGTTTGCGGCTCTTACGACGCTGTTGCGTTTTTGCACCAGCGTGGAGTTGTTCATAATGACATCAAGTGCGTGTCTACATGTTGGACTCGAATCGAATGTAGGGCTAACGATAATGTGTGTTTCAGACCTGCAAACATTCTGCTCACCGGCGCTTCGCCTCCAACACCCGTCCTCGTTGACTTTGGTTTCGCAGAACACTACACCCTTACCTCTCGGCACGCCTTTCAATCCAACCTTGCGTACGGCACACCCGAGTACCTTGCCCCGGAGCGTGCTCGTGGGCAGCCTCACGATACGCGCAAAGCCGATGTTTACGCACTCGGAGTCACGTTTTTTGAGATTTTGGTCGGTCGTACACCGTTTGAAGAAGTCGAGGGCGAGAGTTTTGTGACCAAGGAAGATTTGGAGCGGTACTGGGCTCGGACGGTCAAGGGCAAGTGGATCGGCAAGTGGGAAGGCATCATGAGCAAGCAGTGCGAAAAGGCCCTGAAGCGCATGACGGTTCCGAATGCGGATTTGAGGGTCATGGCGGCCGATGTCCTAAACGACCCATACTTTACGGGTGAAGGTATGCTGCTTAGATTTCGACCAAGTGCAGGATGCTTATGTGTTTCACAGATGAAACCAACTATTCTTTGTCCGTCGATCTTTCGGCCCTCACCGAGATGATCCCACCTTGGTCTCGCCCCGTCCTTGCGGCTTCCAAACAACGTGCCAATTCTGGTCTTAAAGACGACAAGGCCAGTGCTTCTAAGGCGCTTCGCTCTGCTCGTAGTGCTATGCTGTCCAGCAAGGATAAGGAGAACGCTCCGCCTGCCAAGTCGGATACTATCAAGTCTCGTACCAGTACATTGCACAAGACGTCCAAATCTATTACGGAAGCCTTTAGGAAGAGCGTTGGGGCCTCTCGTCGAGCTCCGAAGACGGCAGTAACGGATGTGTTCCAGCAGGAGGAACCAAAGAAGACCGAGTCAGCAATTGCTCCCAAGGTCAAGAGCTCGAACACCGTATTGAGGGTCAAGAACTCGGCTATGGCGTCAAAAGACAAGAACCTTGTCAGCAAGAACGTAGTGAGCACGTTGAAGGAGAAGAAGGTTGCTGCTCCTCCGTGTTGAAGGAACGGAATGCTGCGACTCTTGCTCCGACGCCTAAGAAGGAACCAGTTCAGGACAAGGAGAACGTTAAGCCCAAGGCCCCAAGCCGGACAATTTCCATGGGCCTTTCGTTCTCACGGTCGTTTGGACGCAAGAAGGCCAAAGAACAGCACAAGAAGAGCGGCAGCCAGAGGCTTTGGAAGTGGGCATTGAGCGACGCGAGTCCATGTACTTTGCTCGTGCACCCAGTACAACCGGCACTCGGCCTCACGCTTGAAGGATCAAGCCAAATCGCGACCTGTGACTGCTCGCGCTGCTTCTCCCGCAGCGGACACCCCCGCCCCCGCTCCTCCGAAGACTCATACCCGCTCCGCATCCAACGCCCGTGACGTCCGCGTTATTTTCAACATTGGCAATGCCCCCTCACCTTCCAGCACAGCTGAAACTATGCTGGTCGTGTAACTGATACATACCCCGCCACATCGTCGTACGCCGACCCTCGGGTGCTCGGAAAGGAATATACCTCTCAAAATACGAGCTCAGTGCGTAATCGCGAGTCTCTGTTTACTCAGACTCATAGTATTACACAGCCTGAACGCATACATCCTTCTGAAAATGAGGAGGCCGCTGTGACCAAGAAGCCGGGTGCGCTTTGCGAAGCTGGAGCACCCAAGCTCTCGACGATCACTCAATCTGCCTTTACGGCCTCGCCATCCCACAAGGCGAATTCTACGATTAATACGATCATCTCATCGCCCACCACGCCGAACAAGTCACGCGTGTCTAAGATCGCTGCCAAGGAGAATAGGCGAACGGTTGTCGCAGCCAAGTCTACTCGCGGAACGCCCGTGAAGACCCGTTCATCGCCTTCGCGTGTGCGTGCTTCCCCTGCAAAACCTCGAGGCGCGAATGTACCGGTGTTTGCTATTCCGAAAGGAAACGGAGGTGTTTCTCCAAAGTCGCCAGTGGGCAAAGCCCGACCGACGAAGGTTTTGGGTGATGCAACGAATACGACCATGCCATCAAGGGCGAGGAAGTCTAGCCAAGCCTCCAAGGGGTTCAAACGGAATAAGGACAGGGGCGAGGAGACCCACGATGAAGGCGATGGCAAGTTGTTGCCTATTGTATGCGCTGAATTCCCAATATTGACACACTAACTTGATCTAGACACCATCACGCTCCCAATCGACGTGTTCCAGAACGCGACCCTCCCTCGTGCGCCCAAGGGCTCGAGCAAGAGTATCATCAAGCATGGCCTCCGACAGTCGATTGGTGAGTGCTAGTCATGCATGTATCAGCTTGTTTTAACCCGTGTTTCAGACAAAGCCATTCGGTTTGGGCGGACGTCTGTCAGCGCGACCGAGTCTAGTCACTACCCTGCTTCTGAATCGACTCAACACAGGAGATCGCTGAGCGTTGGAGAGGCATGGAATGATGATGCTGTGAACCAAATCAGTGAGTTTTTGAGTTTTTTTTTTCGGAGTAATGGTTTTAGGTCAACTAACTACTTAACCAGTCACATCTTCGATGCCCGCAGTTCGCCATGCTCTGCAAAACGAACAAATGGGACCCGATGGACAAGTGGACCGTATGGTAGGATATATGTTTATTCTCTCTGGTGTTAGGAGTGACATCTCCCTAGGCAATCTGGATTCGTAACGTCGAAAAGGTCGTAGAAGAGGCTCGACAGTCCTTCCAAACGGAGTCTGCCAGCCCTCTCCCTCTCCCGCCGCCTCCGCCTCGTCTAAACCACAGCCAATCGGCGGGATTGACTCGTATCAGCACTTCGGCCAAAGACCCAACCATCCGTACTTTGACTTCTCATGCCAACCCTAGTGTTACAACATTCGCCGTTGCTCCTCAGGCTCCCAACCGTACACGCCGTGCGACGGTTGGATCGTCATCGTCCCCCGGCATCAACGCTAGCTTCACGATCAGCACTCAGACCAAACCTCAGGGTGGCCTCTCCCGTCCTATTACTCCCTGTCTTAACGCAGAGCTAGGCAAAGGTATGTTTAGACCTAACCAAGCGAGGTTTCAGCTCCTAACATTTTGTCAAACACAGTGGAGCCTACCAGCCCTACCCCTCCTCGTCTATCTGATGTTTTTGATTCTGACTCGCGAAAACTCATCCTGGCTCCTGTTGGCATGCCTGAGACTCCGGCCTATTCCATTGATTTCGAGCGCAGTCCTTCTGCAGCTGGTATTCGGCCAAAGAGTCAGCAAAGCATTCACTTCCGCACACCATCGCCTACCATCAATGAACCTCGGTCTCCTGTAACTGCTTCGCGCTCTGCTACCCCGATGTCGATGAGAGTGAAGAACGACCACCAAACCGAGAGCGATTATGATCGATATCTTATGGCACAGACTACCGTCATCCGAAAAGGCAAAGGATACCAATCCGACTTTACCGTGAGGGGCAAAGGTATTGAGTACATACCCGACAAGCCTGACGCGCCGGTTGGGACCACACGTAAGAGGGGCTCTGTGTTCAATCGTTTCATCACCCCAAGTAATTCTGTGTCGGAGCGAGCTGGCCCTGCGTCACGAGTTGCTAATGCATTCAAGACTATGGTCACGGGTGGACAGAAGAAACGTGAGCCAGTTGATGCGCCTCTTGTTGTAGGCGGTGGGTTCGGTCATTACATCAACCATCCCCGGAAAGCTCAGACTTGGTCTCGCGCTCAAGCGACATGAAATGTCGCGTCGTAAACCACGTATGTCTACTAGTATATGCTTGTATGCGCACTCTATCCATGTCTACTAGCCTCTTGTGCTCTCGGGAAATCGTCGGCGTGTTTACGATTTAGCTTTTTTTTTTTTTTTCTGCCTTGTCATTGTCATGTCACGCATGCTTGTCAATCGTTTTAGATTTAGTTGAATATTTCTGCTCTTTTTTCTATGTGGGTGCTTCACTGCGTCGTAATATATCTATCGTTTGAACCAATTCTGGTCAGATAATGGAAGATGTTGGTGACGACTAAACGTGTCTAGGACGCCGCCCTGGCTGTGAGCGTCGCCCGCCCAGGCGGGTTGGCATTATAAGATATTGTTTGAGCTATTCGCCAGCAGACCAGCAACGCTTGAGGAATAGCCACGCCTGTGTCGGACATGTCCATTGAGTTTGCACCTATTGGTCCTGAATATGGTGGAGCTGCAAAGTAACTATGGGATTCAATGTCAGGGGCTGTATAGGCTATCTCAAACGGAAAGGTACATTAGTTCTTTTGAGCAAATCACACTATCACATAGTAAAGTGTCCTTGCATCCAAATCTACAAGAGCAAAATAGGAGGACAACTGAACACAGAAACGATAAATATAGAAAACTTGGGTGTGTTGTCTCGTGCCACTTCATCGTTATCTTCGAGTAGCAGGGCTAGGAGTCCACCGCTCTTTCCCTAGATCCTTCGATGGACGCGTGGCAGCCTCACCCCACCCCTCGCGCTCAGACAGCAACGATCCGCCAGCTGTACGGTTAAGCAGCTTCCTTGCGGCCGAACTGAGAGAGACCTCTGAGCGACGGGGAGTCATCACTGGTGGAGGCATATTCCCTCGTGCCCGTTTGGCAGTGCGTGCAGGGCCCAACTGCGACGCTGGTGTCGATGGTGGGCGGGGTGTCAATAGGGCGGCACGTTGTGCAAGTGATTTCGAAGCCTTATTCGAGAGTCGATGAGAGAGCGCGTCACGTCGAGAGGGCTCCGCAATATGGAATGGGTCTGTACGTCGACGATGGAGATGGTATCATCCCCGTCAGAAGATATTACTCTCGGTGTCCCTTGTAGGGTACCCCACGTCATCAACTGCTTTAAGCCAATGGCCCCAGTTGGGAAGGAGAAGGAGACGCCGTCGCTGAGACAAACGAATGACCAGCAACTTTGGGTGTTTCACCCCCAGAAGAATCTAGATTATGATGAGACGGATGTCGATCGCACAAGCATAAAATACTTACATGGCCTACCGGCTATTGCTGCATCAACTCGACTATGGGTAGGGCTTGAAGGCTCTGCTGTACCGGATGATTCCTCCTGCTCGATCATTCTCGTAGCCCCGTAATGAATTGATTTTGGATCGCCTCGTGTTGGTGGATGCGCCTGCGCTGAAGCGGAATCCATCGCATCATAGGGGGATACATCCGCATCTGGCGGGAACATCAACGAGTTTCGAGCCTACAAAGAGTTAGCCAGATCTTTCGACAGCCGAAATCGCAGCGAACCGACCTTGAAGTTCCATCCTGGAACGCCTGCAGGCCTAGTATCCCTTTTTGGTGCCATGACATCCTCGATGCTTTGTGGTTGGTCTGGCTTGACTAGTTGCCTATCTCGATCAGCCAGATCCACTTTTGACGCTAACTCAATCTCGTGACTTTGGCCTTGGATCTCTGAGGAGCCTTCTTCGAGGGTGCGGCAAGCTTTGTTTCCGTACTAGACTCGCCGCCGCAGTGATAGACAGAGTGACCTTTCCTGCTTCGATAAGAGCTGTTTCCCTGCGAGCCGCTTCAATGGCTTTCCGCTCGTCCGCTCGTCGCTGTGTGTCCCACGCCCAGGCCCACTTTTCCTTGCGCTGCCGGTTCTCATCATCCAGAATCGTCGCGAAGCTGGCGTTGTCCTCCGAGGTATAACGCGCTTGAAATTCGTCAAGCGAGATCCCCTCGGTTCTGGACCTTTCTCGATGGATGTCGGTGACGAGTGTGAGGAGATAGGGGTATCGGAAGGCCCGCCAGCAAATGGTGTTCTGGAGGGCGTTTGAAGGACTCTCTGCCGACTATGCGCTGGGGTAGCCGCAAGGTCTTGTAGCCGTCGAACCGACTTGGATATTTGTTCCGGATCCTTGGTCTCCAGAGCGGAGAGGTAGCCGTTCGTGGCGTCCAAATGAGCAAGGGAAGGAAAGAAGTCGCGAGCTATAATTTCCGACAGCCCAGATGTATATTCGTCCTCCTATTGAGCAAGTTGAGCCGTAAGCCAATAACATGGTAAACCAAGAACGTACATCGAGAATAATTTGACGAGACAAGGACTTAGATTCACCGGGTTTGATCAGCGTTCCATGATATTCCGAGGATCCAACCCCGAGTGTGTGTTTCTGCAAAGACATTGACTGAGAGATTGTCGCTAAGGCAGCTAGGTAGTGGCGAGCACTGTAGATGTTGCCGGCGCTTGAAAACCCGTGGAAGTGGACGAGCGCTACTCTATAGATGATCAACCCGGAAGTTAGCAACTCGGTGTGTGCGAGACATCTGTGTTTTGACTATATTGTTGTCCGGATTTCCCCACCAACGATTATGATACTAGTCTTCCGACAGTGCACCATGCCCCTTTGACGACCCTTTTCACACAATCACCACGATATATATTCCTGGAGCAGCGCAAGCAGACAGGTTGCCCCCTGTTAATGGAGTGACGCCGAGCGTCGAACTTGGATTGGTGCTTGAAGCTCATTAAATTAGGGAAACATGCACCCAGGTGGTAAATACAAAAATAAAAAATAAAATAAAAATAAAAACCGAGTTCTTCATATGTAACCGAAAGGACACAATGCTAAGAACACATACCATAATCTCGTTGTCTACACCACATGGTAAACGTTTTTTGAGCAAGAGGGTAGAGAAACACGGTCACATGACCTATTTGTGTCTCTGTTGACTTCGACATCGGCGATCACAATCACTGGAACATCAACGACGGTCCCTTGGGATGGATAACTTGACCGAATAGTAAGTACTACGTGTTTGAATTGATACGTTCCGATAATCGATTATCTCTCCAGTGAACGCGCTCGAGAGGCAAATATTGCAGCCAATCTGGCATTATTGGCTGACTTGGATATCAAAGGCGCACAGGACGAGATAGCAACGTCTTTAAAGACACAGACAACAAAAGCTAAACCAGTGCAGCCTCGAAAAAGAAAAGCTGAAGCTCCGACCATGGATGCGCCACGACGACAGTCGAGACGTTTGCGCTCCGGCGCCACATCTATTAACCCAAACGAAACAAAGGCTCAGAGAGCGAAGCGAGAGGTATGTTAAACTCCGCCTCTGCTGCATTTTACACTCTTATGGCGAACCCGGGCGTAGGCGGAAGAAGCTCAGCTTGAACGAGAGGCCGAGGAAGAGGCTGAGCGTGCTCTCGAAGCCGAACGACTTGCCAGGATGCCTCGACATCAGGACTTGGAATTAGAAGTTATGGCGGCGGATTTTGAAGATTCAGAAATCGAAACATGGAAAGGCCTACAAGATACTCTGGGCGCTGAGGATTATCCAAGGCAGGTTGGTAGTCCGGAGGCGGATACCCAAGACTCTAAGATGGAACGTGGCCGCGAGGAGCTAACTGCGGAGCTGAAAAAACTTGTGGTGACGAGTAGGGCTAAAGTCTGCAAGGCAAGTTCATACGAAAAGGCGCCCAAGCCCACCCTCACTGACTGCTCTCCATTAGGAGCGAATTTACTCCATCGCATATCACCCTATCATCGTGCGCCTCCCACACACCCCACCAAAGCCTTTTCTCTGACCTGGCATAGACAAAGGATGTAATATTGTTTGGCGACAAACACGGATCCCTCGGGATTTGGGATGCTCGCGCTGCTCCGGACGATCACGAAGAGGAGACTCGTGACGTCGCCGAGGGGGGTCAATACTGGAGATTGCAGGTCCGCCAAAGCCCGATGGTGCAAATTTGCCACTCACTAACTGATATTCACAGCCTCACTGGCCCCAAACTTCCAAAAGCAGCATCTCAGCGATAAAGATCAATCCTCGTGATGGCCATACAGTGCGTTCTCGCCTCTTTCGATCACACGCTAAACTGAACTTGACTGTCCACAGGTCTTTACGTCTTCCTACGATGGGACGCTTAGGAGCACGTCTTTTGTTTCGGGGATATCCACAGAGCTCATGGCCACTCGCGAACATCTCCTTTCAAGCTTTGACGTTTCGCAGAATGGAAAGGAAATATGGCTTTCAGACTCCAGCGGTAGGCTTATGCACGTGGATACTCGCGAGCGAACTGTAACAAGGCGCTGGCAACTCACCGAAAAGGAGAAGATCGGTTGTGTATCTGTCAACCCCACTATGCCTCACCTGATGCTGACGGCTTCTAACAATCGCACCTTGCGCATGTGGGACTTGAGGTACCTACAAAAGGTTGACATCTCTGCGGCCGCGGAGGGGTCCAGTAGCGAATCTGAGGAGGATGATCGAGCGCCCGTGAGCACGTGGGAACAAGTCCAACACTACCTCGACACCAAGAATGGCCCCCGGTGTCTCTGGGGGGAATGGCAACATCGCCAAAGTGTTAGTTCAGCATTTTGGGATGTGTCGGGTCGAAGGATAGTTTCAACCTCTTACGATGATACGCTACGCAGTATGTCCAAATTGGCTAGTTTACCGGTTTGCTCATTGTGTTCTAGTATGGGATATCCGACCCAATGCACTCAAAGCCGATGGGCCACTAAAGTCATTTCGACCTATACACGAAATCAAGCACAATTGTCAAACGGTAATGATCCACCTTTTGCGTCATCCTGTCTTCTCATGGAGTTCATAGGGACGATGGGTGACCATACTGAAAGCGCGTTGGTCCGAAAACCCAGATGGTAGGTTTGATTTCAAAGCCATGGCGTAGCTTGAGTTTGACGTACTATTTACTCATTAGCATACCCACACTTTACCGTGAGTCTACATCCTTTTCGTCCCCTTTGAGTTTGCTCACCCGAGTATAGATCGGAAATATGGCACAGTCGTTGGATGTAGTTGGATGTGATGGTCAAATTCTAGCAAAGCTTACAGATCGAGCAAAGTATGTGCAGGCCACCATCAACATACCTCCAAGTCACACGCCACCGAGTCGCGACTGAATTCTGACGATACTCGAATCCAGAATATCCGCCGTTCAAGCGGTGACGGCATCTCACCCTCAGTATTGGCCAGAGCCGTAAGCGGGAATGCGAGCGGGCGCTGCGTCTTCTGGTCTCCTGCGGACGTGTAGCTTCCCCGATATCGGGACCCTACAGGCTGCCGCGTGTACCCTCAGAGCATCCATCAACCTGTCAGAAGCCCCATCATTCCCCTCCCTCGGCGGCCCACGGATGATAGCTGTCCCATATTTTCTACCCACCTCACATGAACGATGTACTGTCCGCTTCGCCTTCTGCGGAGCTAATTTCCCCGAGCGCGGTTCCGGTACGCACATGTGCGATTACCGGTCCCCGTCCATTGTGTCTATTTAATTTTCATAATCCTACACATGCTGAGAACAAGTGGATGATTAGCCGAATCTCGAAATGACACAACAAAAGCAAGCATGATCAGGTATCAGAGAACTTCCGATACCCTCATCACCTGAATCCGGATATCCGCGCTTAGCATTCTTTCCTTTATTTCAGACATCCACAAGGGCATATAAATCCAGATGCTCGAAATGAAGACCGTTCCTCACTCCTCTCCGCTCCCCCCTTTCCTTCCTCCTCCCTCCGTCCCCCCTCCTTGTGAGGTTCACACCTACTTTGGTTCGTCGTACAGGTAAGCTAATTTGACTTTGGGTGGCGTGGCCTGCCTACTCACAACACGTTGCGGTTGTGGCAGTTAGCACCGGATTTAGACACCCAGACCCGCCACTCCAAGCATCGGGATAGATAGGATGTTGACAACATCTCTACACCCCGCATCAGCTGATGGTCTGCGTTGGTATCCCGTGTGCGGCCTGCAGGATGCAAGCGATATAAGCTGCTTCATCGATGCGCAACCGTACGACATCCAGCTCCCCTTTGGCCACCCTGAGGGCATCGACCCACAACTCTTGCTGCTCGGCGACCCATACCTGCTCGATTTTGATTTCGGCTTGGACGTGACGACGAATCTGTCGTATCCGTCCGAATCTGAGATTTTATTCGACAGTAGCCACAGCTTCGGTTGGCCCCAGGAACCATACCTTAGGCCATATACGATCCCCGAGATGGAGGCGTCAGGTTCCATTGGTCTCATCGGCGGACCACCCACGAGCGAGGCTGTTCGGTCGTGCTCGCCTGCTTCCGATAGCATGTTTTCCGATGGCGCTTCGTCCACGACTCTTTCCGATTCCAGCGCTGGCGATCAGAGTCCCCAGCCCGCCTCGAACCCTAGCCCCAGCGCCGGTCCGAGCGGACCTCAGGTTGGCCAGTTCATGGTTGGCCGAGGCCTCGCTTCCATAGGACCAGTGAGGCGTGGGCGGGGACGGCCACGCAAGGACGCACCACCCGTATACCAGCCGCCGCCTCTGTGCGACTACGTTGATCCTTTGACGGGCGTGCCGTGCGGAAAGCTGCTGAACAGGCATCACGATCTTCCTCGGCACATGGTCAAGCACCGCCAGGAAGAAGCCGCACTCGTCAACGCCGGACGCTTGGCGCGCGAGTTGGCAAGGCTGCTGCCGTCGGATTGGAAGCATACGGACGAGCTCAAGTTACCGTGTCGATTCTGCTCTGCGACGTTCTCCCGGGCGGACGCGGTCAAGAGGCACGAGAAGCGGGAGCACAAGCATCGACCTCGCAAGGGTTAGACGCACCCCCAGTTTGCGCGTTCTGGCTCTTGATGTGGTTGCTTCACTTGTTGGCTCGGCTGTTGGTCCTCGTTCGGTCGATCGTCGACGATGTGTTTGGTGAAGCGGCTGCTCGAACGGGCCGCCTTTGCCTTCACATCTGTCGCTTGCCTACCTACTTTTTTTCAGCTTCAGCCCACCCCCCCCTTTTTTTCTTGATCCCCCCTTTTTTTCTTTCTTTTTGTTTCGGCCCCCGACGCCTGCACGGCAATCACGACTTGATGACTGAATATCTGAACCAAATCACGCTCCTTGACGCCACATCCTTTACCACTTCGCACACCTTAACGATATATTTATTACTGTTGATTCGTGGCAGGGGCAGCTCTGCGCGATTTCTTACCTCCTCCCTGCACTTGTTGGTCTTTTGTACTTGACATGTCTTGCGGGTGAGCTCACTGTAGGGTTAATTTATTGCCTCGGTACTGGGTCCGCTTGGCCCCCGTATCGTGGTATTACTTCATATCATTGATTACTGAGTGACTGAGTGGTGTGATTGACTCCAAGTGCCGAGGCCGAGGTGGCTGAACATTTTACGAGTCTGGCTCGGCGTCAGAGCTCCAGACCTTGGGGACGGACACGGAGCGGCGGCTGCATTCATTTCTCACATATATAAGGTACGGCTATTGTATCCTGGCTGCTTTGCGAACGTCACACTCGACATCAGTTGGCAAAAAGGGCGCATACACCGAACCCACTATTAGCCGGCGCTTAGCGTACTTACTTGAACTCCACAGATCCGCATCCGCGCAGCCAAGTCTCCGTAACGATCCGCTCCACGTTGCCCACCTCTCGCTCATTTTTACTGTACAACCGACATGTCCAAGCAGACCTCGCTCGTGAGCGCGCTGTCGCGCACACCTACCTCGGCAGTGAGGAGGTTTCTATGGCGTCGTCAAATCTGGTTCGAGTCAACTTTTGCGCTTTCCATGTTGGAACCTTGGGAGAAAATACTCTTCAGTGCGTTTTTTTATACGCTTGGTCCATTTTTAACTTGATGCGGTTGCTGAGGTACCGGCCCCTTTCCCGCACAGTGACGGTCATCTTGTTCGTCAGCACGCTGTCCGTCGTCGGTGCCATACGCTACTTGCCCAATCACGTCGCGGTGATCAGTCGACGGGCGCTGTTCTACTTGCACGGCGGGGCAGAAGGCCTTGCTACCCCCTCCCACGTCGACCTCTGAGCGGGGGTTCGCGTCTGGGGTATTCTAGCGGTTTTCATGTGACGCTACCCTTGGCTACATTTAGGTAAGCCAACTGTTGCATCTATTTCTGGCGACCTTTTTCTGGTCTCCGCGCCGTGTTGTTTGGCCTGTCTGTTTTTGACACGCGGTTCGGCAGTTTCACATCCCTTCATGTGCAGGGACCGGCATTCAATGACCTACTGAATACCCGCAATATCTCCCCTCAGCTCCCGGCTGACGTTACTTTCCCAGGCCGTGTGTTATTTTAGTCATTTAAGTTGGGATCGGACTCTTGCCCTCTAATCTGCACTCACTCCCGCCGGTGTGGTGCTCGAACCTGTATTTATCTGCTTTGAACTCTGACTGTCGCTGCTGTCGTCACCTGTGTGCGTCTCTACACATAAGATGTTCGCCGAACCACTGTTGAGGGCCCAAGACCGGGCCATGAAGTCCAAGTCGCCTGTGCGCAAGTTCCTGTGGAGAAAGCGAGTGTGGTTCGAGTCGACCTTTGCGTTGAGCGTGATGGAGCCCTGGGAGCGAACGAGTGAGTCGTAGCTCAAGGCCTGTGTTCTAAAGTTGGAGGCTGACTGTCTCAAAAATTTCCCACCTATCAGTGGTTTGTGAGTTCTGGTCCCCCTTGTGGTGTACCTGGCTGTTGTGTGGTCGAGACTGACTTGGGGGGCAGTGATTTTTTTCTTTATTACATGGGCACTGACGGCCATCGCTGCTTATCGAACACTCCCAGCGACGCTCTACTTCTGGAGCGGCCGGATGAGCTTTTATCTGCACGGGAACGAGACTCGGACGCTGCGGACGTTTGGGGAGATGACTCTGGCGCATACGTCGCTGTAGTACCCCCTGCTCCCCCCCCCTCGACCCTTTTCGGTGAGCACAGGCTTTGATTAGCGTTAGGCAACTGCTGACTCATCCCGTGGGCGCCTGTAGCTTCTATTGTTTTCCGCATCGATGCATGTGAAAACACGATACGATGACGACCTCGATCGCGTCCGCAGCTCTGTGGGGGATCTTTGAATGAGCTATGCCTTTGAGTTATATATGCTTCGCTGTTGTATAATTGTGGTGTACTATGGGATCCATGGAATAAAACGTCTTGATAGCTTGAACGCGGGCGCAGTGAACGTGGATGCTGTGCCGTAGCAACGCGCAGTGGCCTCGGGCAGGGCAGGAGCGCCGGGTGATTTCTCGGGCGAGATCGCAGATGGGGTGGGCGCGGGTGGAGGTGGAGGTGCTGCCGAGTGGGCATGCGAGAATGTTCTGTCTGGATATGGGCGGGACGGGGGATTGGCCAGACGCGGATCCTGGAGCATGAATGGTGGAGAGCCGGCCCCAATTGGGTGCAATGATCAGCACACGACGGGGAAACTCTGGGTCCGCTGGCCCTCGCCGCGTCGCCCCCCTCGTGTCGTGCGTGCTGGCGGCGGCGGTTCCAGCGCCTTCGAGGATGTTCGCAGCATCGTTGCCGTCGAGTCACGCGCTGACTCAGCGACGGGGATTGGCCCGCAGCGGAGCCGCGCAGGGTCCTCGGAAAGCCTAGTCATCGTATCCAGGGACTGGCACTGCGCTCGGCCAGGCTCACCGATCACATATATTAGCAACGCCCCATCAGCTGCCCCCAGCTGCTCCTGATTCACCCCACCATCATGTTCCGCGCCCAAGCCTGGACGCCGCGCGACTCCAACGTCCCCGACGACGACTGGTCCGACCACCACCCGTCGCCCCTCCACCCATCGTACAACGACCCCAGCCCGGCCTCGAACTGGCTCTCTCCGGTCACCGCCGGCGACGACGTCGACATGCTCTTCGACTTTACCCAACCCAACGCATTCTGCTCCCTCGTCGACGACTCTGCGAGCCGCCACGAACAGCAGTCCATGCTCGCGCGCTGGCGCACCCCGGCGCTCAGCGCCAAATCCAAGTCCAACGCCCTCTCACGCCAATCCACCCTCGATGACATCGTCATCGCCGGCGAGTGGGAAGAGAAGATTGTACGTCGCTACCAGCGCAAGCGCGGCTTACAGAACCTCTCGCTGCCCGAGGTCAAGCGCGAGATGCCCCCCATCGAGTTTGACCCTGCGTTCGCTGACTCGGACACGGAAGAGGACGAGCCCCCATTCAATCCAGACGCCCTTGTCGACCCCCCCATGCGCACACGTACTCCTCGGCTCCCGCCCTCGCCAATCTCCATCCCTGCCTCGGCCCAATTCGTCACCTCTACGCCACTTTCTCCGCTCACTCCGCTTTCCGAACCATCCCCGCCCTCGGCTTTGCCGCCGCCGCCGCCGCTCACTTCTGCCCCAGTCCAGTTCCCGCCCACGCCTATCTCGGCTGTTGCCCCCCCTCGTGAGCGTGCTTGGTCACCAGAGATCAAGCAGGAGATTACCGAGGAGACGCTGGCTCCCAGCCGGGCTTCGCCCCCAGTCAAGCGCCCGCTGTCCGAAGCTGACAGAGACGCCGGACAGCCGCTTGACGGCGATGACGCAGTCTCCGAGGGTGAATACGTCCCCTCGGACGAGGAAGAGGATGACGCAGACCCCACCTACGGCGCCCCCAAGACACGCAGGTTAGTCGCTGTTCGCCGTTCCCGCATTCAGTCGACTGATCCCAAGACAAGGGTGTCCACCTCACACGTGCCCACTCACTCCCGCGCGGCGTCTAATGACAAGCCCGGTCGCGGCGCTGGCCGGCGCCGTCGCCCAGTTGATGACGCGGCCCCCAGCCAATGCACCTACGAGAACCCGCTCACTGGCGAGCGTTGCCCCCAGATATTTGCTCGGCTCCCGGAGATGAAACGCCATATCGACCATTTCCACTATGAGCACGAGGCGCGCGCTGTCATCGAGGGCCGCCTCCCTCGTGACCAGGCTAAACTACTTGGGCCTAGCTGGGACGGCACGCTGGGCAAGCCCACCTGCGAGGGCTGCGGCACAGAGTTCTCTCGCCGTGACGCAGTCAAACGTCATCAGAACGAGGTCAAGGCTGTTTTCGAGAATGGTCGCTGTGTTTGGTGCCCGGGTACTCAAGGTCGCAAAGGCTCGGCCAAACGGGTTGCCGCCGCCAAGCTGGCTGCGGGTTCTCCCTCCAAGCGCCAAAGGCGCAAGTAGGCGTCTGACTGCGCGCATACATTCTGGCTCCCCAACTCCCTCATACCCACTTGATTTGTGAGTTGGGCCGGATGCGACGATATGGACAAAGTCTAACCCCGCCTGCGGTAGATTGACATCTTGACCCAATCGGTTTCCCCACCCAGTTGTGTTGCGCTTCCCCTCTATCCATAACTTTATCTCTCTGCTGCCTCTCCCCAAACCCTCTCTATTATCGTCTCCTTTGTGCGGACATGCCCGATAGCCTGCCCGTTGTACTTGTATTTACGATCATCCATGTTTGATGTGTATGCGTCATTGTCATTTCCTCCGGTCTCTTTCGTTCAAACTTGAATTTCTGTAACCCCCCAACATAGGTTCTACTTCATACTACATTACAAGCCTCCATAGAGCATTATGATAATTCGGTGCTTGCTGCCCATAACCTCGAGTGAATTGAGTTGGCGTGACTCGGAGGGCGTCTGTCCTGTGCGTATGCCTCGAGGTGCAGTGAAATGGGCCTGGCGTTGGGCAGTCTGGGCCGTATGGGTCGGTTGTTCGTCATGTGTGCACGGACCAAGCAGAGCCGCTCACGAGGTGGCTTCTTTTGTTTTGAGGGTGCGTAGTGATGTCCCAATGAGGTCAGTCTCGGGCCGGAGTGGGACGGCGTAGCCACAGTCTAGCCACCGAGTTGGAGCAGAACCACATGATGAATGGCGTGCGAATCGCAGCAAGCGGCTTCTATAAACCTGCGCATGTGCCGCTGGGCTTGAGATTCGGCGTAGAGAGCTGCCCGTCTTTGGAACACCGGAGGTTTGTAGCCATGGGCGCAGATGTTGGCGTCGATGGGCATGTGATGCAGATGCATTTGGCACAGGCATGGCATGTTTTGGAGTATGATCGTTGCAGACATTAAACGATCAGGCCGTAAAAATATCCTAATATGGTATTATGAAGTCCGTTTGCACGGCGGAAGTGAGGCCCGGAGCCGAAAGCAGCAGAAGCGGTGAGCTTATAAGCCGGGCGTATGTCGCGATAGTTGTCTACATTTGTGCTTTGTGTTATCTGGATGATAAGCCGCGGGCTTTGATAGATTGCATCTGATGGTCCAAGCATGACACTACACCTGGGGTCGTCCCACTCGAGACGATTTCAAACAAGTATTTATGTCGGCCATTCTGACGAGGCCCGCCCGACCCCGGTGTGCTCAATAGCTCAGCTGGAGCCAGCCGCCCATTGCTGATGCGACCAAACGGGATCTCAATGATTGGAAATAATCGAGGATAGAGTGCGCCGCAACCTCGAGCAGGCGACGATCTTCGAGATCAACCCAGGCGGAAAACCGCTCATCGTGAGCCTTGATGAAGACTTGTCTGATAGACAGAATATGTTGACGACTTGGTGTGCGTTTGTGCCTAGCCAAACTCTCTCCACAGTGCCCCCAACGACCCCAATCATGCGTTCGAAATTGCTAGGTTTGGGTAGATAACCTCGGAAGACAAGCGTTGTCCTTGATTTGGACACGCGTTCTCGCAGACGTCTGCCTCGTGGCCCCCACACGCGTGGCCGGTTGGACGTTCGGGGCGAGGGCACCGTGTCTGCCTTTTGTGACTTCATTCCCGCGCGTTTTTGGTGTCGTGGTCGTGCGGAAAGCATCGCGCCTGCTGACGATCTATCTCCCTTTGTCGCCCACATTTGTTGTCCCAACGGAGCGGCCGGTCCTCGCATTTGGCTCTGTTTTGCCCGCTACAGCGCCGGCTCGTCGACCACCAGTCCCGAGAGGCGCCTCGACCTCTCTCGCGCACTCTGCTCTGCAGCCGCGGCAGCCTGGCCACACGCTCGCGCGGCTCCCAGCCCTTCTTTTTCCCGACTGGACACCGCCTTTGCGCCCGGCACCGCTCTCGTCGCGCCTCCCACCAGACCCGCCCGTCGATCCGCCCCGCTGCCCCCATGAACGCATGGTCAGCTCACGGGCACCTGGCGTCACCCATACCGCTCACCGTCCGCACTGTGCGCGAGCACCCGGACGAATGGACAGAGGCCGACCACCTTGCCGCCCATCGCCCGCGGCAGTCCACCTCCTCGGGCGACGACAGCCCTGTCAGCCCTCGCCAGCCGGACGATGACAACGTGAACAGGCCCATCGGCAACGGGCTACTGCTCAGCCCCGACGGACGCATCGTGCGCCATGTCGACTCGTTTGTGCGTTCGACGCGCCATCGCGGTCGAGGGGAACGGGCAGACGAGCCGATTGACATCTGTAAGTGTCTTTTTTCCTTCTTCTGCTCTGCGGTCGTTTTTCGCTCTGGCCTGCTGCGTGCAACGGCCTGCAGCGTCGTATATACATGGCCCGTGCTGGGCGGGTGATGAATGGTTGACTGATGGGCGCCATGCACTTTGCCATTTTGCGTCCCGCAGCCGACGAGGAAGGCTCACCGCGCTCCCGCCGTCTCACGTTTGAATTCCGCAACTTCAACCTGTATCCCGACGCTCGAGACGGCGATCAGGTTGCTGCTATACCGGAGAAGGTGCGGCGCCACGTTTCGCGCTGCATTAGGCTTCCGGCAGCTGATTTGGTCATGGTATTGCTCTCTTTTTTTTTTTTCTTGCCGATCTATAGCGACGTCCGAGTCGGAGCTTGGATATCGACCGGCTAGATCAAGAGCCTACGTACGCCAACTACTTTCAGCCCGCGCCGTACGTGACTGGTGCTCCGCAACATGCGCCATACTATGGGTATAACGCTCGCCATATGGTACGCGACCGACAAATGCTCCACAACTTGATCGATTTTACTAACGTGTATCGTAGCCACCACTCTCGCCTCCGCTGCCACCCCTGCCATCGATCCACGCGAGATCACCAGATGCTGCGCCACCCACGGTTACTGGCCCGTCATTCGGGCCAGGCTCACCTCCCACATATCGATCAATACATTCGGCGCGGCCAGCTGGATCGAGGTGTGTCTTGGATGACGTACAAAACGGACATGATGACCAGACATCTAATCTTCCCCAATTTTCCACCAGGTCTAAATCAGATGCCAGTCTGACACAGCGACCGACGTATCTGAATGGAGAAAAAAGGGGCGCCTCAGCACGAGATTCAACACGAGGCGACGAAGACGACGAAGGCTCGTCTGAGCTTAGCGAACCTGAAGATGCTGATGGACCCAGGTAAGCGCTCTTTTTTTCCATTTAGGACCCTGCCTATTGTCCAGAACTCACCCTTCCTTGATAATCATCTAGTAAGAGTGGAGATTCTAGCGTCACCAGTGGAACCAGACAGCGTCGAAAACCGAGCCGAGCTCGCAAAAAGAAGCCGTACAAGTCTCGTCGGTGCGACATCTGCAACAAGACGTTCACCAAAGAGTGTGACGTGACGCGCCACCGACGTACGGCGCATGGAGAAGATGAGATCGAGTTCAAGTGTCATGAATGCGGGAGATCGTTTAACAGAAAAGACGCTCTAGAGCGACACTACAAGGTCTATGAAGGCACGCCTCATGTTGCTAGGCGATATCAACCAAAAACGTACCTTGGACAGAACAAAAAGTAGAAGCTGGAAACGTGCATATTTCTCATTGTTGGACTATGGGTGCAGAACAAACAGATTTACATGACCTCACGAACACGCATTTATGATAGTAGGGCGATTTGTTATAAGCATAGCAACGTTGTGGAGGATTGGTTGTGTACTTGGCGAATGAATGGAACTTAAATCCAAGAACTTGAATTGTCCAAGTCTTTAAATACAATAACCGTGTGAACCATGCGTCAAGAACTACGATTATTGTCTAAGCCCTTGCCCCACGTACGTTATATGTTTGCATATATAGGAACTTCTCGCACATTCTTCGGAAATGGCATAGAGACAATCGAGGCTTGCCAGCACCTCCATGTATGCGACGAGAATGGTATTCGAACTGAGTAGCAGCCCGCTTTTCGCCATTTGCTTCATGCGCCGGAGCGGCATACATCTACGCCGGACGAGACACGCGCATACAAAGTGCTTCGCCTTGTTTGTTGGCCTTCTACAACATCATCTGGTCTTGCGGCGCTTGAGCTCGTTTGATGCGCTGATGCGCCCGTCCGGCGCAAGCCCCGCCTAGACGATCGAAGATCGGAGGCTGTATGCGCCGGGATTTTCCCAACGATGCATCACACACACTCGCTTCTGCCGATACGCTTCGCTTAATAGGGGGATGTTCACATTTAAGCATTTAATTTTGCCACTGATCGACCGGAACGGGGCGGTTGACTCCGGCGCGTACACACCACACAATCCCCGCCCTTTGTAAATTACTTTCTTGTCGGAACCTCCGGTGGGATACGGGTACGTCTGGCACATAGCCTAGGCAGCATTTTCTTTCGTAAAAGTAACACGTTTGGCCCGGGCACGGACTTTTGGCCGTGGCGGAGTTTATTTTACATCGCCTTCGCTACCTAAATGCGTAATCCCTAAACTGTCGCGGTGGTCTCAGATAGGATAGGAGCTGATCCTTGCGTATTTCCTGCGCTCAAGAAAATTTCCGCATCGTTGGGTTGTGAATATATGCGGCCTCCCAATGCGCATTTAAATCTGGGAGTTTGTTTCCTGAGAGAAAGTATACACAGATATAACCTCAAATATATACCGGTCACTAGTTATACTATTTACTTTTATCGCAACGCAGACTACGAATCCCAAGTGCGCACCAATCCAAGTTGATAGTCGCATATCTCCACACACTTTCCTTTCAGATAATAAATTCAATCTACGGATGTAGCTTTTGTGAATTAGGGAACTATTGTGTTCTGAAGAAAAATTTGCTCCCGTGATCACGTGAAGGTGCAAATAAATCCCGCCTACCGCGCATTGGCGACGACCCTAGTCCAAATCAATTTTGTTCCCGACGGAAGGGCGTCCGATCTGTTCGGGAAACCTCAAGGGCTTTGCGTGGTAGATCTTGTCGTTTCTGCTGTCTGACCTATAACCGCCACCCCATCAGCATTGTTGGCCCTAGCGCAAGCCAAAAGCTGTGTACACTCAGGCTGAAGTGAGGGGCTGCTGCTGCGTAAGAAGTACCACAGCTGAACCTTTTGTCTTTCATGAATACAAGGCCCATTGAGTGGCTGGGCCGTAGTCATGGCATTAAGATACACAAGCGCTGAGGGGACACCCGGTCGTCGCGAATATGCGCTTTAAGCCAGTTCTGGATGTCTTCTCGTTTGCCACCGATCATAAAACAGAGATATATGCGTCATTTGTAGCATTGAATCAAAATTGTTCCCAACTTTGGGTGTGAGTAAGGTTTTGCGTGTGTATGCGCCGAAGCGGGGCTTGTTTGGTCTTTCAGGAACGGATTGAGCTTTTCGCGCCGATCTATGCGCTTTTGCCAGTAAATGTACTCATCTGACGCCCGGATTGGGATAATGAACCGGCGAACTGTTTCCCGACGACGTTCGCCGAACCTCATCTCCCACAGTCGACCCAAACACCCGAAATCAGCTTCCCGTTCCGAGCCGTACAATAGGCGGTGTTCGCTCGCCAGAGCGTCAGACTCGTGCTCAAGCCATAGGATCGCGCCCCCTTATATGCGCACGAATCGGCTTTGGGAGCGGTCCACTGGCGCCCTCTCCCTTTCAGCCTACTCCTCTGCCTTCAATGGATCCCATCGACGGCGAGCGGTATACCAACGAGGAAGAATGGAATTCCTTTCTCAGTGGCTTGTAAGCAACTTGTCCTTCGTTGACCGTCGTCGTGCGGGGAGTTACTAACATCTTGACGTCGTTGTATGCGGTTACTACACTGCCCAGACCTTTGTCTTCCCCGCTCACCCACGCATATACACCAGCTATCGGCGCTACTGTCGACCCCACACCCTCCCCCGGGGTAACCGAGTGGAGGCTTAGGAACCTGGGCAGTTTAACCCTCCAAGAGGTGTACCAGCCGATAGAATTGGTTCATCCTCACTACCTGTTTCAACCATGGCCGCCAGGATTCTCGCCGCCATTACATTCGTTTTCGTCGCTCGTTGAATACTGGGAAACGCTCGATCTGTATTTACAGTCCATCTTCGGAGCTCTCGGTCAAAACTCCCAAACGGACCATTCCCCCATGCCACAACCCGACGTTTATGGTGGCCTTGACATGCCTCAGATTGCGACTTCCTCAGCGTATACCCTGGAGCGGTAAGTGGCTGTTTCAATTCGTGTGGGGCACATCATGATAGCTAACACTTTCTGATTTTTTTGTGTCACAGCCCCATCCCCTATGGCGCTCGGCTCGAAGGAAGCACTCCTGACCAAGGCTATGCTCAAACTGTACTCAACCGAGAGGGGAGCCTCGGTTCTCCATCAGTGTCGCCAAGTTCTGTGGGCAGTGCCGCTGATTCGCGGCTCTATTGGGAGGATCCTAATACCAAAGAAACTCACTGCTTAATACCTGATTGCCATTGCTTAAGACGAGCCAAAGATCCTGGGCAGTACAAGCGTGTCTATGAGTGGCGGCGAGCTCATGGCAAGAAAGACCATTATTGTCCACACTGTAGAAAGGTCTACACCAGGAGCCACAACCTGCGTGAACACATGAAACAGCGTCACCCGCAAGACTGGTCTCCGCTCGACTCTTTGGATCTGTAATACGTTTTCGAGGGCTCTTTCTAGGATTTGTATGATTCATTGGGTGGGGCGGCAATATTCCCCAACTACGCCCCTCCTTGTGAAGGCTTGCCCACTTTGATTCCTATACCATTGCCTTTCGATTATTCGTTTCGCTTCATCTGGTCTCGTTTCGTTTCGTTTCGTTTCGTTTGGTCACGTCTCGTTTGGTCCGTACATGTGTTGAACGTATGTATGTTATCGTGAATATTTTTGCACGCCCGAGTACCTTTATTGCTCGCTCGGTAATATAGCGGCATCATAACCCAAGGTCCGTGATTTGCTCCGAGCGCAGGTTAATTTAGCGATTTGAGCGAGAAGACTCGGTTGAATAGTTGGAGACGCCAATCATTCGGACGGTGGCTGTTCCTGGTTCAGCGGGTTTCAAATCAAGGAACCGGACAAATTGGCAATGATCACGTCTTGTGGGGCATCTTAAACCTCAACTCTGCGCCTGGTTGGGGATACAGCCCTGAGCTACTGACGTCCTCCTCGTACGACACTGCCATTGTTGTTCGACTCTGAGACCTTGCGTCGGATATATAAACTACGACCGAGAACCACGACCTAGAACTCAGCCCCAGTCCATCTCCTTCCCATCTCATTCTTGTATCTCAGATCCATCGACGTTCGATATGGCGTTTGTATCTATCCGTGTACGATCCGCTGGCCTACCTCAACTCAAGACCGCGAGGATAGTCTCATCCGTGCGGTTTGTGAGCTCATCTTCTGCTGCCAAAGCCGAGCCAGTATTTTTCGACTCGTTTGGGGCCCCATCCTCTGGAAGTGACGGTATTCTGCGGATGCTGATGTTTGGCAAGCCTGTAAGTCATGCTTGCTCCTTGCCTGTTATAGCTAGTGCTGATTTTGTATGCGCCTTAGGGAGCTGGCAAGGGAACACTATCCAGTCGGCTCATGGCCAAGTATAACGTCCGCTTCCTCAGTGCAGGCGACCTTCTCCGCCAGCACATTGCGGAGAAAAGTGACATAGGAAAGGAAGCCGAGGCCATTGTCGCTCAAGGGGGTACGTTTTAACTACGCACAGACTCTACTACCAGTATGCTCACAACCTTGCGCTTATAGGCCTTGTCCCGGACGAGATGATCACCGAGATTGTCTCTGAGAGGCTCGATGCTCTGAACGGCCAACACTGGATCCTCGACGGCTTTCCGCGTACCCTTGCGCAAGGAAAGCTCTTGGATGAGCACCTGGGCCAACCACTCTCGCTCATTGTAAATTTGGATGTGCCGGACGATGTCATCATCAGCCGCATCGCTGGTGAGTCATCGCACCATCGTCCCAGAATCACCACAGTTCTCACGTTGGTCTGTTAGACCGTTGGGTCCACCTTCCGTCCGGGCGGGTTTACAATACCTCCTACAACCGACCCCGCGTCGAAGGTCGAGATGACGTGACCGGCGAGTCGCTCGTTAAACGCCCGGATGATAATGAGGTATGTCCGCCCCGATATTCCCGCACGGACGCAACCAACTCACGCGTTCATTGGATCTAGGAAACTTTCCGTCGTCGTTTGGAACAGTTTGACGCTCACACATCACCTTTGCTCAACTATTACGTGTCTACCGTTAATCCATCGGCGACTAAACTTGTTACTCTTTCGGGTCGTACCTCAGACGAAATCTGGCCAAAGCTCGACTCGGTTGTGCGCACCTCATTCCCCAATTTGCCCCTTCGTCATCAGCAGACCAGGACGTATACTACAAATGTGACCACGATTGATGGGCCCGCTCGTCCTCGTGGTGTCACGCGCCCTCGAGCTTCCATCATCGAGGCTACGGTCCGCAGTGCCGAGCAACAGGAGCGCAGAGGTTGGGACTTTACGCGTACTAGTGTGCGTCGATCCGGTCGTGGCGCCTTGAGGACGCCCTTTGTTGCATGAGCGTCATGCACGTTTTAGCCTTTTCATGATTGGTTTCAGTTTGGGGATTTTCGAACAAACCAAAAAACATAAACTAATTCCTTATACTGATACACGTCTAGACGCCTGATGTCTCATGTACGTTTCCTGTTGTACTCTATAGTAATGATAGTTTCACGATTTCGCTCGAATTCTGGCCGGGCCGACAGATAAATACGCAGGGTCATGCCATAGACATAGTTTTAGTGTTATACAGGGCGATTATGCAATGAAGTACAAAACGTCGTGGGTCTACTGTACAAGGTAGATGACGGGTTCTAGATGGCAGTACCACGCTCAAAGGACGCGCGTGTCTCAGCAGTATACTTGTCGTAGAAGCGGGCGATCTGAGAGAGTATGTCAGACACGATTGGCTTGCTAGCGTGCCGAAGGCTTACCTTCTTGTTGAAAACTTTGTTGCGTTCGTTGATATATGTAATATCTCCCTCTTCTTCGTTGGTACGTTTTCGCGAGAACTTGGCTCGCTTGTCGATACTGAGATAAAAATAAATCAAGTTGAGCGCAGGCGATACAAACCAAGGCGAGATACCACTTACTCTAGGTTGAGCTTGTTGACCACTCGATCAATTGCTTCTTCTGATGGCTTGTTATCACCATACAGAAGCGAATTAGCGTCACGGTAGAGGTGTTCCGACGCGGTTAGAGCATTGGAGGTGCTACCGCTTGAGAATGACTGAAGAGCTGACGATGAGCCTTGACCAAGAGCGGCTTCTTTTTGTGCCTGGTAGGCTGCGAGGTCCAGCTTGAGCAAGTCCAAATCCTTCTTATACTTTCTTCGGGCAGCGTGTGCATCATCTGTAATGAAGTTGGTTTAATGAAAGCCTAAACCATAGCGGATCCATGCCATACACACCATGAAACTGGAAGTCGGCCCTTCGCTCCTTCCTTGCCTTGCGCTTCTCCCACTCATCATTCTCCTCAATGCTGTACTCCCAGTTCTTTCGACGTTCGAGGTCCTCGCCACGGTCCTCTGCATCGACCGCCTCACGGAGCGTCTCAGCCAGCCGTCGCTGCTTTTCGTTTCGTGCCGCCTCTTTGGCGCTAAACTTGGACTTGTTGTGCTCTGCAATCAGGTCCTTTCGATTTGCGGCGGTCGAGTCCCGCTGGCATTATCATAGGTAAACATGATGAGATGATGAGAGTTTAGATGGCAACGTACCATCTTGGCTCTCAACTGTGCCATCTTGGCTGCTCGCTCCTCCATCGTAAGCTTGGGGGTTGCCGCCCCGCTTCCTCCTTCCTCTCCACCAGCATTGGGGTTGGTCTCGCTGGTCTCTTCATCGCTCCCGGTGGCATCCGCCGGCTCAGCAGCAGCAATTTGCTCCTCGACAATAGCATCAGCAGCAGGCGTATGAAAATCTGTGTTTTCTGCCTGGGAGAGTTCTGCTTGTTTTGGTTGACGAGAGGCCATGATGTGGTGGATAGGAGTGGGTGTCTCGGCTGCATAGCCGCACACAACACGCCAGAAAGTAGGCAAGCGCCGAGTAAAGATTTGCTCTCGACCGCGTCCTGAACGAAATGTCAACTATGCAGTTTTGGAGACCGGGGGCTGCAGCTCCCGGCAGTACACTCGATAGGGCCACCCAAAATGAAGACAGTATTATCCACTCTGCCCCTGCTGCGAGCAACTTGGGAATTCAGGGACAGAGGGAGCGTTTGCCTATATTCAAGCACAGTAAGCATGATTCTAGAATGGTAAGAGTGATATCTAATGCGCCAATCAGGAGAAAAGATACTCTACGCGGTCGAAAAATATGGTGTAGTTATTATTGTTGGTCAAACAGGTTGCGGGAAGACAACCCGTAAGTCCAACAATTCGTTGTCATGCACAAATAGAATCACGAATCAATGCAAGAGCTCCCACAATATCTGTATGAAGCGGGATGGGCGGCGGATGGCAATGTTATTGCTTGCACACAACCGCGTAGAGTGGCGGCAACCTCAGTTGCAGCTCGTGTGGCTACCGAAGTTGGGAGTGTACTGGGCGACGAGGTGTGTTGACCGTGCGATCAAAAGTTCCAGCCATTGAACCGGTCGGCAGGTTGGATATACTATTCGATTTGAGGACGTTAGCGACAAAAGCCGGACCAGGATTAAATACCTGACGGATGGCATGTTGTTCCGCGAAACAATGATCGATCCCCTATTAAGCAAGTACAGCGTGATAATGGTTTGTTTTCCAGGAATCTCAATTTTCATCGTTTTCGGGTTATACTCAACTGAACGTAGATCGATGAGGCTCATGAGCGAAGTATTTATACGGATCTATTACTGGGTGTACTCAAGAAGTGTGTGAGTCTCATGTGCCCTCTTTCCCTACGGGTATTTTGATCCGATTAAATACAGGATCCGCCGTAAACGACCCGCGCTCCGTCTGATCGTGTCATCTGCCACTCTGGAAGCCAAGTATTTCTTGGAATACTTCAATTCCGGTCCACCAATCGCTGGGGCCACTGGCTCGGTACCACCTCCCGAAAAGCCGATTGAAGATGCGACGATAGTCAGCCTTGAGGGGCGTATGTACCCTGTAGAGGTCGCCTACTTGCAGGAGCCGACTGAAGACTATGTCTCAGAGACCGTTAGAGTTGTCTGGGGACTTCATCTACAGGTATGACCTTTTGGGGATATTCTAGTAGGTCTGACTAAAATATTGGTGACCGGCTTAGCAAGGCCAAGGAGACATTTTGGTATTTTTGACGGGCCGGGAAGAGATTGATAGATGCCTTTCAGAACTTTCGGAACTAATTCCGAGGTAGGCCCGGGGTTGGGTTGCATAATGCATTCGGTTGAGTCGGTCTCTTAGGCTTCCGCGTGGCGCCCCCCAGCTAGTTCCTTTACCGTTGCATGCTGGATTACCGACAGAGGAGCAGCTCGCTGTATTTCAACCAGCCGAACGAGGAACTCGTAAAGTCGTCGTGTCAACAAACATCGCTGAAGCTAGCGTTACCATTGATGGGATCAGGTTCGTCGTGGATTGTGGATTCGTAAAGGCAAGTGTTTTGTGCTTAAAATAATGGCTTAAATTTAACTATATAGTATTTAGATTCGGACGTTTAACCCAGCCAACTCACTATCCTCGCTCACAATCGTTCCTACATCACAAGCATCGGCAACTCAACGTGCTGGGCGTGCCGGACGCACAGCACCTGGTGTTTGCTATCGACTTTATCCATCCTCGGTCTTCCCGGCACTACCAAAGGCAACCCCTCCGGAGCTTACGAGAACGGACTTGACGACACCTCTTCTTCAACTCAAAAGCTTGGGCATCGACGACCTGATGAAGTTCGAATGGGTGAGCCCCCCGCCATCCGAGGGTGTATTGCGTGCTCTGGAGGGACTAGTACGGGCTGGGATGATAGACCAAGATGGAGCACTGACTGAGGTTGGAGCCAAGGTCGCTGAATGTCCTGTCGAAGTTGGGATCGCTCGAATGGTACGTTTACATATTCTGTAGCAAGGCTTTTGCGTTAAATTACCCATTGGTAGCTTTTCAGTTCCAAGGAATACAAGTGTGGCCAAGAGATTCTTACCATTGCGGCTATGACTGCAGTGCAGGATGCCTTTGTTATACCAGAAGGCGCACCGGGTGCATTGGCGGAGCTAGAGCGTCGCAAGTTTACTGCGGAAGAAGGGGTTAGTCTGCCCTCTAAGGGATATATGCGGCATATTGACTACTCATTCATAGGATCATCTTACTTTACTGAATGGTAGCTGTGCCACTATTTTGTGATGCATGCTTACATTGATATATTCAACCTAGCATACAATGCTTTTACGCGGTACGGTCGCTCAGCAGGATGGTGCCGATCTCATGCGCTCAATTTCCGAGCGCTTTCTCGCGCAGTATCAATTCGTGCACAATTAAAAAAGTACATGGTGCGCTTCGGGCTACCTCTTGAGAGCTGCGAAGGCGATGCCGTACGATTGCGCCAATGTCTCGTGAGTGGGTACTGGCGCAACGGTGCTAGGTGGTGCGCAGACGGGACCTACCGGTCTGTCCGAGGAGATGCAGTATGCTTTATTCCGTTTGACTGGGTCTGTAGCTTTGACATAGCCCTCACTAGGTTTTACACGTGCATCCCAACTCCGTCATGTTTACGCGCAAACCAAGGAGTGGTTGGGTTGTATTTCATGAAATGGAGGAGACGAAAAAGACACAGTGCGTTTCTCGAGTAATTACGATGTTGGCTTCTTTGTTGACTTCGATCGTGAATCAGGATTCGGATCCTCACAGAAATTGAGCCAGACTGGTAAGCTCGTCAGTCTATTCTATAGAATCACGCCTCACGGGTTGTTTAGGTTATTAGAATACGGTCACAAATATCTGGACAAGCGTAGCACATAGCCCATGTGCGGTATCAGGGCGCGTGGGACTAGAGAAAATGTAGCTATCCGCCCATTGTATTGCACAATTCCTAATATTTCAGCGTGTCGATTATGCCGTCAACGATGCGAACAACATCGGGGATATAGAACTTCTCGTATACCAAGGCAACTGGAGTGCTAAGAATGTTCAGTAATGTCAGCTATAAACACAGCATCTTGCGGCGTGGCACTCACTCCCATCCTACAAACACAAAGCGCCTGAGTATCTTTCAAAGAGTATTTTGGGTTTGAATTACTCACCGGCTATCCTCTTGACTGGCGCATGCAAGTTCAAGAAACACCTTTGAGTGATTTCAGCAGCAATTTCTGCACCGGGGCCCATGGTCTTTCCCGCCTCGTGCACTACTACCAATCGACCGGTCTTCTTGACACTTTCCATGACCGCATGAACATCCCAGGGTAGGATAGTTCGTAAATCAATCAGCTCGATAGAAGCATTGCGCACGGACTCAGGGATGAGGTGAGCAAGTGATTGGGGAGGGTTCCGGAATAGGCTGATGGCATTTTCGCAAGTGTAGACCGGTGAGCCATATGTGACAATCGTGAGGTCATTGCCTTTGGTGAGTATTTCCGCTTTCCCTAGGGGGAGCTCGAAGTCATCCGAAGGAACTTGTTCGACTGGAGGCGGAAGCGTCAGCTGGACGTGGGTACGAATTACTGGACGCTTGACGTACCTGAGGAGCGGTAAAGAATCTTGGGCTCAAGGAAAACCACTGGGTTGGGATCCCGGATTGAAGCCAGTAATAGACCCTTCGCTTGGATAGGACTACGAGGAATTACAACCTAGAAAAGTAAATTAGACACGAGCCTAGCTAGAAGTGTCCGTGAATACCTTGAGACCAGATGCACCCATAAAGAACCCTTCTGGTGACTGTGAGTGATACAACCCGCCGTGACCCACAGACTGAAAATCGGTTAACAATTGATAGAAGTGACGAATGAAAATAACCACTCACCATGGAGGGCGATCTAATCGTCAAGCTACCCACGTTATACCGACCCCCTGAACGGTATCGGAACTTAGCCGCTTCATTGACAATCTGAAACTGTAAGCGTTTACCAAACCATTTATCATAGGGACTCACTTGGTCGAACGCCGGATAGATATAATCGGCAAACTGGATTTCTGCTATCGCGGTTTGCCCCATGGAAGCAAGCCCAATCCCGAAACCGGCTATTCCCTGCTCCGTCAATGGTGTGTTGAAAACTCGTTGCCGACCTAGATATATTTCGTAAGAGCGATACTCTTAAACCCCTCTATTTCCTACCAAATTCTTCAGCCAGCCCCATAGTACATCTGAAGACACCTCCAAAGGCGACATCTTCGCCAAAAACTACCGCCGTGTCATCCTTAGTTAAAGCGATGCTATAGTGTAGATGTAGCTAGTTAAACGCATGTCTTTATAACCCCGCCCCGCTAGCGCTTACCTCATCGCCTCCCTGAGAGACTGGTACATATTAAGCTTCCGCGTTTCTCGTCCATTATCTCCTTCTTGGTCCCTCCACACAATACCTGGTGTTGTAAGCGCGGCCTCGCGCGTGCTGTGGAGTAGCGGGGACTGGCCAACAGTGGTGGAGTGACCACCAGCCGGCGGGGGCTCTACGGGTTCCGAAAAGATCCTAGGAGTAGAGGAGAAAGGCCTGGTCTGAAATAGCTCAAATCTGTAAAATGACAATCCTTGACAGTAGACCGCCAAATGCTCACCAACTTCCGCAACGAAGGGCAGTGGAATGCTCGTCGAGTTATCATTGTTCGGAGTGGAGTGGCAGAAAATACGTGTAGAGGTCGTGGTTAAGAAACAATCCATGAGGATCTGTTTCTGTATCATACTCGTGACCGCGTCAACGGCGCGGATCTTATTCATGAGCGGGAGCAGAAGTTCGTTATGTAACACAATGATCGACGATGCCAGAATTGCAATTAGCTTTTGTTTAGAGGAACAGCTCGCAAATATTATGTAGATTTGTAGTTACAAGACACGGGATCAAACTTATTCCTCAGTTTCCATTCGATCCGGTGATATGCTCCTCGAGCGAGAACGATAAGGAGAAGGCGAGCGCGTCCTTGATCGGCGGGGTGCGGGCGAGCCGGAGCGGGAACGAGAACGGGAACGAGAACGAGAACGAGATGGACTTTTCGATACAAAGCGTTCTTTGATGTCCACCGAGGCAGAGTGTGATTTCGACGAGCGCCCCGACCCAGATCCAGCCCTGGAAAGAGACCGCCCACGGGATGTTGACCTTTCTGGCTTGACGTTTGGGGAGCGCTTTCGATCCCGCTTCTCTTCACCCTCATTCTCGCTACCCGATTCGTTGCCAGCCATTGCGTCCAATAGTGCACTTGATCGCGGTGCAAGTCCTTCTGTCTCCTCAAGCACCTCCCTTTTAGTGAGCCGTGGTAGGATGGTATCACAGACGCGTTCCTCCGTTAGGAGCTGGTCCACGAACTCATCCATATATGTGAGTTGATAGCCACCTGCAGTCCATAGTCAGCGTGAACTTCGTTCTGTGCCTAGCAAATTTACCCATATTCCTCAGCCGGAGTTTTCTGTAATCTTTCAACAGGGGTTCGAGGAGCTCAAAAACTTCTACAGGCGGGAAGGTCATTCGTATGTACATGGCGGCCAGTGCTCGCAAATACCTAGCATTAGTCAGTAACAAACCTCGGGTGGAATGATGAGGCTTACTTGAACTCCTCGGCCATTAAATATTCTATCAATATCTCCTTTTCAGGCTGAATTTGCAGTAGCTTGAGAAGTAAACATATGAAGTGAGTCGGCCGCTGGTTTCCGTAAACACCTCCGATACTGTTGAGTTCAAGGGCTTTGTCGATAAGCGACTCTGCTACCAAGGCCATGAGATATAGATCATAGAGAATTCCATGGAAAACTTACCTGTAAGAGCAAAGCATTGCTCCTTCCAGTACTCCGACTCCCAAATTCGAGTACGAATGACTTTCTCAACCAGGAACTTTCTACAAGTGTCAGGAGTTGCAAGGCCGGCAAATGAAATACCTCACCTGAGGGTTCTGTCCATGGATATGGAGTGCCCCTTTCACTGTGGTGTTGGCCATGCTTACCCGCCAATGGATGCACAGAACACGGAAGGGTGGCGGAGAGCGTAGGACGGTTCTGAGGTGGCTATATTCCACGTGACCAAACGGGAATTGGCCGGCTTAGTCTATGACTAATCAGCATGACACCACCCGGCTCGCTTCCGGCAGCAGTCCTCCCACTATCGCCCTTCGAGATATCCCACCATGTCTAGCATGGCAAACTCTCTGCGTCGTGGAGTAGTAATATTTTCTCGAAAGGGTCTATTCATGGTAAAGACAGGCTCAAAGCCCTTGAAGATCGTTGTCACTTTACGGTGCGTGTGTCTCCAGGACGTTGAACATTGGTACTGATTGTAGGGGCCAGTATGTTGAGCCGACAACGCGAGATGATGTGATACGCAGACTTCAAATATTAGCCTCCGAGCGAGTGTACGAGGCGCTACTGTTCTTTCCGGGATTCTGGGAGTTTAAGCCATGGGACAAAGACTTCTTCAAGCCCTTCGTCGGGAACCTCAAGCTAGTGACTACCCCGAGCGCAGGCTATGACCACGTCGATGTGAATTATTTAACTCAAGTTGGCGCGTATCTGGCAAATGCACCAGCGGCTGTTGCAGAGTGTGTATCATGTCTAGGTTGCTCCTCAACATACGTTAACTATACACGCTCTCGAAGGCCAACCGCTATGACAGCACTTATGCTGATCCTCCAGACCGTCCGAAATACGACGCATGCAGAAATGACACTAAGAAGGGGCAAATGGAGAACCGGTCTCGGGTTCACTGACGATATCAGGGATATGACCATTGGTAATATGGTTCTAACTTCCGTTTGCAACCTCAGATGCTCATACGTCTGCCGTTCGTATTTTGTTAGGGATTATTGGGAATGGCCGCATAGGACAGGTATCTTACAGCCATTTTTAAAATTTATTCTTAACACGTTCTCGACCACAGCTCGTGCAGAAGAAGCTTCAAGCACTGGGAGCCGGCCGCATCCTATATTACAATAGACACCGGCTTCCCACATCAGGTACGTAGTTGTAATAGACTATGTATGCGCTCTGAAGTGTCTATTTGACCAAGATGAAAACGGGGCCATCTTCAAATCTATGGACGAGCTTTTAAAAGAGTCTGATTTAGTGACACTGCATTGTCCTTACACACCAGGCATGGCACCGGTTCTCAAGCTTAATTATGGAATACTTACCTTCATGGGAAGAAACACGGCACCTATTATCGGATCCACAGTTTGAATTAATGAAGAAAGGCTCATACGTTGTTAACACGAGCCGAGGTCCAGGTAGAGTAGCTTGATCCATGTAATAGTTTACGTTGATTCTTACTATGTTATGTCCAAAGTCATTGACGAGGCAGCACTTGTGCGGGCAATGAAGAACGAACAGATCGCTAGAGTCGGGCTCGATGTTTTCGAAAATGAACCTGATGTCCACCCTTACCTCATGCAATCTGAGAGAGCCACCCTCTTCCCGGTAAGTGTTCATCAACCCACTTCGGTGACTATCTACCCAATACTGTCCGCATTGTAGCACTGGGGAAGTAGCGTTAAACGTGTACTACCGGACGTTGATTACGAGTGTCTAGGTCGGTTAATTTACAGACAGATTGGTGCACTACTGCAAATATACACCCCACAGACAACCTGGAACAATGGCTCAGCACTGGAGTGCCAAATACTCCTGTCAATAAACCCCTACAAAATCCGAAAACAGATTGAACTAGCCATAGACTTGTTAGCTAAGGCTCATACGCTTATTAAATATAGATTTGTTAGAAATGGTACTATCGTCGCTTGACTCGATCCCGACGAGTGTATGACGCGATACTTGGCTGAATGCGTCTCGATCGGGAATTCAGTTGCTTATTGCTGTTTGTACTTGACTGAGCAAGTCAAATAAACGCCAGCTAGCAGGCGTCTTGAAACGCGCCCACCACCGTATCCAAAGAAATGTTGTACAACGATCCTAAGACCTTTACCTCCAGAACATACGACTATGTTATAATCGGTTTGTATCATCCCGTTTTGTTGAACATCAGCCAATACTAAATATCAGTTGATAGGCGGAGGTGTAGTTGGACTGGTCATTGCTGCGAGGTCAGTTTAGATAAAAGAGGGGATAGTCAGACTCACCCGAGTTTTAGGCTATCTGAGGACCGGAACGTTCAAGTTGCAGTCTTGGAAGCAGGGAAATATGTAGTCAATGATGACCGAGTAACAATTCCAGGTAATTCAGGACATGCTGCCTTTGCATCGTATTGTTGAGTCACCCGTACAGCATACTTCGGCAAGACACTCGGGGATCCCGAATTTGATTGGATGCTGAAGACAGTTCCTCAAGCTTCTGTTGATGGACGTCGGATACCCTTGCCGAGAGGGAAGACCCTCGGCGGTACGTCTGTTATTAACAGCATGACATGGTTTCGGTGAGTCCTCGTCGAAGGAACGAAGGTATTGTATTTACTTGTGGATTAGGGGTGTGCGAGAAGACTATGACGGCAAGTGCATTTGGATGCATTTCTAGCAACTTTTGAATCAACTTTTTACATAGCGCTAAAGGAACTTGGTAACCCAGGATGGGGGTGGGAGGATTGGATGCCTTACTTCTGTAAATCGGAAACACTGCACCCACCTAGCAGTGAGGTTTGGGCTCGCGAAAACGCTGCGACATTTGAGCCCGAAATAAGTGGAACAAACGGCCCCCTCCAGCGATCGTTCGTTCCGTGGCTAGGAGACACGCACATCCCTTTTCTCAAGAGTTTTGAAAAACTTGGGCTCAAGGCGAATCCCCGTGCTGTGAGTTGATGTTTTTGGGCACCGTTAGCATTACTTGGCTGATGCGGCATTGTCTAGAATGCTGGGTACAACATAGGCACGTTTACTGTAAGTGAATCTGCGCCAAATCTGTGTCGCTAGGCTAACATGGCGCTAGGTGACAGCAACGGTAGATCCAAAAACTTCTCAGAGGAGTTGTGCTACGACCGCCTATTTCGAACCTAACGCAAACCGCCAGAACCTGCATGTCCTAGTTGGAGCTCAAGTCGACCGTGTGTTGCTGCGTCACTCCCCCCAGAGTGGCATGTATGAGGCGAATAGAGTGGAATTTATACATTCATCGAACCAATACCAAGTGGTTGCCACGAAGGAGGTTGTTGTAAGCGCGGGTGAGTTGAATTTAGAAATCATTTGACGTTTACTGAAATACAGTTACAGGTGCCTATCTAAGCCCCGGGATATTGGAGCGATCAGGTCAATCTCTTCGTTGTCCCTCCTGGGTTGCCTCCTTATGATTTGATATTAGGTATTGGATGCCCAAAGCGGCTTCAGGCGCTCAACATTCAAACACTGGTCGATCTTCCAGGCGTTGGTAAGCTTCACAGATATATTCCCCGCTTTCGTTGTTCCTTACCCATTTGTAGGCGAAAATTTTCAGGTCTGCGATATTTAAGCAACGCAAATACTGTCGGGGAACTGACACCCAGATAGGACCATCTATTAGTCCCGTCGAGCTTTGAGCTCAAGGATAACACAACCATAACTGGAGACTTGGTTCGTAATGCGGAATTCGCTGCCCAGGAGCTAGAACGCTAGTAAGGATATGCTTCAACAGAGGATTCGATAATATCTAACTATATCTATGAAGTAAACGTGAAGGTGGGGGCATGTATGCGTCTATTCACTCGGCGTTTTCTATGCTTCCTCTTCAATCGTTTGTGCCGCCACAGTTGGCCACCAAATCAATGTTATCTCTTCAAGATTTGTTGGCTAAATGCTCTAGCATTGGCCAACGGAAGGTGCTGCAAATTCAGCAAAGATGGTTCGAAGATCCCAATCGTGGACAACTCGAGTAAGTTAGTATGGTTACATAATGGCGATATGTTAATGTGGTCCTCGCACTCCAGGATAATGCATGTGCCAGAGTTCTGTACACCCAGTGCCAGTTGCCCAAAGGCAAACGGCCGATATGTGTCTCTACTTAGCGTCCTAATGCAGCCCTTGTCTCGTGGTAGTGTGGTACGTTGTTTTGCCCACCCGGACCTACCGACTTTAGCTTATACCTAGCAACAAGCACATAACATCATCTAGCCCCTACCAGCCACCAGCCATAGACCCCCGGTACTACAGTAATCCCATCGACTTGCAGTTGATGGTTCAAGGTCTTAAATACGTTCAGAGGCTCGCCAGCACAACGCCGCTTTCGTCTCTAATCTCGGAGCCTATTGACCCCAGGCCTGAACAAATGGACCAAGCGGGCTTGGAGAGCTATGCAAGAAATTCGCTCGAAAGTGCGCATCATCCAGTCGGAACTGTCTCTATGATGCCTCGCGAGGAAGGCGGGGTAGTTGACTCGGAGTTAAGGGTGAGCTCTTTTATGTATACAACATAGAATCCGTCTCACAAGTTATGGCAGGTATACGGCGTTGAGAATCTACGGTTAGTGCCCTCTTCTGGGTTGTTATGCATCTAACTGTTCTTACAGCGTCGCTGATGCGAGCATATTCCCGCTGAGCATGTCATCACACCCTCAAGCTACTCTCTATGCATTGGGCGAAAAGGCAAGGAGGTTTCACTATCCTACAAAGGGTTTTGACTGAGCTGAAGGGTGCCAACAGGCGGCGGATATACTTAGGACGAACTTCAAGCCGAAGACCAAATTGTAGTCTCGATTCTAATCCTATCGATTCGCATCTATAGAAATGTGTGTTTATGGCTGCCTTGTTTAATAACATCCAAATTTTCATCTGTACATATATATTTCCTCTTGTAGTTGAATATCATGATGAGATTGCTTCAGCGCTAAAGTCGGTGGTCAAGATTTCCCGCACACCCACCCTCGATACCTGCCCAAGATCCATCTTGATACATAGCTCAGAAATCGGTTTGGTGCAGCCAAAATTCGAGTGTGCAAGTCAATTGTTCAAATACTCTCCGTCTTTGCTTGGATGCGTGCTTGCCAGATAGCACCTGAACTTGCTAGAACCCTGTCGCATAACCTTGCTAAAATGTTCAAATCTGCACCTTTAGTCGCCGTGATAGGTAGCACTGGCGTGGGTAAATCCCGGCTCTCGGTTGAATTGGCTACCTCGATAAGGGACAAACTACTTCCCGTTGGTACCTCTTGGGGACATTCGAGAATCATAAATGCGGATGCTATGCAAACTTACAAGGGGCTGGATCTCATAACCAACAAGATCACCAAAGCAGAGATGAACGGGATTGAACACGTCCTTTTTGACATCAAAGACCTGGGAGATGAATACATTGTAACCGAGTGGGTAGCCGATGCGATATTAGAAGTAAGCATATAAAAAAACCGTCCCGCTTATTTGACCAGCTTAAATATGTAAGATTAATAACGCGCATAAAGCTCAGATGGTGCCCATTGTGGTCGGGGGAACTTCTTATTGGGTTCAGCACCTACTATTCGCCAACGGGCTTACTTCCCTAGGAACAGATACCCCGGCGACACACTTAGATACTCTCCCGACCACACACACTAATGTTGGCCTCGAGCCCTCTCTCAAAAAATTATTCGACAATCTTCCGGCCAGGGCGGATGATGTGGACGACGAAATGTCGTTCCAGCTGCACAACTTGCTCACAGAGCTAGATCCTATGACAGCATCTCGCTGGCACTGGAGGGATACAAGAAAGGTATTGCGAAGCCTAAACATAATTCGTGAATCGGGAACAACCGTAGGAGAAGCCTATGAGGTCCAGCAAGACCCGGTACCAAGGTAGGGGAAATGTTGTGCATATGCTCCCATCTGACTAACAGGATGCAGGTACCCAACGTTGATACTTTGGCTTTACATGAACACAAATGATTTGAAGCCGATGCTTGATCAAAGAATCGACAAAATGGTTGAGCTTGGTTCGTTTTCATAGTCATATCAGATGTTTCTGCTCAGTTCTACTTTAGGTTTGCGGGAGGAAATTGAACAGACGATACAACTGAGCGAGAGCAACGGCGGGAGGATAGAGATGGCTGGGCTAAACCAGGCGATTGGTAAGTCTGATCAAGAGACATTGTTCGGCTTGTTGAACTTGTTTACAGGTTACAAAGAATTCGAGCCGTACTTCGAGGATCCAAGCAGGTCAGGGCTTGAGTTTGATCGCGGCGTTGAGCGCATGAAGATAGCCACCCGAAAATATGCAGTTCGTCAAGTGAAGTGGATAAAGTCTCGACTGTTACCAGTTGCAATAGCATCGCCAAACGTGCACATTGCACTGTTAGAAATAAAGGGTGGGCTATTGTCGGCAAGGGATTGTAGTGATATTGTATTGATTGTATGACTCAGATCCAGGACGCTGGGATGATGATATCTTGAAACCAGCCCTAAAATATCTTGGCGGTGAGCATATATGTTACCCACTTTATGCAATTCAATGAAATTTAACGGTTGGATAGATTTTTTGAATGGGAAGATAGATTCTGAACTCTACAATGACTCTGAGCTGTTGAAGTCGTTTATTGAAAAAGCAGACATCATTTCGGTGTAAGTCTGTGACTGGGACGAAGATGCCAGCGGATATACGCTAATATTTATGTTTTGCCGTACATAGAATAAACGGGCGGCGGAAGGTCAGATGTGATATATGCACCACTGACCCTCGGAAGCCAGTTATGCTGGACGAGCAAACCGAGTGGGAGGTACATAAGAAGAGCCGGAGTCATCGCCGGAAAGCGTCTCGGGACGTCCGAAAGGAAGAGCAGCTGAGACGACAGGCGGAAATTCAGGCTCAAAGAGCCTCTGCGAGAGCTGACGTATTGCCGGACGCTTAGAGGTGGATTATTCGAGAAAGCCAATGCTTCCCGTAGCCTTTTCGAGCCCATCTATGTTTTATAGTAGGCGAAAATATAGCACTCATCACAGAACATCGGTTCGGTATTTCTAGCTATCGTTTGCATATACAGGCAGAATAAAATCATGTCACTTTAGACGTCAAGCTAATTGAATTACGACACAGCTAAGCAACTCGCAACCCCTTGGCTTGCGACGATCAATAAAAAACGAATCGAATCGGGTCCAGACAAGTGTGGGGAGAATTAGATGTTAACATTGGTCCTGTCTGGTGTTTTTGGAACCGAGAGGTCCAGTCATTTCAAGTAGCTGGTGCGTTGGGTTGGTCACCGGCTGACTGAGCTCCTCCACGACCGCGGCCTCTCCCACCCCTTCCCCTTCCTCTCCCGCCCCTGCCTCGCGGAGCGGTAGTACTGGGAGGAAGGGCCTGTCCTGGATCATCAATGCGTGGCATCTCCGAGAGAACTGGTGCCCCGCCTGTGCCCTCTACGCTCCCTCCTGCCGTATTTCCTTCTGCCGTGCTTGCCCTTGCTCCGCTACCGCCTGTATTCCCACCACGGCCGCGATTTTTACCACCCCGCCGGCCTTTTCCAGGAGTCGGCGGTGCTTCGGAAGCAACCTTGGGCACTGAAACCGCTAGAACCCCGGCTGGTAGAGGGGACGTAGGGGCAGCCGGCTCTTGGTTTGTGGCACTCCCTGGCGGCTCACGCTGTTTCCCGCTAGGCTTTCGAGGTAATGCTGTTGCCCTTGATTCCGTTGCTGCCCCGAGTGCGGCCAATAGAGCACCACGCGAGGCTACAATAGGGCGCACGCGAGGCTCGCCAGCGGTAGCCCGAGCAGTTGCTGTTGAAGGAGCTGATTGGGTTGTGGCGGGGGCCTTGGGCGAAGATCCGGATGCTGCTGAGGTGGCTGCGGTGGCTTTTTGTTTGTTCTTCTTTTTTCCACCTCCACCTCCGCCTCCGCCTTCCTTTTCCTTGCCTTTCCCATCCCTTGAGGTTGGATCAGAGGGAGTGGTTGAAGGTTCTGTATCCTGTTGTGATTTCGCTAAAAGGGGGGCTTTGCGATTAAACGTTTGTTCGTCCTCAAGTTGCTGTGCACGCGTCCGAGGCTGGTTCGGTTGTTCGCGATAGTGAGAATGGTATCCTTTGATGGTGGATGACTCTTTCGCAGCTTTGAGTGCGTCAAGTAGCGGCGTTGATGTGGGTTCTGAAATAGAAGGTGCTGATTCACCAATAAAAGGTTCAGTAATATCAACTCGAATGAGGAGAAAACGAAAGCAGACCTGGTGTGATAAGCTCGTTCACATCAGGAGCCGGCTCAACCGGTTTGTTTAGTGCGTTCAAGAACGAGATGTAGTCTTCGTCTAAAACAACGCCTGGTTCAAACCATATAAGAATGGCCCTGTTATAACAAAAGCTCACCAGTTTCTATAGTTCCTATTTTAGCGTCAGCTTTGCGTGTGGAGTGGGGTGCCTTTTGAAAAGGGGCATATTCAACTACGGTTGTGGTCTCGTTTCCTGTCGGCGGAGTTGATAAGTCTGATATGAATAATGTATTCAAAATATTCATGCCTTGCTTGTCCCGGAATACATGTCCATTGTAATTTTGGTTGAATGTGATCACAGCTTCCGGTGTTTTGAACTCTACGTATGCCCTTGACGGAACGTTTGCCTTGTTGAGCCTGAGTTGGTAAATCCATCCTCCGATCAGAAAAATAAATAAATACAGAGAAGGAAAGCATACTTAGTTCTGAGTTTACCCTTCACATAAAGCTTCCACGATGTAGTTTGGTCGGTCACCCACTGACTGACACTGTCCCAGAAAATCGCCTCGGGCAGGTTCGGGGGCAGTCTCCGAACCACAACCTTAAGTCTTGGAGAATTTCCTGATGCTTGCTTGGAGCGAGAGGATTTTGGCTTAGACTTCTTGGGCTCGACTTTGGGTTCGGACATGGTGATCGCTTGCCACAGGAGGCCAAAGGGAATTACGTAACGGCGTGTACAAACCAATGCATGCAAGTTTGATAAGGATGATGCTTTGCACAAAAGGTAACCAGGTATCTCCACATTGGTTGTTGGGAGGATGCTTGTCCCAACAATCACATGTATACTTATGCTGATACCCCTATCTCTACAAGCGAGAGCCTCCACGGCTAGACTGTGTACTCATTAAGAGCCCCAGCCTCCTCCAATGCATTAACGAAAAAGACCTTTCGTCCAACAGCTACTGCCAACCACGGTGGCGATGGAACGCGAGTTTGCAGTTCGTT
This sequence comes from Ceratorhiza oryzae-sativae, assembly GCA_030998015.1. Classification (NCBI taxonomy): domain Eukaryota; kingdom Fungi; phylum Basidiomycota; class Agaricomycetes; order Cantharellales; family Ceratobasidiaceae; genus Ceratorhiza; species Ceratorhiza oryzae-sativae. The sequence continues at coordinate 1,279,191 of JARWMV010000234.1, read as the reverse complement.
TTCGTTTTCATTCTGGTCGGAGGACGTAGGCAGTTCCGTTAACCAATCGATATCACGAATACGATGAGGTCGTGGTAGGACTTGGTACGTCCGAGGAGCTATAGGATCGCCATGTCAGCGAGTGTAGGATGTATTTAGTGAGGCCCACTTACCGCCCGGAAAGGAAATGTGGTACACCTTGACTGCTGCGCCAGGGATGGGTGAGGTTGTTGATACAGCAAATAAATTCTCGTCTGTAGGACACCACCTAACTAGGGCGTCTAGTGCGTCTCGCTTGTATCGTGGCATGTTCACTCACCTGAAACGGTGGCCACCAGTCAAGAATCCTTCGCCTGTGGCAACAGGCTTTCCTCCTTGTAGCCTTCTAAGGTCCCAAATCATCCAACGCGAGCCATATGTTGCCCCAATTCTACACATATCAGAATCTACCAAGACGATGGGGTTTGAAATACTAACATGTTAGGATCATCTGGTTTCCAGTCTGCACCACCGCCGAGCGACGAATTTCTTGGGACTCCAGATGTCCTGACACCCGTAATCCCTTCCGCCACACGCTTGGGATCCATGAGCTCCACAATCCGTTGTCTACGCCAACCTTCGGGAGTGCCTTCCTCGATCTCCATACCCGCCCAATCGACCAACGATACAGCCCCGCGCGAGTCTGCAACGAGCAACGAGCGCGCGTTCGCATCATGTGCAATGACATCTTGCAGAGGATGGGAAAATGGAATTGGATACGCGCTTGGTGGTTGGTCGCCTTCCGCTGCAACCTCCATGCTCATATCCATATCCGTTCCATCCATGTCTTCTTCTGTCTTGATAATTTTTGGTGACAAATTCCACACAAGCAGGTTACAGTCTTCCCCGACACTGGCCACGTGGGTCCCCGCTCGTGCTGAGGAAAACGCTAGTGAAGTGATACGCGCACTGTGGCCAGTTGTGCCGCCTCCGAAAATGCGAATCTCGCCGGCTGGAGAGAGTGGCGTTTTGCGGAGAATACGCATGTTGCCGTCCGTGCATGCTACTCCTAACCTATTGCAATAATATATAGTAAGTTTTATATGAATTTACTGTTCTATGAGACCCACTCAATATTCCAATTATCTGAAGACGCAGGGGAAATTGCGTCTGGCGACCAATCCACAGCAACTGCGGTCGACCCAACATGAAACGACGCAATTGTTTTGAGTACCAGAAATTTTTGCGAAGTATCCTATTCTCCGAACAAACCGTGGTCAAAAGTGTGACACACCTGAGCTGAAACGTTAAACTTACACGCAACAAAACTTCGACGCGCGACTCACCCGCGACTGCAAGTAAACCCCTTCCCCGCTCGTGTTGACATGACTTTATAACGTGTACATCACTATGGTGATCATGTATGTAGTGTGACAGAAAAGGGGGTGACTGAGGCGCGTTTGCGAACATCGTGGTCGTTTGTCAGAGCCAAATGATAACACCAAGTCCAGTTTGGGTAAACATGTGTAAATAACATGGCGTTGGTGGCTTAAATGTTTACAAAATACCACGAATAAATCCAAGTTTTCCTAAGCCAGAATCCACAAGCTCTGCCAGCCTCTCAGCCTCTTGTTTATGGACAACGGCTAAACTATCAACCTTCTCCATCAACTCTTCATGCTCGACCAGCGTATCACCATGCAGCCTCAGAAAGACAGCGAGATAGGTCTGTACGGCCTCAAAGTCGCGACGAGACTTCAGGCGTTGAGTAAGCGCATGAAGAAACATTGAAAGGTCTTCTAGAGATGTGAACGAACGGAGCTCAACGTCAAGAGCCGCGGCCGACATATCCTGAGCTTGTGCAAAAAATGCATCATCTATGGCGGAGGTGGACAAGAGGAATGAGTTTTATGAGCTCTGAAAAATGCAGCAGGTTGCTTACAAGAGCCTCCTTCCTCCTCGGTCCGGAGGTGTCTTTGAAGCTCAGTCTCAATCCGCACCGCAGCGTTCTGCTTCCTATGGCTCTCCTTATCCTCTGTCTTTTTCGAAGGTTCGGTACTTGTATCAAATTTGGGTTCAACGCCGGCCACAGTTGGCAAGAAGAATGGCGCCTTTTCAGGCGCCTTTGGCGGTTCAATAGGCTTGTTCCGCGCCTAAATATGAATGATTACTGGTTAGCAATAATGGGGTGGTAGACTGGCGAGTTCCCACCTGAATCACTTCGAGATTCAAAAGTGTTTGCCATTTAGAACGGGGTAGCACAGTGAGTGTGATCAGCTCTCCTTCAAGTTGACCCGTTTTTCCTATCGACCTTTTTGAACCTTCCGCAAGAGAAAGATCTGCAATTTCGCCAAGATCAAGGTCTACGAGTGCAAGGTATTTAAGTCAAACAGTCACTTTTACCCACAAGGCTTATGCGCTTACCGTCAAACTCATCTTCACCCTGCATACTTGGGAGGTTAACCATTACCACATCTCCCTCTCCAACGCTTTGTAACGACACATCGCTGTATTGCGCCTTATTGGTCCTATTATCACAGCCAGTTAGGATATAATTCCCATCGATGATCGGAGAACGTACCAAAGGAAGACACCAACGCTGTCGACATGTGCAGTAGCAAGGAAATCCCCAGAGGGTGAGAGCGCAACGCTTGTCGCAACACTTGGGGTTTTGAACGCATCAATCAAACGGCCAGTAGGAATATCGAACGTTCGAATGGTGTTATCCAGTGAACATGCGGTAAGCCATCGAGAATCATACGAGAACGACTGGGAGCGCCGTTTACTTGATTAGTACATCCCTGAATAACGGAAGCGACTTACAACGTCCAAAACCCGCGCTTGAAATCCTCTCAACTCTCGCACAACCTTCCTGGTTTCTATATCAATAATCCGAACCGTATGGTCGTCGCATGTAACCGCTAATAGCCCCGAATCGCGCTGCAACTGGATTGAAACGGCTGCAGAAGGCAACTTGATTACCCCTAGTTGGGCAGTTGTGTGGAAATCGAAAAACTTGAAGGTGGTCAAACGAGGGTAGGAAAGAGAGGCGGATGAAACCTACGTGAATGGTTCCATCAAGCGTGCTGACGACTACCACTCGATTCAGTGCGTCTGTCGCAATTCCCGTCACGCTCTGACCCCTCGCAGCATCGTATAATCGTCGTTTCAAGCCACTCTGCATATTATATGAGTGAACGAGCCCTTGGGCTGTACCGATGAACCCAAAATTTCCACATGCAGAGACGCATACTGTCTAGATGTACCAAACGTTATGTACTCAGCGCAGAATGATGAAAATTCAGCGTACCTTGACCTCTCCCAGTGACGCATCTGTGCCCTTTCCTTTGGCACTGACGCCTTTCGCTCGCTCAGTTCCACCCACGCTCCACCTCCCAAGTTTTTTGTTTTGTACGCTCCATGTTCGGGCGAAGGTCTCACCAATATGAGATGTAAGCACATCCTCCCAATCCTTGGAGCGCGTAGAAGAGTAGGATAATGACGTGATAGCTGGAAGTTTAAGGTGAGAAACCGGTATTGCGAGGGATGTTGCCTTCTGTTCGAGTGAACCTATCGGCAAATTGAATGAGGTTATGAAACGCTTGTGGGTACCATAAATCGTACCTTGAGACAATTCGTAGCTACGCGAATCCCGAACAACGGAGGTATACCTAAGACTTCTATCCCTCGACGCGGTTAGGAGCTGCTTTCCGTCCTCTCCATAATACCGAATCAGGTGAGGAGGGGCATGATGCCCAGAACGGTACTTCAACAGCCTGGGCGGCTCGTCGGGGGATTCACATAGCCATTGCTATACCAATTGATTAGCTAAATTGGGTATAATAATGTGCGGCATTACCTTCAGACTATTGTCCTCGCCAGAGGTTACCATGACGGGTTGCCCTGGAATCCATTGAATAAAAGATATACTGCTGTTATGTGCACCTTTTAGGACATGCAGCAGTCGACCCTGAGCATTGAGGTCCCAAAGCGCGATATGACCCGTTGCGGAGGCGGTTGCAAGAACGGGGTGGCCGTCTAGTGTAATATATTAAACATTAAACGTCTGTAGAAGCATTACCAAGTGTAACTCACCCGTCCGGAACGCAATAGAACGGATTGCAGCTCCCTCCATAAACACACGCATAACCCGCTCATCAGAACGCACGTCGTAAAGCACACATTCGCCCGATGCAAATCCAATCCCTATGACATCCACAGCAGGAGACTGCGCAAGCGTTGTGATAGGAGACCCAGATGCTAGAGTACTTAAATTCGAAGCAGGGAATATGTGGAGGCACGTACTGTGTAGAGAATACAATTAATCGTCAAAGCCCATACCAGGAGATAACCACGTACGCAGTGCGGATGTTCCAAAGCTGCATGCTCCCATTGGAGCTGGCAAAAATAACCTTGTTCAGGTATGTTGCGGGGTGAAGCATATGAGCTGCTTTAAAGCCATCCGAAAAGGTTAGCTTTCCCTGGAGTTCTAAGAAAATCGCTTTAGCCCATGATGAGACAGAAATATTAACCCATACCGAAATTGTTTTTGTCCCATACAATAGCATGCGCTCCGTCAGAGGTCAAACATATCAAATGTGATCCAAAGAGCAGGATAGAGGAAAGTGCGATATTGAGGGGATTGGTCGCCCGCCCAACCTCCTTTCCCCTGGCGTATTTGATAGCATGTGGGCCAGCCAGTGCCCAGACAAAACTCTCATCCATCGATATGGCAGCGAGGGCGTCAGGTGCATCGGGGCCTGTGGCGATTGATCATTGAGCAAAATATGTCAAACTAACTACAAGGCTAGGCGGGATGCTTACTGACGAACAGCAATCCCATTTTCCCTCCATCCCACATAGCCCAAGCCTTCCCAAGACATGTCACAATCACAAGATTTGGCCCTTCTTCATTTCCCTTGTAAGAGCGTGCCTGCATCGCGAATGGCACATGGTTCGTGATGATTCCAAGCGCACGAAACGGGGCGAATAAAGTTGGTCGAGCCCGAGGTTGGCTAGTAGATTTGTTTAAATTTCTGTGCTTTTTTCGAGGAGGCCCCTCTGCGACCGATACTGTTGTTCGTCCGGTTGTAGAGACCATGATGGAGGACAGATGTGAAGTCGAATGAGTGGCTATGCTAAATTTACAGAATGATCGCTCAATTTGAAATAAACCTCTGTGTCTCTGCCGACAACCACAACGCGAGGCGGCACAATCGAACAATACGGCAATCTATAGAATAATTTCTAGCTACCCGAAGAATTAATCCAGCTAAAAATTATACCATAAACCCCCCAAAATGAGCGGTCGTGGAAGCTTTGGACGAGGAGGACGGGGAGGGGACCGAGGGGGGCGTGGAGGTTAGTCCAGTTTGAGTGTGGACATTTCAAACGGATATAAATAATCAGTAGGAGGACGAGGTGGTGGACGAGGCGGATTCCAAAGAAGCTTTGATCAAGGTCCCCCAGAAACAGTTCTCGGTATGCCAAATTGATTCTGCAGTGCTCGAATAAGACTCAAACTCATCCCCCAGAACTGGGCGCATTTGTCCATGCTGTTGAGGACGAGATGCTTTGCTCCTCCCTCATTCCAGACAAAGTTCCGCACTTCAACGCACCCATCTACCTGCAAAATAAATCCCAAATCGGAAAAGTCGATGAAATCCTGGGGCCAATCAACGAAGTCTACTTCTCTGTCAAAATGGAACAGGGAATGGTAGCAGCGAGCTTCAAGAAAGGGGACAAAGTATACGTGTCAGACCAAAAGCTTCTGCCAATCGAACGCTTCTTACCAAAACCGAAGGTCATAGGTGGGAAAGGTACGTCGTTGAGCTGTGTCTGTGCCTTGGTTGACTAAGTAAGCGTGCCCCATCGATATAATCATGACAGTCGAGAGTAAGCGCATTCCGTCCACAAGCTCCACACTTACTGATGTATAATCCGCAGAACGGGGCAGGGGAGGACGCGGTGCTTCCCGAGGTGCAGGGCGTGGAGCGCCTGGTGGCCGAGGCTTCTCCCGAGGCGGTGGCGGGCGCGGCGGAGGTCGGGGAGGTCCTCGAGGCGCCCCTCGGGGCGGTGGTCGAGGCGGATTCTCTGGAGGGCGTGGTGGAGGACGCGGCCGCGGTCGCGGATACTAAAAATTGGCCCTTGAAAAGATCTGCAACGTGCTTGGCTCAAACAGAACTGGGTGTACTTATATTTCCTTTCTTGTCAAAATTGCTACCTCTGCTTCAAAGTCACATGGCATATCGCGTGTGGCTTTGCCTTGCCCCCATCCAGATTAGAAGCGCCCACCATGCCTCCCTCTCGAGATAATATCCCAGGCTCTTCAGTGCATCACAAGACGACCAAACTGCATCGTGGGCTGAAGATTGTGGGCTATTTGTCCAGTGGCTCCTTATGCTAACTCCCAAGTAGGCTAGTATAGAACACCCCTCGGTTGCCCCGGGAAGGTCGTCTCCGATAATGACGCCGACTCTCCCGCGGCCAGAGCCGCCGTACAGGAGCGAATGCAAGCGGCTTAAGATACCAAGATTGCATCCGATGGTGAGGTATTTAGATGAGGACTGTTACATTCACTAACGATCCACTTGATATAAACATAGCAAAAATCAGTTATAGACTCGATTATCTCTCGCCCCCACAAAGACCAGTTTATTATCGCAGCTACAGGGTCTGGTAAATCCATACTCTTCGAGGTATGAGTCGGACGGAGTTCTTCTGTACTCGTTCCTGAATGTGTTCATGCAGCTGCCTGCAATCTTGCCAGCGTCTGAGCATAAAATAACCATTGTCTTCATTCCTCGGATCTCAATCATCCGAATGGAGCTTGAACGCCTTTTGGCTTGCGGTATTACTGCTGAAGCGTGTGTCCCGCTTTCAGACGAGAACTGACCTGTTGACCCAAAGTACGACTTTGTGTAGGAGATATAGTAAAAAGAACTCTGCCGAGGTTGCGTCGCAGAACAAGCTCCTTTTTGAAGGCCTGCAGGATCCTAGTACGCTACCCAAGATTCTACTGGTCACTCCGAACCAACTCGAGCATATGGAAACATCTCTGCAAACCTTGTTGGTTGGCCTATACGAGCGTAGCTTGATTTATCGGTTCGTTTTCGACGAGGCTCATATGCTCGTGAGATCCGATTTCACTACCAATTTTTTCATCATTCCTGATTTCTGGGCCATCTACAGTTCGATAACTCTCAGCTGGTCTGTACCAGCATCCCTGCGCATACATGTCATTTATCACACAGCTCCTGTAGATAAACTACCTCCGCAACCTTCGTCTTAAGTTCCCGCAGGTCCCAGCGACTGTACTTTCCGCGTCTTTGTCCCCGGCCACAGCAATGGACCTCAGAGGTCTCTTAAAAATCAACTCCAGACCTCAGGTCTTCCCACTGGATCGACCCAATCTCTACTATTCTGTGATCTCAAAGTATTCTTCAGGCGAACTCAGCCGGGAAAAGGGCGACCAAAACGCCCCAAAGAAGAAGGACATTTCTCAGTTATCACGGATCGAATATCTTGCAAACCAGAAGTACCCTGACGGGGCGGGACTCGTATACTGCAGAACAAAGGAGGGGTGCAAGAGGATAGCAAATCTTCTAACGTAGGTAAAATTACTTTGGTCTGGGCTTTGAGCTGTCTTTGTGGGGTAACTCACAATCGACATAGGTCAGGAGGCATCCATGCCGAGTATTTTGATGCTGAGCGTGGTGATACAGGAGAAGGGTATGAAATACTCAGTAAATGGATTCGGAACGACCCCACGGTGCGAGTAATAGTATCAACGGTGTGTACGAATGACTAGGCTTCGTAAATTCCACCTGAACCGTTCTTAGGTTGCGCTTAGCAGTGGCGTGCACAAGCCGGATGGTACGCGTAACTGTGATTATCGAGCGCTGCTAACTTCATACAGTCCGTTTTGTGGTACATACGAGTATTCCTACATCTGGAATCGACGGCTACATGCAAGAAACCGGGCGTGCGGGACGAGACGGCCGAGACGCAACATGTCTTCTGTGCAAGTGGATTGTCCTAGCACCATTCCAGTAGCTCATATCATGATTGGCAGTGTATGCATTCGACGATGCGTTCAAGGTCCCACAAGATACGCGACACGAGGCTGAAAATGTTTGCGCTCTCTTGCGCTTCATCCATGCTGCCGACTGCAGACGCCGAATGCTTCTCTCTTACTATGGCGATAATCACTACGCATATGGTGCGAGGAGATCTCGTTGTTGCGATATCTGCGACAATCCAACTGCTTGGAAGCAACTGAACGTTACCCCTGTTGCTCGGCGTGTGCTACGATTCTACAGCAACTTCGAATTGAAGAATGGTCCAATTGGGATGCAAGCACTTGCAGAAAAGCTCCAGAAAACGATCGGCTCCAATCAGAAGACTACGGCGGAGAGTTGGAAGAGACTAGTTCAGTGGTTAATCATCGAGCGTTACCTTGAAAAGGACAAGCCTGGAGCACGAGGCGGCGGGCAAACCAAAGTGAGTGATCGTGAGTTCCGCAGATGTGTATACTTATTCTTTAGGTTATTCGAGGTCCAAGGCTCAACAACATATTGCAAGGGGGCGGAGACAAGGTCTGGCTACCCTGGTCGATGCAGTTCAACGAGTATTACCTGGGTAGATCGGACAAGCACTGGCCGCGTATTTGGACAGAAGAAATGGTTGACAAAATGACTGAGATTGAACTGGACGATTCATCGCGAAGCGTAAGCCCGGATCTGTAGCGAGTCGCAAAATTTCCCAGGCTCGCGAGTTTGTGTACTAATACCAAACACTCTCTTTATGCACCAATTATGTACCAAATGTATAGCTCTACTTAGGGGATCCTGGGCATAAACGCTTAACCCAAAATGTACTATTTGCAGTATGTAGTATGCGTGAAAGTTATAGGGATGTCATGAAACTAGCAAGAGATACGAAAAAAAAACAAAGCAGCAGCCATGGCACATAAAATCCAGTGTTTGCTACCAGAGCCTAAACTTCCGGAAGGTAATCCACAAGAAGTAATGTCGTCAAAAAAACATTCATTGCTAATAATATTTATAACCTAGTTAGCCCAAAGCTGGTAAGGTAGTGGAAGAGAGACTAACCGCATAGCCATTGGACGCTGAAGCCAACGTTCGCGAAGCATACGCAGAAGAAGATGCAGGGACATGGTATCGACGGGCAGATGCGGTGCCCAAATTATTGGTATGCGAACTAGAAGTAGGTGTCTGGGGAACCGACGTATTATTCGTAGTCGGGGCGCGAGTCGCGATGCGAGAACTGAGTGGCGTTGGGGCTCCAATCTGCGACTTTTGAGGAGTTGCCAAGGGCTTGGTTCGTGTGGTAGTGAGAGCAGATGTCGAGGAGCTCGGTGTGAAGAGGTGGCGGGTGCTAGTGGTGGGGGCAGGGCTCATCATTTTGGGGCGACGACCCGCGGTGATGAATGGATGACGAAGCGCAGGTTGAGGTTTGAGGCGACGCTCGGGATCCCAGATCAAACACTTGGCGATGACTGTTCGGATTGTTAGCATTGGACGACCTAGCGTAATATATTAGCTTACAATCAACGAAAAGTTCGTCATCGCAGCGGAGGACTTGTGCTAAGGTTTTGCTGCCAGGACGGCGACGGCGACCTTTAGAGTTGACAACGGGTCTGGGTTGGCCGTTGGTTTCTATAAAAAGTTAGCGGTTTGTGCGACCGAGGTTGAGACTAGGTGCATACCAAAGAATAGACGTTTTCTAGAACTGCGATTGATCAACTCTTTGTCTGGAACGCCAAGCACTTCCATAATGCATGAAAGCTGCTCCTGTTCGTTTTCACCAGGGAAGATCGGGAAACCAGTATACAACTCGGCAAGGATGCATCCAAGACTCCACATATCAATGGCCATGTGGTAATTCATGCCGAGTATGACCTCTGGGGATCGGTAGAAACGACTCTGGATGTACGTGTACACTATAAATGCAATTTGGTTCAGCATTGGCCAAGGATAAAAGAAGTAGAGACAAACCTTTTTCATGTTCGAAGCAACTGCTGCCGAAATCGATCACTTTCAGCGCGCTCTTAGCCGGATGCAGAAGAAGCACATTCTAAACAAACTGGTCAGCACGGTGGCTACGTTACTGGATCAAATCTGCTTGCCTCTGGCTTAAGGTCACAATGTACAATCCGATGTTGCCGCATGAGCACGAGTGAAGCGAGCATTTGAGTAGTGAAACGACGGATAAGCGCCGTGGTGAACCCAGCAAACCCGTTGGCCTTGATAAGCTCATACAAATTGATGCTGAGGAGCTCCGTGACTATGCACAAATGATTCCTGAACGTGAAGTGCTCGTTCATCTTGAGGACGTGAGACTTCTCCTCAGGATCCTGCGACCGCCATGAGTCGGCAGCCAGCTCGTTGAGTCAAATATGCTTACCCATTTCTTCAGGCTATCGAGGATCTTGATTTCGACGAGCGCTTGGTGGTGGAAGCGTTTCTTGTTCCGGATGATCTTGATACCAACAGACAACCCGGTGCAATGATCGCGACAGTGAAGGACTTGGCCGAAGGAACCTTTACCCAACGTGTCGATGATTTCGTATCGATACGCAAGATGGTCGTGTTTGATGACAAGGTAGTCACCTCGTTCGTCGTCATAACCATAATTGTTCGTCGAGTTGTTGAGAGTGGCCATATTCTTCCTGCTACCCCCGCCAGCATAATAGACCCTAGGGAAGTCTAGCATCTCCTTGCGCTCGTACTCGCACAGGTGGTCGTTCTCAGAAGACACCAGGACTTCTGCGAGATAATGTTGAGCGGATATATCTGAACACCTTTGTGATTGAACTCACCAGCAGGGGTCATGCCAGTCTTGGGCGGGATAGGTTCGGGGAACTTGAGCATCTCCTCCAATTCCTCGCGTTTCGCACCACTAGCCAACTTGCGCGCGTGCAACCGCCGGATATATGCCATCATCTCTTCGTCTCCGGCTATCTCTTCCTCGTCCACTTCCTGTGGGACAGGCGAAGGAGTCGACAAGGATTGTCTAGAAGAGGATGGCGTCGCTGGAGTAACACCTCGAGACGTAGACTCCACAGTCCGGGTAACGGGGACGGTCACCTTGGGGCTCAGGAACTTAAGTGATTTAGATGGCGAAAGGATAGATAGACGTGAGTGATGATGCTCTTTCGTCGGGCCAGCGGAACTGGCGCTCACAGAAGTGGTATTGCTGGAGAGTTTGCGGAGGCTACTGAGCGAAACAGGGTGGGCGGATTTCTTCGCGACTGAAGGGGTAGCAGACGACGAGGAGGACGAGCCGCCAGCGTTAGAGTGTCGAGGTCCGCGAGATATGGATTGGGGAGACGCGCGAACAGACGATCGTGCTGTCGCGCCAGTGGTCGCATACTGGGGCTTGGGAGTCTCTCCCGAACCAATCATACCAAATTCGTTCGCCGAACTCTGACCTGATGGCGATCCGTCCCGAGATGGCACTTGAGTCTTGGCTTGTTGAGCTGCGCTGAGTCCGGTGATGTTCAGACTGGTACGACGAGAGCCTACGAAATAGTAAAAACCTTAGTAACGCCCAGAACATGGACACACCGAACGTACGATCCGACGTACGTGGTATTTTGGTCGGCGTCTCCTTCACAGTCGAACCGGACATAGCGCTCACGCCTTCCCTTGCCTGCTGCTGCCCACCAAGACCGACAGATGGTGATCCGGCGATGGTTGGAAGGTGTTGCCTGCTGCTTCGAAGCGATTGATCCGAGGCTTTGCTCATCGAGCTCGCCGGGGACGAGGTAGCACGGTTCACAGACGAGATAGTCGAGCGCGCTGAGTTGGGGGTGCCGCCCGCCTTTAGGTTGGCCACGCGCTGCACCGTTGATGCTGGGAGAACAGACATCTGCATCGGTGGCAGGGTCACCGGCTTCGATCCACGTTTTTCCTCCGCCGACGAGATCGTCTGATGACCACCAAACCCAAACCCATTCAGTTCGCTCCGACTACGACGAGACCCCACAGTCGCAGGCACACCACCCACCTTGCCCCTCTTTCTGCCCATCAAAGCCGAGATACGACTCTCGCTTCTCTCCTTGTCCTCTTTTTTCTTTCGGTCTTTCTCTTCGGCCGACTTGCTGTTCGCATCACTCTTGTCTCCACTGACGCTCTTGCGCGAGCCCGATCCCTTCAGTAGCGACCCTAAATTCAAAACACTAGATTTTTTGGATGCGCTCGGCGGTCCAGATACGCCAGAAAATCCAGATTGAGAAAACCCAGACTCGGAAGCCAAAGACGAAACGGAATGGGACGAAGCTTGGTGTGTCAAGCTCTGCGGAAGCTGGTATGTCGGAGACATAGACCCTTCACGCTGCCCGGATACCGTATGAGACGGCCCCTGATGATGGTGCTGGTGCTGATGAGGAACCTGCATGGATTGGGACGAAGACCGTCGGAAGAACGGAATCGACGAGGGGGTAAGTCGACGCGGCTGCTTGGCCGACGGGCTACTTACAGCCTGGGGTGTCGCGCCCGTGTCGAGAGTACTCGCACTCGAGACACTCAGGGCATCGGGTGTTCGTACGTGCGAGATTCCTTCGGGTGTCTTGGAAAAGTTTTGGCGGCTCTTCTCGGGTGTCCTTGGGAATGTGTGGGTGGTCTCGGGTGTCTTGGGGTAGTGGTGAGACTCAGGTGTTCGGACAAAGCCCATCGTGCCTGTTCCAGTCGTTGGTACACTTGAGGGTGCAAACCCGGCCGCCTCCGAATGCTCGACCGCGCTCCAGTTCTCAGAGCTCCCGCCACCAGATGCGGGCGAGCTGGTGTCAATATGGCCTACGCTGAATGAGACAGATCCCTGCGAACGGGGAGTCTTTTGCGGGGAAGTGATATCCTTTGGAGGCGCTTCAGGGGCAGGTAATTCCTTTTGCGGGGTGCCAGGTAGTTCCTTTTGAAGATAGGACAAGTCCTTTGGCGATGACCCAGACGGCAACCTCAAGTTCAACGCGTTCGAGAAGCTCCACTTTTTGCTCGGCTGACGAGTCGCCATGGCGGGCGGAGGCGAGGTTGGGGAAGTGATCGTCATGCTCATAGAAGGGAACACCACAGTCCTATCGGGGTCGTCCGAGCCAGCAGCATCAGGCACAGCCTCAGCATCGTTCATCGCGGTGCTCCCGGCTCCGGGGAAAGCAATGCCGGCACTCATCGGAGGAGTTTTGTACACGGAGAAGTCCTTCGGTAGAGGTGGCACCGGCGGGATTTCAGCCCCTCCTTCCTCTCCGACAAGGGCCCCAGGTTCGACTACACCATACCCGCTCGATCCATCGCTCCCTCCGCTATTACGACGCAACTTTCGGCTGGACAAAGACGTAGATGTAACGCTCGTGGCAGTCGAGAGCGAGGCAGAATCCCTCGAACCAGTGGTAGGCGTACCCGTGAACGTGGTCGAGCTGGCAGAACTACGTTTGGGGGTCGGAGGACCAAAGCTTGCACGCGTGCCAGATGGGCCATCTCTGCTCGAAGGCTTTCTGCCTGGCGTTTTAGACTCGGTCTCAGGCGGTGGATCAGTCTCCTGCATCATTGCACCCAATTGTTCCTTGCTGCCAGGACGCGAGAGTCGACCACTCTTTTGTCCAGGGGTAGTAGGCCGGCTTCCGCTTCCAACAGAGCTGCGAGCCCGCACGTTTTTTCCTGACAGTCCGTCAAGTTTCCGAAGTGCCTCGGCGGTTGATGAATCCTCGAGTGCTGCCCACCCTTCCTGGGTGCCACGCAAGAGCGAGTGCGCAACCGAAGGTGAGGAATGATGGGACGGAAGAGGCGGGGTACCTGGAGGAGGTGCACTGGCTCCATGCTTCATGAAATGCTGGATAGAGGTCGTCGAAGGCGAAGGAGGCAAGTGCGAAAAGTCATGCCGTCTCGGATGGGTAATGTCGTGGAAAGAGGACGTTGATGACGCGGATGTTTGCCTCGCATGTTTTTCGCCCGTAGCACGTGGAGTGGTGCTGGCGGTGGGGGATTTACTCGCGCTCATGCTCAGGCAACACTGTCGCCTCGCCTGCGTTCCTTGCCTAGGCCACGCTCCATAGGTTTACTTGGGACACCAACCCCGAGACTGCGATGACGCCGAACTACCTTGTCCTCCTGCTCCTTGTCCCTTTCCGATATGCTGTTCCTAGCCCCAGGTATGACCACAGAGTTGCCGGTGGTCTTGGAGACCAGAGCGCCACTTTGATCCATGGCAAATTCGTCAGAAGTACGCTTGCGCGCTTTAGGGAAGGTCTGTTGGTTATAAGCGGAAGGCGGCGCGGGTAGAATAGTTGATCCCGTGGCTGGAGAGGACTGGGCAGATGCATCGATAGGACTGGGAACAACGTCGATTGATGATCCATTCGCGTCGCGATACTGAGAATAGACGTCACTCAATCGCTTGGACGAGATGGACGAAATGGAAGGACGTCCGGCGGGTTTGCGCGGTGGTGGCTTGTACAAAATTTCCTCGCCGCCAGATTCTTCAGCCATGGAAACCTTTGGCTTGATAGATCTATAAGAGGGATTGGGTGAATCAAGCTGGGTGGGTTGGGAGGTAGCCTCCTGAGGAGGTCCTCCGGCAGAAGCGCTCGAAGCGAGAGAGGTCCGAGAAGACATTGCGTGTGAGCGAGGAAACTTGGTGGACAGGAGCTGTTACAATCGGGCGTTGGAATCGAGCCAGGCACAGATAAGAATGAATACATACCCTGCCATCGCCCGAATCGCTCGCGTCAATAGCCTCGATCGTCCACGGGCTGATTGGAGCCTCGTCGCCAGGAGTGTTGGGCTGCGTGAGACGATCGTCCGCCCGAGTGTCGCGATGACCATGATTGATTGCTCTTGGGTCGCGGGTCACGGTCCAGCGGGGGGTTGCCAACTCGCCAACACCAACGAGACCCCGTCGGTCAATCGACGCCGGGTCACGGGCTGGGGTCTCTGGGATCAACAAACTAGTTCTGTTGAGCGATTGCCTGTTGCGCGCCTTGAGTGTCGCGTGATGTTCGTGCGCGGGCGCCTGCTCGGGTGGGAGATATGGGTCCTCTGGGGCCAGAGAAGCACGGCGAGACTGGTTGGGGGACGGGACGGAAAAGTAGTAGGCATCAAACTCGGAGGATGCGACCGACGTCGGACGCGCCTTGTCCTCGGCAGGCTCGAGCCCAATCTGCATCGAAGGCGGTCTCCTCGGCTGATGGTGATAAAAAGAGCGAAAAGCAGAAGAGGACAAACGATTAGAAAGCGATCAGCGCGCGACACACGAAAAAGACGCGTACCGGGTGCTCGTTGCGGGGAGTGACGTCGACACTGGTGGTGTTGATCCGGATGCTGTTTTGGCGGGATGCCTTGCGCTCTGGGGGCGGGGGTCGTCGCCGGGTGGTCTCCGTGTCGAGCGACTGCCGGTCGTCGTCCAGCTCGGGCGGAGGCGGGGGTGCCGCAATGTGGTTTCCCAGTGCACTCGTTCGGAACGTCGACGAGGCACGGCGCATGGGCAAGCCCGAGGGTGGGGGCGAGCGCGACATCGTAGGGCACGGCGCGCAGATGGGGTCGGGCGGCGAGGGCGCTGTCAAACACACCGGAGTGGTCGTGGGTAGTCGTGCAGAGAGAGCAGCCGGGGAGAAAACGAGAAAAAAAAGAAAGGGGAGAACGGAAGAAACAAATCGCCCAGGAGGCGGTCGTCGGCGAGAGCGTCCAACAAGTCGTGTGGGTGGCAGTGTTTTGCTTTGCTAAGTGTTGATCCCAATTAGGCCATGCCCTCTCGACGGGTTCTGACCGCCGGCCTGGGTGCCCTCGGCAGCTTGCGCGACTGGCGTTGCAGCGGAACGCAGCAGCTGGCAGAAAGTGCCCCGGCTCGCCTCTGATTAAATATCGAGTTTTTCACATCTCGGCGTGGGCACAACACCCAACACCCAATACAAATACACCCCCACAAATTCTCTTTTGTGCAGTACAACACACACACAACTATCCCTCCAAGTCGGTGCTCACGCGCACTCGCGGACCAGGCCCAGCGAACAGCGCCCGCTTTGCAGCCTTCACCTCTTCCGGTGTCTGAGGTGTCGCCAGGAACCCTCGGTTCTTCCAACTCGAGTACCATTCTGCATCGGCACGCATTTACGTCAAACCCCGTTTCGCACACGTTCGCAGCCTCGTGCTCACCGATATCAGACTTGCGAGTTGGAGCCGCGCGCTTCCTATCTGTCCTGCCCCGTACGAGGTCGCGCAACGCGAGTGGGTTGTAATACGTGCATTTGACGCTCCCACCAAGGGCTTCGATCGCCTTGATTGCTGACTGAGAAGCCCGTGACGGCTCAATATGAAGCGGCACGCGTAAATATTCAGCACCCTGTTGATTCACTTGATTGTGAATCAAACAGCATATACAAAAAGGAAATGACTCACGTCTCCCAGTACCTTGACTCCATCATGCACATCATGTATACATCCAGATAGCAACAGCTCGCGCGCGGTTATCGGCGCTTCGGGCGTAGACACCAGTCTTCCTTGATCTATCCAGCTCTGTATTCTCTCCAGATTGACGGGTGCCCATGTTTTTCCTGTTCTAGCCGTAATCATCAGGCTTTGCCTTGACCAGTAAAGACGCAACACACTGGTTGAAAAATCCGCGTTTGGGGAATCGCCTTGTTATAGGCGTTTGTCCTCCCTCAAAGCCCACCTTGGGCTTTCCGTTGCCACTGCGCCTTCTGGCCTTTATGCCCGCGTGTGGATGTTCCACCCCGCCCCGATCCTTGACCACGCCCAAGTCGTTTATTCTGCAAAATGAAACAAATGAATACACCAGTAGCTCCAGGCACAAATCAAAAGAAAATTGATGGCTCGCCAAACCAATGTCAATGCGCATATGTCATTTGGCTCCCACATTGGGTCACGTAGCAACCCTTTAGAAGAAAACATGCCCTCGACATCCGAATTCTAGAGCCTCGATCCTCAGGCATGTACTCACCTGATGGGTAGCCCCCTTCATCGGCGCAAGCGAATCGAGCCCAACGCTCGCCATCCCCCTCACAAATCCCATCATCGCACAAACAGAAAGTGCATTTGATTTTCCGATACCGAAGGGACGACTCAGCAAAGACGAAGAGGCGAGTATTCGCTGCATAAGTACCAGCCTCGTCGTTGACAAGTCTAAACGAAACCTGGATTATGTCATCACGGCACGGGTGGCTCGGCTCCTCTTGACCTTCACCATGTCCAGGGCTGGAGCTATGATCTTAGAATCTCCGTATCATTATATTTTCTTGCAAGTTTCTCCTCCAACGGAACACCTCTCGCTTCGATATGCCATCCAGAAAGCACTGCAGCAGACATTTGGAATTACGAGAGCGGGGATTCCAGTCGATATTTTGAGTGAGCAAGAAGGGAATGTAGTCATACGAGTAGCATCCGAGTGAGTAGATAAACGTTCGCAATTCGGTCGTATTATAAAACACACACTCATGCAGGGATGCCAAATATGTCTTGGCCGCTTTGCCTACCTGGAGCAGCCCCACTATGCGTGTACTTAAAGAGACGCCATTTTTGCCATCTGGAGATCTTATCGACGAACAAGAAGCCCGATAAACGCAGTGCTTTCGTTGTTTTATCCTAACGCTAGACGTATCTGCTGAATGTTGGTTTGCATCGCGAACCACAAAACCGGAATCAAATATTTTGGCCGTTACACGGATCTCCAACAACGCTGTTGCAATCGTCCTCTTCGGAGTGACATATACAAAAATTGGAACGATACAGAGAAGATTAGCATGGCCCCTGCACAAGGATGACACGCTAGTTCAGAGTGGACGGTCTACGGACCGCAATATTTATTTTATTTTATTTTTCACCTTCATTCATCCACCTACACGTTCTCCGGCTCGAACTCAACGTGCTTTCAACTTTACGCCATATGTAAATCATCTTTCTGTCAACTTCACTTTCTCCGTTACTTAAAAAGAGAGCATCGTTGGGGTTGTGTCTAGTTTGGCGGAAATGTCGAACCGCAGGCAGCTGCACACGGATACCGACCCTCGTCTGAAGGATTGTCTTGCGTCTTTCTCTCGGCTAGTCAGGCATGGCTGCTACGTCTGCTTATGCGCCTCTTAGTGTTTGCTGCTCTTCTGCGGTCGATTACCCGGATAGACCGAGGGTGGTCATATGCAAGCTCTCCGTTTGGACAGAGGATCCAAACCCAAACGCTTAGGGCAGGTAATGGGGTAGGAGTAGCATTGCATGGTCCTCTGGTCAGTGGTATACAATACTAAGAAGGAGCCAACCCTCGTCTTCCCATCCACCACCACCGCACCACCCCATTCCAGCTGCTCAGTCATGGCCTGCGACCTCTTGATACTCTTGCAAATTTCGTACTACACTCTTGCCAATACATGGCTCTCGTACCTATAAGCTCTCGTGGGCGGGACGCCTGCCTAGGCTTATGGGTCGTTACTACCGGCGCACGTGCTCAGCTATTTTTTTCTCTTTTTCTTTTTGGTTACATTCGTTCTATTGTACGGAAAATAGAAACACATTGCATGAGCAAAGCCAAAACACGTATAGAAAGGCAGAGCCTAGAATGATAAAAGTAAGGTACAAGTGGGAACAAGCAGGACGTGGGGCTACGAAATGGGAGGTACGGACAGCGCTAGTGGCGTGTATAGACAGTAGATTACTTGGAGAAGGTAGACAAGGCGGAGAGGAAATTGGCCACGGCTGTAAGGCCTCGCTCAGTGATCAAAAGATCATGAAGCTGGAGGTACTTTGACGCCTTCCTCAGTTTCATTCAAGCCATGTTGTACATGGGGCATTCCAGCAATACATGTCGGAGCCGCTGCTCTTCCAGTGTATCGTTGCATGGGCAACCGGAGTCTGCTACGACTTCAAACCGGGCATAGTACTCGCCACAGAATGCGTGCCCGAGTATGATTTGGATTATCGGGGAGTGTATGCGCCGTTTACCGTCGAATGACTTGTGGAATGGGTGAAGCCGAAGGGTCGGAGGACCTGCTAGTGAGGCCATAACGTGTGCGGAGTGAACAAGTGCTCAGCTCAACCATGTGCCCCGCTACTTGCGCCTCGGCCGCGGTGTCTAGCAAATACACAATCACAGATATGTCATATTTGTCACGTTCCCGTCATTAGTCGCACTCATTTTCCTCGCCCAAATGGGCCATAGCCTGTCGCCACTTGCCCAACTCCCTTCTCCATTGCGACCAAAAGCTTTTGCTCGGTATATCCTCGCCTCTCTGTAAGTCTGATTCCGAGTTGCTCGTTTTTAGGATACCATTTGGTTAATATGTCCTATACCCAGTACGACTCTCCTGAGGCGGTCGTGGGTCGGCTCTACCCCCACTCGTACCTGGTACGTCACTACCCATCCTTAGTCTGTCGTTTAGATGGCCCTATCGTGGGTCGTCAATTGGGTTATTGTATGCGGGCACTATGACTGATGCATAGGGCTTTTTTATAGCGTCGCTGCCATCCCTCTGTTATAATAGGGTCTAAACAAAAAATAGGGTGCATAATAGCGGGATCCCATTTATTTCGCCTATCAAATTTTCATTATCCCTAGTGCTCTTCTCCGTACGCGCATTGCTTGCCTATGGCACAGTCTTTGGCCTCCGTTCTACCTGGATCCTGCGTTGTATCTAGTATACGGCTGCCTACGTGGTCAGGGCGACTTGGACCCGGGCCTGGCATCGACAAGGCGCTGCACAAGCCTCTGATGGCCAACGCTGTACCAGACTCGAGTCTATCCGGTACCCAATGAGGCCCTCAGTCTGCGTTTTGGGAGGGCCTGACCACTCGAGCCTAGCGGACGTGTGTCATGGCTTTTCGTTGGCGCGTGTGGCAGTCTGGATTGAGCGACCATGGTAGGCACACCAGGTCATGCGTTTGTCGAAAAACGAGCACTGAAGTGGCTCATGACCACTCGGTAGCCTTCTAGACAAGCCTACAGAGCGTTTCCCGAGCTTATGGGGCCGGCGAGATAATCGTGCATCTGTTTGCAGAAGCGGTGCGCTGCCTTAAATGATGAACGAACAAGAGGTTGATTTTACAAAGATAGTATTGCGTCTAATGTCTATATATGCTAGTCTTTTCTTCACGAGAATTGAAATACTCTTCACAATCTTTACGCTGATGGCTGAAAGAACGGGCCTCCAAGATATGCAGGCCATCTTAATCGCTCTATTTCAAGGTTGATATTTGTTTCAAATTTCGGTTAATCCTGCATTTATGTTTATACTAGTACAATGTGATTGAGCAATACCTAATGAAGGTGATCTACGTGGACGAAACCGGCTTGTTCTGCATAGCCTGCGTAAAGTATACCAACGCAGCCTGTCCGATCACGAGCTTGCCATTGCCGTATGCAGGAACTTCATGTCCGGCAGCGCTGACTCGGAGGTACGATAGAGTGCCCGCATTCTTGTACTGTCCTGTAGCGGTGCCTGCAACAGTCCAAGTCTTCCAAGCTTGTTGCTTGTAGAGCGAAGTGAACTGGGTTTGAAGGGCGTCGACCTGTTTTGGTTTTGAGAAACAGCTGCAATATTGGGTGTTTATGATACGCACCATGGACTCAAAGCCAACATAGTTGCAGATATAGTCCGCATCGCCATCGAGGAGAAGCACACGCACGCCCGCGTTGATGACCTTTTCCAAGTTCGGGCGCGAGTTCCTCATCCAGTCACCGGTTCCAGCAAAGTTGCTATACACTTGGGTGTTGGTCGTCGTCCATGACTTTTGTGCACCAATCTTGGACCTTTCAGTAGATTGATGAGGAATTCAGAGTGCTTCCAAAACTACCCACTCACTTGATGGTCGAGCTCGAAAGATAGCTCGTAGGGTCATACGGGTAGGAATCGCTGGTGGTTCGGACATCATAGACATTGTAGTTTCCAGAGAGCGGGCTGAGCACACGAGAGTTGCAATAGCTCTGGCGCTGCTGCACACCGAGTTGCTTCCTCCATTATTGCAATTCGCAATCTGTACAGCACTCAATGAGCCTGGATCGTATTTAGGAGGTAGGTCACTTGGGCTCACCCGGGACAAGCATCCCCCCGACTGATAGAGCGACGTGTTTGCGGATTTGATCGTCGAGCTCGATACCAGTGCATGGTACGGGTTGGACTGCGCATACTTGACATATCCCGGATATTGCGAGTATGGATCGGTAAGCCCGTTGCCAACACTGAGAACTTTCAGGTTGATCTTGATACCAGTAAGCGTACCAGCATCAATGGCCGCATTTTGGTCCAAAAAGTACGAGGCAAAGGTAGGTCCATAGTGCCCACCATAGGACTCGGTCCAGATGGCAAAGTCGCGAGTAGCATACTTGCTAAACTTGGCATCTTTGAAAAAGATCTGGAGCATGCTCCAGACTGCTTTCGCAGCATCCTAGATCACCTTGGGTCAACGACATGGCCACAATCATGCTCAGGACATACCTGAGAGGTCCCGACCACTTGATCGCCATACGAATAACCGACACCTATTGGTTGGTCAATGTATAACCTTGAGTGTCCGAGGGTCAGCGCTTCAGTACCTGGTTTCTAATAACAAACTCACATATTTGCATACGCATTCCATGAGTAAGGGTTCGAGCTAACGGTTGTCTCATCAGAGTTCATGCGGCAGGGTCCGTTTTCCTGGAAGAGCCCAATCATGCTGGAGCTGCCCGGGCCACCTATTCAAACCATGTCAACTCTGGGTCATAGCAGGGGGTCAAACAAATACGCACCGTTGAGCCATATCGCCAAAGGAGCGGTGTCTGGATTGGATCGAGCGGCAAAGAACCAGAACCTGAGTCAAACGTCAAGCTACATCCGACAAATAGAATCGCTTGTTTAACTTGCCACATGCTTTGACTCGAGGTCAGGTCGGCGTACCCAGATGCTTGGTAGACACCGGAAGTGGTTTCTACCATCCCAAGCCGTTTAGACCATCAACCCAACGTACCAAACTTGAAAACACATACCGCAAACACCCGAGTTTTCAACATATCGAAGGGCTCCGGGGGTGATCGCAGCTTTGATAGAGTTATTGAAAGTCCCACCTGGCTTGTAGGCGGCAAACGAATCAGGCTTGAAAGAGCCGGCTTTCGGGACACCACCAAGCACTCCGTCAACGACAGGGAACTGACGGGCAGCTAGAGCGATTGGCAATATAGGGGCAAGCCCCAACAGAGAAAATGGGCGCATACTGTTCTACTGTTGTGGTATAAGGGACCAGACGCGACGCACCAAGCATTCGATAGACCTCCTTTTTATGCCCCTAAGCGGAAGCAGTATAGGGGGGGTCATTTGCACGATCGATAGCAACATGTGGTTACACTGTCCAAAGCACGCGAGACCAGAGTTCTTTGCACATAGGTAGAAGACTCGAGCGTCGGCTTGGGATATAGTCATGCGGAGGAAGTCCAGAAATAGAGTGTTCTTGGGTAATAAGGTGCCCGGAAGAATGGGCGGCACGAGGAGGCGACCGCACGCCGACTATCTACTGAGATACGGTTCTGTCAATGCTCGGGACGGAGCTAAAGATAGCCGAAATTTACGTTACTCTGCGGCTTCTTGGCTCCACACACCCGCTTTGAGATCCCTTTGAGTCATGTCCTCTTTCCTTCCGGCATCGGTACCCCGCTGTAAATATGTCCAAGCGAAACTCGATGCCCGGCTGAAACCACCAGAATCGTTTGCACGTTAATAATCCCTATACTATCGTTCGAATTTTGTAACGTAGGTTCGATATGGGTTCGGCTCGCTCACATATATATGCGCCCCGAGCTTCGTATTATGCTAGTGGCTAGTAGCCGCACTATCTCTCCGTTTGCCCTCGTCCTTATTATCCAGTCTTTGGCATATTGCCTAGACCTTGCGAACGGCTTTGTGTAACGTTATCGCACCTATGTCTTGGTAAACTTGGCTTAAAGTAATACCCACCAAGTAGGCCTTCTCTCATTCATTCGCGTTGGCGTAATTGGCCACCTACACAATTGGCAGATGGTCCCTGACGTGCGTAAACGAGACTCGAGTGTCCGGTGTGTGGCGATTTATATATACATACGCTGGCCCTTAAGAATGCATTCAATACAACATTGTTCAATTTCATGTTAGCACAAATTGTTACATCCAAAGATCGTATTTGTATACGTATGCTACATCCGTATATGCCCGAAACTAAATACAAAGATTGACTAAAATAGCAAAGAAAAGAAAACTACAAGGTAATACGTCCATCCAAACTAGATCGCGCGTCCCATCACAGGGTATCGACCGTCCGCCTTATCATCATCAAACGGGGTCGAGAATGGGTTGCCACCGCTCATGATCGACACGGACGAGTTCTGCGCCCGGTGTCGACGTGTATGCGGAACTCGGCCCCCCGGCACGGTGCTCACAGGCGGGACTTGACGGG
Organism: Ceratorhiza oryzae-sativae; assembly: GCA_030998015.1. Taxonomy (NCBI): domain Eukaryota; kingdom Fungi; phylum Basidiomycota; class Agaricomycetes; order Cantharellales; family Ceratobasidiaceae; genus Ceratorhiza; species Ceratorhiza oryzae-sativae. The sequence goes on along the minus strand of JARWMV010000234.1, from coordinate 1,255,819 downwards.
TCGCGATTTCGTTTGGAGTGTGACCGACAGAGACTGGAAGTCCGGGTGGAGTGATGGGTCCATCGGGACTAGCAGGTCGTTTCGAAAAGTGCATGTGCAGTGGCAACGCTGCACCCTGGTCATAGATCACAGGCCGGGTGTCCTCGACAAACGAAGCGGTGAGTTCGGTCCTCGATGCGACGGGTGGAGGGGGGACGGGTTCGGGTGACTTGTTGGTCCTGGTTGCGAACATGAGCGGGTTCCATGGCCTGGGAGCAGCAGTCGGCGAGGCGGACCAAGCTGAGGTCTCGGTTTCTTGTTCGGGTATTGGGATTGTGAGTCCACGACTCTTCTGGGGTTCGGGATGGGTATCTCCAACGTTTGTGAATGGCACTGGCTCAAGGCTCTGCTTCTCCGCCTTTCGGCGTGCCATCGCGCTCCTCAACCGCCCAACCCATCCACCCGACTTTCCACCTTGAACGTGTACAGTTGTGTGTACGTTCTGGCCTTCCTCCCATTTGACTTCGTGCTGTTCCTCTACCCTATGGCTGCCTCCGCCAAAGAACTTCTTGAACCCCTTGTTCTCCCCATCCCGTTGTCCTTCCCAAAGCGGACGACCATGCACGACATCCAGTGGTTGGCCACCCGGGACACCAGGAAACGCGTACCGACTCTGCTCGCTCGGGCGCCTCGAGAACGGACCAAAGGACTGGCCTTGTTCCCACTGGCGCTGTCGTCGGTTGTGAAGCCACCGAGCGCCGAATGTATGCCAAAGAACAATGCAGAGCCCGATGAGAACGACAAAGCCCCAGATACCAAGGAAGATGAGGAACATCAAGCGCTCTTTCTTCAGCGAGGCAACATAGCGGGCGATGACCTTGCCAACAATTCCGCCTCCCGAGCCACCATCCGAGGCGTTGCCGTCCCCAACGGCAGCGAGCGAGATAGGCTGAGTGATTTCGTTGACAGACGAGTTGGAGAGCAAGAGCACATCATTGGAGACCGTCGGCATGTTGACTTTGAGGTGGTCATGGATAAACGTGAGCGCGTTTTCCAACCCTTGAACCTTGGTTCCAATCACACAGCGCACAAACTCTCGAGCGGGCGCCTCGAGCAATGTTCCCCCAAACACAGCATCGACCGTGTTCTGCACATCCGAGTAGAATGCGACGAGTGTGTTGTTGAGTGTAACAGTGGTGCCGTTGACCCAGCCAAAAAGGCCATCATTGATAGTCGTTTGCATCGCCATGGTTTGAGCGTTCACTTGAGAGGCGTAAAAGGTGGAATCGTTTTGCATTGCGCCATTGATGGAGAGAGCGATGCTGTTGGTGAAATCCCCGACCGAGTTGGAGACCTGAGTCGAGTAGTGCTTCTGGATAGGACCGAGAGCGGCGAGCTGAATCCTGTATGCGCGTGAGTAACCGGGCGCTAAATTGACGCGGCAAACATACTCGACAGAAATGAGACCGAAAAGGCCGATTAAAAGACAAGCCAGCGCGGCTGGATGAAAAATATACGCCAAGAAGAATCTGAAAGAAAAATGAGCACATGTTCCTGATGCGCGCGAGCCTGCCTACCTTAAATGAGTGTAAGAGGTAGCCGAGAGCTTCATTATGATCGCAAGCTTGTTCGCCATTGCAAACATCAGTGGGTGTTGCTGAGTAACGTGCAACAGCATCATATTATCATTCGTCATTGCCATTGTCGGGACATCTCCGTGAGCAGCAGCCTGCTGATACTGGACAGACGAATCCATGGACCAAGCCTCGCGAGTGCGCTCAAGCTCGCTCTGAAGGACACGCCACTTGTACCATTCGAGTGCCATGGCACCAAGAGTCAGGAGCACCAGCGCAAGCAAGAGCAAGACGATGCCAATGCGTCCAATCTTGCGCAGGTCGCGTCCAAGGTCGTCGACGATCGAAGTGTCGAGGTCATGGCAAAACGAAATATTCGAGCGGGCGGGCACGGCAGAACCGAGGTGTTGAAGCGCATGCTTGGAGACGAAAAGGTCTCATTAATCTCCTTCTTGATCTCGTCAAAGGGAATGGCGATACTACAAAGGGGGCTTCAGATGCGCATACACGTAAGCACAAAAGAGCTTCTCACATATTGTCGACCGTATTTCGGAGCTGGTCGAGGGTCGGAAGGGTCGCATTCAGCTTGGTCAGAGCATCCTGGAGGTCCGTCGGGATCTTGATGTTGTCCAGTCCAGACAAGGCTGGGATATCAAATTGGGGAACATTGAGCTGAACATTGACAATCTTGGTCACGCTGTTGATCGCATTGACCGCACTCGCAATGGCGTTGTTTGCAGACTGAATGTCGCCCTGGATGGACGACTTGAGACCGCCAATCGTAGTCTGCAAAAAGTTGGTAATCTAAACGCGCATTAGACGGGACAGTTTGTTCCAACCACGGCTTGACTTGCCTCGGTCAGGGCTCCAACAATAATAGCAAGACCTCCACGAACAACAAGCTCCAGGAAACACAAAAAGATGGATCGGTACATGTCAATGACAAACTCGATGATGCCCTGAAGCGCGGTAAGACTACAACCCACTCAGCCTCCGATTCGACCGCTCCGAGTACCGGGACACACCTGAAGATCATGGTCGCACGAGCCGCGTCAATCGTCCCGTTGACAGCAGCCTCGATCTGGCGATTGGTGCCTGCAGCCATAAACGAGCCAATGCTGCCTACTCCCTGAGCGGCACGTTCAGCAGCGGCACAGCTGGCAATCAACACGCCCTTGGCATCCTCCACACCATCCTGGGCGCACCTTGGGAGATAATTAAACGAAAGATGATAAATACGAGCGAGATAATCGGCGTGCGAGCCAAGTAAGCGAGAGGAGGTACGGAAGCGTAAGGTAGGGTTTGAGAGTGGTAAAGTGAGCCTGGGGCGTGTTCAGGCTGTTGGCGTAGAGTGGGGGTGGGGAAACGAAGCGAGGGGCCGACATGTCGTGAGAGTCGTAGCGGACAGAGGAGTATCGCGTAGACTGGGAGTCGTCCGGCGACTGGTAGAGAGCGGAAGGGAGGATACTCGCACTTGTCGGCTGCACCCACCTTTTGTGGGATTATTTGCCCTTTGTGCCGCCCGTGGCCGACAATAGACCAAGGAGCGCACAATGCAAATTCCCGAGCCGGACAAACTAGACCAAATCAAGCCTAATGAGATCCCGCTGATTGACTCGCATCAAATGTCTCCGGGATAGTTGCCGGCGTGTGCGAAACGTTCCAAATGTCCTTTCGCATACTCGCGTTCGACATTTTTTAAAAAGGTCTAGAGAACAGGGGGCTCGAGTGCGAGCCTCTCTTCTCTCTCTCTGGACCCAAACACGCACCCACACAGGCTTCCAGGCGGACAACGCATGTTCGCACATCAAAACTGGTATCAACACGATCGCATTACAAACAGCGTACAGGTTCCATCATACAGAGTAGCGATTCTTAACCCAAATCCGAAAATCATAGGCATATGACCACATCCGAAACACCAAGCCTATGTGCCCTCGAGGCCACAGGGCAACCTCCACCCCCCGAAAGCCCCGAAATGCCCCAAAGAAAGAAAGAATAGTCTACATGATTGTACTGCTATACCCAGTCACCGTGGGCTCTGGGCCTCCGAAACCTGTTGACGTACAATTGAGTAAAGACGTTTGGCGATGCGATTGGGCATAAACTTACCAAGCTCAATGAACATGTTGCGCCAATAATGCTGGTCAGATGCAGTCGCAGCGGTAGTCGGCATGTTGTATCCCTGGAACTGGCCGTTCGCCGGATGGTGCTGTTGCTGCTGCTGCTGGTGTTGCTGCTGGTGTTGGTGAATCATCTGCTGGTGCGCCTGGTGGTGTTGCATCATCCCGCTCTGGCCGTATTGGTGCTGCTGCGGTTGTGGCTGCTGTTGCTGCTGTTGCTGCTGCTGTGTCTGTGGTATCTCTTGATTATGCTCGTTCATTTGCGGGTGCATAGGCAGATGCGGCGACGACGGGAACGGGAACATGTCGTCCGGCGCATATCCGACCATTCCGTTGGCCTGTTGCGGGTACATCGCACCGTTTGCGTTGCCGTTGGGCATCCCGATACCTGTCCCGTTGGTGGCCGCTGCACCATTGTGCGTCTGTTGCCCCTGGTTCATCACGCCGGGTGCAAGCGGCGGATGATACGACGGCGTCGCGTTGCTCGGGTCCGCGAGGTAATTCGGCGACGAATGGCTCGGCGTACCCTGTGACGTTCCTCCGGTCGACATCGCATCCGAATTGTCCTTGACCTTGCGATCACGTGTAGCCTGTCGAGCCTTGGTCGCCATGTCCTTTGCGACCAGGCTGCGCAAGAACCGCGCATGGTACGAGGCTGAACTAGACGACAAAGCATGAATCGCAGCCTCTTGGTAAGCGTCTGCAGTCGCCGAGATGAGGTCATAGATCTTTTGTGTCGATGCGCCCTCGTCCAGGTCAGACAGGGTCGGAGTGAGATGCATATCGGTGACGTTCGGCGGTCGCCGCAGGAGCTTCAAGAGGAAGACGGCTGAATATGCGGTCATGACGGTGATACTATCCTGTCCATATCGCTACACGCTATTGTCAGCCTCGGGATGCACGTCGAGTTCGCGAAGAACACACCAGCATTCCAACAGGCGCGAAATCGTTGGTCACGATCTGCAGCGTCTGTACGGCACTGGTGTAACAGGCAGATAGGGCGTGCAGGCTTGGGCTAGCGCGCGTAGCCTAGACCCAAAAGTGTCAGCGCGAGAGACAGGCGCCTGGGAACGCGATCACTTGCCGAAGCCATCGAAGACTGGAGCCCGAAGCTGTTGAGGAATAGGCGCACGTGCAACCGGAAAAAGGTCAGCATCGAAAAGTGGAACATTTGGCCACCGGCTAAGGATGACCGGTCAGCGAGCGCTAGATCGATAAACGGCAACCTTGCCTTTTTTCATCTCGCCGTGCCAGAGATCCATCCACTGGGTGAGCTTGCTGTTGCACCCTCGGAGCAGAATCTCATAGTTTACATCAGCGTGGAGCAGTCCCGGAGCACCCTTGTGAAGATAGAAGACATCGGTAGTCTCCGCCTGAAACCTGCTCAATGCTAGTTCTGATGATCTGCGATAAACGTACCGCAATTCTGCGGAGCTGAACAAACGCGCAGACAATCACATCTTCGGGCCGGATAAAGTTGTCCTCGTGCCAAGTGAGTGAGTGGCGTACGAGATCGCACTTTGAATCGGTCAGGCAAGATTGAATCAAAGTGTAAAGTGCCGCACCTCTGGAAGCATCCACTGGCGGCCGGTCTGCATGGCCAGGGATCGGTCGTGGACAAACAAGACGAGGTAGGTGCGTTCGCGGTTTCGGCGTTCACGCTTCTGTAACTCTGTCTCTCCTTCTGGGGCCTTGGCGAGATATCGGTTGAGGCCGAGTTCGACGGCCATGCGGCAAGCCTGGAGCGAATGAGCGTCAGATGTAAGATTACCGCAACCCCGGGGCGAGCTCACATAGCCGATGTAGGTGTAGGTTCTCTGGGATGGGGCTGGTCAGGCGATGGCCGGAATAGCCGGAGATGGTTGGCGACATACCGTGTCCTCTGGCTCTTTCCAGTATGTCATGCAGGCAAAGGCCTGAACGACCTCGACACGCTTCCACTGGTCGGCAAATGCCTTGACGACAAACTCGTTGGCGAGGCGCTGGGTTTGCTTGAAGAGCTCGGGTTTCCAGAACTTGCAGCCTGCCATGACGAGGCAGGTGAAGAGAAACGGGCATCGGGAGCGGACATAGGGGACGGTGTGGAGCACGGGGTCGAAGAGATTGATAAACGGGTTGAGGCGGAGGAAAACGCTGTGGAACGGGAGGTGAGATGGTGTCGGAGGGCAGCCAGACGGACTCACAGGTCAAAGAGGACCTTGGCCTGGGCCTCGTCCATGAGCCCGGCCGAGATGGGGTCCTCTGGGCCGGTGATGACAGGGTGCACGGTCGCGGTGCTGCTGGCGACGGACGCCTGCCTGTTGTCCATCGAGGGCTTGGTATCGTCAGGTGCATGGCCCCCCTCTGCATTATCCGCAGGGTTGAGAATGGTCCGGAAGAATGAGTTGCGACGGTTCTCACGAGCGAGTAGGCGGGCGGGAAACAGTCCGTCGTCTGACGGATCCCGATCGTCATCGTCGTCGTCGTCGTCGCCGTCGATGTGGTGTCGGGGAGCCGGCCTTGACGGGGGCGGTGCTGGGCCTGCTGGGCGGGACGTGGGCGAGGGTCGGGGCGGGGGCGGGCTCGGTGGCGGTGGGGGTGGTGGCGGACGAGGGCATCTGGCTGCGGGTGGCGGCAGACGCGGACTTGTTGAGGCTGGGGTCCATGAAGCCGTCGCTGTTGCCGGTGAAGCTAAAGTCGGATGCTGCGGCGCGCGAGGCCGAGGCGGGGTACGGCGGCTGGCTGTTGGCGACCTGGGACTTGCGGCGCTCGTTGTTGAGGCCCTTTTCGATGCGGCGGAGCATCTTGGAGGCCTCGGAGAGCCTGGGGCCACGGTCAGTATGCGGCCGGGGCGATCAAGACAGGGGCGCACTTGGATCCCGGCTTGCGGCCGCGGCGGTGCTTCTCGAAGATGCATCTGCGGGGGTCAGTGCGGGCCAGGCGCGGCGGGGGCGACGGGGGCGACGCACTCGAGGTTGCTGCGCTTGCAGCGCTGGCACTGGGTCTGGCCGTCGTCGGCGCCGATGCAGCGCATCTGGCGGGGGGTGAGACATGGGTGTGGTAAGAGACCGGACGACGTGCCTTTGCCTGTCTGCACACGGTGCATGCGCGGGCCTGAAGACCGGTCAGTCAGGGGGCGGGCGATAGGAGAGAAGACGGACCCCGCGCTGGACTTGCGGCCTGGACGACCGGTCGTCGATGTCGGGAGAGGCGGAGGGCCCCGACGGTGGCTGGTCCATCCGGATCCCGGACAACAAAGAGGAGGGGAGACGGTTACTAGAGCAGAGCCGGCAGCTGTTAAGAGACTCTCCACCTTGCCGACCGCGGCCTGGGCTCGCCTCGACTGTGGGAATCCATCCCCGTCCCGCCCGCCCCTGCAGGGTCTGCCCGCCCGTCTGGTCCACCGCCGGCCACCGATCCCCTCTGCTCCCGGTGAGTTGCCGGTCCGCCGCCGTCTAAACCCGACTCCCATGCCGGCGACATTCGCTGTCCCCCCCACCCGCCTATAAATGGGCCCATGGTTGGACACTACCCGCCCGCCCGCACCACCCGATCCCAAAAGTTCCCATGTCCCGTCATACCACCCGTGACAACCCCCCAGCACGAGCACGCTTTTTCCAAACCGCCCATAGAGTGTTTAGGCTCCCCAAAAGCCGCGGCTGTCCCATCTCAGTTTTCTCCATGCATACAACCCACCCCTTCTGCCCGTGCTCCCCGGGGAAGAGATCATCGTGGCTAAATCTTGATCCAGCCCTGGACAGGAAGCCTGCGCATCGACACCCCATCGCCTGCGCTGCCCATATGGCCAACGCTGTTTTGTCTGCCCTGTTTGTCTGATCTCTGCAGGGACGACGATTAGCCGGTCATGAACGTGTTATGAAAAACAATCATTTGCTGACGGGTCCCATCTGGAACTCGATGCAGAAAACTGGGGGGTCAGACACGCTTACGGGGCAACAAAACACGTTGTGATTCGCATTATCCGACCCCCCCGATAGACCGTCACCGCGCTACCCAAAGTCGCCCGTGCTCCCACCCCTATGTCCAGAGCGAGGCCCATAATGAATATAACGTGTTGTGGCACATAGAATCCCTTTGGTAGGCACATAGAGACAACACCTCAGTCATCTGAATATATGAATGCTCCCGGAGATTCCCCGCAAGTCAAGCTCGGGCCTAGGGGCACACCCAATCAGCCTATAACCTTGCCTGCCCAACTTGGCGTTTTGTCACGGGTTAGGGAAGACGAGGGTACTTTTAGCCTTGCAGATCCCCACAATCCCGATGCCCCAACATTCACATTTCGTATACAAATGAAATCGTCATGCACCATGCTTTAGGGGGAAACTGAAACGTCGGATAGACTGACAGATATGCCCAACTCGAGGCATAAACCGACCCGTGTGCAGGGCAAGTTGCTCAACGCTAAAAGAGCCACACACAAACTCGCTATCGTGTCGTGGCCAGGGACAACAGTGACCCCAAATCGAGTGGCGAGCTTCTATCTCACGGACAAATGGTCCATAGTTGACCGAGCACGTCATCGGTCTCAACTCATCGCGCGACAAACACCACTGCTCCAAGCCCCACACACACACATCCACACACGACACACAGATGTGGCCACCAAGCGCCCGGCTTTTACTGATCTCGTCACGTGCCAATCACAAATGCGCAGTGGCACAGCCACATAGCCGTGCCACTGCAACCGTGCTTCAACCATGGTTCGCATCATCATCAAAGGAGGCAAGTAGTGATCTTCGCTTTTCGTGCAATATTTGCTAATGGTATATCATAGGTGTTTGGAAGGTATACACTATCACTCTATGAAACCAGGCCACTGGACTCACACACGATCCACACACGTAGAACACAGAAGACGAGGTTCTCAAGGCGGCCATTGCAAAGTACGGAAAGAACCAATGGTGAGTCTTGCCTGTTCGCACCAAGCACTCTAGCTCATGCCACTCGACCAGGGCGCGTATTTCGTCCTTGCTCGTTCGAAAAACACCCAAGCAATGCAAGGCTCGCTGGTACGAGTGGCTAGACCCATCTATAAAAAAGACAGAATGGTCAAAAGTGCGTCCTAGTCGTCCCTCCCAGAATTTCGCGAGAACGCCATGGCTAACCCCGACACGTCTAGACGGAAGATGAAAAGTTGCTCCATCTCGCCAAACTCATGCCAACACAATGGCGCACGATTGCACCCATCGTCGGTCGTACCGCCACACAGTGTCTCGAGCGATACCAAAAGCTTCTCGACGACGCAGAGGCCAAGGAGAACGAGGAGCTTGGACTGGGTGGGCCAGGAGGAGCAGAGGCCGGTCCGAGCGCTGACGACATTCGTCGACTCAGGCCCGGCGAGATTGACCCCGACCCGGAAACCAAGGCCGCCCGCCCGGATCCCATTGACATGGACGAGGACGGTGCGTACGAGTGCATTTGCGTCCCGATTGGCAGCTGCTCATGTGCTGGGTTGGTGCAGAAAAGGAAATGTTGTCAGAGGCTCGTGCGCGTCTGGCCAATACCCAGGGGAAAAAGGCCAAGCGTAAAGCGCGCGAGAGGCAGTTGGAAGAGGCTAGGCGGCTTGCGGTTTTGCAGAAGAAACGAGAGCTCAAGGCTGCTGGTATCATGTAAGTCAAACTGACGCACCGGTGTGATTTCATGGCTTATGGTCACTTGTAGCATGCGGCACAAGACCAAGAAAAAAGGCATGGACGTAAGTAGCCCGGCTTTTGGTGTCATGGTCTGTCTAACACATTTGCTAGTACAACGCAGACATTCCGTTTGAGAAAAAACCGGCACCTGGTTTCTACGACACGACTGAAGAGCAAGCCAAGTCCTACTCTGCGCCAGTCGGCCAATCCCTTCGTCGTCTCGAAAACAAGCGCAAGCCGCAGGAAGAGGAGATCGAGGCCAAGAAGCGCCAAAAGAAAGGCAAAGAGGGAGGAAATGAGCCTCATTCGACCAAGTTTATTGCCGCTCGCGATGCCCAAATACAAAAGCTCAAAGAAGCAGAACAAATCAGCAAACGGCGCTCGCTTGTCCTTCCCGCCGCGCAGGTTGGAGAGGCTGAATTGGAGGAAATTGTCAAGATCGGACAAGCGGGGCAGACCGCAAGGGCCCTGATGAACGACGAGGGCCAAGGCAGCGAAGCGAGCGGCCGATTGCTCGGAGAGTACGAGGGACTTGGACATGCACGCATGGCACGCACTCCCCGCACGGCACCACAAGGTTCGTAGTTTATTTCTGTATCACATGTTCATTTCATACCAACCCGCTATCGATAGAGGATAACATTATGGCTGAAGCCCGGAACCTTCGCAACATGGTTCAAGCTCAGACGCCACTTTTGGGTGAAGAAAACACACCCATGCATGTTTCATCACAGGGGGGTACCGGGTTTGAAGGCGCCACCCCTCGTCATCAGGTTGCGTTTACGCCCAATCCTCTTGCGACACCACGCGCTGGTACCGACGTATCAGATCCCCGAGTCGGCGCCACCCCACTGCGCACGCCTGTGCGGGACAGTTTGAACATCAATCCCGAGGATGGCACCCCTAGGATCGGTGATACACCACGCGAAGAGCGCATGCGTGCCGCTGCGGCTCAACGGTCCCTTAAACTTGGATTTGCGAGCCTGCCCAAACCAAGCAATGATTTCGAGGTCGTGTTGCCCGAGGATGAAGAAGAGGCCGACGAGGAGGATGTGCGCACGATGACAGTGGAGGATATGGCAGAGCGGAATGCTAGGATGAAAAAGTTGCAGGAAGAGGAGGAACACAAGGCTCTCGAGCGTCGGTCCAACGCCGTGAAGCGCGACCTGCCTCGTCCAGTGCACGTTAATCGAGATCAGCTCCTTCAGGCTTTGAGGGAAACCTCTAAAGCAACCGGCGTTTTATCAGAGGTACAGGCTTTGATCGACAACGAGCTCGTTGACCTCATTCAACACGACACTATCGCACACCCGCTTCCTGGCACACCCTATCCTGGAGGCACTCCGTCGATGTACGACATGCCTGAGGACGAGGATGTCGCTGCCGCCTCTCTTGTGTTCACGCCGAGCTATCGGCCACACTTGGAATCATGGGTGCCAGTCCAGAGGAGGTCAAGAAGGGTGTCGTTCTGGCTGCCGGACAGGAGGATTTCGATGGAGAGCTATTGAGCTGGGCGCACATGCGCGATACCTGGGCGTACGACCGGAACCTCAAAGCCTGGGTCGACGCTTCGACTCTTGAGCCTGAACAGCGAATCGCTGGGATAGCCGCGCTCTTGATGCAAGACCGGGAAGCGATGACTCGGGAGGCCGGCAAAGCCGCCAAGATCGAAAAGAAATTGGGCGTCACGCTAGGAGGGTACAGTGCGCGCTCGGCGGCGTTGGCAAAGCGTGTCAAGGACGCGTCGGTCGAACTTCTCAAGACCCATATCGAGCTTGAGACGTTCGACAAGCTACGCACGATCGAACAAGCCGCCGCTCCTCGTCGTGTGAATGCACTAAAGGAGGAGGTTGAGCAGTTGGAGCGCCGTGAGAGGGAATTGCAAGCGCGGTTCCAGGAGCTTACCATTGCAAAGGAGGAAGTTCAGGCTAGGATTGACGCAAAGGAAGAACAGCTCATGATGGAGCCGAGGCGATGAACGAGGCAGCGCTATCAGCAATCGAGGGGGCTTGATGTAATACTTTTCTAGACGACTCTTTATGTCTACATTGTAATTCTTCTGAGATGTTATATCGTATGAGCAGGCTGCCATTGCCAATCTGGCTTTCCCTCATTTGATCGCTTGATCAGCCTTGTGATTGGTGATTGGCATCCTCAAACTCATTTAAGAATGCCCCGTAGCCACCCGATTGTTGTTCACCACCACGTCCTACACCATCAGCCTATCCATGAACAACAACGAAGGTGCTCCCGAAGCCTGGCCTGATAATATCCCTTGGTACAAATGGCCTCCATTCCCTACGAAACCTGATGGAGTCGAAGTTATCCCTTTCTCCGATTACGTAGCCACAGGACTGTGGATTGACCCCGAGGACGATAAGCGGTCCAAGCCCGAAGGTGTGGGATCCGCCACAATTGACTTGGGAGTCAGCACGACAGCGACAAGAAGAAGCGACGTAGAAAGAAAAAGACCGTAAACGGTCAAACTGTCGAGATACCACTTGAATGGTGGGAGGAAATCGAAGAGGATAACAAGTTGCGAAAGCGATACAAATATGATCAGTGAGCAAAAATGCGTCGTTGAGCGATAGGTTGTCTAATATGCAACAGCCGCGAAACGTACGTCGATCGATTGTTGGAAGCGCACAAAGATTTTATGGAAAAGCGACGATTCCCACTACATGTACAGCAAGTCGCACAAGTGGTGGGTTACCTCTATTTCAGTACGACCTGGTCCTAACACTATTTCTATGCATAGTTTGCAATATGTCTCGGGCTGGTCGATAGTAACCCCCAAGGCGTCAAAACAAATCCAAAGGCTGGAGCGGAGGACGATGACGACGACGTTTCTGACGGTGACTCGGAGGTTGACGCGGAAGCGGAGGCTGTCCCTGCTGCAACCATTGAAGAAATCCCAGAAAACGAGGCCGCCAAGATCGTCCCAGAAACCGCAAGGGAGCGAGCCTTGGACGCGTTTTACCAAGATCCCGAACGCATGATCAAGCTGTTCTTGACTTCCTACTCTTATGATAAAGGCGTCTATTGGTATGTTGTCTTCTTGAACGGATTTGCGTTACGGTCGCTCTGGGTTCGGATACTTATTTACTAAATACGGCAGGAGTGAACTCAAAATTCGAGACACCCCGATCCTAGTCGAAACATTCCTCAACTTTCTCGAGAATAATGATGTATTTTCGGCTACAGAGAAGAGCACTAAATATGGCATCGCTAGGGCGAAAAAGATTGTCGAGCTTGCCAAACAAGAGATGCCGCATACAACCAAGTTGGCGCGTCTATTCCCCGAGCCTTGGGGAAAGGCATGCGGAGAGATTTGGGGACAACGTATCGGCGGTGGATGGAGCTTCGGTTGCTTACCTGAAGATCCAAAATCTAGTAATGCTAGCATGGACGTTGACGCCAAACCGGATCCTACAAGTGCCGACGACCCCGATACTCCCAAACTGTTTATTCCGACCGACGCCGAGCTTGCAGCAGATAGCGTCGAGCCCCCTAGTATCAATGGTCATCAGACAGAATGGTCTGCTTCTGGCGGATGGGGTGGCGATCCTGCTGATACATGGGAGCCGGAAAATGGTGAACAGCCTCCGTGGTTGGAAGGCGAGTCGACGTGGAATGTTGAAGAGTTTATGGCACCACCCGAAGAGGATCCCGCGACTATTTGGGGCAGTACTGGGCCACCGCCACGCGAACGGATTGAAGCGATCATAGGGCCAAACCGTCTCCCCGAGACCTATGTTACATTGCGGGTTGAGGCATCTTCCCGGATCATAGGGGCCGTTGTCGAACCTACACCAAATCCAAATCCTCCCCCCGCTGGAAGTATACTGCCTTTTGGTGAAATTGCTGCTCAAAGTCTGGCTCGCCTTACCCTTTTGCCGTCTCCCGAGTCGAAACATGCACCCATATCAGGAGGCTGCGTTAACAAGCCCATCATGCTGAGTCCTCCTATTGACGAGACCAAGTTTGGCTGGGTTGGCCAGCATGATCCATTGGTTGATAATATTACTGTGCTGATCCAGCCCGATGAAGTACTCCTCGAAGCGCTGCGATTTGGTGTTGGGATGGTCATTACCGGAACATTTATACAGGTCGCTGAACTCCCCACTCCTGCACAGGAAGATCCCGCAGAAGCCCCTCAGCTCACTGACGGCGAGCCCCCAAAGAAGAAAAAGAAGAAGAAGGGAAAGAAGGACCCTACGTCAGGCGGACGCTCTTGGTGGTTTTTGTACCAGATGGGTCAAGTGTATCCAACTTTTCTTGCCGAGTGAGCATCTTTGTTGTAGGTGAAGCGCGATTTCGCAATATGTATCAATTTATCTCTTCTGTGAGCGGAATTTTACTGCAAATGCTTCTGATGGAGGCTTCGTTTGACACTGGCATGTAACGTGTTATTAAGGGCATACATGACTCGATGAAGGTTCGCGTCGCGCATGACCTACACGACACGAAGTCAAACCACAAGCGGAAAAGAGCTATCACAGGATTCAAGGTCCATGTGTAAAAACAACCCTGTGTTGGAAAAATAAAATAAAATAAAATGCTCCTAGCAGAAAGATGCTAGTACTATAAGAACTGTGGTGGTTCCAGACCTGCCACCAGTGTGCGAGATGATCGCGATTTCTTTTTTACCGCTATCCTCTAAGTTTCACAAAATCAGCCCAGCTATACGATTATAAAAATGAAGGATGAGCTAATAAATTAATTACAGAACAAATCCAAACATTGTATGCGTTGTTTTCAGAAAATTATGGTGCTACAGTATAGAGCCAACAGGATCCAGTATAAATCGTTAAATACGGAATGAATAACAACATGAGAGCGCGCCGCGAGGGTTTATGCAATGATGCAAGATTCTCGAGATTTTTGAGCACATCTTCAAGGGTTGTCAGTAGGAGTATCGGTGCATACCGGCTGGGACTCAATCATACTTTTCGCTGCAATAACCAGGCTCGGGTCGAATGCTGCAATGCGCCGAATCTTAGATAAGCGCTTAAGGAATATGTTGGATGTTGACGTACGGATTAATGTTGGGACCATACCGCTAATATAAATGTCAATATTCAGATACTTGGCGGGACTAACTAGGGGATACTAACATCCTTGCATGACCTTGACCTACAATTGGGCGAGTGCCTCCTGCTTTCTTGCAGTTTTCTTTCAAGCAGTCTATCACATATGTTGTTTATTCAGTGTCCAGTCAAGATCCAGTCGAACTAAAAGACATATACCTTTGGTTCCAACAACTGGGAGACCCATGTCACGCTACAGGTTTGCAAATTTTAGTTTTGAAGGGCTGAGTCCAGGATATACTAACAGTATGCCCGCATTCCTCAAACCGGTATTGCTCACTACCGTCTTCAAGCGTCAGCCCTCTAGGTAAACTATAGGGTTGGTAAAGTACCCACACAATCTGTCGGCACATTGGCGATCTTACTAAGAAGGGTGTGAGGGGTATTGTTAAAGCAAGGGACGAGAACACGAGGGGCAGTATGCTTAGGCTCTTATATCACTCGTGTGGCAAGAGCCTATCCAGAGTACTGGCGGCTGACCAACAAACGACCTGTGCAAAGGATTGGTAGCACGCCCAGATCAGGAAGATTGTTTGACGCACAAAACAGGTAGGAGAAATGGAATGCGTGCTCGGCATAGCCAATCATACAGCATTTGCGAAGTGAAATAGAGAAGGCTCTTTTGCACGTTGTTGAATTACGTGACCTCCGCATAGCACTTGACCGCCAGAGAAAGGAGGCATGAAGTAGCCGGGAATGAGTGTTGCAACAAATCAATGGCAGTCCTAGTTTTGTAATTGGAAGGTTACAGTGGCCTGAGGGTGGCTGCTGATTGACAGACGATCCCTTGTTTATTGTGTCCAGACTTCGACCGGATAATGTCGGGACATGTATGCAATAGCAAACAATGCTATACAGTATCTGTATGGAGCATCCCAATGCGTGCCACTGCCATAAGTGGCAACCAACCTTCAGGTCCTCTTCCATCCATCAAGCCTCGAGAGACATGCGTGGTAGTCAAAACGGTAAGGCCAGCCGTCCCAGTCAGCTCCCCCAGCATCTGGCCACGAGCTCTCAATGCCTCCCGAACGAGTCTCTTGATGAATATTTCAGCAACGAGAGCCAGGAGGGCATGAGGAGCCAAGGTTCGATCCACATGGGAAGCGTCTATTCCAAGTAGCTCTAGGGGAAATCGAGTCTCGGAAAAAGGAGAGTTATCTGAGTCAACGGTTGCATTCCTTCGTTTTGCAGAATAACAAAACGTCTTCAAACGCCAAAACGCTGTTAATGCATGCATGGATAACGTCATTTGTGGAGATGCACAATCAACCAACTGGGATGCACCTCGGAGAGAATATCGGGAACCTAGAGTAGTGACGAGGCCGTATATGGGGTTAACTCGCCGGATCGCGCTTCGTAACGGTCTCATTGAAGTCCATAGACCTACGTCACATGTGGGTCGATAAGAGGGGCTCATAAGTGAGCAGACAAAGCCATCGGCATCCATAAAATTGGACGTTGGGGGGTGAACTAGTGTATTCAGTCCACAAATGCAACAGAACTTGGAAGGGGTGAGTGCGTAGTCAAGAGCAAGAACCAAAGGCACATCTTCGGTTTCTTCCTCAACTCTTGTTGTTGGCACTAGAGCTTCAGGCCGTGGAAAGACGTCTTCGCTGGTCAAATATGCATGTAGTTGAGCAACACTCAGGCTCTCCACTACTTCTGGGTCCAAGTCTGCATCATAATTCGAGTACTCTGCTGATAGCCTCTTGAGCATTGTTCGGGTGTATTGCCACTACAAACCACGAGTACTTGTTAAGCATTTGAAACCCAACCTGAGTTAAAGAAAAAAAAAAGTACCTCTATCGCTTTACGTCGGCCATGTGGAGATTCTAGCAACTCCTTGCGAGTTGGAAAGAACATGTATGCTGGCTTTGAATAGTCTCCCTCTTTCGAGTCTATATGCGAGTCAGTCGGGCCACATCTAGGCAAATTAACAACGCGCCTTCCGCAGTCAGTGGCAAGGTTGAACGTATCTTGCTTAAAATGGGAATGAGTCGTTCGTGCGCTGTGGTATAGGAGCACGGAAAGTCAGTAGATGTTCATTAGCATCAGAGGGTCCACCTACGTGGTTTGAGGACACTCTCGTCTGCTAGTACCTCGTCGCACATTGAAGTTTCTGCCAAAAAACTGAGCGTAGTTTCTGTCTCTGACTTGACTGCGCAAAAGAGTGGCTCTGTCGGATTAGCCGCTTCGTCCTGAGATACTCCTTCCAACACTCCCCGATCTTCTGACCAAAGCGTAGTATTTGCTATGCCATCCGACGAAATATCGGCTGGGCAGGGTAGTACGTTTCTATCAACTTCAACGTCGAAAATCTGTTCTGCGCCTAGCACCGGTCGCCCCGAGTTCATTGGATCCAACTGGAATACGGTAGGGTTAAAAGAAGCGGCAGGCAGTCGTAATAATCCACCCACATCTACCCATTGCGTGACACTAACATCCTTGGTGCGCTCATCCAAAAATTTTAGCGTTACTCGAGCCAAGAATGGCACCTTGGCTAGCCGGGATATAGCAAACGGAGGAGCAGAGCAGCTAATTGTTCCTTCAAAGGACGGTGGATTCGATGCGCATGACACTTCAATAGACGATAGAAACGTTGTAATGTGGTCTGACTGCGTAGACGAATATATTCAAACCCGCCTGGTCTAGATATGAAGAAACTAACGTACGTAGGATGGTGCTGCGAGTCGGATCATCCACCTATGAGTTGGCCCATCGGGCTGAACTTGTGCTATACACTGCTATTAGTACGGCTCATAGACTTTAGTACCTACTCACAACGGCGTAGAGACTGGCTCCAGTCTGAAACAACCACGCGTTTCTTGACATGAAAACGACTCAAGCTCTGAATGTGCTCTGTCAGTGGCCCTACTTCATTCTTGGCGGGGGGCAGGCTCGGGAGAGCCAAAGCGTTCTCTTCAGCATCGTTGTTAATATGTTCCGAGTCTATCACCTTCCGGCTCGGCCTTGACGCCCAAACACCGTACTTTCTCCACCTTTGACTCCCCTCATCTTCAACACTCTCGACATCAACCTCTTCGTCCTGTCCAAACGCCCGGATTGTACCCTTACGCACCTCTCGACCAAGTAACTTGGCCAGTGCAGGCGTCTCCTTGCTCAATCCTAAACCGACTCCGACTCCATTCTCAAATAGAGCTCCGAGCCCTCTCACTCCACCAAGACTAACACGAGCACCCTCGGCTCGTACGCGAGCGTACTGTTCTGGCTCGCGCTGCGGGTCAAGCACAGTAGTCGTACCAGGGAGCTGATAAATTCGTCATGCGAGTTGAACGCGTACGACGGACCGTGCGCAATTCGTGCATGATTGAGCAAGCCTTGGAGAGTCGTACTTGGGTGTGGGGTCGGACATGAGGGGTACGGACAGCTCAGAAGTAAGATGGGCGGAAAAGACGTAGGGCCAGATGTTGGTGGGATGAGGTAGAGTTGTTTAGAGGTCGAGGAGGCGGAAGACGTCGGCTCTGGTGTATCTGATAGAGATTGCAGAGCAAAGGGCCCCCGGGGATGTCTAGTGTGAGGATCGAGGTCGAGTGGAGCATGGGCGGCACGAAATTCTTCAAGTGCTTGTTGTTTAACGCTTGCAGAGTCGGCGGCGGTGCACAGCACAGTACCTGAGCCAAACGAACTATCAGAGTTGTCAGGCAATTGGCATTATTATACACACCTCCTATCAACGAACTCTTTAGCCTTTCGGCCCATTGAATACGTGCCTCGATGACTTTTGCAACCCTCTTGCGAAGTGCAATCTCCAAGTCAATTTGGTGTGTAAGGAGTGCTCGTAATTCGTCTAAAACCAACTGAGTTTTGGCAAGTTGATGATTTAGCTCGACGTACCTTCTTTACTTTCGAAAGGGTTCATGTCAACATCCTGGAAGCTCGTAGACTCGGCGGCTCGCGTGCTGGTTTCCGTCTGCTGTTGGCTCATTATAAACTCTAATGTGGTGACCTCGTCCATACAACGGTGTGGTCTAGCGTCTCCCCGAAGCATACAGCTGTGGCAATAAGATATTTCATACACTCCGTCGGAGGTGGTGGCGTGAATCAAGAAACCACAAGGCGCAAACGAAGCCAAACTTCCCAAATCTCATTTCAAAATCAAATCACCTGGAATTAAAATTTAAAATGAGGCATGCATGTACCTCCACCAACGTTCGACTTCAAAACAAAAGATCGCATTCAAAAGAAAGCAACCAATGTGTGGATACATTTTGGGGGATGAAGAGTCTAAGCGCCAGTGACAAACTTGGCACCCTTGGCGATATTCTTCTTGAGTTCGGGCAAGCAGGCGTCGATGAGCTCTTGCTCCGCAGGCGAGACGTTGCCAACAGGGTGAATCCTTTCAACACCTCCTGGCTGTAAGGAAAATGGCTGTCAGTAAAGCGTGGGTGATAACCTAGAACAAAGTATACATACGCCAAGCTCGACGGCGCTGCTAAAGTACTCAACACCTTCCTTCTCATACAGAGGGCTCTTGACAAAGGTAGGGGCGACGATGCCCTTTTCGCCTCCAAGGGCACGGAGGAGCTGGTTGGTAAATTTGGCAGCGGCTATACACGGCACTGCATAAGTCCGCTATTCAAACACAACAAACCCAAGCACACTTGCCATAGGCCATGGAGAGAGTAGCACTTCCAGCACCATCCTTGGCCTGGACGACTTCATCACCTCCAAACTGAATGCGTTTCACAAGCGCCTTCCACTTTTCCGAATCAGGAGAGAGCGACTTGCCAGCTGGTCACACCATTAGTTTTGCACCAGCCGTTCGAAAACATAGAACTCACCGTTCGTCTGGCTCAGGAGCGGGACGATTGTCACACCCGAGTGCCCACCGACAACAGTCACCGGGCACTCATCAGGCGTCGCCGAGCCATCAACCTCGGACAAGAATCGCGCGGCGCGAACGACGTCGAGAGTCGTTACGCCAAACAATCGCTTGGGGTCAAATTTGCCAGCCTTCTTGAGCACCTCGGCCGCGATCGGAACCGTCTGTTCAACGATTGACAGTTAGTCGGACGCATAGAACCAGCAGGAAGCAAGGGAAAACACGGACCGAGTTGACAGGGTTCGAAATGATCAAGATGTGCGCGTCTGGTGCATTGTCTGCAACAGCCTGAGCCAAGTCGCGGACGATGCCAGCATTGGTATTGAACAAGTCATCACGAGTCATGCCAGGTTTGCGCGGTACACCGGCAGGAATGACCACGACCTTGACGCCATTTAGCGCTTCAGACAGCTCGTCCTGCTTGTAGCCCTTGACGGTTGACGGGGTGTCGACGTGCGAAACGTCGGCGCCAACACCAGGCGCGCCGCGAATATCGTACAAGCTCAACGAAGACACTCGCTTGTCGAGCTTGAGCAACAACGACAGCGGCTGACCGATTCCTCCTAAGTACGCAAGCTA
The DNA here is from genome assembly GCA_030998015.1 of Ceratorhiza oryzae-sativae. NCBI lineage: Eukaryota > Fungi > Basidiomycota > Agaricomycetes > Cantharellales > Ceratobasidiaceae > Ceratorhiza > Ceratorhiza oryzae-sativae. Next base: position 1,235,995 of record JARWMV010000234.1, on the reverse strand, counting down.
GTCAGCGTGCGAACCCTCTATGCACAGGAAATCAACTCGCCTCCAGCACCGAGCACAGCGACCTTGGTCTGTCGGGCGCTCGACGTCGAGAACGCACGTGTGCTGGGGACGGCACGGAGGGCAGCGCGGGACAACATGGCACAAGAGTCGAGGGGCAGTGATCAAGAGATCGTTATGATAAACCCCATGCTCGCTCATTTAAATAAATGGGGCAGGGTCACGTGTGCGTCGATCCGCAAAAGCCCGAAATTGCGTTAAATACCGAGCATGCTCTACATACAAAGGACGACAACAGCATCGACGAAATAGACAGAAAGATAAATGTGATAATATATACACCAAAAAACTCCAATTAATCAACACCCCGGTTCTCCAAATGAATTGCCGAATCACGGGCACCCAACCCTCCCTTGGGTCCCGTCACTGCAGAGTCGTCGCTCCTTCGACCCTCTGACCCGCCTAAATCGGACGACGCTGAATGGGAATGCTGCCGGACTATCCTCGTGCGTGGGGGAGGCGGCAAGCTCGGTGTAGGCTCTCGTCGAATATTCTGGTCGTTCAAGATTCTTCGTAGGCTTGAATCGTCCCTATCCTTGTCCTTGTCCCTATCTCGGACGAGCAGCGAAATTGGCACTTTGCTGATCGGCTGTGCAAGATCGTCTTCCGCCAATGCACTAAGGTCTCGAGGCGGCTCGGGAAGCGCGGTCTGGGGTGCTGGTGAAGGAGCCGACAGCATCCTCAATCGTGTCTTCAACGAGGTACTCCTTGGCTGGGGCGTAATAGGCCCGCTCGTTTGAGATGAGACGATACCCAACCGCGACGGGGTACGCGGTCTCGAGACGGGTGTCGCTGGCCTCGATTGTGTGGGGACAGGGACGGGTGGAAGCGGGCAAGCAGGAGGCGGGACAGATGGCAGTGGGACAGTCGGTGGTGGGACAGGAGGCGGAAGTTCACCTTTACTCCTCTGGCTCTTGCTCCTATACAGTGGCGATGCATCAGCAATTGTGAACAACGTTGGCCCTCCGTACGACCCAGTTCTCCGGTGCGCCTTGCGTCCCTGCGATGCAAACGGATGATCAACGCTCTCTCCCCGAGACAAAACTGCAGAGCCAAACGATTCGCGCTCGGCTTGGCTTGACGGAGAGCTGGGAATTGATTCCGCCCTACTCTGACGCGTGAATGTCACTGGAGAAGTTTCTCGGGCGCCTGGTCTGGTCGGACTCTCTTTCGGTGCGCTTCGTCGAGTTGGACTATCGCGTACGCTCGCCCATGAACTCTCTTGGTAACTTCCCGTCCCAGCACCCTCGGGGTCATCCCAACCGTCTCCCTCTAGATGTTCGGCTAGCATACCCTTGGTGGGTGCTAGCGAGACCCTCGAATGTGTACCAGGTGCCGCAGAAACCTCCCGTGGGACCTCCAGGCTCACCCGTGAACGCGAGCGCGACCAAGTGTCGATATTTGGACGAAAAACATCTCCAAGAGAAACTCTTGATCGATCGAGGCTGTTCCAGTTTCGTGCATCCAAGCTTCCGGCGCTCCGCGTGTCCAGTCCATTCCGAGCCCCAGGACCGGTGCTCGTCGTTTGCACACTATACACACTCGCTGAAGATTCGCTCAAATTAGGCCACGAGCCAGGCGGGAGTGGAAGTGGAGCAGATGGTGGTGCAAGTTGAGGTGGGAGCACACGGGGCTCTCGATGACTCGACGCGCCTTCTCTGTGACCTGGCACGTTATCCTCCCGCCCCTGTTCCCCTCTGCAAGCACTTTCCTCGTCTGCATGTCCACTCTCGTCTGTATCAGCGTCCGGGCTATCTGTAACACCCGCACTAGTGCTTCCACCCTCGATCTGTCCAAACGACAAGGACATCATCGGGACCAAGCTCGGCCTCCTCGAGCTATCCTCTGTAAGGCTTTCCTCCTGAACTCGTCCGGGCAATACATGGCTCACACTGCCCGCTCGTCGAGCACGAGGTGGAGGAGGTAAAGACGTTCCCTTCTTACCGCTGATGGCAGGTAGCCCGTTCACGCCGAGCCCAGGTAATCCAGCACTACCGGGCACATACCCAAAATTCAAACCAAGCACGCCATTCGTGAAGTCATCCCTTTCTCGCTCTCGCTCCCTCTCTCGGTCACGCTCCCCAAGATCCATACTGCCCAATCCAGCAGAAATGGGAGTGCCAAGCGTGACGGGACCATACGGATGCCCATATGGAAAAGCGAACGGTTGTGAATCCGAGTGGTCGAGCGCAGACGCAAACGAAATGCTCGTTGGAGCTGGGCTCTGACCTTCGATCACGGTGTGTGAAGGAGGGACAGCATACGGGTGGTGTGGCGGCGGCTGGGATGCGGCGGAAGACGACGCGGCACGCGTTCGTGACATTTTGCCCGCAGCCACCCCAGGATAGTTCTGGCTGCTCCCACCGGCAATAGAGGCACTCCTTGAAGGCGGTCGGGAGCCACCACCGGATCCGAGATTGAATAATCCACGAAGAGCCTGAACGGGTGCTGAATTCGCCACGGTGCTACTACGCGACCGAGAGCGACCGGGCAAGGGCTGAGTCTGGGTGGTGTGCGTGGTATGAACCGAAGGCGAGTATGTAGGCGTTTGAGAGCGCGTGAAAGCGAGCGAGTGCGTGTCGACATGAGAGTGATCGGATGCTGGCGAAAAGGTAGCCGACGTCGGAGAAAAAGTGGTAGAGGTGGGAGAAAAGACCGGTACGAATGAGGAAGTCAAGCTCGAACCAAAGGTGGTAGTTATAGGAGTTACCGGCTGAGACAAGATGGAAGGGGGTGGAGCTGGATGTGGCGGAGAAGTCAAAGCACGCTGCTGTGCGATGTGCGCGCTTTGGGCATGTGCACGCAAGGCAAGAGCTACATCAAGGTCACCTGAGGGCAACGGATCCCGTGGGCTTGTAAAATGTACAGTGCCGCCAAAGCCCGCGCGCTCGGCCCTGTGACGACAAGGAGATCAGGTCAGTGACAACACGAGGCAGGTGAAAAACAAAAGGCGGATGGGTGGATAAATAGAAAGCGGCTGATCTGGCGTTCCTGGTTGCTGTATCCGGCACGCGATTCGAATGGATACGGCCCGGAAAGAGACGAAATGAGGAGGAGAGATGAAATGAGGAAACTGACCTTTGGAGCAGGACGGCGCGCTTGATGCACGATGTCCAGCGCTGGCGGGCATCTGCGTCCGGGCACTGAAGGAACCAAACAGCATGAACTTGATTGTCCTCATCGAGCGCAAGGTTAAGTGACGAGCCGAGGCCTGGTGCGCTGCTCGAGTGTTGGGATACTCCAAAACTTGCGACAGTGCGCGGGCGTCCGCTGAGGCCGGACCTGAGGCTCGCGGTCGTAGCGCCAGCCGACTCTCGCCTGCGGCCGAGAATACGCTTTGTGGGGCGGTCTGTCGAGGGTGGGGGAGGCGTGCCATTGATGCCCTGAACCTGTATCACCCACTTGCGATCGCCCAAGTCGCGTGGGCCACGACGACTGTCGTCTGCTGCAAACGTCGGCTCGACCACAAACACCACGCTAGAAAGCAGTTAGCACGGAACAGTAGAAAACTAGGGTATGGCGCACCTGTCTTCTGTGACGATCAGCCGTGCGAGCTCGAGTGCGTCGGGGGTGGGGGTGGCAAAGACATGGAGGCATGCGAGCGTACGTGTTGGCGCATCGCACGCCTCGACGCCAGACGTCCGGTGCGGGCGGGCGCAAGTGCAGGCCGGCAGCGAGTACGTGCAGAGGACGGCGTGGCGTGGCTTCCACGTCTTGGTCCCCACCAAGCGCGCGAGGGCCGTCGGCGGCTGGTGCTTGTACAGCGGCCCGCTCAGCTGCGTGTGGGCCGCGAGCGCCGACTGTGCGCACGGAAACACCGGCACGGGCGACAGCGGTGTCGGCTGCGGCACAAGTCCACACAGCTTGGCCGCCGCCTCGTCCCGCGCGGCCTGTTTCTCGTCCAAGTCGAGCGCCGGCGGCCGTCGTCGCAGCGTGGCCTCGCCGTCCACCTCGCCCAGCTCAGGCAGAATCGAATGCAGCGTCGCCGATGCCGTTCCCGGCCGGCCCCCATCGTCGTCCTGGTCGTCCTGCTCGCGCACGTCCGCGAGATCGACGCTCGCGCGGTGCTTGCCCTTGTCGCGGCGACCGCGCAGTACCCCGAGCAACGATCCGCGCCGTTTCTCGTCCCTGGCCTGCCAGTGCACGCTGCTGATGGTGCTCATCGCGCTGAGCTCGCTCGTCCACCCCGGCGTTTGTGCGTGCCGCTCGTCGTGGTCGTTCGTCAAGCTTCGCAATTTCGCGCTGCTTTCTTCGGGTCCTGACCCGTCCTTCCGGATCACCCAAATCTCATTCAACTGGATCTTATCGTCTTGATCTTATCATAACATCACTACATAGCTACTATAGCACAGCCGCCCCTTCGTCAAACGGATCCCGCACGACTGTTCACCAATCGACGGTCAGAACGAATCGCAAATACGAAGCATAGTCACCCACTCGAGTTGATCCACTTCATGAGTTCAACATCCGAGTTCACCGCGCTCCCGCTCCTGGCCCCGTTCACCCGTGCTCGGCTTGTCCCTTTCTTCGCGTACAGAGTCTTCGCGTCGGCGTCGGTTCGCGGCGCCGTATTGCACGCTACTCGATGGCAGTCTTCGCTTGGCAGTATTCGGCGATGCGGCAGCACTAGCCACCCCCGCAGTTGCGGAACTCGATGGTGTGATCGCCGGTGTCATTTCTGCATGGATCGGAGCGGGAGATCCGTCTCCAGAAGACGGAGTAGATGGGGAAGGAGACGGGGGTGAGTTCATCATGTCTCGAACAGGAATTAAAGTAGTGAGTGGGTGGTGGCGTCTGTGAAGGGCACATTACTGCACGTGACAGGTGCCGGTTAGCATTTGTCTTATGGACTTCATCCAGAAGTAAACGCCTCGCTTAGCCACAGGAAGAGCGACGCATTTGGATCATCCCAGGGAGCTCAGGATAACTTCAATTTAAAATACGCATTTGTAGAAAACAGCAGAGAGAGCTCAGGCGAGCTCACCATATTTTTGTGGACAAAAGAACCAACAAGAGAAGAGCGAAGAACACACGGAGTAAATATCAAGTTGGATTATGTGGAGACGGAGCAAGAGCCTAGACATAGTCTGTAACCTAGGTGAGCCACCTCCCTCGCAAACTCATGGTACTCTGCTTACATTCATGTGATGGCGCCCCACAGTTTAACAACCCTTGTGGTGGAGCTCATGCTGTAGACTGGCCCCGGGATATTCCGTCCAATTCTGTGCTCTAGCTCATCTACAGAGATGTGCTCGGCCCTGGGGTCTAGGAATTATCCCAATCCAAGTTGCCGATAATTCGCATCTGATGAGTGTTGGCCCCAGGATATGCTCCCAGCCGACGTGTCGAGGTCGACCGGAGTGCCGTGTTGAGGAGATTAGTGCCCCAATCCAGGCGCTCGACCGACGGCGAGCAGAGTTCAAAGTTACATGGGCTGGGGGATTCCAATAGGGCAGTACGTTCAGGTAAAGGCTGCATGTCCACAAGACGGGGTGACCGTGAAGGTAGACCATAACTGCAAGTGTCGTTAACCCTCGTAGACTACTTGTGCCCGCTGACTTACGTTTATATGCTGTCAGCCCCTGCGTGGAGTAGGTAAGGAGGTCTAGATGAGGGACTTTGAGCATAATTAAAGGCTAGCTAGGGACAAATTAGAACTTACAATGGGCCGAGTGCGACTCAATTCAGGGGCAACATGGCAATACGCGTGCATAGAGTTCATCTGAGAGAAGGGGATCAATTAGAGTGCTAAAGTGGGAATGGATCGGCTTACTTGGTGTTTATGGCAGCGCGTTGGCAGTATGAAATTACATCTCGAGGCAAGGGTAGAAGCCATCTAGAGGACTGGAAGTGGGGATGGTCGGGATCGAGTTGAGAAGCAGCTCGCCCAGAGGGGTCATATATATATGTTCAGTTGGCCAGCGCACAGGTCAAACTCGGGAAAGCAGTATCCCAGCAGAGTTGACGTTACAGTTTCCCGCTCCTATGCGGATGCATCGAGTCGCTGATACTTGGCGTAACGTCCACAGGGGTTCAGCTCCGTTAACGGAGAGCAGGAGAATTATGGAGATTAATGCAGCTGTGGACACTTCTTTTTGCTGAAACAAAACGTCGGGGAGCAAAGGAGCCGGTAGCGCATATACGCTATGGATGGCCTCTGTGTGTCGATGACACCACCAAGAGGAAGGGAGCAGAAGAATAGACGTATTAAATGTAGACTTGGAGAAGGGAAACCCATATACCAGAGAAGACCTAATTCTGGGACAGTAAGTAGATTGTTTTTCGGAACTCGACAGAGTGTGAGCACCATGAGCGCTGTTTAATTTTGTGTCTTATTTGACGCATCGCCAAAGTCTTACAATGGATATAGTTCAATAGGAGATGCTCGGGATTGCTCTACCGATTACCCTCGCTGTCCATAGAGTTATAGCTCAGCGGAGCTAAAACCAATGGCTCGACATTTAGTTCCTCCGATAGCTGCCATCGGTTGAACCATCCCCATTTTTAGAGTGTTGGGAATCAGCGTGCCGCCCTGTCATAACCTTAACCTTCCTCCACTATCTTCACATGCTCATGCTACGTGTTCAGTGAGCTAATCCTCCACAGCACTCGACGTTGGGGAGTGTGTACACGTATTTACTCCTTTCTCGAGTAGTGAGGCCCAGGCGCATACATACCGCTTTGAGCCCAGGTCCCGTGCTCATAAACCGATGGTTTTGTAAAAGTGCCATAAATGTGAGTCCGCAGCACAGGTTGATGCTTGGGAATACCCGCCATTGCACCCGATCTAGCAAAAGGCAAAGCGTCAGCACGAGCGCTGTGCAGGAGACACTGGCTGGCCGACGCCAGCCAGGAGTGCAGGATATCCGCATTTTGGGGGGTCTGCATAGGCCAGTACTGTATAAAAAAAGACGGTTTGAGCAGGAGAGGGAGCAACTCAATCACCAGTGCTGATACGGCCCATCTGTTCTCCCATAGCTGACGCACTATAACACTCTTGCCTGTTGTGAGTGAGCTCTTTGTACATCCGCTCATGTGATGTTTGGCGGAATGCACTTAGCAGTCACGAGCGTATGTTTGCCCTTCACAGATCCAGGGCTCACTGGGTGCGATTACCCCGTCAACGACCAACGCGCTTATACCTTGGTATGACCTTGGTTCAATACTCGTCGAAAGCTCCACTGAATCGCTCGTTTCAGTCCTACTCAAAATAGTCTCGACGATTCAAACCCAATCATCGTGAAAAAATGATATAAAATTAAACAACGAGACACATTTTATGCCCTCTTCTTTCCTTATCACCCTTGTCCATTTTTTGTAGGTTGTATATTTCTCCCTGAGTTATCCTAACAGTATTTTTCCAACTTGTACAGAGGTGGTTTACTCTCCCCCAGCCAGTATGTCCAACCTGTTCTGGCATTTCACACATTAATACCTCTCCGAAGTTTCAGCGTTTCGTGCATGTGCGCCACTCGCCTATTACTTGATCGCCTGTCTTGGCCCCAAGCCGTCCTGCGTTGTCTCCAGCCTTGGTGCAACTGCATTCGTGACGACTAGCCTGGACCGACTAGCACAGTCGCACCTGATTAGCTAAACAAACCATGGGGACAAGGATAGGCCTGGTCTTATGTTGGGGTTGTTTTCATTTGAATATTTTAGTCCTGTGAGGTTGAATGGAATAAAAGGGGAAAAATAAATATTGCGGTCCGTAGACCGTCCACTCTGAACTAGCGTGTCATCCTTGTGCAGGGGCCATGCTAATCTTCTCTGTATCGTTCCAATTTTTGTATATGTCACTCCGAAGAGGACGAGTGTTGTAGTGTTGTTTGGCTTTCTTGTAACGGCCACAATATTTGATTCCGGTTTTGTGGTTCGGCGTTTGACTGTGGTTCTAAAAACTCAAAACATGCTCTTCATTCGTAAACCAGAGCGTAGACCCAGCTTTTTTTTTTTTTTTTGAAAAAATTCTAATATTTAACAAAATGAGAGGGAAAGCTGAAATTAATCGTCAACACTCGTGATACTACCCCCAACTGCATTTGGTCCTGTCCGTCCGCTCGAAGTTACAGTTTCAGCATCCTCTTCTCTCCTATCTGTATGCGACGAGCTAAACACCGGTCCGTGCACCAGTCCTAGGCCCATCTGTGCAAACGAACGCGATGATGAGCGTGTGTGAATGTGCATATGTTGACCAGGCACCGGCGTGCGTGAACCATTGTCCAACGACGCGAGCACCGGGGTCCGCGTACCTGGTGAATGTGAGTGAGAATGATCGTCGTGCGCATGTGAATGACTGTGGTCGCCGTGCGAGTGCCCGTGGTCACCGTGCGAATGGCCATGATCACCGTGCGCGTGACCGTGTTCGCTGTGCGAGTGATCATGTTCGCCGTGCGAGTGACCATGGCCATCGTCATACCCAGATGGGTCATTTCCGAACCCGGGCCCCTGGGCTTGTTCCTGCAGCGGCTGCCCATACCCATAACGCTCGCTTTGTCTATCTCCATACCATGGGCCTTGGTCTGCCGACGAATGCCTGCAGGGACAAAGAGTTGAGCCTCTTCTGGATCTTCTTCTACTGGGACATCGACAGGGGCAAGGCGTGAACGATCGTGGGGTATGCGATGAAGAAGGCCATAGCTTTAAGAGAACGTTCAAACGATTATCGTACGGTCTTAACTTTAAAGGCTTACCCAACACCACAGCCCAGTAGTCCCTGTCCGCCCCATATCCTGTTCGGTACTAGCACCACCTCTCTCAGGTTACTTTGTGCCATCAGTGCCTATCCTCCTCATCAGAGTTGAATGCACTCACTCGAAATCGTGAGAATACACATAAACTCTTAATGGTTTGTCCACGTGCGCTTCCACGAGCTCGTAGAAATCGGATTCGCGCTCCAATACGCCGCCAGAGTACCCGATGATATAATCCCCATAGGGGACAAGCCCCGCGCTCTCAGCTGGACTGCCTTCATGCACATCGAGGATGTGCCATACGTTATCGAGGCTAAACTCCGGTGTGCACAGACGCATGCTCAAGCCTAAAAGGGAAGGTTTTGCGTCGGAGGAGGGGGGAGAAGAGAGGTCCATTTGCGCGATGGGGTCAAGCTAACAGCTAGTCATTATACGCTTAGAGCTACATTGGCTAATTAGAGAGGGTAGGCTCACTCCTTGTTTGCTGTAGTTTGCTCGACCAAACAACAAGTTGGATTTCTGTCCCCTCTCGTGCTTCAACAATTCGCTCAAGTGAGGCTGCATCCACGTCGGCAATACCCTCCATCCCCTGTACTCCCACCACAAAGTCGAAGAACGGTGTGATATCCGTATCTGCTGCAGGAGAGCCTGGTGCGACGCGTAAGACATGAAGAGCTCGGCGTGGCGGAACTGTGCTGCTTGCAGTATTGGGGGACGAGGCCGTTGCGCCCATTAGTAGGCAGTGAGCTGGCTATACGTGTCTGACAAATAAATCAAGCTCTATTTCAGTGCTAGTTAGGCCACCGAGCAGTTGAGCCAGCACGGGGAGTATCTAATGTCTCAAGTTAGAGTCGTGTGGTCCAGCCAGGTTGTCGTCGCGAGAATGCAGCAGGCTATGCCTTCTTTCAGGGTCCTCTCTCGCCCAAGCGCCGAGCACAACCAATTCCAAGAGGCGCCTGGACTGAGTTCATATATGCCGTCAAATCACAGTTCCCCCAATCGCCTTCGCAAGTGCACCTCGATCATTATCTCCCACACTAGTCCACACTCGTGAGGATTTATATCTTCGTCAGGCAACTAGCCCTTGCGTTAGCTATATGTTTGATTCTAGTCGTCAAGGATGACATGCATCGTTCGGCTCTTACATCCCCTAGCGCTGGGAATCTGCAGCCCGGTTTGGTTGGCTTATTGTCAACCGGGATTGAAGCTATGGAAAAATCCACACTAAAACGGCGCCTTCTTGATCCGGATAGGGATGGTCCGCCCAAGATTCATCCAAGTCTCAACTACGGTGCGAACGATCCGGCCACTTGAGATGGATAAATACAGATCGAATGAGGGCCAGAAAGACCAAGCCACATCTCCTCTCTTATCTTCCTCGCACCGCACCGCTATTCTCTACTTCAGCCTATCCTTATATTCGTAAACATGTCTTCCGACTCCTTCAGCACCAACCAGACCTTCTTCCAGGTTTGTGATTGTATATTGTTTCACGACAGACAAGAAACTCATGTTATATTAGTTCGATTGGCCCGCAGAGATCACTGGCCTTGAGCGTATTGCTCTCACCGCCAAGGGTGATCTCCAGCGCACTCTGAGGTCGTGCTTTTGATTGTGTTGGTACCTCGGGTCTCACCTGTCTTCCCACCCCCTCAGTGCCTATTTCTCCAAGCCCATCAGCGTTGAACGCATCTGGGAAACCCCCGCTTCGGGCCCGGTCTCCTCTGCTTCTGAGGAGAACCCCATCACACAGACCCGCCGTGTGAACCTTATGTGCGAGGGTCACGTCGCTTGTGTCTGCATCAGTACAATCAAGATGACTAACACCGAGACGGCTCACCTTGTGAGCCTTCCTACGCCCTTTTCTTTCTGCCTGATGCCTAACATACCTCGTGTGATAGTTCCTCGAGGAGAAGTTCGCGATTGGGCAAATGTTCCGCCGGATGGGCAAGCCCGCCGCCTTTCAGCTCCTTTCGGTTGGAGTCGAACCTTCACTCGCTGGAAACGGACAGGAGAACCTCTGGCGCACATACACTCTCAAGACCGATGGGTTCGAGTGTGAAATCAAGGAAATATTCCCCGATCGTCGGATGTTCGCCAGCCCTCAGGTATATATCCATTTCCTACTAAATGATGAAATACTGATTTTTGGCTAGTCCGCCGAGTGCTGGATGCACCGCCCGGCGACGAGCGACGAGGGCCGTGTTGCCGACAAGACTCCTAAGGCTGCAATGATGACGCTTGCGTTCTAGGCATAGCACCTTCTCCCGTCCTCGTTCATTTCTCGTCCTTGCTCTTTTCCGCGGTTTCATAACTCATGAGCTCTGGTCGTTACACACATACTTATCCTCATCGTCATTCACTGTATTATTTACGAACATATATGCATAGATTTCTACACGCCCATGACTCCTGCTCGATTTGATTCAACAGGTTTACTACCGGATCTTCAGCCAGCCACATTAAGCGTCCACTTGTGTGTTTAAATTTGTGTTTAGGCGCTGTTGGTTCTTATTTAACCGGGAATGATGGCGTGGAGCCCGTAGCTTGGACTCAGCTTCCACAATTGATTGCAATATCCTAGTATTTTATCTCAGACATAGCCAATTGGACGTTGACTAGGCTACGGTCTAAATTTCTATTATGGAATTGAAGATCGCCAGTTTCAATATTCGCTACGATACACAGGCCTTCAACCTTGTTCCTATTGGAACAGAACCCGTCGACACTGTTTATACTACATTACAACCGCAATTAAACACATCCAGGGTGGAATGGGGAGAGCGACCATGGTATCAGCGACGTGGGCCATTGGTAGACCAAGTCATTTGGGAAAACCCAGGAGTTATTGGGTTTCAAGAGGCACGTAGTTTCCGCAACTCAGCTTGGTCAAGACTTCATAAGACACTTAGGTTTTATGGAATCAAATCGGTGACCTCGCCGCGCTGTTGGGTGATGAATGGAGCTGGGTCGGCGTCTGCCGCAATGATGGTGCCCGGCAAGGGGAGGCAGTACCGATATTCTGGCGAAATGATGTCGCTTCTTTGAAAAGTGTCGAACATTTCTGGTTGAGTAACACGCCTGACAAGCCGGGGAGCGTAGGATGGGACGCCGTGTGTTACGCCGATTACCCCTTGTGCTTTATATATCTGATTCCGTTACTTTGTATACAGGGACAAACGCGTATGGCGACGCTAGCAGAATTTACAACGGTCAAGGACGCACTCCCGTTTTATGTCTTCAACACCCATTACGACGAACGTGGGATGCAGTCCCGAACGGAAAGCAGTAAGCTTATACTCAAGCACGTCGATCAGCTAGTCGCAAAGGCGCTCTCGACCTCTGGCTCGCCTCCCCTAGTTTTCCTAGTCGGCGATCTCAATTCACCCGACACCGAAGAAGGCTATCGTACCCTGACTGGGTGGCGCTACGCCTCGGATAATAGCCCGTCTCGATTACAGCAGGATCTCGTAGGCGGTACAACCTTTCTGGATTCACGACACGAATTGCATACGCGAGTTGGGGGGATTAACCCCGCTCAGCTTTTGGGAGCACGATATGGCGATTGGCTGGCGACATTCACCGGATTTGGAGAGCATGATCATAGAAACGTGATTGATGTTGTCTTGGCCGCTGACACTGGGGCTGTTGGTGCTATCGCAACAGGCAGTCAGACACATCGGGAGGGTGGAGAGCAAAAGGTCATGAAAAACTCTGCTCGGACGAAATGGGTAGTGTCTAGATATGGGGTAACTCCAAACAGGTTTGAGGGGGGTTTTCTTGTTAGTGATCATAGGATGGTGGTTGCTACGTTCAAGCAGATGGTGATAGGTATGCCTGAATCTTAAATAACAAATTGTATGCATGCGCAGCTGCATGGTCCTGTCACCCGGCCCTCCATCACGTGGCTTTCTAGATCCGTCCAGCCCGTCACGCGTCTCTTTACATCTCTGACGCGGGGGGTCTTTATTGCTTTTTTGCACTCGACCATCATGAACAGACTTGCTGCTCTCCGTCTTGCTCGCCGTTCTCACATACCCAGACACCTGGTGAGGGCCGCTAGTTCGAATACGAATGTTACTGCAGCGACCACACCCCAACCGGCGCGTCATGGGCACCTCCCGGGAGACCCGACTTCTGCCATCACAACGCAAATGCACTTTTTCAACTCGGTGCTCGAGTCAAATAGCATACCTACTTATCGCGTCCTGGATGGAAATGGCGTGGTTATCAACGGAGCTGAAGTACCCGAGGTGAACGGAATGTCTATTAAGCGTCTTGAGTTTAATTTACTTAATCACCGCAGATCGACCGAGAATTTGCGAGGCGAATGTAAGCTCGTCGTGGCTGGAATAGCTAAACTTTTACTCATATTCTATTTCGTATAGCTATGAGAACATGATGCTTCTTCCAGCACTCGACACTGTGCTATACAACGTGCAGAGGCAAGGAAAGATTAGCTTTTACGTAGGTCTTTAAACATGGCGTTTAATTCCAAACTGATTATCATCTAGATGACGTCTTATGGCGAAGAAGCGAGTGTAATTGGGAGCGCCGCGGCTTTGTCCGACACTGACGAGTCTGTCGACCATTCGTATTATATGCAATATTCTCACACCAAAATACAGGGTGCTCGGCCAATACCGCGAAATGGGTGTACTTTTATGGCGCAACTTTGGAATCAATAGAGTTATGGCTCAGTGTTTTGGTAATAAAGAAGACGAGAGCACCAAGGGTCGGCAAATGCCGGTGGTGCGTAATATAGCCACTTAGGGGTTGGCCTCATAACCAATTCTCGAATAGCACTTCAGCTCTCCAGATCATCATTTTCACACTATTTCTTCCCCACTTGCTACTCAAATTCCACAAGCTGCTGGAGTAGCTTACGCGTTAAAACGGGTTAGATTAATCATAGTTTAACGGCGTTAGTCGTCTGACCGTAGTTGGCACATAGGACCCCGCCCGTCGAGGCAAGGACGTTGCTGTTTGCTATTTTGGGGATGGTGCAGCGTCTGAGGGCGATTTCCACGCAGGCCTAGGAATGGCTAGTGTGCTTGGTGGACGTAAGAACTGGCGCGATTCACGCACACTCCACGTACTGATTCGTTTATCGATTGTAGCATCTATATTCATTTGCCGGAACAACGGGTTTGCGATCTCGACACCGACTTCGGAACAATATGCGGGCGATGGGATTGCGTCCCGAGGGCCCGGGTATGGGATGGACACTATTAGGTAGATCAATTTTGATATTCGATTAGCCCAATGACTCAGGCGAACCACGCAGGGTTGACGGAAATGATGTACTCGCCGTGCTCGGGGCTGTCCGAGAAGCACGAAAGCGAGCTTTGTCAGGCAGGGAAGGTGGTCGCGCGGTGCTCGTCGAGTGCATGTCGTATCGAGTTGGTCACCACTCAACTTCCGATGACAGTTTTGCATATCGGGCCAAGTCGGAGGTGGAAAACTGGAAGAAGATAGGTCAGTAGAGTACTTGTTCACATACGAATGCTGGCTGGGTGTTTGAATTAAAATCCTTACATGGATTGGACACGAGTTAAGCTAAACAATCCCCCTAGATAATCCACACCACCGATTTAGAAAATACATGGAATCTCGAGGCTGGTGGTCCAAAGAGGATGAAGAGGCGCTCAAATCCAAACAGAAGCGTGACGTTATGGAGGGCTTCAAAAAGGTTGAGAACATCCACGCCGATTTATCTCGCACGCTAATCCTCATTCAGGCTGAAATAATGCAACGGCCACCATTGAACGAACTCTTTACTGACATTTACGGAGAGGGCTTGTCTGGAGAACCTTGGACACTAGTAAGTGTTCAAACACCCAATACTACCTTACGCTCACTATACAACCGCTCCACCCCAGACCGAACAACGGGCAGAGCTTAAGGCATTTATAGATAAATATGGAACTGCCTGGGAGCCGTACGCCAAAGAATTGGCTAAGTTCGCCAAGTAGAAGACACCAATCGGGGCGTTGTTAGAAATACAGTTGGGAATGTAATTCATCCTACTCGTCACGGAATATTCTAACAAGTTCAACCATCATGGAGCGTTACGAGAGCTAAACAAAATAGCAAGATTGAAATGACCCTGTTAGAATCAATACTGGACTAACTTTCGGATGGACCTTGAGTCCGATAACAAAAATAAGCACCATGTATGGTGGAGTTTCCGGCGTTTTCATAAACAGTGTATATAAAAAAGCATCACTGCTGTGAAGGTGGTGTGTTGCAGATACACGTGGCATGGCTTGATCTGAATAAGGCCTTCATCTGCAACTTCGGTCCGGTATACCGACAGGCTTGGGGTCGCCCCGGTACACCAAGTACACGCTATCATATTCTGTGCAACCCAAGGACACGCATACAGAGATGAGAAGCCATGACAAATTGGTCCAAGTGCCCTAGTGGATATATCTGCAGCATAAATCAAAGCGAACCAATACACCTATATAGCATAAGTATGATGAAATAGGCAGACTATAGGATGATCTGTGAATGTTGGCTTTCAGCTGATGGGCCGAACAGAAGAATGGAGTATCACCCACACTGCTTCAATTATTCAGCGTTGTCCTGCCCATTATCATCAATATCGGATGTCAACAAAATGTGTTGGAATCCGACTAATGTCGATGTTAACGATGATACAAGTGGCGAGGATGGCACAAAATGGCTGCCTATCAGATCAATGCCATGAAAGGATCCTAATAGTGGCGATGTAGTGGGTTGCGAGACAACGATGGTGTTCGCGTTCTGAAGAGCGTTCTGAGTAGAAGAGGACATGTGTGGTAGACTTGTCCGCGTTTGTCTCCTGCTTGGAGGCCGTGTCGAACAGCACGATCCCAAAACTGAGAATTTTGCAAGGAAGGGGCGATAACAAGGTATAGACGAGGGAGCTTGATAGTGCGCACAGCTGGGGGCGTCTTGAGTTCTGTTTCCTCTGGCATTTATAATATTTGAGAAGCACCAGAGGTTTGGCGGAATATGCCAATATTTCCATTCTGTTGGGTTCCTCGATCTCAAGCTTTTCATAACTATTCTAAGCCGAATGAATAGTGTCCGTCTCACAGCCCACGAGCCGATGTAACATGCCCCAGCAGAATCAACGACGTGTATGTTCCTGCTTTCTGTTCCGCTTTTTCTGGGTCCGTGGGATTTCCGCTTTGAGCAAGCCCCTATCAGGGCTGGGAGAGGCCTAGAGCTGTATCGGGCGACCATTCCTCGCATGCCGATCCATCCACATATGCGACTTGCCGATCACCCTAGAATGTGTTCACAATTTCATCTGAGAGCACGCTCAGCATGCCATTTCTGTGTTCGGGGGCAATAATATTTAGACGCCGCTGGGCGTGCTCATAAATCGGGTAATGGATAATATACATGAACAATGTGCCAGGTATAAGATATCGGCAAGTGCAATAGGGCTAGTCGTAGATGGGAAGGGGCAAAAGCCTGGGCGAGCGGAGATCTATTAGACATTGGTCGTAACACGAAAGGTACTACACACCGATCGGTATTAAACAAGAAGTTGTTCGCAACGTCTTCTCCTTCGAGGAAGCGTGTTGGGTATATCACTAATGAACCCACGCCTTGTTAAACGGATATCTGCGCTGAGAAAGATTGGATAACATACCAAGGTGGCCCTTAACATCCTGGAGCAGCTCTTCCATCTCATCACGCTCCCACTGTTCGAGCGGTTCATCCGGGTGGGTCGGCCGCCTAGCTCGGGCGTCAAAGCTGGGATTCAGGCTGGGGCCCATACCTGCGGGCTTGGCGCTGGGCGCCTCCTGCCCGTTTCGACGAGTGGATGGAGAGGGCCGAGGAGAAGAGGGCTGGTCGGTTGATTCGTCCGTCTCGGTGTGTTGATCTAGGTTATCTTTGCGCTCGCCTGTTTCGATACCATCCCCTGGATGATGTAAGCCGCGTTGGCCTGGATTCTCGGCGACACCGGCGCCCTCGCCCGGGACCGAGCCTGCAGGCTCTGCTAGTGGCTGAGAGTCTTTGGGCTGCGCATACAATCAACAGCTGAAACCAAGCATCACGCAGTCGACTGGACTAACCACTTTGGACAACCGCTCTTGGTGCATAGAGAACTCTTTGTATTGTTTCCAGGTGGTAACCAAATCATCGGGAGTGCAGTGGAACACTTTGCGATAAATCTCGGTCTAGACCATTCCGATATCAGCAAAGTCTGATTGCAAAAAAGGAAGTAGCTCACGTTGTGCACGGCAGTCGCAACCCAAACGTCTTTGAAGAACTCATCGCAGACTGGGTCTTTGAACCCGTGTGGATCAATATGGGGTGCAGGAGTTGGCACCGTCCAGGGTTTAGCCCCTACATTGACCGAGAGATGCTTTCGCAACAGACTTCGGGCCTGGACCGCACCTTGCTCGTCTGCGCTGAAGTCCTTGTCCCCAGAGCGAGCATGAGGGGGCTGATCATCGGTCATTGGGCTTGTCGAAGCGTCCGCTGGGGCCCCGAACTTTTCGCCGCCCGGGGTAGTGGCTTCGTTAGGCTCAATGGCTTTCGCTCCGGGTGAACCCATCGCGTCCATAAGGGGCTGTTCTTGTTCGTTCTCGGTTTCCTTTGGTCGGTGTTCGAGGACAGTCTTCTCCTCAAGTGTGGGAATCACCGCATCTGCAAACCCAGGCTCCTTCACGCCGTCTCGCGAGTACATCCGTCGTTCCTCTGCAAAGACTGCCTCGTCTGCACTTGCGGTATGCGTGACACCAAGCTTGTGCCCCAGTGTTCCAAGCTTGTGGAGGCCAATTTCTTCAGCGCCATAGGCCACTTTGGAGATGGAACATGAGCAAACCAATCTACCACCCTGAAACAAACGCCACTGACCTTGTCCCACGGTATCCTTGGACAGAAGCCCGATGTTTCCATTCGGACCGTGCGCCTTGACCCTGCTCACGCCTTCCTCGCGCATCTTCTGTTCATTGTCTGGGTCCCATGTCATCACCTCGTCTTCACGCAATTTGGGCTCGTTCGCCATGAGATCTTCTTGGTACATGGCATCCACGTCAACTCCAACATGCTCCCTCATTAGACGCACGCGTAGCGTGTGCGCGAACCGGCCGACTTTGAATGGTTTTCCTCCCATACGGCTGAAATAACGAGATTGAGTTGCAATTGTGGAATATAGCATTGCTATCATACCTATCAATCATATCAGTGTCTCGAATTACACTCGCAAGCTCAGAGTCGCGATCCCCTCGCTGTGAGCGGTCGTTAATATTTGCTGAACCAATAATCACGACACGGTCATCGACTATCATGATCTTTGTACAGTAATTGAGTTATCGAACTCGCCCCATGATTCTGAAACAGACTTACCTTGCTGTGAATGTAGACTTGCTCTGTAGTGAGTACATCTCCAGCGAGTTTTCCCCATCCGCGCAACGAAAAGAATGTGATATGATCATCAGGCTACATAAACACGACTTGAGCTGAATTCGCGAGTGTAATCTATCGACTTACGTCAATACCCTCTTTCCTTAACCTCGCGAATATCGAATTCGGCCCGCGTGAGATGGTCCGGTTTTGACACTCCATGATCAGTCGAACCTAACCAGCAGGTGAGCGCAAGCCTGAGCGAGAGTCTAAAGTGAACCATACTGCGCTTGCTTCGCCATGATCGATGGGGAACGTGAATCCTGGCAGTAATGGGATTACGATGCAAGCCCTCCATTTGACACCATCATGATGGGCACGGATGATCCGATTTACAAGCGCATCACCAATCTTGTTCTCGATGGCCACATCGTTCACCGTCGTTCTAGATGCAGATTCTAGTGAATAGCACCAAATTTTGCAGCATCGAGCTTACGAGGTAATAAAGAACTGGTTCTCAATATACACGAAATGTTCCGACAGCTGGATGGCTATTCGGGTTGATTTCAGTTACGCCATGCATAGTTATGGGACGTGGATCAACAAGCCTTTCAAGTACGCATTCTGGATCGAATGCTCGACACGATTCTGCGTCCCAAGCGACCATGCACCGGCCGAACGACAGATCTGCAGTTCGCAGGTACCCGTGAGGCCTTGCTCTGTAAGTTCGGCTGGTCTGAAATCGGGGGGAGGCAGCAAAAAGGGCATTTTGCGTGAGTGATTCTTGACACGCAACAGATAGTTCCATCTGGGACAGCACCATGTTATCACAAACGTGTTTTTGAAACAGTTGAGGTCGTACCTTTGTACAAAGTGACGGCAAAGATCTCGCGCGGGTTGGCCCACAATCTGCATAGCGACATCATGCCTACAGCCGGGGCCTTGGTTAATACCCCTCAGGCTATTGTGCTATAGGCTCACCAAGGCATGCGTGGAACTTTCGTTCGGTCGTACATGTCCTGCTCAGGTTTGTTGAGCGTATGGAAGTCAAGAACACGCGAGTTGCTGTAGTCTTTGCCTGCATCGTCCGAATAGGTTAGTGCCACCGTGCAACTACCAATCGCCGCGGCTGAAATACGCGTGCGACGCGCACAACAAATAGGTCAGTCTCACCAATCCAAATTTGTTCCGACCCCTCAGGCCCATGCGGCTCTCCGTCGTCGATCAACACATGCTGGGCTGTATCCCAACGACCAAAACAAGCGTCCAGGCCGCCCATGAATGCGATGGCTTCATCGATCACACAAAGCTTCTCGTGCTATAAGGAAATCGTTAGACTTTAAGCATGGGCGTGGGCTGGAGGTGCATACATGCGCCCAATAGAATGTACCAGTGGCGAAATGTGAAGGGGAACGTTGTACCATAATATTGGGGTGCAGATTCACGAGAGTTTGTTTTGTGTAGCTATCATAACATATTAGCACCGATCGTTTATGTGAAGGGAACAACCTTACTTGCTATCTGTCGGCGTTGTCCGATTGGAAACTTCCTTGCTAAAAGGGGATATATTTTCAGTCTTTGCTCGCAGACAACCACAAATCAATTATACGAACTAGAGAATGACGAAGATCTTGACGCCTTCCTCTGCCTTGCGTTTCAGAAGCCGATCAAGTCGATAGTGTTCTTTTCCAGGCCGGCGAAGATACAGCTCTATACACGAGAAGACGATTAGGGCGATTGGGTGTGATGAGCAGGCATCAATTCTCACCTGGGGAAAGCCACCAATCATGAATGTATATGCGCTCTTTTGCAAGCAAAATCGCGCGCGACAAGTTCCAGAAGTAGTCTCGCTACAAATAAATTAGCCACCACTAATAATAAATATAGCACTTGAACGTACGCCGTCGACGAGCCACTGGGCGGCCACGTTCAATCGGATCGGGGCGAAGCTATCAAATCGATTTTTGCCTGTCCAATGCGACTGGCTGGCCATACGTTCCATTGACACAATCCACTGCACCATCTCGCGCTAAATTAACCAACCATTGGCTCAAAAGTTAAAATTAACTCGAGGATACTGAGCAATAACCACACACCTCGTTCTTTGCGACTAGTTTTAACCGAGTCTGCGAGTTCTGAATATAAAAGGTGTGTTGACTGACATCTGCAAGATTTGCCTTGTTCTTGGCCTTGGTCTTTTTCTTCTTATCCTTGCCCATCGCTTGGTTCGCAGCAGTCGCAGGATCCTCCTCGTCAGACGAACTTTCGCTGGTGGAAATCATGTCTGTAATATCCGGCGCCGGAAGTCCATCTCTGGGTCGTGCAGATTCGCCAGCACCCAGACTTCTTCTCCGGCCTCGTTTATTCGCGTCTCCGTTAACCTGACCGCCGGCTTTGTCTTTCTCGGCTGATGCGCTTCGCCCCGCACTGTGCCCGATGCTTCGGAAAGTCCACTTGATGGCTTGACGCTTGCTGACCTGCGGCTCGATTCCGCGTGTGTGGGTGTGCTTCTTTTCGACCTCTTCGTCATCATTGTCGAGCGCACCGTGCAAGAAACTAAGGCCTTGTCGGTAATAGCGAACTGGTCGCTCGATTGTAAAGTCCGAGTCAAGCAAAAAGACGTCGAATATTTGCAACTGCAAGAGTAAATCAAATTCATTTATGAATTATATGCGGCGCATAAATGCACTCACATCCCCCGGATCCTCAACCGCAACCAAGTAGCTTTCCCGGACGAGCCACCATTTGGGCTCATGATTTCGCTTCCAGCCAAGCAACCCTGTGTGGGCTGCCTTGCGGCTCATATTCGAACTGAGCACACGCAAATATCCCGCTTTGCCTAAGAACAGGGTTTGTCAGGCGATCCAGGGACCGAAACAACCAGGCGCTCACCTTGAATGCCACCCCTTTGAGCAAGTGCAATTGAGAGGGCGGATATCTCAAAGAACCTGAATAGCCGGTTTGCGTCTGCCCGAAACATCTGTCGGATCCGTGAGTGGGTTGTTGTGCCAAGACATGATATAAGCTGCGCTCGCACGTACCACGGCCTTTATCACACCAATCAGGTAGTTTTCCAACGCTTCGCGCTGGAGCTTGGCAAAGTCGGTGCGATGCACCTCCGTACCCTTTTCACGCCCCTCCTTTTTGAGAAACTTGAAGTATGGTAGACCTTGAATACGCATAGTAAGTATCGCCATAAACCGGTATAGAATAGGCAATCGGGTACGAGACGACGGAGAGACTTACTAGTTTTCGGGAATTCGGGTAAAATAGGTTGATCTCGTGCAAGATACACGCTGGCAACACGGTAGTGACCGTGAAGACTGATGAAATCGCGCAGTTGCCGGTAAATGACCCAACGTGCCGCCCCATTTGCGTACTCGCACTAGCAAAATAGCCTCATTAGATAGATTGTGCGGAGCATAGCATCGCAGCTCACCTCGATTCGAAAGACGGCATGGCGGCCGTTCAAAGGATTGATAGAATCGGATACGCGGATTTTGAGATGATGGAGGAGGATAGGCACACGCCTTCGGTCTTGGTCGTCTCGTTCAAAGAACATTTGAAGGAGCAAGACACCGAGGCCGCCTACCATAAGCTCGTCGGTGACCGAAACGTTTGCAACGACGCCCGAAGCAGCTTGCTTTTCCTGCTGCTGCTGCGCGACGTGATTCCTGATCTTGGGTTTGAGAATCGCCCATTTGCTGCCCCCGGCCTCGCTCCCACGTCGGCTTTGGGGCGCAGCCCGAGGATCAGCTTGCCCGCTGGCATCGCGGCCAGACTTGGTGCGGTCGCGAATTTGGGGAAGGGATTTGGCAGCGCGAACCGTCTTTGGTTGGCTGCGAGGCGCTTCGATTGTATTTTGTCGACTGACGCGCGGAGTCGAGCCTCGGGTGGTTGTACCACGGGGTGACTGCGGGTCGTCGTCGGCATCCGATAGGCCAAGAGGCTCCGCTATCCAGCGTTTCCACAAGCCGCCCTCTTGGTGGTCCTGCTCGAGCTCCTGTTCACCTTCCGTGGGCTGCTCATTTTGTTCAGCATCCCGAGACTTATCCTTGTCCTTGTCGCGGTCTGCATGAGAAGTGAAGCCCAGCCAGGATTCCCGCTTTGGTTTGCGAGCTGTGGGGGTGGATGATTCGTCTTCGTGATATTGGAATGCACCGCGAAACTCGGACTCGGCGGGACGAAAGTCTGCACGGAATGGATCAGTTGCCGTGGCGGGGTCGGAACTCTCCACAGCCTCGAGCTTGGGATGGTGGGAGCCGGGGCGAGGTGGCTTGGAGAACGATGCACGTGTGGGAGGATGCTGGAGGGACCATTGGCGGGGGAAGCTCCCGCCGAGCGCTCCAAGAGCAAAGTTGGATGGGTGGGACAGCTGTTGGCTGGCGTCCCCCTCCGGCGATGGAGGACGCTCGGCGATGTCTGGAAGCCGTTTGTTGGCGTCCTTTTCTCCGTCGTGGTGGGCAGTAGCAGCGGCGACGACGTCCGCGAGAGTGGACATGGCGGTAGTTGGTGTTAGTGGAGGCCCGCACTTACGAGAATAGCTCACTGCGTCACCTCACGTGCGCGAGGAACAATTATCACGTGACCTTTTTTCGTTCTTGCCATTAGTTTCGTTTTCCTCCCCTTCCGTGTCTGATACCACATTCGTTTACCATGGCCCAACGCAGCGCCCCCCTGGCTGGCAGACCGCCCTACGCAACCGACGACGACGACAGCGTGTTTGAAACCTCCCCGGCGCCGAGCAGGACCCGCCTGCCCCGCCCCCCAGTCGACAATCCCAACGCGCGCACATCTGCCTACAACACTTACGACAACTATCTCGACAACCGCGACTCTCGAGGCGATGCCTCCGCCGGCATTGGCGGCGCTCTGCTCGCAATTGACTCAGATTCAGACGACGAGACGGACCTGCATTCTGTTCCGCCCCAACGCAACGCCGACAACAGCGGCCGTGCCGGGCTCTACGCTGCTGCTGCTCAGATGAATAGCCCGACGCTGTCTCCGACGTCACCCACACGTACGCCTACGTCGCCCGCGCCCCCTTACTCGCCTCCCGCCTCAGGCCGGATGCCGACTGACACCAAGCCCGTACCCGGTGCTGGTGCTCCTCTCTCGGCCAACCCCTCCTCGTCTCGTACACCTTCCCCTACTGGGCAGTCGTCTCTCGTCTCTCCCCGTCCGGTCTACGCCCCCAACTCCCCCAGCCGTCAGGCTGCGTTTGACGTACATAGCTCTCAACAACAACAACCTCCCGCGCTTAACGTCCAGATTCCAGCCCCGCCCAGTGCTAATCTCCGCGCCGAATTCGATGCCCGCGGACCGGCAAAGCCCACGGCGGCGTTCATGGCACCACCAGCCAACGGCGGCGCAGGCACTCCTTCCTCTGCGGGGTTTGGTATGTATGTTAGCCTCGTCGCCCATTCCTATCTGACTGGGACATAGGTTCAATTCCTGGCACACCCAACGAGGGCCTTCACCCTCACCCTCTACAAGCCCCCTCTACGCCCATCACGCCTGTCTTTGCTGCCCCACCCCGCGTTGTCAATTTTGAAGACAAATCGTCCACGGTAAGCAGCCCCTTTGTTATTTTCAGACAATCTGCTCACGTCCCTCGCAGCCGATCCTCCGCGGCAACAAGGAAGAAACCTTGCTCGCCCGTCGCGGTGAAAAAGGAGATGACTTCTGGCGTCGATTCAGTATGGTTGCCAAGCAAGAAAATGCAAAGCCCGCTACACAGAAGACAAGGTCTGCATCTTCATTTGCTGACCATTGCTTGATGAAATCTTACTATTCTTTCTGTGCTTCTTCGCGTTTCATCCCCACATTTGATATAGTCAATGGCTCAAAGGCGCTCAGTCACGCCAATCCAGCATGTCCCGGTGCATATGGATTGTTGCCATCATCCTGCTCATCTGCATTGCTGGTAGCATTGGTGCCGGTATGTCCCATTGTGTAGACCGTGAAAAAAACCGCTCCAACTCACGTTACCACTCTCAGGTTGGTATTTCACCCATAACAACCCAGAGCACACCCGTCCCAAGACGTTCGGTGGTTCTGCCGAAGAAGGTATGAATGGGCCCGGAGGATCTTCAATCCCGGCTACGACTACATCGTCTCATACCGGCGGTCTCGTCAAGATTACCCACGCAAGCACCTCTGTCCGTCCTAGCACTACCGCTGTTGTGCCTACAGCCGCCCCCACCGACCTCAGGCGTAGCGAGAATTTGATTGCCCGCGCCTTTGGTCAGGAGCAGAAGCAAGACAACCTTCCTGTTGCCGTCAAGAAGATTCGTCGCCACCAACAGGGAAAGCGTCGTGCCTGGGACCGCGTGATGTAATGGCATCGTCTGTCGGTACCGTTCTGTCCCCGCTGGCGGATGCATGCGTGTTGACCGCGTACTTGTATATGTGTGTGCAGGCACTTGGCAGCTTGTTGTGCTATGTTATTCTCTCTGGTACCTTAACGCGCACCCCACTTGGGATACCCCTTTCCCGTCCACTCTTTATTGGCTCTGTTTTTGTCCACACGTTTCGGTAAACCAAATAAACGCCAAATACCATTCTTTCTTTAGCTTTACTCTCTCTTACGACCCTGGTCTTATTCCTGGCCTTCTGTCCTCGTGGTGGTTGGTTGTAATCAAATTTCTTTTATTTTGGCGGAAATACCCGTCGGCTCTTGTCGCGATCTCGGTCGCAGGACGGTGTTTTTGAATGTTACCTTGTGTATAATTCCCCTTCTGACGAGTCTCAATTGAATTTTCTGTTCTTTTTTATTTATTCATGTGGCTGCGTTAGCTTGTTTTGAGGGCTGAAACCGCGGACAGAAGACACACGTCTCGGAAGCCTACCAATATGTATACCCGCCAGGGCTTCCGAGCTTCGGGGATAGTCGACTTTTTTGTTCTTACTCGGCAGCTGTATGCGCGCTCGCCGCCTGAACTCACTTGCCTTCCAACCCCCGTCCGGCCGCACACTTGGATAACCGTGTTCCCACGCATCCTCAGCACAGAGGCGGTATATAAATCACCAGCATCTCAGATCCGTCCAGTACTCCACTCTTCTTTAATTCTCGACACCATGGTTGCCACTCTTGTCACTGCTCTCGACGCTGCTGATTTCAGGGACTTCCCTCTCAAACAGATTGTCAAATACAATCACAACACTTCCAAGTATGCCCACCTGCTTTATTATGTTGCCACCCATTACTGATTTGGTTGTGGGTAGATTTGTGTTTGGTTTGCCCGAGGGGACTGCGTCCCTTCTTCCTGTCGCGAGCGCCATCTATGTCAAGGGGCCGGATGATGCTGATGGCAAGTGAGTAAGGCTTATCGGTTCGAGTTGAGCAGAAAAACCAAACGCTTTTATCTAGGCCCGTTCAGCGTCCGTATACCCCAGTGTCTGCGCCCGACACTCCTGGAGAGCTCGCGCTCGTGATCAAACGCTACCCAGACGGTACTCTCCCCGCATCTTGCGCCTACCCAAACATAGACTTATTCTCGTTACCGTATCAGGCAAGCTCTCGAGCTACATCCACAGCATGACGATCGGCCAGACGATCAAGATCAAAGGCCCGATTCCCAAGCTCGCGTGGGTTGCGAACCAGTATGACCAAGTTGGGGCGATCGCGGGTGGTAGCGGAATGTGCGTTTCCTTTCTTGTTTTCTGCGGGTTGGGGTGGGGGGGGGGCGAGTATATCGCTACTGTGGCTGACCCGAGCTGTGTTCTAGTACTCCTATCTTCCAGGTTCTTCAGCATTCGCTTGCTCAGCCGGATGAGAAGACCAAGTTCAAGTTGATTTTTGGAAATGTTACTCCTGCGGACGTTCTCATCAAGGAGGAGTTGGACGAAATGGCTGCGAAGAGCAATGGGCGATTCGAGGTGGGTATATACACCGGTGAAAGCTATGGCTCGATCGCTAAGCTGTTCTCGCTATAGGTCATGCACATCATCTCCCGCCCAGACGACACTTGGACAGGAGCCAAGGGTCGGATCGACGCGAATGTCATCAAGAGCTACTTGCCGGGCCCAGAACTTGGGAGCAAGGTTATGATATTCGTGTGTGGTAAGCTTTTCCTTCTAGTAGCGAGGATCAGGCCATTGAATGGGTGGTTTTATATAGGTCCTCCAGGGCAGGTTGCTGCTGTATCTGGCCCAAAGGATGGCTTCGCGCAGGGTGAATTGGGTGGTGCGTTGAAAGATTTGGGATATATCAAGGAGCAGGTGTACAAGTTCTAATTGTGTTTGGACGAGTTGAAGCATCTGTATTTAGTAGAATTAATTGACATACTGTATTTTAACGGTACTGGGGAAGCAAATAGTATTTTGGTATGGTACATGTTTAAACAACAAGGTAAAATACGAGTACAGTTTGATTACAATAATTTTACTTGGAGCAATATTTCAATCAGGGAGTTCAAGCGGCAAGCAAGGCCATGCGAGGACTAGGCATCGGGCTAGGGTGAAGCTTGGAGATCAAGTCTGGCATATGCTTGCTGGCCCAGTACTGCGCAGCTGCGGGGTTGGCGAATATCTCGCGGTTCGCAAATGATTCTTCGACTTCGCATTCCACGCCCGGGGCTGTGAGCGAGTAACGCCGCCAGAGGACATCGCGGACAGCTCCCGCCGTGATGCGTTTCTCGATCCCGGCCGCGAGCAGTGTGAATTTGGGGTTGACATCAAACGGAAGGGGGGTAGATTTGAGGTAAGCTGTGGTGTGTGCAGAGTCGGCGGCGTTCGACAGGCGAATGGTGGCCAAGGAGGTGCAGACGATTCTGTGGGAGTGGGATAGGTTCATGAGACGGGTATGGACCGTACGACCGCCCATCTCGCGCGGAGTGTCCCAGACAACCGATACTTGGACAGGCTCATCCAAGTAGTCGCTATCAGGGCTGATAAGTATTGACGTGTCATGGGGCGGTGAATGTAAGACTTGCCTCAGGCTCTGTCGAAGGTCGCCTGGCGAGCTAAGCGCAATCCGCTCCAGAGCGGTAATATTGGGTGGCCACTGGGCATATGTGAGTATCGCGCTGTACACGGTAAGCCTCGCTTTACGTACGAAAAAAGCAGGAGCATGGGGGTTGCTGTCGCTTTGCCTGCTCGCAGACAAGGGGAACTGAGGCATGCTGGATGTGGGGAGTGATGCAGCCCCCTTGCTATCTCTTAAGTACTACCAAATCTCGGGCGGAACTTTGCTTGATGATGCCTACTTTGAGCGCGCCCCTGCCGAGGCACGACGGGAAGTACGAATTGAAAATGCTGTAGCTCCGAGCGAAGCAGCTGCCCTTAGCTAAATCGATCAAAATGGAGCTTAGCAGTCGGCCTGGCGGCTCTTGTTTGCTGCGCGCGAGCATGTAATCATTGTATCCTGTCGCAGCAGTTGAGGCCCGTGCGCATGGAGCAAGGGGTGGCTAGCGTAGGTCCGTGCGGTGGCTGGTCGAGGGCCGCCACTGGCTGTGCAATGCTCACGTGATATCTAGTTTTGTTGGATGTGGATCGGGCCACGACCAGCACGACCACGCGCACACGATGTCCGACCGACGGCTGCACAAGTCGCGAGGCAACGACACGACCTACGCCCCCGTCGCGAGCACCAGCCCCCGCGGTGCGCGCGCATACACCCGCACTCCATATGTCCAGCCCTCGACTTCGCCCGCTCCAGTTCCGTCCTCATCTGCCCCCCATGGCGCCAGACCCCAGTCGGGATCGTCGCGCCCCCGCTACAGCCATGTCCGCAGCCAGTCGTCGGTCGACTACCCTCGCACGGAGACGACGCATGCTGTCGCGACGGCCGCGATTGGAGGTGCCTATGGCCCCTACTCAGTGAGTATCCACCACATGCCCAGGAGGCGTGCATCTGCTCACACGTGTTGCCGAAAACCTTAGTACGAACACAGTCCCGCCCAGAACCATGCTCCACTGCCCCGCGAGGCTCAGGGGCATCGACGGCAGGGCTCGGTGTCGCGCTTTACGCACACTCCCTCGCAGTCGAGCCACTCGCACGACGGCAAGGAGCGGCTGCTCCCTGCGCGCCAGCAATCTAACCGGCGATCTATTGCACCAGGAGGCGCGACTTCTACTACTACGGCTGCTGGCGGGCTCCTCTACGATATAAAAGATCCTGAGCTCGACGACGAGCTCCACAACCCTTCTCCGGCTGCTCTACGCCGCCTCGATCGCCAATGGGATCTTTTCAGCGCCCGAGGGTGGATGAACATGGGAATGATCATTCTCCTTTGTGGAGGTCTCATCATTCTTTTCGCCGGTTATCCCGTTATCGTCAACTTTACAAAACGGCCGATTTATAGGGGCGGCTACAACTTGGGAGGCGTCAATGCGACTGGACAAGTTCCCGACTTGCCCAATCTGCCGAGCTTGATCGACAAGGATACACCTCAGAGTGCCAAGACTCGCACCGGGTTTGACGGGCAAAAGTACAACTTGGTTTTCAGCGACGAATTTGAGACGGAGGGCAGATCCTTCTATCCTGGCGATGATCCTTTCTGGGAGGCCATGGACTACCACTATTGGCCGACTGGGGACTTGGAGTGGTATGATCCAGGTGACTTGAATTCTTTACCGAAAGCGGTGCTCGCTAATCCATTCCGCAGGCCAGGTAACTACCAAGAACGGAGCTCTCGTAATTACCATTGAAGAAGTTCGAAACCATGACCTGAATTGGAGGTCCGGGATGATTCAGACGTGGAACAAATTCTGTTTTACGACTGGCTATATAGAGGTTGCTGTCTCTCTTCCCGGTGATTCGGTCACTGCCGGTTTCTGGCCCGGTGCGTGGACTATGGGTAACCTCGGGCGCGCAGGTTATGGAGCTACTACCGAGGGAACTTGGCCGTACAGCTATGACGCGTGTGACATCGGCACTTTTCCTCAACAACTCAACCCGGACAACACACCTACACCCGTTTTCCAATCCGAGCTATCTAGACTACCTGGTCAACGCCTTTCGGCATGCACGTGTCCGGGGTCGGACCACCCCGGCCCTACTGTATCGCGCGGACGGGGTGCACCAGAAATAGATATTCTCGAGGCTCAAATCAACACTTGGAAGCGAGTGGGCGAGGTCTCGCAGTCCCTCCAGGTAGCACCGTTCAACTACGGGTATTATTTTGCCAACACTACCCCTGCCACGGTCTTATACAACAACGATGTCACAGCCCTTAATACGTACAGGGGCGGCCCATATCAGCAATGTATCTCCTGCGTGAGCGAAACACACGCGGGCAATTATGTATTGGGAGGAGGCGGCTATGGAACGTACGGGTTCGAATACTGGAGCAATCGCAAAAAACGGAGCGAGGGATTTATAACCTGGACGTTGGATGGCCGAGAGATGTGGACGGCGACAGCGAGCGCTATTCAAGGGGATAGCGTTTCACAAATTTCTGATAGGATCATTTCTGAAGAACCAATGGTACGTCGTTTTTGCTCTTGGCACGCGCTGCGGACTCATGCTGGCTGTGTAGTACATCATCCTGAACCTCGGTCTGTCGCCAAGTTTCCAATCCATCGATTTCAAGAATATAAAATTCCCCGCTGTTATGTTGGTTGATTATGTTCGTGTCTACCAGCGCGCTGGCCATGAGAATGTTGGGTGTGACCCATCTGATTATCCTACGGCCGACTACATCGACAAGTAAGTCTTCTATTAGTCACCCCTATGCTCGCTTTTACCCCTGCGCCATCGGATGCTTACTAATTGCACAAGGCATATCGTCGCATATACCAACCCCAACATCACGACCTGGAAGGATGCCAACTTTACCTTCCCACGAAATAGCCTCTACGACAAATGTTACTAGGAAATTCCGATCCCCGCTTAGAATGCCCTATCTAATGATGCGCACCCGCGCGACTCGCCAATGAAGATCTGTTTTATTGATTACACTTGCATCCGTACAACGCACAGCCTACGCATTTGTTCGCATACCCAAGACTCTATGTTGTGCTTTTTTCATTTTTTTTTTGCATCATGTCTGCCGTTCTGGAATGGCGGCTGGCTGATATGAGGACTTATATGATAATGGTGACTTGGCAATGGTTGTCTGATAGACGCTGGTTGAGCCGGCAAATATCGTGGTCTTCGGCAGGGTACGCGTAAGTGGGTAAGAGGCTGTGTTCGAATTTGTGTTATTGCTGCGGGCCAGGTTGCGCTTGTCTGCGACTGCAGGAGCGGAAAAAGAAGCAAAAAAATATAGCAAAGATAAGCCCTGAGCGAAGCGTGAGTCACAATGTGGCTCTGTTATCGCCTGTGACGCACCTGACCCCAAGATTTGGATAAAGCATCCAGCGCCGACCACGACTGCTGGACCAACGCCTCATCGTCTGTTGTTCTTGCTGTCTTGGCTAACCCCTGTTCGTAATGTCGGTTCAAACCATGCAAGCATCTGGCTCAAAACCCGTCTTTACTTGTTCGGAATGTTCTGCTACGTACTCACGGATGGAATATCTGAGACGTGCGTCCTCTCAGCAAGATGGACAGAGCTCCCCGAATCTGACCACCCCGGCTGCCTGCAGGTCATGAACGTAAGCACACAGAGACAAGACCGTTCCAATGTGAAGAGTGTATGAAAAGCTTTGCTCGAAGGTACCGCTCATAGCATTTTGTGCCATTCTATGCCATTCATCCATCGGTCGTACTGACTGATTTTTAATCCCACCGGCTACCCTTAGCGATGTCCTACTGAGACACCGTCGCCGATGTCATCCAGAGGCCGAAGCGATACGAGAGGCCAATGCCATGCTTGATTCACAAGCGGAGGGCGGGTCGATGCCGACTCCCCCTGTTACCTCTGGTCGTGCCAAACTCAAGGCTGCAGGGCTGACGAAGCGCCCTCAGGGCAGATCGAGACAGGCAAGTTCAGGCCTCTTGGAAGGGCTCGAGCTGCGTTAACTTGTATGCAGCAGGAGGAACACTCGAGCTCCCCAGAGGCAAGCTTGTCCCCTGGGGTTACCACGTTGAATAAGGAAATCTCGGCTCGGTCGGTTCACGAGCCGTCCCCCCCTTCGTCCGTTGCTCTATCAAGCGATCTCTCTAGCGGCTTTGATCACTTTTTCCCAGTGAACAGCTCCCCCAGCAGTTTCACTTCGCTGATGCAAACTACTCCAGAGACTCAATCGATTACATCAGTTGAAGCGCCCTCTCCATCTTCGTTCACAGGGGGAAGCCTGGTGCCATCTTGGGCATCACTCCCCCCTCTCTCCATGTTTAACACGACAAACGCCATCCTTCCAAAATCCGGCCCAGAAGTCACCCAGTTCGGGAGCTGGTATACGTTCCCACAACGTCGACCCCGGAGCGGCGGGAACGAGAATGCGCCTCGGAATGGGACATCAAGCGTAGGTGATATCCCAATCGACCCCCTCCTGGAATCCTACCTGCTTGGGGACATGACAGTCGCCGAAGAGCTTGAAGCGGACCTCCTCTCCCCAGAAAGGAATGCATTGAATGCAGAGTGTCGATGGGTCAATCAAAAAGTGGGCACAGCGTTGGATGTTTCAGATAAATTCTAGTGCGTATGCGCTATCAGCCTCTTCGTTTTCACACCAACGCTTGATCCCATTTGTAGCATACCTCCAGGGCTATTTGCAGGATGTTATACAATTCCTCACTGGCTTTTGCCGCCCCTGGCCAGTTTGTCAAGATTTGCCGCTAGAACACTCTCGGAGCATCTCGTTCGTTTCCCATTGATTCATCGACCAACCTTTAAGCTCTCGGAGTCGCCCCATTGGCTTGCGTTTGCTATGTGTACCGTTGGGGGACTTAATCCGGAAGAGTATAAACTTAAGGATATGCTCGGTGAGCCACTCACCCTTAAGGCTCCTGGGGCTCCTTGGGATGGAGTACAAAGCATTGTACGAACAGAGGTTGGTTTGGCCAAAATCTTTTTGAGCTCTTGTACTCAGGTTCCCCACCCAAAAGAAAGTAGACATGCTCGTCAAGACCTTCGTTCGTCAGAGCGCCAAGCTACCACTCTGTGACCAAGTGTCGATCATACAAAGCCTACTGATATACAACACTCCCGCTTTCCTATCCGATGACCCGTCTGAACGAATCATTGGTCACCTATTCCTTGGAACCGTTGTCAAGGTGCGAGGCTGTGATGTATAAATCTGATAGGTGTATTGATCTCATTAACACAGGTGGTACGCAAATCTGGCTTGTTTCTTCCTTCTGCGGACTTTGCTTCGCGGCTCTCTGTTCCTGCAGACTCGACCCTCGATGTCCGCTGGCGTAAATGGATTCGCCATGAAACTTCCCGTCGTTGTGCATGGTTTATCTACATCCTTGATACTATCGCCTGCCTTGAAGCCGGCATTCCCTCCCTCATATCCCCACGCGACGTGATTCACCTTGCTGTACCTGCGAGCGAATCGATGTGGAGCGCGGGAACCGAGGGGGAATGGGCGGCTTTGGCAGAGGCAGGGGGGTACCAAGCTGATGGCCTCACGCTTGACATGGCGATGCAAGCTGTCTTTGGATTTAACAACCCGGTGACAGATGGCAGGCCAGATGCGGTAACGGCCGTTAGGCTCGGGCCATTTGCAAGGACAGTCATCGTGATGACTCTCCTGCGTGGTTTGATCGATTTTGGTCAAGGCAAGCCGAAGGGTGGTTTTGTGACGCAATGTTGGGTGACGAATGGGCTGATGACGATCAATGGAGGCTCGGTGGACCACGATTTGGTGGTGTCAGCTTACATGCGAGCGCTAGCCAAGGTACGTTCAGCCTTCTCGAGGCTAATTCTGCCTGGGGCTGACCTACCCCATAGTGGCGTGAAGGATGGGACCTAGATCCACTCTGCGTTCTTCTGACCGCACCTCAGGCAACTTCTCCTTCGACGTCGAGTGCAAGCTCGGCGTCTCCAGCAACGGATGGTACTAGTGCCGGCTCCCCCTCGTCGTCCTACAATCGCACCACTGGATTCTTTGCTTCCACTGCGGATACCGTTCCCCGTCTAAAAGAGCCTGTATTCGTCAACGACGCTCTGCCTTATTATTGGCTCGCTCTAGTACTTGTCGACATGCTCAAGCCAGGCGTTGCCGCATGTTCATCGCATATATCCAATCTCCAGGCGCAAGCCGCTGCAGCCAACCAAGGTATGGGCATGGGGTCGAGTGGGGGTCCACTCGGGCTCCAGGACAACGTACCACCACCCGAGAATATGAACGAAATCGGAACAAACGGGATGCCATACCCTCATGGGTTCACAAACTTTGCCAGTTGCTCGGCCCGCATCGTAGACCTTGAAGAACATAATAACAAGTTTGCCGAGGTCGACTTTAGGGAGATGTTGACGATTGCAAAAGATTTTGCGAGGGGCGACACAGGGACTATGAGGTCTCCTAGCGTAGCGCCAATGGTGTGATATACCAATGCGTAGCTGGGATCGAAGTGGAGGTGGAGGTGGAGGTATTTCATAAACCCGAGAAGTGGAGGTTCGGCGATCATGGCCTTGGGTTGAACATTATCCAGGGTTAGTTGCTTGTTTGGGGTATATACCTTATATTTGTTCTGTATTCGCTATCCAAGTGCACTCTGGTGAACTATTGTTGTAGTAAACAATTGTTGTTTTTCATTGTACGTTAATTACTAAGTCAAACACCTACAAGTCGTATACACTCTTGACAACATACATTTTGGTATCCGCTGGAGCACTAACAGACCCTTCACCTCCTACTCGATCTACAGAGTACATCTTGGTTGTGATCGGGATCTTGATACCCGCACTGCCCTCGGACAGGATGACCCGCTTGCCATCAGGATGCGCCTTGGATGCCGTTGGTGTTAGCGTCGGTGCAGGCCCGGCTTGACTCGGGGTCGCCGCACCTTGTCCGCGCACGGGTTTTCCAAAACTCCCACCGCCCCCCGCTGCCTTGTCTTTCTTCGTCTTGGAAGCTGTATCCTCTGGACCGGCCTTGCTCGCCAATCCTGCAGCTCGTCCGTCTGGGATCTTGACAAACTCCATACGTTTGGCTCCGCTCAGGGGGCTTTCAGTATCGTCGTATATGCCGTCAACGATGTAATAGCCCTTGCGCTCAAACTGCATAATGTCACCCTTTTTGAGGTTGAGCACGTTTGCGTCAGCCCAGCACTCGGTGCGGAATTCAGTGACCGGCGTAACGAAATCGGCAACGTCGTCATCCTCGTCTAGTTTCTTTTTGGTGATAAGATAGTCGTAGTCGATGAGTGTGGCATGGGCGAGTGCGTGATCTGGGGTCGGGAGCGCAAGCCAGGTGATCTTTTTCTTGGTCTTCTTGAAGTCACCCTCGAGATGAAGGTCAAATTCGAGTGCACCGGGGGATTTCGACTTGAGGATAGCATTTCCCCAGTCCATGAGAGTGACCTAGATAGGCTGTCAGAAACCAATGGATAGGATTGAAAAGTAATCAACGTACCTCCTCGTTGTCCTCGTAGGAATCGGCGTCCTCTTTCTCCATAATAACGTGCTTCGAATACACAGTCTTTTTGGTTCCAACTTCAGGGTTCTTCTTGTGCAAAGGCACCTCTTTGACTTCCTCCGTAGCCCCATTGATTGTCGCTGTTACCCTTTGGAAGATATTAACACAAATCAGCGGTTTATGAAACTCGCGAAATGAGCTTACATTCCCTCTTTGGCAATGGCCCAATGACGTGGAGCAACCGGGTCAATAACCTTCTTGTTCAACGCCCAGAACGAGTCCCACTCGAGCATGAGCTGTGCCTGGGAGGGACCTTGAGCCAGCATGAATTGACGAAGTGCCTCAACAGTCATTCCTCGTCGACGAATCCCTAAACGATTAGGCGTGTAAGTATGGATTGTATGCACATCAAAGGGGAACAGTGTACCTCGCACAGTCGGGAATCGTGGATCGTCCCAGCCACTGACGAGCTTCTGGTCGACAAACCAGTGTAGCTTACGCTTCGATAACAGGGTATACACGAAATTGATACGACTTGCCAGCTTACCCTCAGCACCACTCAGATTGGAAAGCAAGAAATTTTCATACCTGAAATCCCAAATTGTGACCTGACGGAGGCCAAGAGCATCAATCATCCATGTATACTGAGGGTTTCGATCGCGATATTCGTTTGTACGGAGCGCATGCGTAACACCCTCTATCGAATCTACAATAGGGCATGCAAAATCATAGGTCGGATAAATTTTCCATTGGTCACTAGGAATAAGATCAAGATTCGGCGATGGTAACAACGCAGGAATAGCACTGACCCTGTGCGGTGATGAGGAGTTGCGTTGCACCTATAAATTACTGGATCGCGCATTGCCTTGTTCGGATTGTCGACGCTAATTTTGGCACGAAGACACCACCGGGCACCCTCGACACTGCCTGATTTCATCTCCTCGAACCGTTTGAGGTTATCCTCTATAGAAGCATCACGGTGCTTGGATGCGACCCCGTTGGTTCGCTCCTCGCGCATCTATCCGCCGGGTTGAGCATCGCCAACAGGCGCGTTTAATAATAGACACATACTTGTTCAACACTCGTATCATCAGCGTAACCCTTTCCTGCTTTCAATAGCTGTACTCCGTACTCGTACAGTTTATCGAAATAGTCAGATGTATGAGTCAAGACATCTGCCTTGATCCCCAGGAGGTCAAGGTCCTCGAGAATTGTCTCCTCAAACTCGGACTATGATGCTTTGCGTCAGTGTGCTGTGGGTATGAGAAGAATGTACAACCGACCCGCTCCTTGGAAGGATTTGTGTCGTCGAAACGAACAATCAGTTTGCCCTCGTACATCTTGGCAAAGTATTGATTAAGCATGGCCGCCTTGGCATGCCCGATATGCAAATAGCCACTCGGCTCGGGCGGGAACCTAGTAACCACTTGCCCTTGCACAGCTCCCAGGAGACCTGTCTCAAAAGATGCGGCGGT